>OY757904.1:53235638-53378138 GCA_963585895.1 Sepioteuthis lessoniana
ATTGAACACACAAAAAAATGATAAAAATATGATTGTATCTGATGGGATATTGCATATGTCTATCAGTTTCTTCTTATTTTGTAAATATAACTTATTTGTTCTTATGTAATCTAATGACAATAGAACACGCTATTGACGCAAATGGCTTTCGAAACCAGATAAATGCCGTGGGTCCATAGAATATTCGTCTATCTTCAAAAACGTGCAGAAAGATTTTCAGCCTATACTAAAATTCAAAAACTGAGTAATGTTCTTTTTCAATGTTAGCTGGAGTGTGTGTTCTTTAATATTCTGCAGAATCTTGAGTTTATGAACGAATTTGTTTCAGAACTTTGAACCATGCCAAAAAATGAATCATCAGAAGGTTCCAGCTCCTTAACGTATTTTCTCCTCCCATTTTACGCTGTGAAACACGGTAATTACTCATCCAAGAAATATTGATGTAAAAATCATATAACTATATTACACTTAATTTTCCCCGTATCCATCAACGCAGTCTTCATGTTTTTCCGTATTATATTAATAAAAATACTTTTTAAATTAATTCTCTACATCTATCGCTTAATAGTAGTATATCTCGATAGCACTGTAAATTATATATATATATATTATTGATTCAAAACTACAACTCAATGTAGCGCCTCCTGAATTATGTTATGAACCTGGGGTCATCGTGGACTTCAAAATTCCCTAGACTCAATAACCCAACCTGATATGATAAAATCTCAACTCACATGGCAGCAGACACATTTCACACGTCCTCCACATCGATTGATAGGGATTCGGCATGTCAACACCTTATACGCTTCACTCCGAACTTTGTCATCAGAATGAACCAATGGGATTTACCATTTATCCCCGGGCAAAGTGACATCAAATATATTCCATGGAAAATGTTTAATAAATTTTCTATTTAATTTTCCGCTTAGTTATGCTATGAATAACTTTTTCAGATAAGCACAGGTGGTGCCATATGATTCAGAAAATCCAATCACATTCACACAAACAAAAACTCTTAATCTATTTTGGATACTGAATAGCTTTTCTCTTTCAAGCCCAGACGAGGCTAGGATTTAGGAAAGAATCTCTGCGAAAAATCACGAAATCCAACTTCTGTGGAGTAACAGATAATCTTCCAGCCCTATTCTCTGCATACTTCTTCTTGACACTTTTTGGTTGAGGCATATTCTTTGCTTAGTTCCGTCTGTTAAACTGTTAATCTCAAGATAGTTACTTGTTTAGTGGAATTTAATTAAGTTATTGATTTTAACAAAATGTTTTTATGCCTATATATAGTTCTCTGTCGCTGCCTGTTAGAAAATATTGAATCGATCTTCTTGTACGTAAGATATGGTTCTATCACATTTTCTCAACTTTGTAATGTGTCATAGAGGGTTTGGAAAAAGAATTATATGGGGCAGAATTCGTCAAATCAGAAATATAAACATTTTATTTTTCAACTCCCCGGGCGCATCTCTTCCATGTCAAGCTACAAACAGTATCAACATGACCAAGAACTGTGTGTACTCCATGCCTTGCAGTTATGGTAAAGTATACAAAGGTGAGATATGCCGCTGAGCCAAAGTAAAGTTACAAGAACACCAAAAAAGAAGTAGATCGATGTGAAATTAAAAAGTCGGATATGGCGGACCATACATGAAAGGAAAAGGGGAACAATCAACTTTTATGGGATGAAATTGAAATAATTAGTTGAAAACATTACAGAATTTGACAGCTTAAAGAATCGGCACATATGATGGACTACAGTGACCGGTTGAGTTGACAAAGAATAGAGATGAATAGAATATGAAAACCAATAATATAAAATGTTAGATAAAAATATTTCGTAAAATGAGCTCGGATAAAGAAAGATCATGCATAATAGTAATTTATAGTGATGTAAAAGATTTAAGTTTATAAGTGCTAAAAATCCAATTTGAATTATCCAGCAGGACACAGGGTAGCGGTAATAGTTGTTGGTTTCCTAATTGACAATCTGACGGTTGTAAGTTCAATCATGACTGCAGGCGAGTAACAATACAGGAATACTTAGAATTAACGGAATCAGAGCAAGCGACCCCCGTCGATTAAACAAGGAACGTGGTTCGAAGTTCCGTGTAGGCTCCAGAGATCAACAAGAAACACCTGAATAAGGCCAGAGGACATATCGGCCGAAACGTTGTGAATATAACAATGAAGACAATAGTCCGAAATCCAGGAATAATAAAAATGTTATTTTTCGTTGTAGCATATTTTCCCCACTATGTCAAAATTCGCTTGAGATTTACTCTAAATACCTTATTCATTCATCCATCTTCAAAGCGTAATTTGGAGGGAGTTACTAATTCGCTAGACAATGACATCGTAGTAAACGAATTAGAACTTCAGAGACACAATTACGTTCACTTTTGGGCTAATGCCCAAGAAAAAAAAGTATGAACCCGCTCTTTCCACCAGCTATGCATTAATTAGTAACGCTACTATTCTTCTAAGAGAATGGCTTTTCAATAAAAATAACCCGCGAAGGTTCATATGGCATTAAAAGAAAGAAATAGATGCGTAGTTGGATGTTAAGCAATAGGTCCACGCCAACCAGACGCTTTCCCACTTTACCCACAAGGGTCTTCTCTCTTTAAAATGATTCTGCATTTTCTACATTAGCATGTCACTGCCCAGGTGTCTCCAATAAGTAATAGTACCCGTTCGTAAATTATTTGTGTGAGATGGGAATTCTTGATACAAAATAAATTATTGTAAATTATTTGTGTAAAAAATATTAGCGAGAAACTATAATTGTTTACAAAGGATAATTACTAGTTACTTGAAACGATGTAACTCTTTGCGCACGAATGATAATTATCAATAACATAGTAACTTGAATTAATATAATCGTGTGTAGAATATTAGTAATTGAAAGAAATACTTGAAATAATAAAACTGTGTACAGATTATTTATATTAGATAGGAATACTTGATTATCAACGCAAAAACACTTAGACTACAATTACACTAAAAAATTTGACATGCTGAATGATTTAAAAATTCAGCCTTCTTTTTATTCTATCTCCGATTTCATAATTTCATCTGTTGGTTTTAATGACCTTAGTGGAGCATATATTTTTCTTCGGAGACTCACCAATTAATTTGGCAGTATAGAACGATAGTCGTTCGTGAGGTCTAACGAAGGAATGACCCATTCTGCCTTTCCTCTAGTACCTTCGCTCGGGATCTCCGTTAAAATTTTTAAATAGTATAGGTGACTCAGTATTCCTTTTATACGACCTTTGTGTACAGACGTAGTTGTTATGAAAAAAAATAAAACTGACAATAATAGTTTATTTAGAAAAAAAAACATATTTTTTCCTAACAGCAAAATACTAATTTTGCGTGATTTTTTTCCTTCTTAATCCAATTTTCCCGTTGATTCATGAATAACATTGCCCGAATAAATTCGTTGGTACTAGATGACTCATCAAATACAGTCTCGTAAGGTAATATATTTTTGCGTGAAGAAAATTACTAGATTAATGGATTAATTACTGCTTAATCCTTGAATTAATGTCCGAGTCTGATAGTTAATAAATAAATTAAAATAATGTAATTAAAAAAAAAAAGATTTTCCTGATACAAAGCGATATCAATATATCTATATGCTGTTCATAAAATATCCTTTATGCAAAAATGTTCCACATCATCTAATTCCCTCCAATCATGCTTAATACTCTGGAAAGTATCTTTCGAAAATTAATAACCTTTTGTCAGTTATGAGGAAAATATGATATGCATAAGTTAGATCAACGATTACACACACATATACATATATATATAATTTACAACAAAGACTGTTTGATATCAATGTATATATAGCGCACAAGTAACAAAAAAAGTGGAGTTATATCACGATACTGTAAACTTTAAAGTAAAATAAAAACAGGATTTGAATTTCACTGACCAGCTTTTATGCATTTGCATCGACATATCTGGTAACCCTAAAGCAATTTCATTCCATAATTAAATATCACTATGTACATGTGGGTATATATATATATATATATATATATATATATATAAGTGTGTATACCGAAGTCTAAACAGGTCAATTATTTTGTCTACGTAGATTAACTAGAGATACTTTTCTTTTAAGGATTGTAATTTTCCAGAAGTATTTCAGATATTTTGTATCAGATATCACTCAATAAATAAATAAATAAATAGCAAAAATAAAGAAAAACTAAAGAAAAAACTATGCTCTTGATAACGTAAATAACTTTATGATTATTCTAAAAAACATGACAAATAAGACAACTTAGATTCCATTTTCGCGATAATAACAACGAATTTGGATCTCGACCAAATAGTATCTTGACAGTGTGTTTTGACGTACTATTTAAAGTGCTCTTTTCACTTTCTTTTCAAAGTCACTAAATTAGTGATGTGCTATAGTTTCACTTGATAGTAGAACTTTCTACTGATGTTTTTTTGATTTTGTAAATATATCGGTAAGCAAACATTTAGTTAATCAGTAAATGAAGAATGCATACATGATACAAATAAATATCTTTCTGGTGAGGTTTATTATATAAGTAATGTTACAAGTATACATATTATGTTACTGACAAATAGTTTCACTGATTTTCTAAAGATTTTCCATTCTAAAATGATCTTCGAATAAAATAGTTATTTTCCAAACTGTAGACGCTGAAAACTTCTAAACAATGACGTGTGTCAAACCTTCGATTACAACATTATTTATTACATATGATCAATTTGTTTTAGATGACTCAATTCAACCTTTTAGTTCCATCTTAATTCAATGATGATTCAAATTATATGAATTTATTAATCTATAGAAAATCCAATCTTTTATTATGCGAGATATTTGCTTTTACTATTTACGAATCCAATGAAGTCGTATCTCTTGTTTGGTGTCACCATATCAGTATCTATATTCTTGTACATTTTTAACAAGAAAACTAGTACACATACATATCACGAAGAACGTTGTTATATATTTATGATCGTTTGTGTGCTTAAAAGACAGGAAAACTACCCTATTATTTCGGGTTTTCGATTGAAACAATTGCTACCAACTACTGCATTTTACTGGACCAAATTACTATGGAATAAGTTTGAGGTCTACATTCGCACAAAAGAATGATTTTTATCATTCAAATTCTCGATGTAATAATGACAACTATAAGATAACAATCTTTCACACTTTTGTGGTAATACCATGAACCGCTATAACAATGAAAATAAACGGGCTTTCTCCGTTCTTATATATATATATATATATATATATATATATAAAATAATCGTGGGTCGTTTTTTTTTAAGTTATTAAGTTGAAAAGTGAGACAGGCATGCGAGTGTTATTTCAAAATAAACATCTACGCTTTAGTCAAATAGTGTAAGATTTCATTTACAAATACTCTTGTCAAAATATGCACAAGGACTAAAATGTCGATGTACTTTCTAAAGGATAACAATGAATTGAACTTAAATGGTCTCAACAGTAAATGAAATAGTCGACTGATTTTAAGTTTTCGAATAAGTCATCGTTTGAATATGAGAAAGAGATTATTATTGATGAATAAACATTTATGTCGCAGTGTAGACAAAGGAATCCAAGAAAGTAGCTTTTGATTGTTTGTTTTATCGATTTATCAATTTAAAAAAAATCTTACTTTTATCTTATTTGTAATTCACTATAATAATGTTTCAACTCCCATGACTAATTATTTCTTTTTATTTCTATTTCCAGGTAAGATTCAGTTTGTCTTGTTGGTAGGACTACTTATTCCAGTACCAGGTAAAATTTATTAAATTTATTCTACATTTAAGAAATCATTGATTTATTTCGAATACTAATACATTCGTGTCGAGGAATATATTTTCACTTTTTCTTCACTTAGTTTTTATCAATAATTTTTAAACATTCGTCTAAATTTTAGTAGTACTCTTAGCATCAAATTTCAAAATGCGTGTTTTATGTTTCAAAATGAAAGTATCTTAATTAATAGAGTAACTTTAGACGATAAATAAGCCGGCTCAATGTAACCCAGGATGAATAAAGATTTATAAGCCTAAGTCGACTCTTCCCTATCTTTGGAATCATATTTTCAGTAAAAATATCATAATGTTATTTATTATATTATCTTTAAAGGTGCTGTTGTTATTATCAAATAATAGGTACTAAATGATTAGATCATGTAAATTATGAAAAACACGTGCTTTGGTTTAATCATAGGTACAAATATTACTATTACCGTCCAAGTTCTTTTTTAAATAATCACCAAATTTGTTTTGTTAGTACTATACATACCTCTATATTTTATCTCATATCAATGATCTATTGGTCATGAATAAATTTGTCTCTTGTTTTTAACTTTTGCCTTCATTTCGAGTGCATCTCATTTCCCTGCTTTACAATAGGCAGTGTATAACTATGCAAACTATTTGCTTTATTTATTCTATTAACTTTTCTTTTTACTTACGCGCATGACAATTAGTTCCAACAACGTAGTAAATCTTAGACTAATTTATCTGGGCAATATAAAAGTGTGATAAAGCCCATCAACTCGAAAACAAAAGTAGAAAAGAGCAAAGTTGATGAAATTGATATGAAGAGGTTTTATTTTTTCTCTGTTTATACGATCGAATGGAATCAGTAAATCAAAGAAATATTTTGAACAATTAGAATTTCAAAAAAATAATTGCGATTTAAGTCACCAAGTTAATGAACAAATGGTGGTTAATATACGGCAATATTGGTAATTGAACATACTACTAACACAATACATACATTTTGATACAGATCATTAGTTAATTATAAGTTTCAACAGCTTGAATTTTTTTTTCCGTGGGGACATGTTTACCTTAACAAAATATATTCATATATGTTCCTAGGTGAATTCTAAGTCAATATCTAAAAGCATTCCTGAACGAAAAATAAAAAAAAAGAAACAATCAAAAAGAAAATGGAAATTGTAAAAACAAATTTGTTTTTTTCTCTAATTTCAGGAAGATGCAGTATTTTCATATAAAAGAAAATAAACTGTTTCCTCTCACAATAGTAGTTTAGGTTTTGTTCCTACATATTGCTACTAGTTTTGAATTAAACTAAAAATGTTTCTAATCCATTTCTTAATATAATTGATTATTTGTATATTTCTTTCCGACTAATTTTATCTTAACATTAGGTTTGCTGTTAAATAATATAATTTTGTCTTTAAGACAGAAGAAAAATTTCATGATTTTATTATTAATTTGGAACTGTGTGTAAGAACAGACTAGTATCAACTGCTTATTACTAGCCATGATCAAGATTTATACATGTAGATCAATATGTTCACAGCCAAAAGAATATTTTTACACTAATAATTTAATATTCATCATTCAGTTTGATATATAACAAAATTGAAATGAAGACAAGTATTTCTTTTCTTAGATTAAAATGGATTATAATTCGAGCATCAGCCGACGACATTTTTCAGAACAGCATTTTTCATTTTCATCTTTTTTTAAGATTAGTATTGCGATTTTTTGTTTGCTACAGCTGAACCCATTTTAAAATAGTAATATTAACAAATACTCCAATAAATTGCATGTTACTGCTTAAACAATAAGCAGTTTAAAAATTGTTTCACATTTCATTTTATAGTAGTTGATTTTATTATCTGATAAATGATTGTCAATAATTTATTTCCGACTTGTATGTCTTTTGTCAAAATCATATGTTGCTATTTTTGAGAGTAATTAATTTTACTAACGACAATAGAATGTTGGTCTATGAGAAATATCACTACAGTAAATGAAATAAATTCCAATTACTTATGATAAATAGATTGACAATATTATATATAATAATAGTACATTCAAAATAAGGAACAAGAAGCACGTTAAAGAATATAGTAAATCAAATCACACTCTGGAAAGTACAACTTCTATTTGAACAACTGTAATCGGCAGGTTTTCTCGTTTAAATCTATAAAGAATCTGAGGCTCCCAAAAATAGGATGCGAATTCGAGTCTCATGCGAAGCTACTATATTTAAACGATCTGCTCTGTTAATTTTCTTCAAATGGTCAGAGTAAGACTGACTGACTCACCATCATATGTAATTGTATCATTTGATATACGATCAATCAAAAGAAGAATAACTATTTATTTCTGAAAGCACGAAGAATGGGTTTGTTGATTAGGATAACTGATTTGAGAATTTACTCTTGCAAGCCCTTTGCAATAAATTGTTCCTACTTGGTACTATATACTTGAATATCTCTTCAGGAAAAGATAAGCATAATAAATACCTTTTGCAATGACAAGTGATTCCAGACGGCTGGAAAAATAAATATAAAAGCTGAAAAAGTTAATATATCTGCCAGACAAATTCTTCAAGTCATTTTCCTTCATTTTTTCTAATTGGATTTAAGTGGTTTATTTTCTCTGCGCTTGATGCATCATAATTTTCTTGTATGATATTTTCTTATTTTCTTCTTGTGAATTTAATAATATATAATCATAACAAATGCGATTTTTTTCAGAAAATAAATAAAAACAACTTTTAGTGCGTGATTAGATTATTAAGCATATCTCTCCAGACTTTTCCATTTCTTTTTAATCAATCAATGCTAAGAAGAATTACAGAAAAACATAAACAATTTTCCTCAAATTACTTCAAACAAATACTAAAATATGTAGATATAAATATTATTTCTTGTCACACAGATTTATGTTTTGGATACTTGCTATATCATTTATATATATATAGAGAGAGAGAAAGTGTGTGTGAGTAAATAAGTAGAAAATTGGAAAGATACTATCGCGAGGATACTTTTAAATTTTCATTAAAAAACACCTTTGCCAGAAACATAATTTTTGATATGTCGTATTAATATCTATACAGATCATATAAATTCATACATACAGCGGAAGATTTCGTCTTGTCATTTGTAATATTATACTAGTAACTTTGATTTTAAATGCATGTCAACCCGTTTAGGTTTGTTTATACCTAGAGTTTAAGGAACAACGTTAATTACACGTTATTACTGACATTTTCTGCTTAGTTTTTTTCTAAGAGCTTTTTTCTTGTATACTGTCCTAATGAATACGAGCAATTTTTAAATAGATATACACGATCCTTACATGATAGGAGAATAGATGCTTACACTTCATGCCAGATTGGTAGTAATTGTAACGAAAAGTTACTCCATTATTACCCAGGTCTCTGGAACTGGAACATGACAAACTGCTGCAGTTTAAAATCACCCCAGTAACATGATTTTTTGGTGGGGAGTTCTTACCTCTCTGAATTGAATAGTGAATTTCTGCCGTCAGGAAGTAAAGAACTTTGATCTTTTTGGCATTTAATTTCATTGACTGTACTTCTAAATGAAAAAGAAATCATGAAGCTTTGACAAGTTAACCAAAAAGTTACAGAAAAAGAAATCACGAAGTAAAATTTTATATTGCTTCCTTGCTCCACATCCTTCTATGTGCAGGTTATTTGAGGGACATATTTCGCCACAATGTAACCCGTCTCAGAAGCTCTTATCAGTGATGTATCCACATCATGCCAAACACCTAAGACATTGATTTTATCGCTAACTTACGTATTTACATTTTTAACCTAAGGTACAAAAGATATATCAGCTATTGGCATAATAGAAACGAACAATCTCGCAAAAACTTCTACGTCGGTTAACGGGTCTCTGGTTGGCGCGATAGACTGTGGATCCAGATCTCACCAGGAACAAATCAGGCAGTAACATTAAGTCTACTTGGCAAATTACCTTTACGGAGCATGTCGAAGACCAAAAATAAAATATATAGGGACTCCATAAAATCAGTGTGACCTCTAGTTGAGATGCGTTCTGTTATGGAAAATGGTCTTTTATAGGTATTCCTCGCTAGATATCATAGGGTTTGCAGCAGACCAGCAAAAGTCTCCAAAAAGTATGGCTTAAACCTAATGGACCAGATGCTAAATTTTAAGCCGAAAGTCTCTCACACTTGGCGCAACAGTGTCATTCAATAACCACCATGGATATATTTTTTCTTTATTTCTATGCTCCAAATAAAAGCCTATTTAAAAACGCACATGCGTAAATGTGCAAATGTAAATGTCTGCGTCTTGCATGTCTATACCTGTCTATGTGTCTCTAAAAGCGTCTACCTTTGTATGTAGCTTTTTGATGCTGTAAACAAATATTAAAATGGAATCGTTTCATGATTTAACCAAAAGTAAATCAATACGTATTAATCCATGCGCTGCTCTTATGGCTAATAGCGCGACAACTTGACAATTAATACATTGCAAAACAATTAACATTTGTCACACCCAAGGGAAAATACCAACGTAACAACTATTGCAATTACTGCAAACAAGATTTCTACTAAAAGCCTAAGAATATTAAGTAATTTCAAACGCTTCCATTAATAAATATTCAAACATCGCAGATATTCTATTCACAAGTCTGTGCAGGTATAGTTAAACTAATAATTGCTTTCACTTGTCTAAAATTAAGTCTCCAATTTGCACATTGAATGAGACTATTTATTTGATTTGATCTCATGAGTACATCACCAACCATTATTTGATTGGGTTAATCAGGTGTTTTTAATTTAGGTAGGTTTATTAGCGTAGTTGTAACTTAATAAATTGTTATAATTATTATTATTTGATTTTTATCACCCTGTTTTGTGAAATGGTTCCCACTTTGAAACGCAGACACACATTCACGAAACCTCCTTGTGTGTGTGTGTGTGTGTGTGTGTGTGTGTGTGTGTGTGTGTGTGTATTTAGAAACTTGAGAGATGGTCCACAACTGTGTATACCGCTTATAACTTCGTTTCACTTGTAGTTTGTTCTTATTTCATATAGCCTAAGTTGGATTGTTTATATCTGATATAATAAGGATCCTAATACACAATTCCAGAATGAAGAACATTTAAAAACATATAAGTATGTGTAAATAACCAGCATGCACACACTCATACCTGAATCAGAGTGTGTAAAATAAATGAAATAATTTTTGTTCGTTGTTTAATGGCATATCCACCTCCTCGTGTTATTTAATGCCAAATCCATCCTTTTAAAATGGAAATAGTGGTAATATCTAACCCATAGATTGGATGATAAGTGGGTTCATACCTTTTCCAAGGGTATTTGACCGAAAATGAACGTAATAGTGGAACTAGAGTTCAAACTTGCGTACTAGGATTCCGCAGTCCAGCACTTGAACCATTACATCATGGGGGATACCCACCCGTAAAATAAGGGTATACAAATGTGTAGTCTAGTGATGTTAGGGATGCTCCCATGATCATTAAATGAAGCAATATACTTGATTTTTCGCAAAACAAATAAATTTATAAATATCAGCCGATAAGTGTAGCATTTGAAAATAATTACAGATAATCCTCGCAAAGACATGGGTACAGGGAGAACCGTATTGATAAAGGTATTTGTGAGAGTAGAACTCATAAGTCCCAACATCATGTCGGTGGGGCTTTTAATATGTTGACTGTATGTCCTCCTGTGGAGTAAGACCCCAAAAATTAGATGTCGTGAGCTTGTCATTAAACTGTATCCGATAACCGATAAAATGACTTCACTTCTGGAGACCCGGGGAATTTTTAGCACCCCTTCAATGCTCTAACTACCAGGTCCACACTAAACCAGAATGGTAATATGTGAGTCAAATAGATTTATTTATAGAGTATTCTTATTTGATAGAACCATTTGCAAAAAAAAAAATAACTTTTAAAAAGCACCAACTCGAAAAATATAAAAACAAACGTGCAATAAACGCAAATCTCTAACTGCTGGGTATAAAAACAACTCTAGATGGGTTGAAATACCGTTACAACAATCAGTTGATTCTTTACTCTAATATATATATATATATACAAACAGCACACTTTAGCCGAACCTTCCAATATCAAAACCATCACTTATTTACAAAGATTTTAAATTTTTACATATATTTTGTATATTGCTCAAGTTACTCATTTACTAAATACAAAACACTGAAAAAAGGAAAGTTGTTTATTAAATAATCTTGATATTAAGAAAAATCAATGTCTTCAATATTCCAAAATGTGAAAAAAATATCTTTTGATTTAAAACTAAGAGCAAAATATACGGCCGAAAAAAAATACCTATTTTCACATAGATACAGTGTTTGTAGACATGTAAGCATTGCTAATATATCCATTTATTTGTTTATACACATTAACAAATGAATGGATATATCAACAATGCTTACATCTCTACAAACACGTAGGAATAATTTTATTTAAAATTTGCTGTGAATTGTCTATATTACCTGTACGTATACTCTTTAATAAGTTGAGAAATGCATTCTAAGTGGTTCAATTGTATTTTTCATCAGTGTAAGTAAATATTATGGGATCCTTAATCCGAATCAGAAAATGTTTTTGGCGAATTATAAATAGTTCAGCTATCGATCAGTTTAGTTATTTTCCAATCATTTCAGTTTAAAAGGAAGAATGTAATTATATTTTCTATATGAATATTAAGTTGAAAATAACAAATTCGACTAACATTTGACTGTTTGCTTTTTCAGTCAATAAAAATGGTCAGTGAAATAGTTGTATATTTTTCAGTGTTTTCCTCGTTAACATTTCGGTATAAGTGGGAACCCCGGATTTCTAATCCAGTGGAGAGTATGTATCTTAACAACATTGCAGACATAATTTACAGTAATATTTTCTTAACTGTGATAGAATAAATATTTCATGTAATAATACTTATTTTCACGTCTCTGCACAAAAGGTTCACAAACTTAAAGCACGAAATGACTACTATAAAAATAAAACAATTGATAGTTTTATATAGAATGTTAGAGTATATACGAAAGGTTTCTGAAATGTCCATAGTGTATGAAAAACGTACGTGTGTTGTGCGCACGTGCGTAAGGGAGATGGTATTAGTCTATTTGAGCTGAGTTGAATTATAAACTGCTGGAATTATTCGTGCCATTCCAAAACACATTTACGATATATTGTCTACTATCTATATTCTTACTAATTTTAAGACTACATTTGACAACTGAATTAAAAGATGAAAATATGAAAGATCGATATGAATACCCTAGCAATCTAAATCGTATCTATCAAGCGAAAAAGTGAAGTAATCGAAACATAAAAGCTTTCAGAGACAACGCTATTTCAAAAAGAAAATAATACACGTGTATTAGGATATGTTCACTGATAATTTCCGCCAAGACAAGTAGTAAATATTTCAGCTCAGTTAAAAGATACGATTTTAAAACCATCTCTATCCATCTACTAGGAAAATTACTACAACAGAATCACAACCAAACCAAACACAGTTGGGTGTCTTACAAACTTCATGTAACATGGTGGACGTTATTTATCGTTAGAGCCTTTATTACATGGCTAACATTAGGCAGTCAGGAGAAAATCTCGTGGATGGAAGAATTGAATCAAGCACAGCAGCCTTCTAAAACATAGATCCTTTTTTTTATTTTCTTTGATTTCTTTTGGAACGCGGGATACTTTTGAGTAGAGCTTCACAATGAATTTATTCGTTACAACATGTGTAACCTAATTTAGCTCCCAATCAAACCCCAAATTAATTAATTGAATATTAAATTACAAAACAAAACTAATTTATCATTGTTTGACAAAATTTCTCAAAAAAAAAAAGAAATATTAAGCAACAAATTCAAATAGCTTTTTAATTCTTTAATTATTTCTTATGTGAAGGATAACTTTGAGGATCAGTGATGTCACGTCTATTAATTCCCAGGTTCTTGAGTTTGAGTCACAAATCACCACATTTTAATGACCCAGTCGGCTTGGGCTGTAGAATACACCGACTGCATTTTCTCCTGTACGGGTGTTCTGGATAGGACACTAAACAATCTGATGGTGAGATTTCAGAAATGCTGGAGCTTCGGAAAGTGGAATACCCCTTCATTGCCATCGTTCCCAGGTCAACTTTGGCCCGGATGTTAGGGTCCTATCTATAGGTCAAATAAAATTTTGACCTTTAAAATGTGTACTTATGCTAAACTGAGTTTTTTTTGGGTAGAACTGTTTCTACATTTAGCTGTGTGTGAACAAGAACTGTACTTATTCAAATAATTTTGTTTAGCATAAGAAGTTTGGCCAGTTAACTGACTGTAAACAAATGACTAAAGTTAAATTGAATTGTTAGCAATACATGACAATACTTGGAAGGATTTAGATTGTTGACATGCATATAAACAAAAACACTGTATAGTCTGGAACAACCAGCTGCTGGCATAGGCCTCTATGTCAACACAGATAAGACGGACTACATGTGCTTTAATCAATGACGACATCTTCACGCTAAATGGTAGCTCTCTGAAATTGGTGGACAATTCACCTACCTAGGAAGCAGTGTCTCATCAAGCGAGACAGACATAAACATCAACACGTGACTAGCAAAGGTATGGCCAGGCTATTGATCATATGGAAGCCAGACCTGACCGATTAAATAAAACGCATTTTTTTTCCAACGAGCGGTCGTGCCAATACTGCTATATGGATGCACTACATGGGCTCTAACTAAAAATATGGAAAAAGGCTTAACGGCAATTACACAAGAATGCTGCGAGCAATATTAACAAAGTCCTGGAGGCAGCACCCCACAAAGCAGCAGCTCTACGGCCACCTGCAACTCATCACCAAAACTATCCAAGTTAGACAAACCAGATATGTAGGACTCTGCTGGAGAAGTAGGGACAAACTCATAAGTGACAAACTCCACTAGACCACTTCACATGGACGAGCAAAAGCAACACAACCAGCTAGAACCTATGTACAACAGCGCTGTGCTGATACAGGAAGTAGCGTTGAAGATCTACTGGGAGCTATGGACGATAGAGACAAGTGGCTGGAGAAAATCAGGGAGATCCGTGCTAGCATCGCGACATGATGAAGATGATACAAAACTGTATTTAAACAAATTACTGAAAAAAGAAAATGTGTAATTATGCTAAACTAAATTGGGTCAATTTTTACCCTTTATCCCATCTTATTTTAGCGAAAACTAAAAATAAGATTCTACTTTTTTTGGCGAATACATGTAATGAATCAGAAAAAAAAATATCAGCAACGAAGAAAATTTGAAAAAAATCCCAATATTTTTTAATTAAAGCGGGGATCACTTTGTTCTATAAGTTTAACGTAAAATGATCACCCGTTTCCGGAACAGCAAGCATTACTGACGATCAGAGATAGCAGAAAATGACGTGTTACCAAGCTTTTCATTTTTCGTAGGGAAATAAGATGGAGAGGGTGGAGGTGTTAACAAACCTTATTTGGGGTGGGGACTTGTTTTTTCAGGAACGAAAAACTTAAAATAAGAAAAGCTCTCACGTTTCAGCAGAAAACAAACGAAAATAAGATATAATGTGTGGTGAGGGGTACTAACTTTGGGAATTATTCTAATAATTTGATTACACGTCCCTTTGCTGCTATCTCTGGTTATCACTAATGCTTGCTGGTCGGGAATAGGGTAATCATTTTATGTTAAAATTATATAAATAAGTGACCCCACCAACTAAATACTAAAATATTGTTTTTTTTTTAATAATTTTGTTCTTTGCAGATATGTTTTCAGGCTGTTTACATAAGTGAGACCATTTAAATGTGAACAAAAAGTGAGCTCAGGCCCATTTTAATATGCTAAATACAACATTTGTTTAGTAATCGTATATTTGATATATATATATATATATATATATATATATATATATATATATATATATATTAAAAGGGTTTGGCATTAAATGACCTACAATGATTGATATGACATAAAACAGAAACAAAATAAAACCACAACACATTCTAAATTGAAATTGCTTCATTATTTTCTTAATACACATAACTAAATCTAGATTACATCATATATGAACTTGGTAAATCTATTATAATGAGTCTAACATTTGTAGACAGCTATTTTCTTTCAGTTTTATCGTTCATTCTGCTCAATTCAATTCATTAAAATCAGTCGACTTCCCTTCAAATTTGAAAGTCATTTCAAAAGGTTTTTCTTTCAGAAGCACCTGTGAATTTGCCCTTTTTTCAACATAGTTCGTTCTTTTAACCGTATGTTTTGTTAAGTTTGTATGCGAACAATACATCATTACTGGTGATTACAGCTCATTCGAAATTCTCCTAGGGGTACGAAATCTGCCAGCCATTTTACATGATCAAGCGACTTTTATTCTCCTATCATAAAGGTTTTTATGTATACAATCTCGCAAAAACACCTCCATTGAAACCCTAAATTTTCATTCTCCTATTAGTAATAAGGATCTCTACGGAGCACGCCGAGACATCCTGCAATAGATTCACGAAATATGAAGCCAGGATTTAATGAATCCGTTTCGAGATTTTTTTTTATCTTTTTAATTATCCGACTCTGGGTACTTCATTCAAGGTTCTCCGACGTCATTGTTAAGTACTGAGGTCTGGAAAGTCTCCATTCTACATTTAATTAACAATTAAATCTGTAAGTTCACGAATGTACATATATTGTGGCGGACACGCTAATTGTCTACAAATGCATTAAGTTAATGAACAGATTTGTGGATGTAAGTATTATCCAGGTATAAGAAGGTTCAACTGCGAAAATAATCCTATAAATTATGACGTAACGAAATACAGTAAGGTCGGAATCAACACTCATTCTTTTGTGTCTGTCTGTCTGTCTGTCTGTTAGTCTATTGTTATTTGTTTGATCCTTTGTTTGTTTTATTCATTGATTTTTTTTTATTTCTTTCTTTTCTGGAACATATATAGGTTTTGATTTTTCTTATATATAAATATTCAATGAATAGATTTCTAAAATTTCAATATACATGATAAAGTCATTCTAGTTATCAGCCGCATTACATCATAAACATATAATGTAAGTGCATTTTCTTCAAGATAAGTGTATTCAACCTTTACGACTTATGCTATTTCATTTCTAAAGAATAAGACCGGAAATAAGTGAACCGGATGAATATAATGAGTAACGACAATCATAAAACATATTTACTTCTGCTTTTACAAATACGAATAAAATTTATTCTGCTTTTACGTGAGGAAAAACAGACATTCCGAATTTTATCTGCGATAGAATTGATATTAACACTTCTATATCATTAATCAAGTCTAGAGTTGACAAATGGACGTGTTCAATTCATAATTACTCTTACCGAAGCCTATTTTCTTTGTAAATGGTCGACAGAGTAGCCATACACAGAGGAATATTTCACAATGTAGCTTTTACCTAACATTACATTCTGTTCGCAGAGATAATAAAATTACCAAGAACAATTCCAGTTTTTAGTAAGGCTTTTAAGCAATTATATCTTTTCAATGTCTCCAATACTGTATGTTTGTGAGACTTGACGACCAGCAGTGATTTACAATGATCATCATCTTCAAATATAGTAAATCAAATACGGGTCATTTGTATTGATTACTTTTACAAGGAAAAAGAAATGGACTGAAATACCATAAAAGAAATCTTTCAGTCACGTTTATGGAGAATGGCAAAGTATTACTTCTTTATTTTAGAACATAATAAGTCGATGCTCGATTTTTCAACATTTTTTTCTCGATGTTTTATATAAATTCTGGGTATCTTTATGAAGATAACTATGTTCTTTTTCGGTGATTTTATTTGTCATCAATCTAAATGTTGAATTCTGTCATTAAAGAACGTGCCCAGTTTTATTTCTTGGAATAATTCGTATAGCTGTGTCCATGAAAACACACAGACTGTGATATTACTGGTTAGCAATTGACACGGATTCCAAAAAAATTAATATTCATAGTTTTGTTTTTGAATTAAGTTGAGATAATCTGACAAAATTTAACTCCTAAATATTTTATTTTTTTCTTCTCATAGAAATATCCTAGGTTTATAACACGCTGAGAATAACATATTTATACATTTAGATAATATTAAGCTAAATTCAACGAATACATATGATTCCTCTGCAGTTATTAACAACTACAATTACACACGCCTACAGTTTCAGTGGTGTCTCCTTGTGCAATGTTTTGTAAATTGATCACACACTTAAATTTATTTATGAATTCTATCCTTACTTATATGAAGGTACTAACTGAATGTGCAGGGTTGCTGTACGTTTTGTAAGTAATAAAAAAAAATGAATGTTTTAATGTGCGTATTTTGAATATGTTGAAGTCGGCGGTTGAATTAATTTAGTATGAAGCACCTAGGTTTGTATACAACATATAACGTCACACATATATATATATATATATATATATATATATATATATATATATTTAAGGATAGCGAGAAGATTCAAGAAAATTATGAATTGGCTCTCCACGGGGGTTTTCGTCACAGTTTCTTAATTTAATCTTTGATTTCTCTCAGCCGTATCATTTATATATATATATATTTAGGGAGAAAGCATGTTTTCAAGTATTAGAACAGTAAATGACTTTGAGGAAATATATTATGCATATACTTTTGTATGTATATGAATAAATTTTCATGTATATATATATATATATATATATATATATATATTTGTATACCTTTGTATGTATATATATATATATATATATATATATATAGGCAGTTTTAACCTAATATATATGTATCTTTCCTCGAGTATATATATATATATATATATATATCGGGTGAAAGAAATATATTTTTCAAGTATGAGAACCATAACTGACTTTTGGAAAATATATATATGCCTGTGTGTATGTATATGAATATATTTGCATGTGTGTGTGTGCGCCTTTATATATATATGTGTGTGTGTGTGTATAAGTGTGTGTACATTTGTAGAGGTTTGTATATATATATATATATATGTGTGTACATAGGTGTATATGTATATATATATATATATATATATATAGCGGGGACGAAGGTTTACTCGTGTATCTATTTGCACTTTTTCGAATACGATACCTTGTTTATTTGAACCTCAAAACAAAAAGAAAATGTCCACGGATTAACTTATATGTTTGCTTTGGTCTTTTGGGTTTTTTTTTATTATCTTTTTGTTTCATTTCTTTTACTCTATCCGACTATATTTTTTTTTCTCTTTATTTACCTTTCCTTTTCAATGTATTCAATTGTCTTTGGTCACACTCTACCGCCCCAGATCTATATTCTCTCTCTTAGAAAAATCTTCGTCCGATTTCGTGCACGATAAAGCTGATCTAATCCAGTGTTCATTTCTATAGCCGTCTCTCATGTTGATCCACTTCCCGTCTTCGCTATTCGGATCAACGGCGACAAGAATGGCACACTCGTGAGCATTTGGCATTTGTAAGAAAATCCCACTGCCATATTTAGAGAATTAAGCATAGCACTCTAGCGCCGACACATGGGGATGTAACATTTTAGATGTGTTTTTAGAATTCTTACAGCCCAACTTTTACAATAAATGGTTGTTGTTTATTTGAAACCTGAAGACACTAAGCTTGTATCTTGGTATAGACTACGAAGAAAAAATTAAATGCGAAAAAGAGGGAGCGACAGTGTGACTTTGTTCGGACGATATTGTCAAAAGTTTTATCGCTAAGTCGGAAGGATTACAGAGCAGCTAAACAGCAGGCACAAAAGCCGATTCAAATGGCAGCTGAGATTCACATTGCTGTCGTCATTTCTATTCTTTTAGAAAGAGGGGGCTACTTAAAGCTATCAACTCCGACCTCAGTTTACATGATCTGCTGTTTCTCTCAAAAGAAAAAAACATCTTCGTTTACTTTTATTTATTTTTTTTACTTTTCGCCTTATTTGATTCCTCTGTGGTTATCTCTAGCAGCTGACTTTCAGTATTCCCTGGTGTATTCTGGTTCCATCATCTGGAAAGAGCTTTTCGTTGTCAGTTAAACAGCGATCAATGACATCTCCCAGTAAACAAGTCCCACCAAAATATTACCATACCCAACCGGTGGGGCATGTGACCAGGTTGGGAATTAATGAGTTAGAGTAAGTTTTTAGTTACAAAACATTATTTTCTATATAGTTACTTCAATTAATTTCAAAAAACCACTTGTATTTTTGCAGAATTGGTAGATTTAACATTTTTCTAAAATCACATGAGTTAAAGAAGAGATATTAATTATCTATGTTTCCAATAATCCTGATTAAGGGGAAGAAGTAAAGTTGTTGGCGAGTGACCCTACAAAATATGCTGATTTTGAATCCTGTTCAACAAAAAGGAATTAAGTTGTAATTATTGAACACTTCTTATCTTGTTTTCTTTAATTCGTGGAGATTTCGAGATGACGGTTAGATCAGATTCAAAAAGTGTAACGTTTTCCATGCTATTTTGTATAGCATACTCACATATACTACGTAAGGTAACTTTTTTTTATTCTGACAGTGTGATTTTGCACACATTTGCTCAACTCTTTCAAAAACGAAAACAATAGTTGTTTAGCTTACAGGAATATTATCTTTTAAAAAAGTAACAAAATTTTTCAGATAAATATTGATTTGTCCGCCATCTATTTTCCTTTTTTCTTTAGGTAAAAACAGGGAAATACAGAATGTCCAAAAACAACAGGAATATTTTTTTCATGTTCAAATTTAATATCTTACTAGATAGGTTTCATACGTGATAATTCAGGTAGGGTGTACTTTTTTTAAGTATGTTGTGACGGAACTCTTACAAAATCACCCGATTACTCAGAGAAGACGCTTATAATACACTGACTGTGTCTCATAAACACTCAACAAAACGAGATATAACACTAAATTGCATTTGATTTTCAGGCTCTAATCCTGCAGATCTAGATTGGCGATATAGAGGATCTGTACATTGCCATTTCTCCGAGATCCATTCTGGTCTGTAGTGGTGTTACCGCTTAGGATCTTCTATATGGGTTATATTGATTTACTTAAAGATTATCTGTATTAGAAATATTTATAAGATATAACGGTGTGCCAAATTCTCTTAAGAGACATGAGGAAAGTTATAAAAATAACCGTATCATGTATGCAGTTCCTTAACCTCTAAGCATAAATCAGTCAATAAAAACATCCAAGATTCTTTTTCACTATGAAAGTTATAATTCCCCAATGTCTAGTTTGATCATAATTTTTGAAGAACGTAAACACAGCTAAATAAAAAAAAATATCTGATTACAAATAAGAGAACGCACCCTGCCTCAAGTTAACGCAAAAAATATTCGAAAAGAATAATTGATTTATTTTAAAGCCATTCCAACGCGTTAAGCGTTATTTCACGTCAAGTGGTAAGAGGAATGCATTTATATTATATATATAGTTACATATTTGTGTTGTTTTTTGTAAAGATTTTTTACTCGGTTATGTCAAATGTGTGTTTCATTATATTCTATCGCTGTCGCAGTTTGGAAATTCCTGCAGCAGCATTCAGTCCATCTTCATTTTAAGCTACTTTGTACTTTCTTTTGAAAGGGTCATTAGCTACTTCTGCTACTTGCCAGATCTTAAGGCTTTCAGTCCTGAATTTTGAAGGTCCACCTGCTGCATATTAAGTTTTCACAGCAGTGGTCCTTTTGATCAAATAGCTGTTGAAGAAGCCTGTTACAGCGAATTCCAGGGTTATCTGTGCAAGTGTTTCATCGTGCATCTGAAGTGCATGATCTAATGTCGTAGTGTTGCCACTATTGTTGATAGTTGTATGCTACTTCACATGTTGTACAGAGTCTTGCAGAAGATGTGGCTGTTTGGCCAAGGTTGTCCAGTGGTCGTTCTAAGATTTTTCTTGTGTAGAGCCTCTAGCTTATCTACACCTATCTTTGGAGCTGCCCAAAAGCTATAATTGTACACAATTTTAGACACAGATAGCGTATTATACAGGCACAGTATCTTTTTAAGAGGAAGCTTTGATCCACGTGTCCATAACTTCGAGTAACAACGGGGTAAAATGTTGCCTATTACACATCAGAAGGGCTGTCGAAAATTTATCCAATAATCTTTTTCTTCCTGCAGTCTTTATCTCCTCAAATGTATATCTCTTTTTCATCTTGGTTGCGAAGGTCCGAGAGTTACTACAGGCTAAATTCTGTTTTATCCCCATTCGTGAAGAGGTTCACATGTCTTATTGTTCCTGTGGCTTTCAATCATTTAACTGCCTTTTTGTACTCAACTTTGCAGTCCACACTATCTACATATATCATTTCTAGTAGCACGACTCTTAAGGAGATTGGAGGATCAGATAATGAAGATCTTCTTCGTACAGACAACAGAGCAGCAGTGAGGTATCATATAAAGAGCACAGGAGAAAGAAAGTGTCCATGTAAAAAGCCAAATTTTGTCCTAAATTTACAGAATAGGGAATGACGATATCGTCAAGAGGCATGTAAAAAGCCAAATTTTATCCTAAATTCACAGAATAGGGAATGACGATATCGTCAAGAGGCATGTAAAAAGCCAAATTTTGTCCTAAATTCACAGAATAGGGAATGACGATATCGTCAAGAGGCATGTAAAAAGCCAAATTTTGTCCTAAATTCACAGAATAGGGAATGACGATATCGTCAAGAGGCATGTAAAAAGCCAAATTTTGTCCTAAATTCACAGAATAGGGAATGACGATATCATCAAGAGGCATGTAAAAAGCCAACTTTTGTCCTAAATTCAACAGAATAGGGAATGACGATATCGTCAAGAGGCATGTAAAAAGCCAAATTTTGTCCTAAATTCAACAGAATAGGGAATGACGATATCGTCAAGAGGCATGTAAAAAGCCAAATTTTGTCCTAAATTCAACAGAATAGGGAATGACGATATCGTCAAGAGGCACTCCTAACCAACAGAGTTAAATCTAATATTCCTAATTTATATACACGCAGTTTAAGATCATAACCCGTGGAGAGTTGTAGATCTAGTTAGTTCTATTCTCTTTCTTATTCCCATTGTATTCATTTGTATGTTTAAATATTGATTGTGCAATTTGCAATCGTCAAGTTTCAGCGTATTTCATATTTTTATAGAATAAAATTCAGTTCTCCCGATTGGACTGGTACATTTTCCACAAATATGTTTACATTTCAGTCAGTTTACAAATAGTAAACGTGCTGCTTGCGAGAATTTCCCTGACTCTCTTTCGCCACTCGTCTCTATCGTCCATCGCTCCCGGCAGGTTTTCCATGTTATGTCCTGTATCAGCACAGAGCTGCTGTACATAGGTTTCTACCTGGTCGTCCAAACTTTGCTCGTTCATGTGAGAGAGTCCACAGGAGAAAATCGCTTATGAGTTCACCCTTACTACTCCAACAGTGTCCTGTGATAAATCATAACATAGACATAATATGTGTGCAAGAACACGGATACCTTCTTAGCGAAGATATAAAATTCCACGATACTGACAATGCATGGACTGGACGTAAGGAAAAACTCAGTCAACGCTGCAATAGAGGACGTAGGTATGCTTATCGGTCCATAGGCCTTAAAATCACTTAAGAGCATCAAAGAAATACAACCCAGGATGATGGTAGCCGTGTCTAATGGCAACCCCAGTACAACAATCATCTCATTTTTCAATTAGAAGACAAAATTCATGCAGCACTTTTCATGGTACTCATATTTTTTCTGATTCTTCAATTTTTATATATTGTTTACTGAATCAGCAACTTTTTCTTAGTTGTTTGATAGAATTTAGATTAAATATAAACTATATTCTTACTCTAGTCCTGCTCATTGACCAAGTGGGTAGAGTGTTCGCCAATGGTCCGGGAGGCATAGGTTCAATCCTAGGTCGCGTCATACTAAAGATTTTAAAAATGGTACTTGATACCTCCTTGCCTAACACTCAGCATTATAAGGTACGTATCAAGAGTAAGTGGAGTAATCTAGGGAAAGAAGTACCGCCCTGCCCTACATCTCGGTGTAGAGGCTATTGAAAAGAAGTCCCTCAGGTCGCCCTTGATTACGGTCACCAACTTTACTTTCTTAGTTCTGAATAATCTAAATTTAGTCACGTTTAAAATTATCTTTTCATTCTTTGTGATTTTTTTTTTTTTTACATCAGCTTTAGCTGGGGGTCTTCCACACGGGTCTGGGTGACATGAAGTCTTTTAAATTTCCAATATTCTACTGAATATTCTATCCGATCGTAACAATGTTGTCATCTGGATGCTCTCGATGTTTTCCATGATTTCCAGTTTCTCAAGCTTTTTTCCAAGCCTTTAGTTACCGTTCCAATCACACCAGTTACATTCGTTTTCACTATCATATGTTTCACCGTTTCTTTTTCTTTTTTTTTCTTCGTGGTACTACAATGTCCCAGAATTTGTTGATCTATTTTTTTTTCATTTATGTTCATTCTGTCATACGCCAAAACGGAAAAATCCACTAGATAACAAGTTCTTTTTTCTTGTCAATCAACACTATGTCTAATGTTATGGTAGTGATTAAGCAATCTATTTGTATCTCAAAATTTCAGAGAATTTTATGGGTCTCATTATCTGAGACGGATTTTGATTTGTGCGTATACCATATAACAGCATGGTCAAGTTTATTCTCGGGCACAATTCCCTGTGAATACCCTTTCCTACTCGGTCATTCTTAGACTTTTATGCATTCGCTTATCTGATAACCGTTTTATCATTTTCTCCATATAACCTACAGTTGTGATCCTGCAGTGTATTATCAGTTTGCACAGTTTGCACTTAAAATAATTTGTTTTTATGGCTTTGTTTTCTACTGCTACTAAAATTGATTCAATCACTCTCTCGTCGTTTACCTTTCTTAGCCATACCAATTTCTTTTCATGCGTAATCTCACGCGTTTGTTGCTTGAAATATCTTTAGAGTTGATTTCTTTCCAATTCTGTTTCCTAGTTTCAGTCGTTTTTCTGTCTATTCTGTTGCCACTGATATTGCCGGTTACTATGAATAGTCTTTCTCAGCAAATTTTTTTTTTATCTATTTCCTGAGTCCTTGTATTGATGCATTTTGGCAGTCCTCAATGCTGGCGAGTCCTTTCCTTTATTTTTTTTCCTGACAAAGATTATTAGTCTATGCCATTTATTGGATGTAAAGCCTTGTGCATAGTTATCAGTTTACTTTTCTTTTTGTCCGTTTTTCTTAGTTCCTTCAAGAATGATCAATTATTATTAATATTATTGTTTTACTCCAAATTATTTTTTCACACCAGCGTTGCCTGACGGTCTTTCAGTGGAATCAGTGTGACAGCAAATCTGCTCTCGTCTCTAGAACTCTTCTATCTATTATAGCCGATCTCCTCAAAACTGTAGTCTGGCTGGTTTCGATTCTTCTTCAGATTTACACATCCTTCGGCCGTCACTTCTCCATTATCCTGGGGACGGTTCCGAACGCACAAATGCAATTGGTGTTTTCTTGACACTCATGTTCAATAGCTTTTTCAGCTTTTTTGCAAGGTCCTCGTAATTCTCGATATTTCTGTGTTCTTTTCTTTCTACTATATGGTCTGCCTGACCGTAAAAATCAACAAGGTGGTTATTTTATAGATTCTTCTCATTAAGGAACTCGAGGGCTGGTCTTCCGCTCAGGAATAAGAGATTCGTTTGAATCTCAACATCTCGGACAACTTTATGGGTCTCAATTTCTAAGACTCATTCTGGTTTGTGCAGAGACCATTTTGATAGTGTGGTCAAATTTCATTCTCTTGCGCAATTCACGTTGGTCTTCTGACATACCTAGTCCAGCATGGTCTTCTACTTCTTTTGCGTTTCTTTGCTACATCCGCTTATTATTTCACCTTTTACTCTTCTCAATATACACTAGCTATTCTGTTGTGTCTACTCTATTGGCGTTGCTTTGTACTGCTATTAGAAGAGATTCATTTTCTCTCTTGAGATTGCTCTTTCATACCCACGTCCAGATTTTCTCGTGAGCAATGCCATCAGTTTGTTGCTTGAAATATCCATACATTTGTTTTCTTCCTATTTTTTCCAAGTTTTTGTCGTTGTTATTTTCTGTCTGGTCTAATTTCGTCAATGCTGATATTGGCTGCTGTGAATTGTCGTTCTTTGATTTTTAGAATCTAATCCTTGCTTATTTTTAATGATGTATCTACGACTTTTTGCAATGTTTTCACAGCATTTCTAATTATGTTTCACTGAAGTCTGAATCACTGCAAGTTTCCTCAGATGGAGAGAAATCTCCGAAGTGACGTTCAGTTATTCTTTGGTGTGAATGGTATCAATTCTAGTTCTAATTTCTTGTTTACAGCGTCCCTTTTCCAGGTCTTTGAAGATTGTTTCGAGGGTCCAACTACAATTTGTATCACCGTTTCTTGCAAGGGCCATGTGTTTGTCCAGCCTTTCAATTTTCTCTTTCAGTCTCTATCTTATTGGTTCAGCAAGATTCAGTATACGGCAGCTTCTTTTCTAGTTAATTAAAACATGATTTGGTTTCCTAGCCTGGATTGAGTGATCAGTTTGTATCTCAAAATTCTAGATAATTCTTTTTTCACAAAAAAAACATATGTTTCGTGTTACCATTTGTTTGTATAGTGAAATGAAAATTACTTGGACAATTCCCACAGGATACACTTCCCCAAATAGGCATTGTTATTAAAGTACACATTTTATGCTAGTTTCCTGTATTCACTTCATTAATTGTTTCATCTGTATTACCACATAGCCTACAGTTGCTTTTTCCGTCGTTGTCTTATTATTATTACTCCTATTTGAGTTTTTCACACCAGCGTTAGCCGATGGTTTTTTCTCTTGAGTTTGAGAAACAGCAAGTCTCCAGGACACTTCCGGCCGATCTCAATAATGCTGAAGTTTGAATGGTCTTTAATTGTCCTGTCGTTTCCAAGTCATTCAGTCGTTTTACCAGTCCTTTGGTTACTGTACTAAGAGAACCAATTATAATAATAATAATAATAATAATAATTATTATTATTATTATTATTATTATTATTATTATTCCTTGGAACGTTTTCCCATCAGAGTTTGCTCATTTTTTTCCGCTCGAGTTTAAGTGCCAACAAGTCATTTCAAGGCTCAAGGACTTTTCTCAGAATTCTAGTTGATCTTGATAATATTGTAGTCTGGGTGTCTTCACTTGTCTTATTTCCAAGTCTTCCAGTCCCTTTACCAATTCTTTGGAAATTATTCTGAGAACACTAAGTACAATTGGTATAACCCTCACCTTCATCTTCCACAGTTACGATTATTATTATTATTATTATTATAAAGTTACAGATTTTCTGATCTTTTCTTACTCATAAAAAAAAGCTTCAAGCTTGGATTCCTAATATTGATTACTTTCGGGAATATAATTAAAATAGTGATTTTCTTTCCGATAGCAATATTTTATAAAACTAAATGTTACAATTGAAATCTACCTAAATAACGATTTACTGTTTCCTTCATTAATACCGATATCAGTTTTGCAATCTTATAAAAATCCAGATACAAAAATAAAGATTTCTCTTCGTCCTTTTTTTTCTTAATTGCAACTGAAACCAAAGCAATGATTTTCGTTTTTCGAAACAATGAAACTACATTGGAAGCCTTACAATTATACTATGAAGAAAATGATAACATATATTGATCGTAAGCTTTTTTATTGGTAACGTAGACATTCTACAACCAGGAGATATCCCTGTTGGAAATAGGTTAATGATTCTGGTTTTATATTGTGTCTGTATTGATTTCCTTATTCAAGTATGACCTAAAGTCATGAACTTGCAAAAAGAAATATCAGTTGCTTTTATTTGTACTTGCTTTAGGAAATTTTAATCAACACTTAAGAAAAAAAAACAGGTTGTTATATGATCGACCTAATCAGTAGAAAGTATAATTATTATTGGTAGTTGTAGTAATAGCGGTAGTTAATGATAATCAAGTTAGAACAAGAGATAACCTTGAAAATGAAAAGACAACTGTTTGAGCGATTTGTTGTTGGAAGTATATTGTCGATATCAGTTACCATGTGAAATGTATATTTTTAATCTGACGTGTTATTCTTAGTATTATCTATGAAATGATAATATTGAATTTAAGCATTTCGATAGAAACTGTGAATATATGTGCGCTTTCATATAAACTAATGCTCTTTTAAAAAGTCAACCGAACCACCAATATTTACCAGGCTTACGCCCGTTTGTCAAATCCACGATTTCTTCTAGGGCCCAAAGAAACACGGGATAACTGTTGGTTGATTTAATTACTTCATAATGTGCAATGCGTGTTGAGCGTTGGTTGGTTAGTTGATTCCTGTGTGATATTGTACCAATCAAAGAACAATAACGTGGTTGCATGTAAGTAGAAAAGAACGATCTGGACATAATCAGTAGCAGCTGTGGATGAAAGGTGTAAAAAGTTAGCTTTGCTTTCTACCAAAAGCCGAATATGAGAGATGATAGATTTCGTTGTAAAACGAAAATATGAGAAATTAGTTTGAAGTAACATTTTTCTAGGCTTATTAGGAGATGGGTCATCTTTCCTCATCATAACATATTTCTAAAGAAGTTTTATTTTCATTTCAGCTAAAACATATTACTTTGGTGACTGGTGACGTGTATAAATCTATGTTCATAGAACTCTGTCTGTCTTCAGTTGATTTTTGATATTGCCACTTCTTTTGTCATTCTTAGCATGTTAGACAAAACGTTCGCTATCACCTCAAATGAAATATGAACGATAAGTTTTAAGTGTATACTAACAAAGGGTTCTAGATGTTTATAGACACATACATATCATAAAATGTATTTCACTTTGTTGTATCTGCTGTGATGAAATCCGTACATTCTCTCCAGAAATAGCTGATATCATAATTGGCCTGATTATTTCAGATATATATATATATATATGAAAGAATGCTCAGTATCGGTAATAGAACATCTGTTGATCTAAGTTTAGATAGTATACACCTAGATTCAACAAAGAGTCAAAGTCGTTAAGTTAGTATATATTGCTTGTTTATGCAATTCTCATTATAAGGTTTTGTAATGGTGATATATAATATGGTTGAGTGTGTATATATATATATATATATATATATATATATATATATATAGAGAGAGAGAGAGAGAGAGACAGAGAGACAGAGAGAATCAGGTGATTTCACTCGAAACATATTCCTATCTTACTAAAATATATAATTTCGGCTGTCTACATATAAGCCTATACAGTAACGCTTTATTAGCCCTAGTATCGGGCTTATTAGTTTGATTAACTTTCAGGCATATTAAATTTACTTCAGTGACAATTCTGGATTGCGTCATGACATTTAGATTCAAATCTCAACTGCAATACGTCCAGACAGCATCCTGGGAATCGTGTTTTAACTCACATTCAAAATGTGTGAAATCTTACCGCGGACGAAGTATTAAGAGACTTTAAAACTAACATTAGTTGTCTGTGCCATACCCAATATTTATATATCCTATGTTTACAGAATACTTCACTGGCCGCGAGGGAGATATCTCGTTTATCTGTTCAGACTATCCATCAGAGAAAATGATTTGATTGCCACATTCATTCCATTTCAAATGTTATTATATAATTTGCAAATGTAGCAAGAAAATTGGAAACTAATGATGTTAAGCAAAGAGAAATGCTTTTCAGAACAATCCTCGCATTTCCCTTGTGTTCTTTTAAAGTAACTATTTTAAGACGTAAAACAAATGTATTTTTTTCTTGGGCTTGAAATTTCAGGATTTTGGGGGGAAAAATTCTATCTTCCATTTCAGTAAAAGTACACTTATTAATTAGACTGAATACATATATGATGTATTTTTCGAATTATTTTGATGATTAATAATAAAAGAATAATATATCAACCTGATCTAAACGGTTGGGACATAATTTCATATTTAATCACAGCATTTGAGCTAATGATGATAAACTAAGAAAATGGTACTGGAGGAACGAATCGTTAAGTCCCAGGAAATGCCAGTAAGAAGAAGAAAATGGGTTGATAGATTTCAACATCTTTTCCAGTAGGCTATGTCTAACAAGATATGCTTGATCTAGTACCTATGAGCGGTGTTTTAGATGTCACCATTCAAGCATGACCCATCCGAGAAGGAAATGGGAAATCTTCTATGAATAACTGATATATATACAAACTGATTTCTTAATTCTGCTTTTTTTCTCATTTTGGGAGTTTGTTGGGCACAGGAGACAAAAGATCATATCGGGAACGTGAAATTAATTAGGAATGGAAGAGAAGGTTGCTAAAAGAACGAAGAAACCAGCCAGCATGCTCTAGAAGTTATCTATTGCATTAAAGGCGTCTGAACCTAAATGGTGAAAATGAAACAAGGTCCGAACACTAAGACTTTTTTTTCATTCTCTAGCCAACAATTGACCATTATTGTTATAACACTTATGGGTGTTTACGTAACATGATATCTCTATGCGTATCCGTATAAGTATCTATTTGGGAACAATTTCGAAGGAAAAAATGTGGCGTCATGAGAGTCACTATGAAAAATAAGTGTGTGTATTTGGGATCAGACTAAACACTGTTAAGTCGTCTTTAAAATAGCCTCGTTAAAAATAGATATATATATCTATCTGCTCATATTCAGGATAACATCTCTGATTGGCTTGAGACGACAACTGACGAGGAACATAGATACTGTGTTACCCAGTAACCATAGTCAGTTGGGGCAGTAAAATACAGCGACTGCATCTCTTAAGATTGATAAGGCCTCCCATTCAGTGTCCTGGAAATGACACTAAACAATTTGATGGTGAGCCTCCTGTCTGATCTTTTGGAATGTGGTATTCCTCTTCATTGCCATTACTTTCAGGTACACCCTTGTGCTGAGTGATAGTACCTCTTAGGGTCCTATTTATGGATCAAATAGAATTATTCAATAATTTACTATACTTGAAACTCTTTAATTGTAGGCAAACTAACGACTGATGTTAAACTTAGTTGGTATTAGATAGCAATGCTTGAAATCATTTAACTGTGGAAAAATAGAACTATTAATGTTTGATAGCAATACTTAAAAGCGTGTAATTATGAACAAAAATAAAGGGCATACTTAAAGCCATTTAACTGTGATAAAATATAATTAATATTAGATATTAATACACGAAACCATTTAACTATGTCCAAATATAATCTGGATATTAAATGGGAATAAATGAAACGATTTAACTGTGTTCAGACAAATATGTTCTGATTCGTTTTAAAACATTGCATACAAACTGTTCAACTAAATATTTTATATATGATATATAAACAGGATTTTACTACAAATATACCACAAGAGTTGATATGCCATAAAAACAACAAAACCAAACCAAACTTTCCCAGCGAAGTCACCAAAGAGCCGTTACTGAAATCGTCAACCCTGGCAGACATCTAATTCTACTTATGTCTCGTTTATTTCTTTTCTGTGAACAAATACAAAGCAAAATGAAAAAAAAAAGATCCTTTTTTCTTTTCATTTTTCGATAAAGATCTTTATACTTAATTTGGGAACAATTTTGTCAATCAGTTATTCTTTTCTTTGTCAATATTTTCTCAAGATTGCGTTTTTTTCCTTTCCCTTTTTTTATTCTCTCGAGCAGTTTTCGTATATTTTTGTCTGTCTTTCAGTAAAAACAGAACAAGTCCTCTAGCATACCTGTCACTAAATTTCTAAGGATCGGTCTTTTGTCTACTCTCTCACTATATATATATATATATATATGCATGTGTGAGTGTTTGTACGTGAGTGTGTGTGTATATATATATATATATATATATAATTTTCGTACATTGTCGTTCTTATGTCTCAGGGTTTGAGTATTTTTTTACCATCCCAGTATCTGTCTACCTCCAGTTCTGTGCTTCTCTTTCAAAACTAATGCACCATACTTTACGTCAGTCACTTTTCTATATTGGTCGTTCCATCACTCAATTCTCTTCCTCTCCACCTCGATTTTTGTCCCACCGAGTATCTAATGTCCGCCAGTCACATTTCATGTCAACTTCGAATCTTCATCCTTTGTCAGACTATGTACTTATGGCCTTTCTCTGTACCATTATCCGCGTCATTCTCAATGTGCACTGAAGTGACTTCATCAATAACACCGAGATCCTCAAGTCTTCCATGTTCACAGTCAGTGAGACCATGCTGCAAAAAATTCGCCTGAAATTGTTGAGCCACGTATAAGTATGGAAGACTGTTTTCTTCCAGGGAGAAAAAAAAATGGTCTCTTGCCAATAGAGAAAAGAAAAGCCTCACTGAAGAGAGGCTCAGTCTCCTTCTAAAGGAGGCTCATCTCCTGTGGAATCAAGTGTTATAGAACAACGGATTACTGACCGGGAAGAAATGCGACACAAGGTCTACTCATAGTCCTGTCTTTGAAAGCAAAGCAAAATCAGAACACAGCTAGCACTATACACCGTCGATAACAAAACCTACTTCTACAGCAGATGCAATCATTATGGCGTCTCTCACGTGTGTTACGCTTGCCACTGAAAAGCCTATCTGTGAGTTGAAGAAAACAAAAATACGAGGCATAATGATTTCGCATGTGCATTGAATTGTAAAATGTTATGATTTATAGGCATTTCACGCATGCACATGTATATATATTTAAGAGAGAGAGAGAAAACATATTTGTGTATGTATGTTAATAATATATCTGCCTGTCAGACTATCTTTCTCTCTCTCTCTCTCTCTCTCTATATATATATATATATATATATATATATATATATAGAGAGAGAGAGAGAGAGAGAGAGAGAGTGTGTGTGTGTATGCGTATCTATATCATTTTGTCGCCGGATCGAGGCATGAAACTAGAAATAACGAATCTATAGCACTGCAAATTTTGGTTTTAGTATGATATGTTTTAGACTGGCTCCGCTTTGATAAAAAAAAAAAACATTTGAAAAGTATATATATACTTTTCAAATATCTTCTAGAAGATATTTCGGAACTATTTGCTCCAAATAGTCAATTTGATATATAAGTGAGTAGGTATGTGTGTCAGAAAGAGTGAGATAAACAAAAGTGATTCTTTCTAGTTAGTCATTTTTAAATATTTGCAACCGGTTTCAACTTAATGCTATCGTCAGGCGAAACATTTTGCTGATTTTAAAAAATTTATTCTTAAGATATTTTTTTTAAATGTTTTATGTACCTCAAAAGAAGCAAAACACACACACACACACACACACACACACACACACACAATTTTTCTTGGTCAAAAGAGAGAAAGATATATTTTGAAAAGTGTAGGTCTACGAAGAGATTTGTATGTTTTTAGGATTTATTCATCTATTTCGTTCTTACATACGTGTTTCCAGCTTGTTGTTTTCGCCAGAGAACATATATTGCACAAGAGCTTGTTAATAGCTCATTCCATGAGAATTGAATGCACTCGTGTTTACAGTTTGAATGGTTTTCAGTTGGTTATTACTTTATATGGAGTTTACTCCTATCTTTTTCTTAGTCTTTTTTCTTATAAAAAACAGTTCTTCAGTCATCATATTTATTATCCTATCCTCGTAGTTGTGAATTTTAATCATCATATCTCTAACCGTTTGTTTCCATTCATGGCTTTCAATCATTTATCAGGCTTTTATTTCTCCTTTATAATGTGTGACCGTAATTTGTTAACCGAAACCCTTTTCACATCTCTGACAATTTTGATTCTTTTTTCACCACATCTATAATAATGTTGGTATTTATGTCAAATCTCATGATCCTTTTTCTGTTTATCTCTTCTCGTTGAGATGTCTTCCCTTGATTCTGTTTTTGGGTGCAGACAATTGAATTCATCAGCCTCCCCTCTTGATTCGGTCTTTATTTTCCACATATCCCACTGCGTTTTCTGTGTCTGTCTATTCATTTCTAGAATTTTGTTATGTTCGTTCAATTTATTTGCCAACATCCGAGTCCTAGTTTCTCTTATAAACCCGTTCTGTCCTTATATACCTTTATCCATCAATCTCCTCATCTCTGTTTATTCAGTGTTTATTTAATATATCTATATTATATATATATTTGTTCTTTTATTTTAATTCTCTACCCTATGCACAAATCATAGGTTTTTGTAGCTGTTCATCATTTCCTTTTCTTTTCTTTTTTCTATTTACATTATAATGTCTCTGTAACAACTTAATTTCATGGTTCTTTACAAGTGTACTTTATATTGAAAGCTCATCTCATGGGCCAATAATTTTATAGGGAGTTCAGTTTTCGATTGCTCTACTAATATTGTGGCCCTTGAGTCAAAATAATGAATTATGAATAAATTATAGGGAGCCACAAAATGAATCTTGTCCGGTCGAAAACAAATCTCATGAAGTCTTCCAATAGCATTGTGTCATATTTAGAAAAAGCATTGTAAATGAGGTGTCGTGATTAGGGTAACGGTTATCGTCGTGGAAAGTAGAATCGGTGAAATGAGTTCAAATACAGGATGGGGATGTTTGCTTGGTTGATGTTTTAGAGCATACCAAACTTTGTGGTTTATTAAGTGCCAAAGTCTGTTGTGTGTGTGTGTGTGCGAGAGAGAGAGAGAGAGAGAGAGAGAGAGAGAGAGAGAGAGAGATCTAAGTGAATAGTTTATTGTTAACATTATTTTTAAAAAAATAGATCTCATTTGTTTGCCCATAGTTGAACATTTTCAAGTATTGTTAATTTACATTAGTTATTCTACTGTAATCTAACATAACATGTAGTATTGTAATCTAACATAAACAATTTGCACACAATTGAGGAGTTTTAGATAGATGATAATAATAATAATAACCCATAGCAAATGATTAAACCGTTCTATCTGACGCATAAATGGGACCCTAACATGTATTACCACTCTGGGACAGTGTGTAGAGGGAGTAATGAAAATGACTGGGTTTTCCAATTTCTCCAAAGCTTCATAATTGTAAACTCACCATCCAATGCTACTTAGTATCATACTCAGGACATAATATTATGTATAGTGGTCGTAAACCTTTTCAGCGGTGGTGTCGACTTATTTTATACCCTTAAATGACAGGGTGGGAGGATTTTATGTTTAATTTTACATTAAACTGTTAGGAAAGAACGAATCCATCTCTTTTCCCTCCAGTTATGGGTAATGCACAAATCGGGAAAAACAGACACAACAAATACAGCCTACACTACGCGTCTAACAGGAATGGACAGCATTTAATAGATTTCATGATAGAAAATAGATTAACCTGCCTCAATACAAACTTTCAAAAAAGGGAGGGGAAATTATGGACCTACACATACGCAAATAAGAGTAAAGCACAGATAGACTACGTCCTTATAAACAGGAAATGGAGAAACAGTGCGATGAATTGCGAGGCATACTCCTCCTTCGAGGGTGTGTCCTCCGATCATCGAATAGTTACGGCCAAAGTACGACTAAGCCTAAGAAAAAACGCCACACGTAAAGCCTCGACCAAGCACTATGACTGGGCCCTACTCAACAACAGAGATATTAGAGACAAATATGCATTAGAATTAAGAAACAGATTCGAAGCACTACAAGAGAAGGTAGAAATAGGCACCCCAAATGACGAATATGAAAATTTTGTAGAAGCGCACCTGGATGCGGCAGAAAAGTGTATTCCAACAAAACCTAGAACTAAATATAGAGTCCCTTGGGAAACGCTAGCGGCTAGAGAAAAACGTGCACTTGTGAAGACTGCCTCCAAAAACTATCAACAGAACCCAACAAATACAAATGCACGAGAACTAGAAAAGGCGCAACATCAATTAACAGGAATATACCTAAAAGAACAGGCAGAATACGTACAAAATCAGATAGATAAGATTAGAGACTCGGTGGAAGATAGGCAATCCAGGATAGCCTGGCAAACAATAAACGAAGTAAGTGGAAGAAAGAGCACAGCCAAAGCAAAATTGAAAGCTGCAAGCCAACAAGAAAGAATAAAACTGTGGGAACAGCATTTCAAAAATCTACTAGGAAACCCACCGGAAATAACGGATGAACCGATCACCAGAATTATTAGTAAGCAATTAGACGTAAAACTAGGTCCTTTCACCAAAGAAGAACTCGACACGGTTCTCAGAAGAATTAAAAATAGGAAAGCGGCGGGGCTAGACGAGATCCCCCCAGAAGTGTGGAAGACGAGACAATTCGACGATATACTGCTCCGCCAATGCAACGCAGTCTATAGTCAAAATAGGATAGAACGATGGACGAAGGGATGCATCCTTCCATTCCCTAAAAAAGGCGACCTCGGACTAGCCAAGAACTACCGAGGGATAACACTTACATCCATAGCAGCCAAAATCTACAATGCCCTACTACGAAACCGCATAGAACCCAAAATGGAAAACATCCTTAGGAAAAACCAAAATGGCTTCCGGAGAAATAGATCCACAACCTCACAAATACTGACCATCCGTAGAATCCTGGAAGGCGTTCGGGCAAAAAACTTACAGGCGACATTACTATTTGTCGACTTTACCAAGGCCTTCGATTCCATACACAGAGGGAAGATGGAGCAAATCCTACTAGCTTACGGCCTACCAAAAGAAACCGTAGCAGCGATAATGATTCTCTACAGAAACACCAAAGTAAAAGTACGTTCACCAGATGGAGACACGGAATACTTCGACATTGTTGCAGGAGTACTACAAGGAGACACACTAGCCCCGTACCTCTTTATCATCTGTCTAGACTATGTGCTTAGGACTTCGATCGACAAAATCAGGGAAAATGGCTTTGAGCTGACTAAGAGAAGAAGCAAAAGGTACCCCGCAAAAACAATCACGGACGCCGACTACGCTGATGACTTGGCGTTACTAGCGAATACGCCTAATCAAGCAGAGACACTACTACATAGTCTGGAACGAGCTGCAGCCGGCATTGGCCTACATGTCAATGCAAACAAAACCGAATATATGTGTTACAACCAAACGGGCAACATTGCCACACTAGACGGAGCCTCTCTGAAACTAGTCGACAAATTCACCTACCTAGGAAGCAGCGTCTCATCAACCGAGAAGGACATCGACACACGACTGACGAAGGCATGGACAGCTATCGATAGGCTCTCGATCATATGGAAGTCGGACCTAACAGATAAAATGAAACGCAGTTTCTTCCAGGCAGCGGTTGTGTCGATACTGCTATATGGATGCACCACATGGACGCTTACGAAGCGGCTGGAGAGGAGGCTGGACGGAAATTACACAAGAATGTTGAGAGCAGTATTAAACAAGTCCTGGCGACAACACCCCACGAGACTCCAACTATACGGACACTTGCCCCCCATCACGAAAACTATACAAGTTCGACGAACCAGACACGCGGGACACTGCTGGAGAAGCAAGGACGAGCTCATAAGCGATGTACTCCTGTGGACCCCCACTCATGGATGTGCAAGAGTGGGACGACCAGCACGAACTTACATACAGCAGCTATGTGAGGACACGGGTTGTAATCCTGAAGACCTGCCGGAGGCGATGAGTGATAGGGAGAAGTGGCGAGAGACGGTCAGGGATATCCGCGCAGACGGCGCGACATGATGATGATGATTAGGGTCAACTGGGTTATTTTGCCGTGGTTAAGCAATTTGTTTTAGGGAACGAGAAAAGTGAATTTGAAATAGCTTTCCGCGTATAAAATTGACCTTATATCACATCCTGCTCATAGCCGAGTGGTTCGGTAAATGCCTAGCAATTAAGAATAACAGGCTTTTCTATAAAAGATTGTTATTAAAGTTGTCTTGAACACCATTTCGCTACATTGATGATATTGATTCTCAACAAGCACCTAATTATTATGAGAGTTTCGGATGAGACAATGCTTAATGGATAACATTAACGATATATGATGCAATCTCGTATCGTCTGACATTTTGGCTTACGTAGAGATTTCAATCCTAACAAGATATCTTATCACTGTTCAGAGAAGTCAGATTGAGCCGAATTTGTAAATATAAATTCGGCTCTATCTGTCCGTGTTTGCATCCATGTAAATGATAGGAATTTTAAATCTGATCTTTCGTAACCATAAACAGTCTTTCGTTTAAACATTCGTACAACACACTGTTCATAAGTTGTTGTTTTTTTTTTTTGGCTTTTTTGTTTACTATATAGTTTAAAGCTGTATCGGTAGTAGGCTTGTAAATACCACATTTTATTAATTTTGAGCAAATCAAGAATCTGTCTTTCATATATTTCATGATGTTAGAATTGTATATATATATATATATATATTTGATGCGTAGAATTATTTCATATATTTGTGTTTTCTCTTCTACAGCTTTAATTTTCGGAGACATCTTTTTTTATATACATCTATTCTACTTTATTATTTTTCTACTAGTTCAGCTACTTGGCAATTTTTTGATTGATTTCTCTCTGTTGATTTGCCATCATGCTATCACCCTTTTATTTTTATGGGGATTTGTCATTCTAATTTGTACGGCTATCATTAACTTTTAATCTCCTGTAGTAATTCACCAAGCTTTTTACTTAGATGTGACACAAGGCCGTATGAAGGCGGCACCAAATGAGGATCGAACTCACTCGTGAAAGTTTGATAGTCATGCTCTCTAACCATTACACTCCCTGAGGTGCCCTACCTTTAATCTGCCGTATGTCAGTATTTCTGTGATGCCAACAGAAGCTTCAATATATTTCTTTCTCAAACCTCTTCTTTTTATTAAGTCATTACTTTTATTTGTTTGTCATGCCTATGCATCCATCGTTTAGTTATATTTCATCCTTTGACCAAGCAAGTTGGATTCCATTTTTTTCAAATATTTCTTAGCAGACTATTTTGTTTATATTGCTTCTTGTGGATATGTCACCCCGTTTAACTTCCTATTCCTGTTTGTTTTTTGTTTTGCTTTTTTGTCTTTGCTTGTTTTTCATTAATGTTTATTTGTTTTTGCTTTGTTTTGATTCCCTTGTTTTTTCTATCGCATTTTTTATGAGGATTTGTTCTTTTAATTTTTTTATTAATGAATTTCTTTCTGATTTTGCTTTTGTTTGTTTGTTTTAATTTTGTGGTTGTTCGTTTTTACTTTTGTTTGTGGACATACCGTTTCTATTTGTCTTTGTGCTTGTTCTTTTTATTAGATTTTTTTTTTTTAGTTTTAATTTCTTTTGTTTCTTAAGTTTAGTGTTTGTTTGTTTGTTTGTTTTGATTTTTTGCTTCATCTTTTTTAAATTTTAGTTCAATATTTCAGTTGGTTTTAGTGTTTTTAATTTTCTCTTATGTTTGTTCATATACTTATCCCCAAGTTTAACAGAATCTTCGTATTTTGTTTTTTGCTTCCTTTATATTTTTTATTTTTATCTGTTTTGTTTGGGTTTTAGGTTTATAGTTATTTGTTTGTTTTTTTGTTATTTGTGTTATTTTTAAAGCGTTTTTACTTGTTTTCTCTTTGTGAATATATTTCTCCGACCGTTTTCCTTCGTTTTCCTGTTCTTTTCTGTTATTTATTCTTTATTTTAATTTTTTGAGTATGGATTTTTTTCTTTTTTTATAGTTTGAATTTAGGTTTTATTTGTGTTTGCTGTTTGAGTTTTGTTTTTATTTTGGTATACTATTTGTATTAATTTGTTTTGTATGTGTGTGTGTTTTTGCATTTTCTGTTTGTGTTCATATTTGCCCGGCCGGTTTGTTTTTGCTTTTATTCTTTGTGGCTGCTTCGTTTTGCTTTTTATTTATTCGTTTTTTTTTTAGTTTCAGTTTTGTTTCTTGTTTGTTTTTGTTAAGGGTTTATCTGTTTTCGTTATAGTTTAATGTTTGTGTTTACTTTGATATTCGTTTATTCGCACTATTGTTTCTTTTTTTTTTTTTTTTTCGTATATTTTTGCTTATTACCTTTGTGGATATACTTGTCTGAAAGATTTACCCTGCTTTTTATGTTTTTGCTGATTTTAGTCTGTTTTTTTCGGGGGGGGTAGTGTTTTTAGTGATTTACATTATTCTATTTATTTATTTTGGGGTGAGGTTTGGTTTGATATTTTTTGCTGTAATTTTCTGTTTTTCTGTTTGTGTATTTTTGTTCTTTCTGTTTGTGGACATATTTCTCCAACTTTTTACCTTCGTCTTCCTTTTGCTTTGTTTTTGTTGTTTGTGTTTGTTTTGTTTTTTTTTAGTGTCTGGTTCCTCAGTTTGTTTTTTAAATTTGAGGTGTGTTGTTTTTGTTTGGTGTGTGATTTTTGTTTTATCATAGTTTGTTACTTGATTTTTTTTTATTTGTTTATTTTGCTAAATCTTTGTTTGTTTGTTCGTTTGTTTTTTTGTGTGTTTGTTTTTTTGTTTTGTTTTGTACTTTGTTTTTTTTGTTTGTTCTCTTTGTGGACATATTTGTCCTATCGTTTAACTTCGTTTCCATGCTTGTTTTTCCTCCTTTTTGTGTGTTTGTTTCTTTTTTTTTTTCATTTTTTAATTTGAGTTTAATTTTTTGTTTGTATGTGATTTTTGTTTTTGTCTTGTGTTTTTTTTTTTTCAAATTGTTTTTGTTTTGGTTTGTTATTTGTGTTTATTTCATTTTATTTATTTACTGCTATTTCTGTTTGGTAATATAGTTGTCATATCGTTTTCCTTCGTCTTTGTATTTCTTTTTGCTGTTGTTTTATGTGTGTGTGTGTGTTTATTTTTGTTTTCCTTCTTTCTTTTTTGATTTGTGTTCCGTTTTTTTAAATATATTTTTGTGTTTTTGTTTTTTATTTTATTGTTTTTTGTTAATTTGTGTTTGTCTTTCATGTTTCTTGTTTATGTTCATTTGTGTTTGCTTTTAGTTTATTTTTGTTTTTGTTTTGTCTATTTTTCCCAGTGTTTTCCTTAATTATCTGTGTAACAATGATTCTCGCTCTCATCGATGTTTTAATAATTTTCTCAAATGTGTGCCTGTATGTTACGTTCTCTTTTTTTGTCCGTTAGATTTTATTATATATGAGTTATCATTCTTCTCTGTTTTGTTTGATAATGCTTCATTTTGTTTATCTTTCAAATTTATTTTCTGCCTTCGTTTTTCGTCATTCTGTCCCTTATTTTATTGAATACAATATAACTTTTGTTTTTAATAGTTTTTTTTTTCTCGTCATCTCTACCAATTTCCCCCCCCCCTCTCTCTCTCTCTCTCAAGTTAAGTTACATTTGCTTATCCCTTTTCAATGTTGCTTTTCCTTCACACATTTTCCTTATAATGTTATTTTTTTTTTTTCAATTATTTTGAGAGATTTTTCTCCCTTGTTTTTTGTTGTTGTTTCTTTTTTTAATCCTTCCGTACTTGAACATCTGTCTATTCTGACTAAAAAAATGCTTGAATGTTTGGAGTCTGTGTAACACATTCAATTTTATCTTCGATTTCTTCCGTCATGTTCTATTATGTCTCCGGCAATCTCTGTCTCTTTACTTGCATTTCTGTTGTGTTTTTAAAAATTGAATCTCAGTCAGCATTCTTGTTTTTCTTTCTCCGTATTTTTCCTCTCTTTTCTTAGTTCAGAAAAAAGATTTGTCAATCATGGTCTGTGCGACTTTTTTGGTTTCGGATTTTCTTTTCTATTTATTTATCTTTAGTCTGTCTATACTAAACCAAAACTTTCATTCATGTTTTTCTTCTCAACTTTACTATCGTTCGTCTCTTACTATCATTTCTCGTTCCAAGTTCACTAATATTTTGTGCTTACTTTTTTGAGTATTAATATATTTCAACTGCATAGCCTCCATTGTCAATCATCTGGACCCTCTAATCATCTTTGTCTGTTCTACATATCCCTGATATCCCTCGGCTTTCTTACCCACATTTATAATGTCATTTCTTATTTGTTAGTTGTGTCAATGGTCCTAACATTCATGAACACATGTTGCCTTCAAAATAGACTATTCTTCCGATGGGATATGTAACTATACCTTTTCCAGTTAATACATCTGACTAAAAAATTATAAGTCTAAATGACCATTGATCCATAGCATGTACATAACGTAATAACGTATCACTGTGGATTATCTTCACCTCTTCGTTTCGAGTACTTTTTTAAAATGTTCAATGTCTAAATGTTAACCAAACAACAGGATCATAATGATAGAAAGATTCTCATCACTTGAAGCAAAATCCCTTTTTCTCTTGTTCGACGAACAAGCAACACGTCGAGTGAGCAAACATTGGTCTCCAAAACATATATAAGTTAGAAATATCTTAACCATTATTCTCCTGCATTAAAATAATTCAGAAGGAATATTGCTCACATATGAAAAAGATAATTCATTTGAAATATCATAAGAAGATAAAGGAACATCGTATTTGGGCTCAGATCTTTGAATAATACTCACATATCAATTAATCTAGCTGCATACAGACAAGCATATTGATATATATATATATATATATATATAGAGAGAGAGAGAGAGAGAGAGAAAGAGAGGTTGCATGATTGCATAGGTGAGACAACTCAATCGGCAAGCACCGTTGATTGTGGAAAAGTTATCCTACTTAGATCTACTTATGCTCCATCAGTGATATTGAGTACGTCTTAATTATACATTTAGCAATAACATTAGAGAGATGGGGAGAGAGAGAACTACACATTAATAAGTGCACATCTAACAATTTGTACATTATCAATCTTCGAAACGAAAATTATCAGGATTCCATTGATTTCACGTGGAATACAATTCGATCACAACAGTTATTGTATGTTGACATTTATTAACATCTTTAACATTATTAAATCCATAGCAAAATACTATTGCAATATGTATTTAACAAAAAATGCTGAATGTATATATATATATATATATATATATATATATATATATCCATATTTACCCAACCCCACCGCTCGGGCAGGATATGACACAAGGTCATTTTTTTTCAAGCGGAGTTTAACAGGTTTGAATTCAGAGTTTTCCTTCTCCTAGACTAGATTCCTCACCAAGGCTGAAGAACCCAGTCTGTCCTACTATTTACCAATAGCTGGAGGGAGAACAATAGGATTCATACCTTTCCAAAGGGTATTAGTGCTATGTGAAATGCAATCATTCTCGTCCAGGATTTGAACTCGAGTCACTGTGTCCATTTCCTACGACGATAACCATTACACCACGGGCATATATATATATATATATATATATATATATATATATGTATGTATTTTTTATTACTGTAGAGTTTGGTAATGAATAACCCCTAAATTACTCTTAGTTTCAGAGAAAATTAACATATTATCAAATGTTAGGCGTGTACTTATATATGAATGGTAAGTGTACATATGTTTTGGCTTTCTGATTTATTTGATTTAGAGGTATAAAAACCTTCGAGGGTTGATTAATGCCCAAATTATCTAAATGGAAGAACTGCAATACTAATATTCAACCCTTTCCTGGGATTATACTTATGTGTATAATTGGAACAGAAGATTAAAATCGCCATCTTACTGCAGGCACGAAAATAACTATTTTCTTTGAGACATTTTTAGCTAACAAATTCAGGTCAGGATTACTTCCGAGGAAGACTGCTATGTATCTATGAGAGCAGCAACTAGTGCCTTCGTAAACGTTTAACTCTCCCGAGGTTTACAATTATATAATTGATCACCTCCGTTGTCACCATTTGGGAGCAATTCAGACAAGCCAAGTGTTCATGATAGATCAACACTAAAAGTCAAATAATTTCAGCACTTTTTCTAGAGCCCAGTCTGCTGATTCTCTGCGAAATCATATTTATATCCATTTAAATGTGCTCAAACCAATGATTAATACCAAATAGAATTATTCGAGTTTGATAGAAAACCTTGAAACTATTTCACTGGGTGCGAAAAATCAACTTAGGCATATTGTAAGATATCTGCAAAATGTGTTGAAAAAATCATATAAAAGTTAATATATATGTATAAAGAGGATTTGACATTGAATAAACTACTTTAGTTTATATACCATAAAACCCAACCACAACCACTATTTCTAGTTGCGAGAACTACGTTTTCCCCAACAGGTAGCATCCAGAACAATTTCGAAAAAGTAACTTTGTGCTGTAATTAAGATAATTGTATTTTTTTTTTCCATTTTCAGTTCATTTTTATACTTACTAGACGTGTGTATATTACAGACTATGCTGAGGAGAAGTTATTTGAGATTCAAAACCTATAACTGTTTCATTGTCACGCTACAGACATGATATCACATCCGTACGAATGGAAATGTTGATATACATTATTTTTTATATCTCTATGTATATCTTTTTAATGATTGTTTAATAAAATAATTTAGACCTGTAAATGTAAGTATTTTTTTTTTCATTTTTGTATTGATAAATAAAATTCCTACCTTTTTGTATACATTTTTAATATGTACGTGTGTAAATATATACCTTCGTTTTTCCATTTACACGGACATCAAGATTTATATGCTAATCTTTAGCCATAAAAACTACTCTCATTTACATTTAAATTCTACGCATAATATTTCATTAATATGCTAATCCAATTATTACATATGTATATCCTTAAGAAATATGAATCTAACATCTGCGACACCGCCGATGGTCAGCAACTTGTTCTGCTGTAGGTTGTGGCGACTTCTAGCAACGTTTCTAAGGAACTGGCCCAGTCGGCTGGGGCTGCAGAATACACCGATTGCATCTATGCAGAAGGGTAAGACCCCCTCAAAAAGCGTCCTGTTTATGAGATTAAACAGTCTTATGGTGAGGTTCTAGTAATGCTGGAGCTTTGGTGAATGCAGAGTACCCCTTTATTGCCATCGCTCCCCGGTCCACTCCAGCCCGGAGTGGCAGCAACTAATAGGGTCCTGTCTATTGTTTAAATGGGTTTAAAATGTGTGTTTATTCTAAACTGAGTTGCTTGAAATAGAACTGTTTTTACATTTAACTGTGCGTAAATAAATGATTGATGTGTAATTGAATTGTTAATGATACATATCAATACTTGAAATTGAATTGTTAGTGGTACGTAGGAATACTTGGAACCCTTGTCAGTGATATATATCAATACTTGAAACTATTTTAACTGAATAGCAGGAAATAGAAATGTTTTGACATTTAAAGTGTGTACTTATGCTAAACTGAATTGTTTGAAATAGAACTGTTTATTTATATAAAAATGGATTTGACCATAAATAACACAGGTTACAGTGGACTGGGCATTGTCGAGACAATTGTAAACAGGTAACAGATTTTGAAATGATCATCAGGTTGACTAAGAGAGGTAATAAATTACCATCGTAACTATCATTTTAAGTGTGTAATTTCTGTCAGTTTATTCTCTTTGTATTCATCTGTTAAGAGGCCTTAATCATTTTGTTGAAATATTTTAAGGTCTCTCAATTATCATAAGGATTGACCGACGTAAGTTTATTCTTCAGATAATTGTTTTTCTCTTATCTTATGTTCTTCTCTTGAATTCTATTGGCCTCTTTTCCGTTGCTTGACTAATCAGACACATCAAGATTGATATCACTCTCTCTCTCTCTCTCTCAACTGGCCATCTTGCCAACTTTTTGGCATGCATGTTGAAAAGTGTGCACTAGTGTTCTGTTATGGCATAACTTTCAAAAATTATCGAATTTAAACTATTGTATACTGTAACCTAGAAGGTTTCGGTATACTAGTACAGGCGAATTAGTAGTTCGCTACTGAGTGCTAAGAATTGCTATAACATTGACGGTTACCGTAAAATTTATCGTATGTGCAGTTTAGTACGGCTCTAAACAGTAGTAAAACAAGTAATCATGGACCAGTCGCACAGCTCCAAAAATATATACGATAGGCAAGTCATCAACACAAACACAACTCAGTTGCCGGTGATGCAAGTGATGCTGATATATCAGAATAAGAAACTAGGTTGTGTCTCGACATCATCAATAACGAACTACATACAACCACTCAGAGAGATTTCTGCTTTGCTGTGTCATCTATTGTTTCATTTCTTCCAATAAGTGTATATTTGATTCATAAGAAAAATGTACGAAATATAAGTTGTTGTTTTTTTTAATCATAACTAATGAGATTTAATCATCTAAGAAATATGTAACTCTAATAAACTCAAAGTTCACCTACTCAGGAAGCAGTATCTCATCAACCAAGACAGATATTAACACGCGACTAGCAAAAACATGGACAGCTATCGATAGGCTATTGGTCATATGGAAATCATTCCTGACCAATAAAATAAAACGCAGTTTCTTCCTAGCAGCGGTCGTATCGATACTGCTATATGGATGCACTACATGGACGCAAACTAAACGAATGGAGAAAAAGGACGACAGCAACTACACACGAGCAATATTGAACAAGTCCTTGAAGCAGCATCCTACCAATCAGCAACTGTACGGCCACCTACTACCCTTCACGAAAAGTATCAAGGTTAGACAAACCAGACATGCGGGACACTGCTGGAAAAGTAGGGGCGAATTCATAAGTGATGGACTCCTGTGGAGCACATTCACATGGACGAGCAAAGGCTAGAACCTACATACAGCAGCTCAATGTCGATAGGGGATGGAACCGTGACGACATACCGGAAGCAATGGACGATAGAGATGGGTGTCAAGAGAGGATTAGGGAAATCCGGGCTAATAGCGTGACGTGATTATGGCGATGAATAAACTTAAGGCAGGTTGCAGTTTTAAACAAAAGTTTAACTTGTCTTACTTAGATTTACCAAGGGGATTAGTCTATGTGTATCAATAACTTTCTATATATATATATATATATATATATATATGTGTGTGTGTGTGTGTGTGTGTTAGCCCGTTAATTTTATCTGCATATGTATATATCTATCAGTAATGGTCAAATAATTACAGATAGCATTAATCTATGTAAATATAAAGGATCATCTTTAGAACAGCTCAAAGAAAATTTCTCCTGTTGTGTTAAAATAATAGTAAAGTGTGATAGTTACACTCATCATCCCGATGAAAGTAATTTTTAGTGATTTTATTTTCAACGAAATAATTAAATCTCATAAGTATATTTTCTACATGAAAAAAGTCATTCATTGGCCATGTTTATTTTGTCTTTTCTCCCCAAAACTTTACGTTGTCAATTTGGGGTCAATATATGGTGCATATTTTCAGGATTTGGTTTTGTTAACGGTATACCAACCCCATATGGACCGATTATATATTGTACATTTACGTGGAAATTATGAAGATTTTCTTTAATGACAAATTCTTTTGCAACACCAATTTCGGTTAAACTAAGAAAATGTTTTTTTTAAATACATTTCTGTATACTTTTTCACATACATCACTGCAGAAATAAGGGAAATTATCTTTGTGTAGACATATTCTATACAAGCATAAAAAGGTGGTAACCGGCCTAATTAAAACCACAACAGTGTTAACAGACATAATTTACTTTTCTTTAAATTTCACCAGTAGAATACACCTGCATTTCGGGTGATGTTGGGGTCATCAGCATACCCTAGTTGAAATCAGATTGTTTGTTATCATCAAAACTCTCACACACTAACGATTTCATACCATAATAATTCGCTATGTATATGTTGTTTGTCAGGTCTCATCAATATGCAGCTAAAGTCAAGGTTCAATCTCACAAGAAAGCAATTAATCAAATAAAACATCGATCCATCCAATTCCTGCTAAAGGCAGAACTTGATCGTTTTTATTGGCAAGTGAATAACACGTTATGTTGGCTCAATAAGGCAACAGATTACCAGAGAACGATGTTCGTGATATCATTATGCAAATGTAAGTTAATTGATCTTAGGTCTTCCTCAAGGAATTTTTATGAAACTGGGATCAAGGGAAAGTAATAACGTTGATCCAAAGCTTTGATCGTATATTTGCGAAAAGTTCCCGTGGTATATGCCAAATTAAACAAACGGTGTTTAACCTGTAAATTCTTTGTATTGGACAGCATCAGTAAAAAATAATAAATTTGATGTATAATTATTAGTTTTATAAGATTCTTCCTCATTTTACATTGTCGTTTTGTTACAATTGGGAAAATTGGGGGTCAATGTTATCTTGGATGCTGATTTTGAAATCTATATCAGCGTCTTCATTCACCTGTGTGGAAAATCTTATACAGGTGAGCGTTCATCTGAAATAATATGGAATAAGATTTGTTTTTCTCCCCATATAATCTTCACACTCAATGTTCACCTCCAAGTTAATAAGCGAGGCACATGCACGCATATTTTCTGTGATCCTTGTCAATCATTCAATCTGTAAATCTCATGATGCATATTGTGTCATGTTGCTTTACTTCCAGCGAATTCCTGCTTGACTTAATCTTTAATCATTATAATTTTTCCTTTCCTTTTTTTTTCACATTTATTCTTGCTTCTTCCTGTGTTTCTTTTTTTTTTCTATTTCTTCTTCTTCTGCAGCTAGCGGCTTATTTATGTTATTCAGCTTCCTCTCTTTTTAGTTTTCTCTCCTTCTGTCGCTGCTGTTTGTCGCTTCTTTATGCTCCTCACCTTCTACTCTTTATGCTTTCTTTTTTTTTTCTTTGGTTCATGATGCTGCTAGCTGCAACTTGTTCTAACGCTGACAGCTTCTTCTTCTTCTTCTTCTTCTTCTTCTTCTTCTTCTTCTTCTTCTTCTTCTTCTTCTTCTTCTAATGTCACTGCTGCTGCATCGTTTTCTTCTTTAGTTTCAACTGTCTCTGCTTTTTCTAATTTTATTCTTCTTCTTCTGCTGAAGTCCTTCAATTTTCAGTTTCTCTCACCTGTTATAATTCTTAGATATTTCTTATTCCTTTCTTAAAATCTTCTGAATTTAACTTTGTTGTTTGAGCGAATTAGAAGCTCTTGCTATCTTTTCAATCTTTTATCTTACATATTCCAGAGTTAATTGTTAGATTTCTTTTGTATAATTTACCTTTACCCATATTTGTCATCGGCAGTTTTTGGTCGTAGTTTTTATAAGTAAATCTTCTAATTATAATGTTCGGTTCAATTTTTTCGTTATTCTAGGGTAATATTTTCACTAATTCAATCTGTGTTTTCTATATATTTTTGTGATTATTAAGTTTTTTTCTCTTCCATTTGTTCTTCTGTATTTTTATCGATTTCAGTAATACTGCTGTTTGGATTGGCTCCACTTGTCCTCTTATTTCTAAGTCCTTTAACCAAACATTTTGTGACTATACCAATAGCATCAACAACAATTGGTATTAGCGTTATTTTCATATTTCACGGTTTTAAATTCCATATTGAGGTCCATGTACTTATCCTTCTTTTCGCTTTCTTTCAATTATACTCTGTGCTCAGCCGGGACAGCAAAAAAGGTTGTCAGTTGATAATTAGTTACTTTTTTCTGATTCTGAATTTTACCCGTATAATGTTCAACCTATGCGTTCAATGTTCACCATTAGAATATGTACTTTTCCTAGGAAAAAGGATTAATGAAGAATTTTTTTAAAGAGCATTTTTCAACATTCGTTAACGTACCTATTGATGTAACTTCTACTTCCTTGATAGAGTGTCTTTTTGACGAAGTGTTAAACTTGCTGGACGGTAGCATCTTAGCGAGTTCAAACTCCAGTCATGCTATTTCGTTCACTGTCGGACTAATACCCTTTAGGAAGGTATAAAAGCAGTTTATCTCTCCAGCTATAGATTAATTAGTACTACTACTGTTATATTAGGATGAAATTTGAATTAAATAACACACGGATGTTGATATGATATTAAAATAGAAAACCAATTCAATCAATTATTGATTGAATTGTTTCCTTTTTGTTCATGATATCTCTGTTTTTTGTTTTATAAATTTTCTGTACTTTTGCTACATTTTCATTGTTTTTGCGGAAAAGATTTTTTTAACTAAGTTTTATTCCTTCATAATATTCTTGGTCCACGATCCAGCCCAGTCGGCTAGGACAGTAGACTGCACCCCCACCAACTAGTGTCCTGATATGTCACTGAACATTCTGATGATGAGGCTCCATACTTGGATATTTGGGGAATGTGGATTACCCCTTTATTGCCATTGTTCTCAGCTCCACTCTGACCCGGAGTGATAGAATCTGATTGGGTTCTGTTTATGGGTCAAATAAAACTGTACGAATATTTATACTGAGTGAAAACGAATGACTGAAATTTAACTGAATTGTTAATTATACTGAGAAATACTTGGAACCATATGTGTTTACATATCATATATATTTGATATATAAGTATAAACAGGATTCGGCATTAAAATATTACAATGGTTGATATGTCATAAAACCAAACCAGACTTGACCAGTCCACAATGTTCTAATTACTTTTTTCTTTCACAATCAGTTTGTAATGTATATATTCGCTATTCATTCCCATTTATAATTTTCATGTGGGAGCCTCTTTTTCCATTCTATTTCATCATTTTGCCCCATTCAAAATCCCGTGTCTCTTTTTATCTCACTTATCCAGTCTTCCATTAACACGGTATGTTTCAATCCGATTCTGTTTGACACCCTTAAAGCCACCAGCTCCACTCACTTGTCTTCAGTTTTTCTCCCTTCCCTCTTAGCTGCCCCCAGTTTCCAACATTCATACCGTCATTATTTCTCAGCTTTAGATTCTTCCTCACACATTTCTCATTAAATACACAGAAACAAGACGCAAGAAAACGGCAACGGACAAGAAGAAAAGCCACTTCAGAACTTGTTCTGATCTTTCTACGCTTCAAAGTAAATAAGTAATTAGATATTAAGCCAGTCTGTTTTGATCATTCTGCCCTCGACAACACTAGACGACATATATTTGAAACCGCATCTCCATAATACGGCTTCAAAGACAAACTAGCAGATTGGTATCAGTGCCAGTAGCATTCGTGCGCTGAAATTGTCTGCATCCCGAGAGCCTTCTCATGAATGTCGAAAGATGATGTGAAAATCGCCCGCTCAGAGAATATCTCTTGCAAAAGAAGATAACGCGCCAAGTTTTAACCATTGAAGTTGTTCACAGACACAATCAGCCACAAATAACTTCATTTATTTTCCGATCAATATATAGCATGCTGAAGATGTGACTTGTTTTGTATAATACTTGTTTTCCACTTATTTATCTATTTTATCGAATTTTTTTAAAAAGATGAACCTTAAAATATTTTCTTTCAATTTTTCTGCCTTGCAATATCTCTTCACAATATATACACTTGTAATGATACCTTTTTACGATAATATTTCTATATATAAAGGTGGTTTTCCGTCCAAAAGATCGTAAAAGCTTTTCGGCAAAATCACTACTGATTACATCCGAGAATTGTAATTTGACAATATTTATCTCTTATGTGTTGGTGAATGAATGTAAATATTTTTCAGTGTAGCGGTTCTTGTTTACTAGGGCGCTTAATTTGTATTTTCTGTTTAAAAATCATATGTGTTTTAAAATTTTGGAATTTTACTTCATCCAAAAAATATTTTTAAATAGATATTTTTAAGATTAGAATTTTTTTTTTTTTTATGCATGACAATAAGACTGTCATCAAATACTTGAATTTTGTACGCTTTATTCAAAATTTTAAAATGTTTTTTTTTGTTTCATTCTGCATAGAATCATAAACAAACACACACACATACATACATACATACACACATGTGTGTATGTATATATTTGTGATACCGCAGACACTGTCAACGATGCTATCTTATAGCCGTTACTGAATACTCACTCCTTTATTATATATCGCCAATATTGAATAATCCTTTACTCTCTCACTCTATCTATCTATATATATATATATATGTGTGTGTGTGTGTGTGCGTAAAATGTCTTGTGTGTATTAATCTTCGCTTATATTTGATTTTTTTTTTCGACATTTCCTGAGTACGTATTACTTTCTCAACTATCGGTAGTTTATTTTTCTCCATGCTTTCTCAAAGTAGATGCTCTCTTTCAGCCCCAACCATTTCCTCACCAAGGTTGCCAATAGAAGTTTCACTGACTCTATATTTATCGACCTATTCCCTAGCAGAGATATTCATCCCATGTGACTTGTGAATTGTCTTATTTGAGTCGACAACCCATACTTTATTTTTTCACTTTCTTATTTAATAATGTACCTCGATGATTTCCGATGATTGTATCAATTTAGGCATCAATATATAATCGTGTTTTAGAATGTTCTCACTAACCTGTCCCACAAGCGTGACTGCGCATAATCTGTCACATTAATCAACGACAAGAGAATGTGTCACCTTGATATTTTGCGTTGGTTTACCCATCTTACATCTTTAAAACGTACATCCCACCAGAAAATAAATAAATGAAATACAAATTATCTCCATAACTTTCTAGGATGGATTTTCTTTAAATTTCTCCTGTGTCTCATATTTCCTTTTATTTTTTGGTCCTTTTTGGCTTATTGTATTTTTTTTTCTTTATTTCTTCAGCTTGTCACTGTCAGTGTTGTTTACGTCGAATTTCCAGGAAAGTCACTTACTACGGAATTCGGCATTACTGTTTCCAGTGCATTTATTCCACTTTGGCCGCTGATTGAGGGTGTGTTGATTTTGGCGAATCAATAGGAGCATCCATCAGATTTCCTTTGATTTTCTCCGTAGACATCCTGGGTCAAATCCTTGTCTAAGCTATATTACAAAGGATGTGCATACATCTTCTCTATTGTTTACATCATATTACTTTGATCTTGATCGATCGAGTGTTTTCACTTTTCTTTCTCTTTTTTCTTTCGTTGATCAGTCTTGATTATTCAGAATTTCCGACATTTTGATGTTTTGAATTTGAAATATCACAGAAAAACAAACAACGACAGGATATTTTTTGAATCGCAGTAAAGCTAAAAAAATATTTTCAACCCCCCACCCTCCCAAAAAAAGAAACATATACTTTAGAACTGGGGGAAATGATACAATTTACAATTAGTCAGCAAAATCTGTGAAATGGAGAAAACATGACCCTTTAATCTTTCAGGTCAACAACCTAATAAGCGATCTGGTTTTACAGTCACACCATTTTCCTATTTTACTCCTTTTTTTCCATTGATGTTTATTTGCTTGTTCTATTGCGTTATGCTATAAGAATTGTCCGAAGAAAAAAGGTTTTTTTCTTGTTTTCTTCCTCAATTTCTTTTAAGTCTTTCTTTTTTCTTTCCTTCATTTCGCATGTCCGACCTGTTGCATCGAACTGTAGCGTCATATTGATTGATGCGGTCTTGGCTTTGAACTGGACTTGCAGTGAGTCCCACCGAATCACTGCATTGATTTCTTTTCCAAATCACTGATGTCGAACGTCTCGTGCTCTACAAGAGAGCCACTAACCAACTGACCAAGAACTAAGAATGTGCATGTGATGGAATCACAGTGAGGCCATTACGTGACTTCCTCTGCAAATTTTTGCAATGCCTTATACGAAGAAACCATATGAAATGCCACAAATTATTAACGCTAGCCCTCTTCGACCCGTGTCTTATTAATAAAATATCCCTAAGTTCATTTCCCTATAAACTTTTTAATCGCGTAACTATAATCACAGGCGGCTGGGGCAGTAGAATAGATCGACATTATCTCTGTAGAGGGGGTAAACTTCTCCTGACGAATTTCCTTGATTTGACTTGAAGCCATCTGATGGTGAAGCTCCAGAAATGCTGGAGATTTGGGAAATATGGAGTCCTCCTTCCTTGCCATCTATTGGTGAAATAGAAATATTTGCTCATATACTATAATTAAAACCATTTAACTGTGTGCGAATAAATGATAAAAACTAAATAAAATTATTCGTGATTGATAGAAATGCATGAAACCATTTAACTATGAACGAAAATTAAATTATTTGACGATTCCGGAGACCATTTAAGTGTGTGTAAATAAAACTATTAATGTTAGATAACAATACTTGAGGCAATTTGACTGACCAAAAATGATTAACATTAATTAGAATCATTCGTGTCCGACAAAAATGCTCTAAAACGTTTAATTGTGAGCGAAAATTGAATTATTGCTACAAGTTAGCAATGCTTGGAACAGTTTGACAGCGTGCAAATGAATAAATACTACTCAACAGAATTACAAGTGTTAAATAGCAATACTTGATACAATTTAACAGCGTTCAACTAAAACTATTAGAGTGAACAATACTTGAAATCACTTCCCTATGTACAAACAAATGCTTAATATTGAATATAATTTTTAGTGTGGGAAATATCTAAAGCCATTTAACTGTGTGCAAACAAATAAGCACTTGCTCGACAAAAAAAGGTGTATACAATCTATTCGTTTACTATATATATATATATATATGATCTGGCATTGAATAACCAAAAAGACTAATTTGCCATAAAACCCGACCGACCAACTAAGCATAATGTATTTACGGCTTGAAAATATTTTAGATCTATACTTTATAATAAATTAGTATACATTAAAAACATGTCAAAAGATTTATTCTAATGGCATCTCAACTCTTATAGGCTTATTTTATGGCAAGAGGTAAAGGAATTGCCTTCATTGTACACTTATATGCATATTTTCTGAAGTTGTTTCTTAAATGTCTTTCTCCGCAGTCATGATATCAAGTATTCCTATCTGAAAATGATAATTTGCACACAGGTTAATGTTTTAAAATAGTTAATTCCATCTAATTAGATATTTGCTTAAAAACAGTTCAATCATTTCAAGTAGGGCACCTCACGTCGTGTAATAGATAACAAGCTAAATTAGCAGACTCTTAGTGGGTTCGATTCTCACAGGGTACCTCATACTTTTGGCGTTGAACCACAATAAAGCTAAGCTTAGTAAATAACTCTTAATTTTTAAGAAGCTAATAATTATCCTTTCGACAACAATCATAACTTCAAGTAAGTATTCTTACAACAAATAATTTAGTTACATGGCATTCAGTATTACTATCGAATACGAATAACTTTTAGACCTATCTATTCGCCCAAAATATGAAACCCTAACCGGTACAACAATTCTAAACCAGAGTTGGCCTGGAAATAATGACGATACAAGAGTACTGCCTTTTCTTCTCATTTTCTGAACTGGAGTCTCATTATTAAACACAGTTTGCTGTCATACACAGGATATCCTTCATAGAGGAATATTACCTCTGCAGATAATACTATCCAAATATTTTGAACCGTAAAACAAAACAAGTTGCAAAAGAAACCGAAAGAACTCGCTCGCAGAACTCTGTACGTTATCGAGTTTTCACAATTAAATTCATCATCACCATTTCCTGAATTTCTTAAAGACGTGTTATATATATATATATATATATATATATATATATATATATATTGTCTTGACATTTTCTTTTTTCTTTATTAAAAATTCTTTCATATCCATGATCAGAAGACATTTCAGCGTACATGTTACTTCGTGCGTAAATATTATTCAAAATATAGACGCCATCTACAATTTTCAATTAATATATTCTACAGTAGCGCACCTCCCCCTTGAGATCTTCAATTAAATTATCTTAAATAGTCATACGTCGATATGAAGATATTTTGAGAGGAAATATTTCCAATATTTCATTTTAATGAGTTTTGTGGTTGCAGTTTGATCTCTGTCAGTCTAACAGGAATGAAGAAATTTGACGAATTTTTTTTTTCTCAATTTTTACTTTTCGACACTATTGATTTAATTTATAACAGAGTTTGGCACACTTCTCAAAACAGTCAAAACTCTGGGCAAGAAATGAAAAGAATGTTGTAATGTAAATTTTGTGATTGCGATCGTCGTTGAGTGTAAAGTTGGAAAAGAATGTGACTTTTAAATAAAAGATAAATCAGATCGTTTTGGTGCGCCTGGGAAAAAAATTTCTAAATCATCTGAGAATTATCGGTAAGAATATGCTTATGTTTGCGATTATGCACTTGCACGTGATTTAAATGCTTGAGAAAAGAATGGATACTGAAATCGAGGCATAAGAAATTTCATGCATATATCGTCATTCCTTGATATAATACGAGAAAATTGGATTAGAGAAAATCTATAATAAAATAAGGCAGATTTTAATATTTTCTTACCAAAGGGTATGCAGAAATAAACAAAGGATTTACTATTTGATTCTACCCAAACACATTGCCATTTATATTTATTTTTGTGGGTTTCTAAATTATCATTGCAGAAAAGCGAATCAATGCCTCAAATTCAAATTTCAGACGAGGTTGTTTGCGTTTCACTTCGCTCTAGTTACTTTAGAAAAGGCTTGGATCCTTCTACTTCCCCACTGCTATGTTTAACAACTTGAGCAGAATGGTTTCCTTACCTATGGCAAGGCAGCTTGTTTAGGAGAAGGAAAGTCGAAATCAAACTGGTTATACTCCGCTTATAAATTCCTGCCAGGAAGGATGGGCTGAGTAAATTCTGACTCGAGAAAATAAAAGATAGTGTAATAAAGATATACAACATCCATAAATATATATTTTTGCTTTCATTACTGGAAGTTTGAAATACTTGCACATTAATTGAAATATATAATTTAAAAGTTATGAGGTATCAGGCGGAGGAATTACTGATTCTAACGAAACACATTGCCAGTAACATTTTTCTATTTATTTGGATGCAATAAAGTTCAACTCACACATACAGGCTGACGTACTCAGAAATTATTATAAAGAAACATTGATTATAACTCATGATATACATACATCACTGAAAATATAAGGAATTTTATTCAGTTATTTTCAGGGTTATATTCAGAGTTATTTGCTAACGTAAAATGATCAGTTTTTACATTAAACCATCATCAGGGCAATGTTGATATGTGATGTTGAATCTTTTGAATTATATTCGATTTTAAAACAAGACGAAGAAATAAGATAACTTAGCATTCTATTAACATTTGTAGATTTCTATTTCAAAAATATCTTACAGGGTTTAAAATATATACATATACGTGTATAATGTGGATTTTGCTGGAACATAAAAAAAAAAAAAATGAATAATAAATTCTTCCCTGCCATGTTCTTTATTGAACATGGCAGGGAAGAATTTATTATTCATTTTTTTTTTCTTGAATTTTCCTGACGGTGAGTAAGATGTTGCTTATAATATTTAAGTCTCTATGAAAATTTCCTGAAGATTTTATTTGTTCCTCAAATTTTCAAATCTTAAAAGCACTTTTGGGAACAGCATATATCATATCACACTTCCAAAGCAGCCATAATCTTCACGGATGCGTATGTGATAGATATATTTGTGTATTCAGGTCCATCGATCTGAATATTTCCTTTTTTATCTTGTGAAAATCATTCAAATTACTGATTATTTAATTTCTATAGGCTGAATAATAAACTTTGTCTTTGTAATGGAAGGAAGTATTCAACAGTAGGTGCCTTGCATATCAGTTTCTAAATCTTAAAACTATTCGAAAGTCTACCACTTATTCGTTTTTATTACATTTTCATATTTGAATAATTACATTCAATTCACATCGTCAAGGGACAGACGAGTTAAAAAATTTATTCTATTTTCACATGACCAATATTATACAGTTGGTCGAAATTATGGTCGTTCCTTTTACTTTGTAAGGAATAAGTGTTTGTGAGGTTCAGTGAGAAAGACGTTATAAGTTGTCATAATCAAGAAATTTAAAATTTGATTAGATACGTACTATTTCTAAAGATTGTTAGGCTTTTATACGTCTCACAAACCAGCCTAAATTTATCTCATCTAATTGAATTTTATTGGAGTCATCATTACAAAGCCATACCGACAAAATGGATTCTCCCTCCTCCATCTCTCTTTCTGTGTCTCTGTCTCTCTGTCTCTCTCTATGTCAGCAATGTCGTTTGAAAGGTATGCGGGGCAGCACCCAGTGTCCGCACAGTTAACGAATGTGTGTCTTTGCTGGTCGGCCAAAATGTCTCCATGTTTAGATATCCGTTGGAAAACATCGTTTAGGAGCTCATCCCTATTCTGCATCTAGGACCAGCATGTCTTGTTTGACTTATTTGAATGATCTATGTGATCAGAGGTAACTGGTCGTAAAGCTGCTTTTTGTAGAGTTCTGATTCCAAGATTCATTCAAAACAGCACGTAGCGTCCTTGTGTATTTCCCGCCAAGGTTTTTCTTACTGTGTTTCGTAAGAATCCAAGTGGTGTATGCATACTGTAGAACTGGCACAGCAACAGCTAGGAAGAATCTCCGTTTTATTTATCAGAGTTCAGATTTTCCTTACAATGATTACATTCTTGTTATTATTTAAGTAAATTGTGTTGAGTGATATCTATTATTTTGGATTTTATTTCAAATAAAGTTTTATTGTTTTGTTTTTAAAACAAGAATGATCGCTACTAAATAGTTTATTATGCGGACTTAATTTTTTTCTCGGAAAATGAATCAAATATTTACATTAGCCTATCAACAAAAACATTGTAAACAGCTCTGCGCAGACTCATGATGCAGTTTAGAATATCTGCCGAGAGCGATTAATGATGGAGAGAGAGAGATTCTGTGAAATCCGTGCTAGCGGCCTGACGTAATAATGATGATGATTGCATAAAAAATGAAAATGTTATTTTAAAATATTAAGAAAAGGATGCATAGATACCAACAACAACACTATCGGGGATTGCTAATCGTCGGACATGGGAGGAGAAACAGAAAAATCTTGACCTGCTTCAAGTATTAGGTCCTCTGTTAAATTATTCTTTTCGTTCTGTTCCTGAGGGAAATGAATTTTGGAGTTGTCATTGGTAAATGAACAATCATAAACTCAGTTTTATTGCCAAAGATTGCAGAAGCTATTAAGAATTTTCAGCACGAGAGGAGTTTCAATTCGGCAAATATTTCAAATGTCAAATGCAAATTCACATTTTCTATATAATAATCGATTCTGAAATATATTTTACAAGTATGAAAATGCGCTTGTATTTAATTAGATTCCATTGAATAAGTCCTTTTCAAAATATTTATCATTCAAAGTCTTGGAATATAATTTGAATCATGTCCTGTTCCTATGAGATCAACATTTTTTCTTGTTTAATATTTCTGGTTTTAAGGCTTGAAACTACTGTCCTTCAAACTTGAGGTAGCCATTGTAACCATATTCGGTTTCCATTCAATCCTTAATTGACCGTTACCCAGTCAGTTGGGGCTGTAAAATCCACTGACTGCATCTCTGCAAAAGGGGTAAGACTCCTCACTAGGAGGGTCCTGGATATGAGACAAAACAATCTGATTGTGAGGTTCCATTATTACTGGAGCTTTTTGGAATACAGAGAACCCCTTCATTGCTATCATTCCCGGGTCTACTCTGGCCCGGAATGGTAGCATCTGATAGGGTTCTATCTTAGGGTAAAATAAAACTTTAATATATTTTCAAGAGTTTGCTGTTTTTGCATTTAAACTGCGTAGATATGCTAACCTGAACTGTTTTGACATTTAAACTGCGTACTTATGCTAAACTGAATTGGTCTAAATCGAACTGTTTTTTTTTTCATTAAGACATTACTTAGGCTAAACTGAATTATTTCAATTAGAACTGTTTGACTAAAATGACTAGCTTGAATTAGAAATGTTTTTGGCAAATGAACTATGTACTCATGCTAAAGTGAATTGTTTGAAAAAGAACTGATTATTTGTATAAAAATAGAGTTGGTGTTAAATAAACCTATAAGGGTTGATATACCATAAAACCCAAACAACCAACCAACTAAATAGATTGATTGAATGTTACTTACATTTCTTCTTCATCCCACTGAATGCCATGATGAGAAAGGCTGATATATTTTTGTAAGTTTAGATTTTACTGTTATTTTTTAAGAAATTACAGGAAATCTTTGATAAACAGGATAATTAAGCAGATAGCACACACACACCTACAAATACGTGGCAGTATCCAAACTTACTTTACGAGAGAAGTTTAGAATCTATTCTATCAGAGCGGGATTTTTGGTTAATAAAAATTCAATTTTAATTTCATTTAATAAAAATGTATAAGAATTAAAATTTTCGGAATTTTATTTTTTCTTTGTTTTTTTTTTTTCCTTTTTACATGTTCATTTTTATTATTAAAAAAGATTTTGTCTCCGAAAATCTCGCAAACTATTATGAAAAAAATGTTTCAGGTCCAGTAAAAAAAAAAAAAGCCATCACAGTATTATAGAGATTCACCCAGATTTACAATATCTGCAAGTAATTTACATGATCTAGCGAATTTTATTCACAACATAGGAATGAAATTCGAAAAGATTTATAACTGCAGACTAGTAAGTTCAACTTCTGTGGATTTTAACACAAATATTACCCCTTCCAATATTTCATTCTTGCCTTGGGGCTTTTATTGACCACGTTGAGATGATCCGTTGAAAACTAAGCAATTAGAAACAAAGTGAGGGAGTCGTTGTAGCTGAGTCACCAATTCAAATTCAAGTAGCACTGTTAGGTGCACTTTCAGTCAGATACTCTATTATGCCTCAAGCTATGGTTTAAATACCACCACCACTTTTCTTCTAGAAGGATGAATTTTACATTAAGTAACCCATGAAGTTTGAAAAGCCAGGCGTCATTAAATAACGAAACTGAAGCCATAAATAAATAGTCCAGAATATCTAGGAATAATACTATATATATATATATATATATAACTGTAACCAACACACCCACACACACACACACACATATATATAACTGTAACCAATACATTTATATAGGTATATATATAAATAACTGTAACCGACACACACACACACACACACACATATATATATATATAACTGTAAACAACACATTTATATATATATATATACAACATTATAGGTAAGATGTCGGTTTTAGTTTTAATTGAAAAATCTCCTACGATAATATTATTAAGTATGCTTAGAAGTTATCACTTCGGTCGAATTAACAAACTCTGCACAAATAATTTATAAAATTTGTCAAGAATAGCAAATATCTAGTGAAAAGGAAATCACTATATATATATATATATATATATATAGATAGATAGATCGATAGAATGAAACGTCAGCTTAGTTTATTGGATCAATTTATGGTCAAGATTTTCCTTAAAATATTTTAAGATTTCTGATTTGAATATAAATGAAAAGATTTCATTAATCTTGAAAAAGTATTTGGTGAATTCTCATTAAAAGTGAAGACATTAAAAAAGAACATAACTTTTAATTTCATTTTTCTACAGCCGTTTGGCAAAAAATTTCTACTAAAAACTTATAATTTCTATATTAATGGTCTAATTATTTTATTTGTGGCAGTTTATACCAAACTTGTCAACAAGTTTTAGAGCACTACCGATTACTGTGGAGATGTCACCTGTTTGATTAAAGCACATATATTCTATCTTGTGTGCATTGACATGGAGGCTGAACCCAGCAGCGGCTCGTTCCAAACTATGTAACAGGTTTTCGACTTCGGTGGGTGCATTTTCCAGAAGCGCTATATCATCGGCATAGTCGGCTTCGGTTATTGTTTTTGCAGGGTACTTTCTTTTGTTAGCTTGAAACTGTTTACTTTGATTTCATCGACCGATGTTCTAAGCACGTAGTCTAGACAGATGATAAAGAGGAACAGAGCTAATGTGTCTCCATGCAGTACGACTGCTACTATGTCGAAGTAGTCTGTGTCTTCGTCCGGAGAACGGACTTTTACTTTGGTGTTTCTATAGAGCATCATTATGGCTGCGACGGTTGACAAGTTCATCAAACGAAAAAGACATCGACACGCGACTAGCAAAGGCATGGACAGCCATCGATAAGCTATCGATTATATGGAAGTCAGACCTGACCGATAAGATGAAATGCAGTTTCTTCCAAGCAGCGGTCCTGTCGATACTGCTATATGGATGCACCACATGGACGCTAACTAAACCTACGTAGAAAATCCTTGACGATACTTACACAAGAATGCTGCGGACAATATTGAACAAGTCCTGGAAACAGCACCCTACAAAGCAGCGGCTGTACGGCCACCTACCACCCATACAAAAACTATCAAAATTAGACAAGCTAGACATGCGGGACACTGATGAAGAAGTTTTGACGAGCTAATAAGGGAGGGACTCCTGTGGACTCCTTCACATGGACGAGCAAAGGCTGGTCGTCCAGCTCTAACCTACAGACAGCAGCTCTGTGTTGATACGGGATGTAGTCTTGAGGACTTGCTCGAAGCAATGGACAATAGGGAGGTATGACGAGAGAAGGTCAGAAATGTCTTTGCTGATAGCAAGACATGATCATGATGATGATTATACAGAAATAAAAAAAAATTCTATGAAACATACTATAGGATTATTTTCAGAACATTTAAGAAATAAAAAAAAAAATTATTTTAAACACTACTATATATACTACAACATTTGATAATTTTGAATCGAATAAATGTCTTTTTATCTTTTATATACATACCCATTGTTCTAGTGGGTAGTGTGTTCACCAATGGCCCGGGAGACCTGGGTTTAATTCCAGGTAGAGTTATACCAAAGACTAAAAAAATGGCACATAATACCACCTTGCTTAACTATCAGCATTAACTATCAGGGTAAAGTGGAGCAATCTAGGGAAAGGAGTAGCCCCCTCCGCTACACCTCAATGTTGGTGTCTTCAGATTTTACAAACTTTACTCATATATAGCATTATAATTCGTATTTTTTTTCTAAAAATACACGACAAACTGCATTCTGTGTTTAAATACATTAACAATGATATTTAGTATGAAAATACTATAAAAATTTAATCAGGTTTCCTTTGCTTTGGTTTGTTTTTATGTCATATCACCCAATGTACATTATTTAAGGCCAAATCCTGTTCAAACTTATATTAAATACGTGTGTGATTTGTAAACTCATTTTGTTGATAACATCACTTGACGAGTCTGAGATAATTTTTGCACACACTTAAATGGTTGCAAGTATTACTATCTAACCATCACTACTTAACATCAGCTATTTGTTTGCTAACATCGTTTGTTCTATTTTACCTATAGATAGGACCCAATCAGATGCTACCCCTCCGGGTTTGAGTGGACATGGGAGCTATGGCAATGAAGGGGTACTCACACTCCCCAGATCTCCAAGTCTGGAGTCTCGTTATCATATGGTTTAATGACATACCCAGGACACTCGTTTGGGCGTGGGTATTACATCTCTGCAGAGATGCAATCGGTATATCCAGCGGACTTGGTCGGATTGTAGTTACTATGAAAATACGCTTTCAATAGCATTTAGTATAAAAATGCATGGAAAATGAGACTTTCTGTGGAAATGGACTGCAAATAGGATTTAGAATAAAAGTTCACTGCAAATGGGATTCAGCCCATACTAACCGAATCGGTTAAGTTGCCGTTCATGATAGACATAATCACGGGAACATTTTGAATAGTTCAAACTACAAAGAAAACTATTTCTTTATTTGGTGGTCTTTTTAGCGTATCGGTTATAATTGAAGGAAATTGAATTGGTGATCATCCGAATTCAAAATACTGGACGAAGATGTTTGCAGTTCACCTTCTGCTAAATCCCTTAGAAAATTCATACATCTATCTCTTCTCTTATACATTAAGGTAGACAATTTTTTTTCTTTGATCAAACGACGAGTCTAAGAGAAAAAAAAAAAAACAACTCTTAATTCAAACAAATTTTCTCCGCTAAAACTTAACCTTAAGTCAAATTCTGTCCATGGCAGAGTGGTTGGTTGATTGATTGATTTTAATGGCATTGACAACCTGTCTTGTCTTACATGATGCTTAGAGGTTAGGGAATCGCGTTTATTGCATATTGATGATCCTATTTTTGTACAGATGTTTCGAAATATTTTTCGTTTTATTTTTCACACAATCCCATCGAATACGAATAAGTTTCAATCAGATATATTTGATCGATTGATGGTAAACTAACTGGTACTACCAGTCCGTGTCAGAGTGAATATGCGAGTAATTGCAACGTATACGTACCCCACAGATGTCCAAAACTGAATTCTCACTATCATACGTAGTTTAAACACATATCTACGACACTCCTTTTTGAATGGATTTAACATATCTTTAGAGGATACAGTAAGCGTAGTGAAGTAGTTGATAATATACATCCATTTTCAATCGTCAGAAAGAATTCAATCTAAAGAATTGTGATAATAAGCTAGGAAATGATAAACGCTTACACTAGAATTAATGAAGAAATATCTTATAATGGGATACAAGTACTAGAAGTAAAAATATCAATTACGTGGAATGCATTTACTAACATAAGGAAGCCATCAAATCATATTCGTGTTTCTACTTTGAAAGAAATTGAGATAATTTAATCAAAATAATATCTGATAGCTTTTGTTCCATTGAAAAAAAAATGTTAGCATTCCAGTAACCCTACTTGACTTTGTACTTGGTCTAGATGAGTAAAAATTGAATTTGCAGATAGGTAGAATTCGTCAGAGACGTGAATATTGTTATATCTGTAACTCACGGCTTTTTCTTTAGAAAAGCTACAATCAATACCCATCGTTAATTAGAGAGAATCGAGTGAGAAGAGAAAAAAAGATTTGTGCCGGTTTTATTCAACCATGGAACGTCTCCTTTAAATTATGTATTGGCCTTGAGTCAAGACACTGAAAGATTGGCGCATCGTGTGACTATTTTTTCCTCATCAGACTTTTCGCCAACTCAATCATCTATTGATGTTCAACAATCAATGCAGTTATTATTACTGTCTGGTCCTTTTGTAAGTGTATTTGAACAAAGTATATTCATGGCTGTGAGTATGAATGCCTTGATTTAATACATATTGCTCTATCAAACTTCTTTTTTTTTTTTTTGCTCTATGAATAATTCCAGGCTCTTATGTTTAGATGATAACTTTTCAGAAGAATTCAGACTAAGATAATATTTTTCAAAGTATCATCGTCTTTTATATTGGCGATTCATTATTGAATGGTAAAGTTATTTTAAAGTTTATATTCATGAGTAGATTTAGTATTTTCCAAGATTAATTACAATTAATAATATAAGACCATTTTTCTACATTAAGAGGTGTGATTTTTCGTTAGTATTTTGTAGATTTGAACTATCTGAGGTCCTCTTGAGTTTTTACCGGCTGTAGGTGATGACCGCTAAAGTGAATGCTTCTCTATTTTGCGATAAGGCTGTTCAAACCAACCCAGAATTACAGGCATATTTACAGAATATATTATCACCTCAAAAGTTTTGAAAAAATGAGAAGTGATCTTCAAAGTCATAGTGAAAAACTACTAATATCCTAGTGGAAGAAAATATTGTAACTGGGGGTTTACATATTTAAAGCTCTTCCATCTCGTTAAAAAAAAAAAAATTTCTGGTTCTCATTTTCGGGAAATTTCTATATTTATCGATTTTAAAAGATATGGTTATTTGACAAGCAAAGTATCGTCACGTGCTACATAGCAAAAATGGAACAAACAATCCTTTACAGTTAATATTTCGTTTTATTTTCATGAAAAATTTGTTTGTTATATTCTACAAGGAAATGAGTTGGTTTATTTTCCAATTAAAAGTATACATTTGTTAAAAGTTAAAAGGATATTAAATCACAAAAATATTTAAAACAACACGTGAAGATATTCATGATCATGTGGCATTTTAAGATTTCATGAGATGAATTATTGACAGATAAAAATAATTTCCTGTAATAAAAACTTTGAATACTTGGATTCCCTTTCGATGGAATGATTTTATGAGTTTTTATGAACATATAATTATCTAAGAAATACTACTTGACCTCGTGACTCTCTACCGATTATAACAGTAGATATGAACTGCTATTGCAATCGTCATTGGCAACCAACTACACCCTGATGATGAACTGGTTCTTCACTCTGTCCATCGGCTAAACATATACTCTTGTTTAAAGACTTCTCACAGTACTGCTGACGAGACTTGCTGTTCAATAGCAACATTAAAACTAATTCTTATATTCCCATTGAGAAATCCCCCACTTTCTGATTTATTTTCAGTTAAAATCTGCTAACTTCCCAGACGTTGTTAGTTATTCTTCTGATACTACTATAAGCTTGCACATTCACACACATACGTTATTGTGCCTAAATATGTGCACCCAACGGCAGAAAAGCCCATATTGTCACCCGGTGTACCCCTTTATTGTCATCATTCTCCACTCCACTCTGACCCGGAGTAGTAGCACCTGATAGGGTCCTATCTATGGGTCAAATTGAACTGAACTGTGTAATTACGCTAAATTGAATAGTGTGAAATTTACTGTTTTACATTTCACAGGGTGTAAACAAAAATTTACGCTTATGCAAAAATGAATTGTTTGAATAGAACTGATTTTGTCATTTAATCGGTGTAAACAAAAAACTATATTTATTCGAAACTGAATTGTTTGAAATACGCCGGTTTATATTTATGAAAATGGATTTGGCATTAAAAAACCTACAATGGCTGATGTGCCATAAAACCAAACCAATCAATAGCGTTACATTAACGCATATGGTTGCGCCCACGCTATGCCTTCTTTTAGTGAAAAATACTAATTTCTTCCTATAAATTCTAATTTTTGGATTGTGACCGAATTACAACCAGGATTAATGGTGAACCCGAGCTTTACTCTTTGTGTTTCTTTTCTAGACATATGAAGGTTAGATCTTCTCTATATTAAGGCTAAGCTCCTTTGCACAAAATGAACAATATTCTCTAGAAATCCTACAAAAAGAAAAAGAAAAAAAACACTAAAAAAACGAAAAAATTCAAACTAATCGATTTTAACCTTTCATTGAAGACTGATGGTAGTAAGCTTCCACTAAAACATCCGTCATTTTCTACTTGTCTATTTCTTTTGCTATTTTCCCCCTATTCCGTGTTTAGTAATCACTGGTCGTCGTAGCTGAACAGTCTAGACAGGAAGTGACCAACTTAATTCTATCTTTCTTTCGTTTTGTAAATGTCGGAAGTGCTAAGATCAATTATATGTCATTTACAGCGCATCCAGCGTGCTTTCATGATTGTATGTGTATGTGAATAGTTTTACTGTCCCCAGTCAAAATTCTACATCTGTGATTTTTTTTTCCCGAAACACCACCAGCACTACCATCAACACCACCACCGCGACTACAAAATACAAATTCAAAGAATATTTGTTTGAAAATAAATAAGTGACGTTTATTTTTTGTTTCTTGACGTGGTTATAGAATTAGCTCAAGAATATGGCGTCATAATTGTCAGCTCTTCCTTCCGTTAAATGTCTTCTACTTTTACAGTTTCTTCCTGTTATCCTTTTTTTTATTTAAAAAAATGTCTTCATTCTTCTTTTTGAAGCATTAAACTTTTTAGGTAAGTATTTTTCCCGGATATTCTATGAGTGTCGGAGGACATTTATCTATCCAAAAATATCGGTTAATTTAGTATGTATCTTCGACCCACAATTGTATATCCTTATATATATGGCCCTATAACTCATATTTAGTATAAAACTACTCTACCGACGGCATTTCGTATAAAACTACACGGACAAGGTTATTTAGCATGAAAATACACAAATAATTGTATTTAGTACAAAAATACACTATCAATGGCGATTATTATAAAAATGCTCTGCGATTGGGATCTAGTATACAAAAGCACTTTTATAGGTTTTAGAACAAAATGCATTGCAAATGGGATTAAGTATAAAAATACATAGTAAATGGGATTTCCTATGAAAATGCTCTGAAAACGATTTTATAATGCACATTTATTACTGTTTTTACAGGGAAAAAATTCTGCCAATAGTTTTTACTATGAAAAATATCTTGCCACTTATATTTACTATGAAAATTCAATGCCAGTGGGTTTTACTTAAAATGCATTACAAATGAGTTTTACAATAAAAGTTAATTGCCAATTATTTTCACTATAAAAATGCATTAATAATAATTTTGCTAAAATACATACATATGTATATATATATATATATATATATATAAGTGCGTGTTTCATCAGTTCATGAGTATATAATTGTGGTTTTCTTTATTTACAATTGAGTTGAGTATACTATTTAAACATAGTTATCCTTATTGTATCGACAATCCAAAGATTAAAGAATGACACAAAGACTTTACAAACCTAAGACTTGCAATCTTGAATGGAAATTGTTTTATTTCCAACGACCACTATAACTGTATTGCTCTCGTAAAAACCTTACTATGCTGAACTATTTTTGCTTAAATAATAATATATCCATATATAAAGTACGAATACGAAAATTTCGTCAATGCACACCTCCAGGCAGCAGCAAAATACATTCCAACAAAAATTAAAACTAAATATAGAGTCCCATGGGAAACTTTAGCGGTGAGAGAAAAACGTTCACTAGTGAAAACAGCCTCCAAAAACAATCGAAAAAACCCAACAAACACAAATGCCTTAAAACTAAAAACGGCACAATATCAATTAGCAGGCATATATATAAAGGAACAGACAGAGTACATTCAAAATCAGATAGATAAGATCAGAGACTCGGTGGAAGATAGACAATCTAGGATAGCCTGGCAAACAATAAACGAAGTGAGCAGAAGAAAGAACACAGCCAAAGCAAAACTTAAAGCAGCAAACCAACAAGAAAGAATAAAACTGTGGAAACAGCACTTCGAAAACTTACTTGGAAACCCACCAAAAATAACGCATGAACCAATCACCAGAATAATTAGCAAACAATTAGACATTAAACTAGGACCGTTCTCACAAGAAGAACTCGACTCGGTTCTCAGAAAAATTAAAAATAGGAAAGCTGCAGGGCTGGACGAAATTCCCCCGGAAGTATGGAAGACCAGACAATTCGACGACATACTGCTCCGACACTGCAACGCAGTATACAATCAAAATCCGATAGATAGATGGATGAAGGGATGCATACTCCCCTTCCCTAAAAAGGGGGACCTCGGATTAGCCAAAAACTACCGAGGCATAACACTTACATCCATAGCTGCCAAAATCTACAATGCCCTACTACGAAACCGAATAGAACCCAAAATCGACAACATACTTAGAAAAAACCAAAATGGCTTCCGAAGAAATAGATCCACGACCTCACAAATATTAACCATCCGCAGAATCCTTGAAGGTGTACGGGCAAAGAACCTACAAGCGACATTAATATTTGTCGACTTTACCAAGGCTTTCGACTCCATTCACAGAGGAAAGATGGAACAAATCCTACTAGCGTACGGCATACCTAAAGAAACCGTAGCGGCAATAACGATTCTCTATAGAAACACTAAAGTAAAAGTACGATCACCGGATGGAGACACAGAATATTTTGACATTGTAGCAGGAGTACTACAAGGGGACACGCTGGCCGCGTACCTCTTTATCATTTGTCTAGACTACGTACTTAGAACATCGATTGACAAAATCAAAGAGAATGGCTTCGAACTGACGAAGAGAAGAAGCAGAAGATACCCCGCAACAACAATTACCGACGCCGACTACGCTGATGACATAGCGATACTGGCAAATACACCTGACCAAGCCGAAACACTTCTGCATAGTTTGGAACGAGCTGCAGCAAGCATAGGCCTCCATGTTAATGCACACAAAACGGAATATATGTGCTATAACCAAAGGGGGGACATCTCCACTCTAGAAGGAACCCAACTTAAACTAGTAGACAAATTCACATACCTAGGAAGCAGCGTCGAATCAACTGAAAAGGACATCGAAACGAGGTTAACGAAAGCATGGACAGCTATCAATAGGCTATCAATTATATGGAAATCAGACCTAACCGATAAAATGAAACGCAGTTTCTTCCAGGCAGCGGTCACATCGATACTGCTATATGGATGCACTACATGGACGCTAACAAAACGGCTGGAGAAGAAACTAGATGGCAATTACACAAGAATGCTGCGTGCAATCCTGAACATGTCCTGGCAGCAACACCCCACAAGACACCAACTGCACGGCCACCTGCCCCCTATCACGAAAACTATCCAAGTTAGACGAACCAGACATGCAGGACACTGCTGGAGAAGCAGAGATGAACTCATAAGAGATGTACTCTTATGGATCCCCACACATGGCCGCGCAAAAGCAGGACGACCAGCTCGAACGTACATTCAGCAGCTATGTGAGGATACAGGTTGTTGTCCTGAAGACCTACCTCGGGCGATGAACGATAGGGAGCAGTGGCGAGAGAGGGTCAGGGATATCCGTGTTGCCAGCACGATATGATGATGATGATGATGATGATATTTGGCGACCTTAGTCCAGGGTGACCCAAAGGCTCCCTTTTCAATTGCAACTTCACCAAGGTGTAGGGGAGAGCGCTACTCTATTACCTGGATTGCTCAATTTTACCCTTGATCCTTACCTTATAATGCGTAATGTTAAACAAGGCGGTATCAAGTACCATATTTTGAGTCTTTGGTAAGGCTCGACCAGGGATTGAACCCCGGTCACCCGGAACACTGGAATTTTCCAATGACCCAGTTTATATATGCATATACATTTTCCAATGACCCAGTTTATATATGCATATACATTTTCCAATGACCCAGTTTATATATGCATATACAGAAGCATGCAAATATTTTCTGATATTTTATCGTACTAATTAATAGAATGTTGACTATTGTAAAAAATATGTTAATGATGATTATAATAATGAGTCGAGTTTCAAGGCTAACAATGTAATTGTTTTAAACATGAATAATTATTCAGGGGTGCAGTATCTGAAAAGAGTTTGAATATTACAGTGTCCAGGATTAATGCAAAGAATTACCACAGCGTAATATTACTAAGAACCAATCCAATCTCAAATCTTATGAAATTTCTATCATAAAAATTCAAGCAAAAATAGAATTGATTATATGCAGGTCAGCATCTTTGACTTGAATCAAAGTGTAAGAACTGCCAGACACGCCAACAATAAAACTTATCTTGCCTGCAATATACACTTAGGATGAGAGTGCAACAATTTTACTTTCATTTATTTCGAAACTATCAAATTAAATATGAAGATCAGAACGTATAGTAGAAGACTATAGATTTTAATAATTCTTTGAAAGGATAAAAATGGAACACACACACACACACACAGTTTTTAATTTAGCCGGACGTGGTTGAGGATAACTCGAAGACTACCTTTTCAATAGCTATTACATCGACGTGTAGCGGAGTACGCAATTCCTTTTCTGGAATTTTCCCACTTACTTTTTATCCTTAGTTTTTAATGCTACGTCTTAATAAGTTGACATCAAGTACCATTTTTTGAGTCTTTGGTATGGCTTGACCTACGATTGAGCCTCGGTCTTTCCGGGCTGTTGGTGAATACTCTACCTAATATGCCAACGGTGTATATATATATATATATATATATATATATATATATATATATATATATATATATCACAAATACACACTCATAGATATATATGTAATTTTATGGTCATCAAATGTAATTATGTTTCAAAACTCTTTCGTCAAGGCAAAAAATAACATGGTACAAGAACATGTACGTGACTGCTTACTGGACAGACGCTGCACGGGAGAGATCTTCTGGACCCTTTTCTGCTAAATGAAAGCAGCACAAGTAGCAAAATCGATGTACATAGATACGGCGAAAATTCATCTGTTTCTCTTTTTTAGGGACTGACAATCTCGACAAAAAACTCTAACTAGGCCTTGAACCTCGTCGCACAATATGGTGTCCGCTTCTGATAGAAACTAAAGCCTTTTACATTCCTATTTGGAGGGTATTCATTTGCACTAAATGTCACTTTAAATTCTTATGACGCTTTATATAATGGAAAAAACTATAAAATGATTATCAATGTAAATCTTTACTTTATCAATAGAAGCATCAATATCACCATGTTCCGCCGTTAAAATGGAACCACGACTGGTTCATAATTGTGGCTTGCTGTCAGAGCCAAAATGATGGTTCTTCTATGATATACTTCGCTTTTGCAGTTCAATCTTTAGGGACTTCCTAATTTATATGCCCTTGTGGTTAGTTTAATCAAGCTTAGCAAACATCTATACAATAAAATAATGTATTTAATTCCAACTATAATGAAAACTCTGCCATTAAGATCGGAAAAATAATTATAAGAGACATGACAATAAACATTCTTAATTGAAGTCATATATTAAAACCTCTTCTAAACATGAAAAGTTTCTTTTGAATAGTGATAGCACTCAAATGCTTTAGATTCTTTTATCATTATATATTCGGATTGAAAAAAAGACTAGTATTACTGTAAAACGAAACGTTATTGTTATCTAATGGACTTGGTTAAGTGTGTATAAGGCCACAATTTCGAAAAGATTTCTGATAAGCGAAGTCAATATAACTGTAAATGTCTACAAAACTCCATTTTTAACTCAATCCATAAGCAAAGTATTTCTATGCAGGTTGATATTTAAGCATAATTATATGTAAAACCAAAGTTGACGAACGTAGTCGAGGGCGACCTGAATGTCTTCTTTTCATTAGCTACTTTATTGATGCATTGGATACGGTGTAACTCCTTTTTCTTGATTGTTCCTCTTAACCCTTGATCTTTACCAAATAATGCAGACTATTAAGCTAAGTAGCATCAAGAACCATATTTTGAGTCTTTGGAATGACTCGACTTGGGATTGAACAATGATTTCTCTGGCCAATATACCCGTTAGGCCAATAGGCAATCACATATATGAGGGTGGGGGTATAAAGTCTTTTTTATTGGTAAGGGCAGACGATAAAGCGTTCGAAAATTTACCGCTAGGTGGGGGTGAATACATTGCAAAAAGCTGTCATGGAGGCTGCCTAGGAATTCCAGAACCAGGCCGGGGTTGCTGTCGGAGTCGATATGATGTGTGACTACACGAAATTGTCAATATAGATGAAGATCATCCTTGTATTCTTTGAGTATATATATATATATATATATATATATATATTCATCGTCATGGAAAAAATATTCTATTTACTTCATACAAAATATGCTCTCATAACAGAAGACGTTTTGTATGAAGTAAATGAAAAAAAGTTTTACACAACGATGATTCCAAATGATCATTCCTATATTCTATTATGATGTAGATTTTTATTTGACTATTAGAGAATTCCCACACATCCAATGTCATAATTCCTTAATAAGTTATTTACGTTATATTCTCAATGTTTGTATGTTTTAAATATAAATTATTTTAAAAATAGTTCACATATTTATATATCTTTATAGTTGGCAGTTGTATTCATAAATGGATATAAAGTGAATTAAAGAGTAAACAGGAAAGTAAATCAACGTATCGATCTTTAAAAATTATTTTTATAAAGATTTCTTTAAATTTATTGATTCCAAATCGTTTGGTTTTAATTTAATAAATAGGAGTAAAAATTTTGACGATCATAAGTAACATCAATTAAAAAAATAACTAATGTTATTCTTTACTCAATAATTTCCTTGAATATTTAGTAAAATTTAGCAATCGAAGCCAAAAGTGATGGGAAGAGCTTGCGTCAAATCTTTTGTATTCTTTGATTATATCGATGATGTTTCAAATAAATATAACGTAACAATTAATTTTATATAAGAAATCAATCAAAATAAGTATAGATGGTATCATTTTACATGCATTCTTATTTAGTCCCGTTAATCTTTCAAAGATGAAATATCTTCTCACATCAAACATTAAATACTTTCTAAAGAGGGCATATATTAAGACAAATTTATAAAATTTTGAAATGTGAATAAAAGGTCAATAGATAATTTTGAAATATTCAGCCCACTGATTTTAATTTCTTTATCATTGGTATGACAACCATCTTTGGAGAAGAAACTATTTGAATTCAAACCAGCTGTATTCCTCTTAATTATTGAGCTTTTGCCATAGTAACTTCGAGGCAGAGGGACTGATTAAATTTGTATTCCCATTTTTGGTTTCTTGACCCGACTGAGAAAGGTTGAATTGTAGTTCAAATGGATCATTATGAGGCACACGGTGAGAATAAAATCACTTCCAAGTTATGTATTCATTAAACTATTCGAGATGCCCTTAAAAAATAAACCGTGAAGAAGAAAACTCAGAACTAATTTATCAAATCAAAGTTCTTATGGAACACACACATACACACACACACACACTCACATATATACATATATATATATATATATATATATATATATATAAGAGAGAGAGAATTGAAAGATATATATACTGAGAAGACAAAGAAATATAAATAAATCGAGAGAGACAACATTCCAAGACCACACAATGGCATACTATTAGTAAAATACCAAAATTTTCGGTGATTATACTACTCTGTAGCAAAACTTAAATATTACGTGGCCAGATTAACACTGCAGTCTGATCAACGCGCCAATTAGTACATATGTACTTTAAATTGATTCAGGGATATATTAATTTTCTCGATAAGAATTTCTTTTTAATTTTTAAAAGACATTTTAAGAGTAAGATTTTAAAAAAAATAACATGCATAATTCAGAATAAATGATGGAGAAAATGTTTCGTGAGTTATGCGCTGTTCGCCCCATGGATATGAACCGAATGCGTTGAAGAAAAACGGCGGTTCCTTATGAGCTGGCTTAAAAATATTTACAGCAGAAAGAAGTGTAAAGGTGGGAATTGATCGAAGTTGAGATGTTTAGGAGGTCATTACGCCAAAAAATAACCGGTGCACCCCATTAGAATAATCACTAGGCAGAAGAAAACGCACTTTTAAGATTGGATCATCTTTATTTATTTTACTAATCTTTTTGTTTCCTGTCTTCTTTTGATATTTGATTGCGTATTTTCATCTACTTATACAGACCGTGGCACAGATTATTATGGAGTCCATTTTGGAATTAATAACATCGTACTCTCCTAGCTCTATTGTTTTATTCATCACTTTTATAAGATTGCTAACATGACGATTGTTTTTCTCTCAGAAACGTGGAAATAAAGCGAACATGCCTATCTCGCATTAAATTGGTGGCCATGAGAGGCTTTTAGAAGGAAGAAACTGAACAGTTCCCTGAGGTGAATCGCTGTACTTATTTCTTATTTATTCTAATCTATACTAATTCTTTTGAATAAAAAAAGATGATCACATCCTGAATTCTACTGTGGATTCTTTCAAATCTGAAAAAGAAAAATACATTACAATTTTTTAAAGATATCGTGATGAATCCCATATTTTATAACCATTTTACGTATCGATAATGAAATTGTCATTTGAATTTCATATTAACGTTAATAACAGTTGTAATAAAGCTGTCTATTTAAAGATGAGAACCGTTAATTGACCAAAACAGAGGATTCGACTTCAAACATGGATGGAATTGTTTTCGTTTCACTTCACGTTAGGGATCAAGAGATGATGACCCATCTTCTCTTGACTCTACTATGAGGAAATTCTTAATCTTTCGTTAGTAAACCAGTGTAGGAAAAGGAAAACCTTGAATTCAAACCTGCTTTTCTCCCCGTAGAATGATGCTGTGTCGCATCTTACTTGTAGCGAAAGGATTGAAGAAATCGGTAAACTGGCGATTTCTTTATCATAGTGATGGCTTCTAAAGGAACAACCACACGTTTTGGATAACCTAATAACTGGATACTGCAACACTGTGTTACGATGTGACACAAATTTTCCCGAAATACATTCTCCAGGTTTTTAACAAGAATTTTTCCTTCTTCTAGATCATTTGCCTTACCAGTTCCAAAGAGCTTAGTCTGCTTCAAAATGTATCCATAGTTCAAGGGAAAACAGAATGACTTTAACTTTTCCGAATAGTAAAAGCACAAAGTGAAAAGAAAGCAACCTTATCAAAAACTTGAAACTTCCTTACGGATCATGCACTATATATATATATAAATATTGAGAGAATAAAAGGGGGATACCTAGCAGCTTCCTGGCAGTATTTTAATAAATGTGAAGTATTCAAGATAGAGTTATGTATATATCAAATAATTATATATCAACTTAGAAAATTGTTAATGAAACGTTTTCATTATAACAGTGCGAAAAAATTCTTTATTTTTGAAATAGATAATTTTATTTCTTCAAAAAAAATCCATTAAAATAATACATTCATTTTTTGTGCTTCCTTCATCAAATTCCTGCTTGTACTCTCATTGGCTTTCATTGTAAAGAGCTTTCTTCTGAATTGAATTATTTCTATTAAATGTATCAAACATGTCAGTACCTTCAGCAATAAATTCTTGATCATTGGGTTTTAACCACTGCATCTTACGATTTTCTTATATTTTTGTCTTGTTTGATTTGTAATCTTCCAACTTGTTTTAGTTCCAATTTTCTTCCACATTATATTTTTCGTATAGGTCTCATCCTCTTTGTTTTGAGTATTTAATACACCAGGGTGAGAAAGAGGTGAAAATGTGAGTTGTAACAGTTGCATGATTATGGTGGCAGTTTATCGTTCACTGAATATCAAATTTTTGTTGTTCTGTTCAGGCTGTGTCCACAATGTCGTGAGCTGTCAAACTGATAGTTGTTGAGTCGGTAGAAATAGATATTGTCACAGTCGCTTTATTTTTTTTCCTAGTATAACTTATTTATTGATTCCAAAGACTTTTGGTTTGAAATAATTAAATGGGTTTTATTATATTAAAAACGAGAGAAATCCCTTGTTATTTCTTATGGTGTTTAAATACAAGTTCTAAAGGTAGGTAAATCGATCACTGCTGGCAAATTTTTACTCAAGTTTTTGACATGATCAAGATGTGAAATAAAGTCAAATTTAAAATGAAGTAAAGCAGTTTTCTATTCCGAGTATTCCTTTCCCTGGACTGGTTGTTCAATCAAGGCTAAAAAAAGAAAAAAAAACAGTCTTCTCTACCCTTTTATCATTGCTGGAAGAATAATAGATGAATGGATTTATTCAACCTGTTTCTCAGAAGTGAAAAGCAAATTACCTCGTTAGAATTTGAACTTTGATTACCGATTTCATTTCTTAGAACGATAATCATTACATAAAGTGCTTCTCTATATTCGGTGTTGTAGGTTGAATTTGTACTTCTTCAAAGCAATGACCCAATTAATTGCTTTGCTTGCAATGTCAAGTTGTTCTTCCAGCTAAATCCTTTTCGATTACCTTCAGCGAAAAAAAATTCCTTTTCTCTTTTACCAAGGTATATATTTCTCTATTTGCCTATTTCCGCCGAATCCTTTGTTGTCCTTTCATTCAAAAAGTAATAAGTTAAATGTTCCTTTTTATCACAAATTTTCGTTTTGTTTGGTTATATGTACAGTGATTCTTTCAGTCTAAAATAGGAAAACGGAAGAAGTGACTCGGCAACACATGCTTGTTGATGAATTTCGTTGATGCAACGTAAAAAAATGTTGGCTGTATCCCGTAGTCAAAGCATTTTAGGTGCAGTGTACTCTCCTGAAAGACACCTTCAGTTGATTGCTCTATGTTCTGTGTGGTATTTTAGCTGTATTGTGAATGCAGACGGAAGTCATAAATTATTAATCTTGAGCTGATTAATCTTTTTACTCTGAGGCAGGTAGTACGAATCGAATTCACTTCAATCTTCAACAACATCTTATTAAATATTACTGTAATATCCCTATCTTAACTGGGTACAGATATATGTGTGTGTGTGTGTGCACGCGCGTAAATATTATATATGTGTGTTTGTGTGTAGACTGTGTGTGTATGTATATATATATATATATATATATAGATAGATAGTTTTTTGTGTTCAATGACATATCAACCTTCGCTGGTTATTTAATGTCCAAGCAATCTCAGTAAAAAACGGCAGTGATACTATTTAACCCATTGCCAGGGTGGATAAGTAGGTTTTATACATTTCTGAAGACTATTAGTCCGAAAACATTATACCAGGAATGGAGTTCGATCTTTTTTTTACTTCGCGGCCGCTGGCCCAATCGGCTAGGTCTGCATAATACACCGACTGAATTTCTGAAGAGGGCTATATCTCCCCCAACCAGTGTCCTGGATATGACACTTAATAATTTAGAGATTTGGGGAATGCAGAGTACTCCTTTATTGCCATTGCTCCCCGGTCAACTCTGTCCCGGAGTGGTAGCACCTGATAGGCTTCTATTTATGGGTTAAATAGAAACAAACAGTGTACTTATGTAAAACTAAATTGTTTTAAATAGAACGGTTTTAGCATTTAAACTGCGTACTTGTGCTAAACTGAAGTGTTTGAAATAGAACTGTTTTGACATTTTAAACTGTGCTATTATGTTAAACTGAATTGTTTGAAATGGAACTTTCTCTCTTTTCCTCTTTCTCCCTATATATATATATATATATATATATATATATTGCAATGAATAACTTACAATGGTAGATAACCAAATCAAATGAAACTTCGCATCCATAGGCTATCACTTCAGTAATTATGCCAAGGAGTATCTCTCTCTCTCTCTAAATATATATATATGTATATATATATATATATACACACAAAGAGCATACTGCCGTATATCAGGGAGCTCGTAGATTCCTTTCAAGAGAAATTCACCTGCTTTTCGAGGTCAAAAAAAATTTCCAGAAAGATTTTTACCTGAGCTTTTAACTGTTCGGAAACATTTGGACATTTCCATCATTTTTCTTTTTCGAAACATGATGGAAATAATTTGGTCAAATTTCTAGTAAATATTGTGGATGGTGTAGAAAAGACCAACCTAAATCCATTATTTCTATTTGCAGAATTCCATGTTTGACTTATGATCTTCATTGCTATTTAATAAGAAGAAATCTACACCTTTGAAAATATGTACCGTTTTTGGTCAAGGTGTTATTACTAACCACCAACCTTTCAACATATTTTCAAATCTCGTTCTGGTAATACGTCATTGATAGATAAATCCAAATCATGACGCTCATCAGACACCAATCAACATACTTTCAGAGAATCGGCACCATGCAGTTTTTGTAAAAGTATTCGAGAAGTAATTGTTGACCTCAGCACATTCCAATCCTCAACTTTCTGCCATTTGAAAAAGGTATGAAAAGTAAGCAATTTGGTCATCTGGCTTTCTTTTTACTCTTAAACAAATGATTAATATAACATAATAGTGATAAGTCTGATTTCTATGTTGTGAAATCACACCTTTCTAGAGATCATTAAAAGTAACGAAAATATTTTTAGGAACATTTTCCACGCAAAAATGCAGTGAAATGACAAAGATGAATCAATACAGCCAACTGCAAATTCGGAGATTCAGGAAAAATTAATGCTTTGTGTATTGTGGAATAATCATGGTGTTATTCATTTTAAGTGTTTAGACCGTACTCAGACACTTACTGCAGACTTATACACTCAACATCTGTGACTTCTGCATTAAAACACACCATACTCATCAGTACGAGGGCGTTGTGCTTTTCCATGTTAATACATGGCCATATTCAGTAAGAATCAGGCAGGATATATATTAAATTTACACTGGTCTATTTTACCCCATCTATCATAATTATGTGATATTGCCTTAAGCGATTTTCCTCTTTGTCCTTCTCTACAAAATGCTCTAAAGGAAATGATTTTTCTGAAGATCGGGAGAAAATGTCTGTAGAAAAAATGACTTGAAAACAAGCTGAAATTTGCTTGAAAAGAATCAATACGATACTTGATAAATTGAAATAAGTCATTCAAAATAATTGCAAATATGCAATTGACTGAAATTAATTCATTGTTAAATGATTCATGAATAAATAATATTTTACAAAAGCAAAAATTATCCATGATTCAATCCAATATAATTTTCATTTGAACAGAACTTTTCAGATCTAAATTATATAATCGACACTCCAAAACCAGAATTTAGTATTTAAGCCCAAATGAAATTAATGAATAAAGTCAAGTGCAACTTTTATATCGATATGAAACAGAAGTTTATTACTGATACATTTGAAAGGTTTGTGGTATAATGGTTATTGTCGAAGGAACCGGACACCGTAATCCAAGTTCAAATCCTTGACGAAGCTCTTTTCATTTCACATTGCACTATCATCCAAATAAAATGTATGAGTCTAAATATTCTACCTCTAGCTAAAGGCAAATAGGACTGAATGGGCTAATTAAACTTGTTGTGTCAACCGATCGAAGAGATAGAAAATTCTTAACTGAAACCTGTTGAACTCCACTTAAAAATTGAGCTTATGCCACATCCTGCTCGAGTAAGTAAAGGGGCTATATATATATATATATATATATAGAGAGAGAGAGAGAGAGAGGCAAAGAGAGAGAGAGAGAGAGAGAGAGAGAGAGAACGAATTAGACTTTGGAAACTTTTCGTTTTTTGGCTAGGAAACAGTTGCCATGTTATACACCGTTATTCAATCAGACTTTCGAACCTATTCATAAGCATCATAACAGTAAATTGAAAACAATGGGATTTTAAACAAACTCTCTTGTTACTACTTATTAACTAAATACTATTTTTCATTATAATCTATTTTGTGTTAGTCTGTCCGTATTTGTAATCCTCAGTTACTTTCATTCCTATTTCAACAAAATTTTTAATAAGTATCCTGGAAAGCCTTTAATTTTTACTGGGAATTCCAGTTCAGAGAGTTTTTTTTACTGTCTCATCCTCTATATCTTACTGTTCCTCTCGCTGCCAAAATATGTCATACTCTTTGTACTTTCCTACTCATTAGGCAATCATTACGAACGCTAGATAGTTGTTTCACTATCCAGGCACTTAAATCTTTTCATCTCGACGATCGCCTGGCGTTAAAAAAAAAAGAAAACGATTTATTCTTTATTTAGTGTTATACTATCACTCACAATCTGGAAAATAATAAAATAGGATTTGTATTGATTCTAAAGTTTTCAAAGGCTTAGGAGATCTCTGATTGAACTCAAAACTGTTTTATATACACCGAACTCGGTGTATACAAGGTGGAATAGATTGATCCAACCCCTCCACTTTGGGCAGAATGAGATACAAGGTTAATTTTTTAGCTTTGTGGCCCAGCCAAGGCTAAAGTACTCAGTCTATCTTATTATTTTCCCATACCTATGGGGAAAGAAATAAATGGAACAGTGCCGTTCCAAAGAACATTAGCGCAAAGTGATACGCAAACAGTCTCGTCCATGTTGAGAATTCGGGTCACCGATTCCATCTCCCACGACTACAACAGCTACGCTAAGTGCACCTTGAAAACGTATACAAGGTTGTAAGTTGTAGTAAATAAACGATAAAAAAATCCTTTAAATCCGAATCACTTGAATAAAAACACCTCTCTTAAAGTTCTATATGTAATACGGTTATTTTCGACTGTTGCTAAGTAAAGTGTAAGAATTTATCTGCCTCGTGTGACTGCAGTCTGTTTCATAACACTGGGTCGGGAATAAAATAGCGGAATCATATTCTACGATCCCTCTGCTGATCTGAGGTATTTTCTCGTTATTTTAACATCAAATTCGATTTTTGCCATATGTTTTTCATTCATATTGCTGCCAAGGAAATTCGTAGAGGTATAAACGATATCAAAATTTCAAGTAACGTTTTTTTTTTAACTATTTTTTGGCAGAAAAATGCGGATCAGGGCGCTACCGTAAAATGGCTCTCAAGTATTTGATCATGGTTGCTTGCATATTTTCCTGGTTAGAATAATTGGAAAATATTTAGTACTGATCGACACAATTTCTGAAATATTCAATAGATAACTCAATCTTCCTCGTACGCTATTTTCCATTTTTCTTTTAGGGGAAGAATATTAAATGCATTTACCGAACATTAAAACCGACGGGAATAGAAAGTCTTTCTATCTAAGATATTTAAAATGGAGTAGTTCAAATATTGCACCCAGTAAAACTAACGTGCTACAGGCAAGTTTTTTTTTTGTTTTTTTTTTGACGATGGGATATAATCGAAGGCTTTATCATTACATTTTGAACAGCGATTAGCATCATTTTGCGATGCAGTTTTATAAGAATCATGCGTCTATATTGAATAATCAATGAGAGATATACATTTTTATGGTTGAATAGAAATGTAATATATATATGGCAAAAGTTTTTGTAATACTTTGGTAATGGAAAGCTCAATTTGGTTAGTAAACCATCAAGCTACTGTACTGTTATCAAACGTACCTTGACCTTTTCCACAGCAAATATTTTGGTTATGTGAAGCGCAACTCGGTTAGTAAATTATCTAGTCACTGTACTGATATCCAGAGTACCTTAACATTTGGTAGAGGAAGTACTTTTTGCTCTCTTCCAAGGTATTATTGCCCATTTTAAACTCATAAGACGTAAGTTTCCGAAATAGTCGATTCGATCATTTTTTTTTGTTTCTTTCAGATCACACTCGTTGCGAATCAATTCCCAACGAGTCAATACACAAATTACCACAATAATATCAAGTGTAGCGGATACCTACCTCGGCTTGAACTTATTCATTCACGTGGTATACGATCCGCAGTTTAGCACGTACAAAAATATTATAAAACTTTATACTTACCCAATTACATATATATATGTGTGTGTTGGTTTGTGTGTGTGTGTGTGTGTGTGTGAGTTCATTTGGATTGATTTAAATAAATGAAATTAAGTGCAATGGTATATTAATATTTTCAACTAATATAAATTATCAAATGGTAAAAACTCATGACTGAATTTTTATTACATGTGACAAACCTATGATGAAATAGTATCGATACACTGAATTATATATATTATATTTTCGGACCTTCAAATCAAATATAAAAACTTATTGTAATTATGACAACTTTAGAAAAGGGAGGAATGCATCTTTTCATTCCCAAATTCGGATATATAAGGCAGACAGTGTTACTTACCCTTCGTTAAACAAGCAGTCCAGCAGAGTAAACCTTTTAATTAAAAATAGTTTTACTTCACTAAAACTGAAATTATATAAAATCTTGCTTTTGCAGAATGCCTTGACAAATACATGAAATAATTTTAAAGAATAAATGCTATTAAGTTATGATCTTTTAGTGCAATATAATACTTTGTTGCTAATGTAATATCTTCAAATCTCAGATCACAGTATGAAACTGAATTAAAGATTGAATATAGTAATATAACTTTTAGACTGGTATATTTTATGCTGTCATCCAATAAACAATTAAAGGATGTGTATAGTTCTAAATATTAAATTCATAACTATCACAGTCATAATTTATTCAAGGAAATGACATAAAAAATATCTGCTAATGACAAGCTGTGTTCAACATCAAGCAGATAGATATTAATCACTGATATAATTTCAACTGAAACAAACAACTCTCAACGATAAATGTTAATTTGAAAATTACCTCGTGGGTAATGGTCTTGCAGACTGCTAATGTCATTTCCTACATTTCGACTTCGGAAAGAAATTGTTAGTAGATCCAGGCCATACTTCCTAATGTATTCTAAGGGGTTTAAATATGAGAAAAATTTAGTTAGGAAAAAAAGTAAGTTTACTGTCTTAATTCATGTAAATATTGTGGCGTGGCGGGGTTTCGCAGAAAGTTGTCGGAGACAAAAATATGATGACTTGTTCACGAGAAGGAAAGAGTGAGACACACATTGACGGACAATTTTCACTCACCTTACTCTATATATTGATAACTATCAAGACCCGAGATTTTTTGCTCCCTCATTGGCTCTCTGACGGACTTTTTTCAAAAGTCCTCAGCTCTTACGTGTGGCCGTTTCTCCCACCATTATTGTATGTAAGACAGCCAGGTACCAAAAACATTGATGATGGGAGACGACCATATCATTACAATCTTACAACAATTTCACTAACAGTGTGAGAGAGATCGTTCTTGCACCAGAACATTTCTTTTCGTTTAAATCCTAGCATCTTTCTAAATTAGGTATATTACTTTAAGGTATTCAATGTTAGCAGAAAGGAATATCCTAATGCAATTGTATCCCTTACAGTGTTAAACCAGCTCATTTCTTGATGATTCATACCAAAAGCCTAAAGCTTGTACCTTCTTGCTGGTGCCCCAAACAAATAGGCTTAGCTAGTTCTTTCAGGCATCATGCCCTTCCATAACTATTGGAGTCATTGTCAATCAGTGCTCCTCAGTGATTAGCATATTCGGGAAATCTATTTAGATTTACTGTTGAGACCATTTGACACACTAAACGAAATGATTCGACTTGAGACGACTGAGAATAGTTTATTTGGCTCACATTTCTAAACACAATGTGATATCTTGAAAGAATTTGGAGTATTGGTGGCTTCAAATAAATCATTACTACTCCTAAGCGCCTGTTGCGCATCTCAGTTATCAATGGGGTTTCCACTTGTCTAGAAAAAGATAAATATTTTCATACCTAACCTTTTATTTATCAATGTATCTTGTGTTTGCATATATATATATATATATATATATATATATGTGTGTGTGTGTGTGTGTGTGTGAGAGAGAGAGATCAACGTTTGAACCGATTTGACGGCGCTTGGTGATCATTAGTATCTCTGACGAAGAGATAGATAATAGTTCGAATTTCATGTTTTTGCTGACAAATATAGCAAACTGAATCACTATATTATCAAGATATATACATTACGTATGCTCCTACTTTCTCTCAATTATATGTTTATGTACACATATTCGTACATTAATACACGTGTGTGATCTGTGTGATTCAATTTATAAATATATAAATATTCGGTGTGCTTTTTATGAATATACTTTTCCTTTTTTATCATTATTTCGTCTCAAAAAGCTTATGTATAACCAACACTGCCTAGGCGTATCAAAATGTGTACATGGGAAACGATTTTCTCTGGTTCGGTGGTTGTTTTCAAACAGTAATTCCGTTAAAATAAACCATTCCAAAATAATCGTTCCACTTTATTTACATTTCACTTGCCTAGCCACTTAACAGCCATACGAGTCATTAATTTTGTCGCTTGGATTACTGAGAGACTGGAGTTCCGAAACTGGATGTTAGTAAACAGACTACTTGTCTTTCATCTCTATTTTATGTTTAATGGCTATCGTTTAATTTGCCTTGCTTTATCAATTGTTAACTCTTTTCAGTTGATAATATGTTTATTTCTTCGGTGTTTTTTTTTCTCTCTGTCTCTGTCTACATTGGTTCATGTCTTTGTATCTTTTTATTTTCCCTTTTGTATCTTTAGTTTATTCTGTCAGTTGGATTTAGTTCTTAGCTTTGCTTTTGAAGCAAGCTGTATAATTTTCTGTGTGTTTTCTTACTTATTCTGACATATTTTGAGTGTTTAATATGTATTTCAATAGCAATTACACTACAAATGAATAATAGCATAAGTCAAATGTTTCCTTCAGCGGGTTAAATTACAATATACAGAACGAATATTTTTTTCAGTTCTGATACAGAATGCAGAGGGGGTGTCCTCGTGGTGTAATGGTTAAAGCGATGGACTGCGGAATCGTAGTACGTGAGTTCGTACTCCAGTCGTGCTATTACGTTCACTTTCGGTCAAATACCCTTGGGAAAGGTATGAACCCCCTTATCCTATGGGTTAAATAGTACCACTACTGTTCTTCTGGGAGAATGAGTTTGGCATTAAATAACCTAAAAAGAGTTGATATGCCATCAAAACAAAGAAACCAAACAGAATGCAGAAGCAAAATTAGGAATATTCTTGTATAATAATAAACGACTTCATAATAAAAAGATTAATTTTGACTTAAAAAAAAAAAAGAAGGTAGACAAAATAGTAAATTTACTCAATATGGTCACCAGTTTTTCAATTATTGTATTGACACGAAACCGAAACGATTTGTATGCCTTCAAAATGAATTCTTCCGATATTTCATTCCATTCCCGCTCAATGGTAGTTTTAAGTGAACCAATATTTGAATCGGAAGTTGAATTTGTTTTGCTTTCTGAAACGCCTCATTGATTATAATCAAGGAGGTTAAGGTCTGGGCTTAAATCTTTTTTAATTGCTCTCCTCTAAGTTTTCTCATGGACTTTCAATTCATTAACATGCTTTCTTGGTGTCATTGTGGGATCCTTCTTAATTGACGTAGCAAAAAAAGCCTTCTTTTCATTATTTTTTTCTTTCTTCTACTCTCCTATTTCCTTAAAAAGAAACTCTAATTATTTCGAAGCTGTTTTGATTTGTCTCGGCGTAAAGCAAATCAGAGATTCTTTATCGTTTATTTTCTTGTTCCCTCATATCAGGCTGAATTGTAAAAAAAAAGTGCTTAAATGGTATAGCTAATCACGAAGATTTAAATTTAACTCGTTTTCTTTTTTGTTGTTGTTTTGTTTGTTTGGGTTTTGTTTGTTTGTTTTTTTTTTAATTGGAGGAATCAGAATAAAGAACGTTCTGAAAATTATTCCACATTTTGCTTCCGCACTCTGTATTTACTGAAGTGTTCATGAAAAAAAATGTATCTTTAAAAATAGTTGTGAAGGGGGTATAATTCCCAAAGAATCAAAGAAACTGGTGGAAAAATAAGTAGTTATTCAATAACAATAGTAATTCCTGTCACCTTGCTTTAAAACATAGGGTTGTACACAGACATACAAAGAGCTTTTGCACACACTAACGTGAGAAATATGCTCATTTTTCCTCCAGGAAAGTTTTCTTTAAATGATATGAAATTGCCGAGTAAAAGTTAAATAATTTTATCATAGACCTGATAAGTTGGCTTAAGTAAAGTAAGTAGAAATGAAATGGTTTGACTTCATAAATTGTTGAAATTATTCCATTTCAAGTCAATAAGTTTTATGTCAATTTTTACAAAATATGAAATACATAGGGGCATTAGAAATATTGAGCAAACTGATGGGAAAAGTGGGAGATTATGAATTATTTACATATCAATACACTATATTAAAGAGGACAATTTATAAGCTATCAATGAAAAAATTATCTAATATTTCTCAAGTTCAATTACATGACACTTTATACGTCTATGCAACCAAATGATGATATAAAACAATCCATAAACGTTTCAGGCTAAATCATTTTACTCTTCGTTTATCGTGCTATGATTTAAGATCATCTTCATATTATAACAATATTTGTTTCACATTCTCATCATTTGAAAATTTGTTAAAGATTCGATTATACTTGGGTTTGTTTTGTATCAATATAAAAATTGCTTCAAAATCTTAAATAGTTAAACATATTAAAAGTATTCTCAAATATGAAATTAATAATGCAATCATTTGCGTATGTGAAAGAAATATGAGATATATTTTTTTATGGGAAGAATAATAATAATGTAGAATAAAAGTTTTGTTCCATATTTTGTGAATATTAATAATGAATACTGTTGCTTAGTTTTCTAATTTTATAATGAAGAATGTTTCTGCGGTGTTATGTCTTTTCTCTATTGAAACAAACAATCAGCATTTTTTGTATGTACATTAAATGTGTTGCAAACAACTATTTATCCCATATTGGTCATACAGTGTTGACGACTCTAATCATCCCCGTTTTTAATGACAAAGTTGATGATTCTTACATCCAGTTAGATTTTCTCCCTGGCAGGATATCTTTAAATCATAAACTGGTCTTTATGAAAGACTTATTGCCCGGGTTGGTTCTGATTATCAAACATGTCATGGTGCATTTGTAAGATATTGTTTTCGGAGAAATCAACGTAAGTGTAGCAGGCCTTCTATACACTAACAAAGGATTTGACCTGTTCATCACAAACAAGCTTTTTAAAAAGTCAAAACAAGAGAAAAACAACATGGAAGCGTCTTAATTTCAAAGACGTGCACAGATATTGCTATAACAAGGCAACAAGGTATAAAGGATCTCCACATTTCACTTATCACAGCTCCTGTTTCCATTTGGATATTCATTTATTGTGTATCAAAGCTTCTTTATATCTCACAAAAAGGCACATCGTAAGCTTTGGCATAACCAGACGAATGAATGTATTCTTTTTGAAGTAAGATATTAAGAGGAAGGGATTATCTGGTAAAGTTGATGCAAAACTGATTCCGTTGCGATCTGTAAGTGTATCAAGATTTCTTGAAAATCACTTAGATGTTTATTAAGAAGCACTAGAATTAGTTTGACTAAAACAAGACATAAGAACAGTCACCCTGAGACAAGATGTTTAACCTGTATAAATTACAGATTTAAGGCCAAAAAGTCGACATCTATATAGCGAGCAAACGATGTGCATGCATATCCGTTTCAGAAGACGATCAGAAGAATGAACTAATCGATCGATTAATTGATTTTAACGGCATGTCAACTCGGCTAAGATTATTTTATATCTAGAAGTTAAGTAATCGTATCCATTATATGTCTACATTAACATTATTTGTGTTGTTGATTCAATTTTTTGTTTATTTTGCTCTGACTTATGATTTCAAGTATTAGTATCTAATGAAAATGATTTTCACAGAGTTGTATACTTTCAAGTATTCCTATCTGGTATTAATTCTAAACTGATGTATTTGACCATTGATGGCCCCATAACACGTACTCCCACTCCGGATGTAAGTGGACATTTGAGTTAGAGGAATGAAAGGGAACTCAACATTTCCTTGAGCACCACAATTGGAGCCTCAGCACTAGATATATTTTGGTGTTGTACCAAAGACACCCGTTTTTGTAAAAGTCTTACCCACCTCCCTTTGGAAGGGATATAGCCAGTGACAGAGGCGTAAAAAGAATTTAAGCAATACAGTGATATGCTAGAATATCTCAACTTTTAGGTCAACAGAAATATCAGAATTTTTTTAAGAAGTACTTAAGGGTTTATTCTCTTCTATAGTCTTTTGATTGACAGTTTTGAGTCTTATAACGTGATTTGGTCATAAAAGTTCATTGCATTTAGCATGTCTTGGGCTGGAATAGCTTTACAGGATCTATACTTATCAATGTCTAGTTTTGAATTCAAAGTTTTTCATCTCCTGGACTGGTTGTCATACAAAGTTAAAATAACCTAGCTTGTCCTATTTACTAATAGCTGTAAGGAGTATAGTTTAACTGGCATTTTCCCTGGGGTATTAGAGGTATGGGAAATGGAAACCGTCTTTTTCATGATTTATACTCAGATAGCTGAGTTCACCTCTTACGATAATGACCGTCATTCATGGAGCGCTTTTTGATTTGCTTAAAATGTGATCTTCCCTCGCTGGAAAAAACGCTTTGATAATGACCTCAACAGTGACTCTCACCTTGACAACATCATTTCATCAATATACTAAAGACTTGAATAAAACATGGTTGTATTTTTATCCCAGAATAGCTGAAATTCTATGAAACAGCTATCATCTGACAAAGTCTATGAAACAGCTATCATCTGACAAATCTCCAAAAATAGGATATTTCTTATAAAATATTCTAGCATGGTGGCAAAAAATTCTAATTCGAGGGCTTCTCGACTTGTCTGGAAAATTGAAGGCGTTCTGTTATACTTCAAAGATTACCTTTCATTCATGTTTAAAAGACCAACCCAACTGAATGTGATAAATTACCTGGTATCTCTCTCGTTTTCATTGGTACGAAAGTCTTTGACAGTTTAATTCACAACCGAATTATCATTCATTTGAGAAGCTAAATATATGTAGCTTCCGCTCTGATCATTTAATCACAGAAAATGTTCAAGAAAAAGAAAAAAAAATCTGGTTTTCTAGATATAACAAATCCTTTTGAATCTGTTAAACGACAATCCTCTATGGAAAGTCTTTAAAACCTTTGATTGACCAGATTATATGTTAAAAGTTATTTCGTTCAACGAGGGAATAAAAGCATCAGACATGTCAGAAGGAAAGTCATCTGATTCATTTGATGTACAAACGGCCATCAAACAATACTGTGTGCCTACACTTTTGTCGTTTGAAGTCTACTAAACCGTCAAGCTACTTTTTCGAATAGGTTATTTTTGCTCTGATAGTTTCGCATTTCTCTCAGGGATTAAAGGTAAATACAATTACTTAAATGAATTTAGTTGAAATTCCTGGGTTAATTAATATGCTTTAATCTAATTTACTCTTAATCATGTTCAATTCCACATTAAAGAACATAAATCCGTTATATATATGTGTGTAAGAGAGCATAATGAAGACTTAAATACTTAAAATCACAAGAATACTTTTCCTTGTTTCCTTGCAAAATATAATGTCAATTCCAACGTGGAAGGGTGGTAATCGACGTGGTGTGATGGCCTAACGTTCTGGAATGTAACATCGTAGAAAGCGAGTTCGAGCCTCAGTCTTGCTATTACGTTCACTTTTGGTATATATACCATTGGGAAAGATCCCATATGGTTAAATAGCAACACTACTTTTTTGTAAATTGTTAAATGAAAGAAAGAAAATTCTCAATATATATCTTGCAGATCATTGCTATGGTGAGTTCGATCTTCAATGTGTGTACCACCGTTTTTGCCTTGGGCTTGATGGATTAAAAAAAATATATGTTCGCATAAGTAAAGAAATAATTACAGCAAAGACAGTCTTATATATCAGTGAGTTCGATACTTCGTGTTGACTGATATTTGTGACTGTCGTGGGAAAGTGGTTATCATCGTAGGAATTGGAATTTGCGGTCCATGTTCAGATCTTGGACGAATCTGTTTACGTTTCACTTTTCCTTAATACATTTGATAAAGGCTTGAATCCATCTATCCTCAGTCCAAGTATGGGAAAGTAGAAGGTTAAACTGTGTTCTTTTGTTTTGGTGCGACAGCCAGTCTAGGAAAAGGAAAACTCTGAATTCAAACCAGGTGTTCTCCACTTGAAATTGACCTTGTCTTAGAACCTATTGGTGATGGTGGTGATGGGCAAATACATATTGATTTTCTGTCATGTTTTCACTGCATTTAAATATTTGTAAGTATAAAGATTGTGATATATTTATTGAAAATTGTTTTTAATAAAACAGTTTGTCATTTCTTCCAAGTAAAAAGTGATAGATTGCGAAAAAAAATGCATAGAATGTATTTTTCTGTTTTATATGTACAGAAGAATACGCATGAAAAGTTTTTCAAGAAACCACAAGTGTAGACACCTTTGGTAAAATGTGATCAGATATTTGTGTCCTCCTATTATCATAAAAGACGAAAATCTCCTAGCTTACTTCCTTAGTTAAATACCTTCTCTCCTCAAAGCCTGTATACTCTCTCTCTCACACGCACACAAAAACACATACACTCACAGTATATAAACCTTAACTTAATTGATTGTTCTAACATTTTTTTTCTCTTTTATGGTTTGTCGAAGTTTTCAACAAGAAATACATCGGACTAACTAGATTAGAAGGTGTTTCTCTTCTTTGTGTTGTTTTTTGATGCGTTTTTTTCCTTTTACTTATCTTATTTAGAACGTATCATTATCATGTATAATCACATTGTGGGACCTCAGCGTGTCGAGAGCAACGAAGGAAAATTAATTTTTTCCTCCATGACGCGTGACCAAGAATAACCACTGTCGTTTGTTTGTCCGTTTTGTGAACCTTAAAATAAAACTGATATTTTTCCCCAGTTCGGTGTAAAATTAATAACTGGCATTCATATATTTTTGAAACTACAGCTAAATGGGCCTCTTTGCTCATTCAGCAACAATTTTCTTTTTCCAGTGTATGATTACAGTCTGAAAAAAAATAAGGTGCATACAATTTGAAAATATCTCTTATATGTCCCGATTAAATATTTGACATACATTTCTTTTTCCTTGACATTGAATAAACGACGATCATTCAGGTAGGTGTTTCTTTCAAATGCGTTATTTCCATGATACACACACACACACACACACATATTTATATATATATATATAATTCAATAACTTGTACTGAGTCTTGCGAACTGATGTCATGTTGATAACTTTTTCGTTTCAAACCTATTACCCATGTAAGAGATGATCAGTCAAATTTTTGCTTTTGTAATATGATCAAATAGTTGTCTTTAGATTCCTAATTTTCAATCATTTTTAATTTTGACTAAGATCTTACACATTGTTTAATTGTTATTTGTTTTTTTTTATAACTACTGCTATTTATTCAACCTTTTTGAACAACGTTTCTTTCTATCGCTACTGTTCTGCAAGAAGCTGTTCGACTCAGTTTTGATAAAAATTAACGAGAATTGAAAAATAAATTAAAATATTCTGAATAGAGTTAATAATGATGGATAGATATTCAAATTCATTCCAGATAGACTAGTATATTGATGCCGAAGTGAAAAATGATTTTGTGTTTAACTTTTAATTCGTTCAACTCAAATCAAGGAGCTGGTAATCAGTTTTCCATGTGTGTGAACATATCTAGCTTCATCATAAACGTGGTGTCATATAATGTACTATTAGCTAAAAATAAAGTATCTTGATAACAGACCCAATATAATTCTATATGAATTACTTGCACTCTAAAATCTACTTACAAGATATTCCTTGACGCAGACATACCAACATACGTATAAACTCCTTTTCTTAAACATAGATAATTTTCTTATGAACACAGTATTAAAAAGGCTCGTTAAGATACGAGAGATGCTATGAATGTAAAGCCCTGTCCCCAATTGTTTTCCATGGAAAACTACAACATATTTATTGAACCTAGTAGCAGAATTTGATAGAGCAACATTTTTTTCCTTTCTTATTTTTGATAAAAAGACAATATTTTTCTTATACCTTGAATATACGCGCTTAAACCGACGCCAGTAGGTGTCGTCAGTAGGTGTCGTCAGTGACGTTTAAACTTCTGGGTCATTGGGGAGTTTCGGGTCTTGCAACATCATACTCCCCTCACCAGAACGACCCCCTCAGAGATGATCAAATTCTGTGTTACCTACCCTATAAGACACAGAAACAAACTTATGGCTTGGACGGCTCGAAATAAATAATCGCTCAGACCAGGCCGAGCCTTCGATTGGCTGTTGAAACCAGCCAATCGTACGCTCTGCCTACTCTGTTTAAAGGTGAGTATGCGACTATTCACTCTAAAAAAATTACGCGAGGATTATGATGTTTGGTGTGGGAGCTGCGTTACTTCTTTTTTCTACCACATTTAACGTTGTTTTAATTTCCATTTTATCTCTCTCATCCATACCCCGCTCCTTTTTTTTCCATCTATTTCTCTTTTCTCTCCGTCTTCCTTTTTTCTGTACATATTTACATGGTTATACTGTGTAAAAAATAAAAGATAAAAAAAATTAAAATAGCATATACACGACGTAAAACAACAAAGAAAAAAAACTGTGTACATCAAAAGAATGTGGACACGTGAAATGATATGCATCATTGGCTCATTGGCTAAGAATTTTCATCGGCAAGGAAAATAGTGTGTCATTTTTAGCTGTCAGACAACGCCAGAATAAATGATATATTTGTAGATATTAAACTTTAGTTCGAGTAACACATCAAAGACATAGAAGCAAAATGGCGTCATAGATGAAAGCTGATGCATTTCGTTAAAATACTGCATGTGGAAAAATTCATGAAATTATATACATTGCCATTAATTTGAAGATTAAAAATATTGTTCTTGTCTCGTTTGTCTTATATTAGATCTCATAGATATCTATTTACTTACTGGTATTCTATTTTGTTTTAAAATCAGTTCGGTGTAAAAGCTGATAAATAATGCAGATTCAAAACTTTTTATTTAGAATTGTTCTGAAATGTCCTTTTGATGAGGGTCCCATTTTGAGAAAAGTTATGTTTGCTTTCATTTTTGCGATTTATAAGTGCGTTTAAATTATCAGCTATCATGCACTGTCTGCCGTATTCACATATACTTTTTTAAAAATCATGATGTCTCTTCAGTGTATTTTTGTAGCAAATTTTACTGAAAATATACAGATAGTTGTTTCAGAAGAGAGTTTGTTCTTTTTTTAGGTTAGTTGGTTTATTTTATTTTAACATCCTGGTAGCTGTCTTGGAAATGCTTGTCACAATGGGAAAAGACTGAATTTTTTTTAAAATTAGTTATATGTTAGGGTTGAGTGTTTGTTGGTAATATCAATTACCCGATTATTACCTCTCTAGTTACACCACTGTTAATTTTCTAATTTGATTTTGTTTTTTCTTTCTTTGTTAAATGATGTATCAATTTTCATGGGTTTAATAAATGCTAAAACTCTCCATGCAGTAGAAAACCATGTTACTATGTAACCTATGTCTGTATATACATTTGTGATGTTGATAATTCTACAGAGTGGAAAACAATTCTTAAACGTAACTAAAATGGTAAAATATTTTAAAGGTGTATTCAATGTAGAATTTTTAGTCCTCGATATATTAATGAATAAAATACACAAACACAAATACTTTACATCGGTTGATAAATGAAAAGTGCTTAAAATCGATGATAGAGCATATGCAGATCTATGTTAGGATTACGGAGACACAGCCAAAAACGCATATGAGAGACAGGAAACTCACCAAGCATCACTGACTCTGTAACATAGCCAGATACAGATATGCGAAACGTACAGAGAATGTTCATAACATATATACATAGAACATAGGAATCCCGAAACACGAAAAACACGTAACGACTTCTTAGTTCAGGTACGAAACCTTTGAGTAAAAGGTTTCGACATAAGGAAGAGAGATACACAATATTTCTATGATGACTTTTCCATCTGCCCCCTATCTCGTGCGGCGCCCGTGGCGCGCGAATTCGTCTGGCCGCTTCGAGTCCCGAAAGTCGACCCTTCCCGTTTGGATTCTAGTTCTCAACTCTACTAACTGAATTTTTCAAATCTCCCAAAATCCTCCGTGCACTTCCGGTGCATGACGTCATTCACATCCCCCGATCAGGGATTTTTATTTTGACATCTCAGAATGACACGTCCGCCCCGCGCGAACACCTGCGTTCATGTTGCACCTAGTTAACCCACGCACAGAGCCGAAAGGTTCTCAACCTAACTAAACCCAAAGGCATAAAACGACATCCCTCGGCCATTATATTACAACTCCATCTCTACGTAAACCTAATTAATGTGCGTTATTATCTTTGTATCAAACTCAATTAAGCTATGTGTGTGCGTCTCTCTTCTCTAGCAGAACACAACACAAGGTCAGTTTTTAAGCGATGTTCAACAGGTTTGGACTGAAAGCTTTTGTTCTCTTTGACTAGATAGCCTACCAAGGTTAAAGAGCTTAGTCGATCCTAGTATTTGCCAATAGCTGCATGGAGAATAATTATATTCATACCTTTCGCGAGAGTATTAGCGCTATGTGATATTAAAAAGGTCTAGTGAAGATTTTGAACATTGGTCACTGTATCTGGTTTATACCAAATGCGTGTGTGCGTGTTATATATATATATATATACACACACACAAACACGTATATGTCCCTCTTCGATTGCCTTCATTCATTCAGGTGCATCATTTTTTATATTTCATTTGTTATCTAATTCCTTTATCGTTTCCAGCACAGCATATTACACGACATGCTGGTTGTTTGTCGAGGAGATTTTATTTTGTATTTTCAACACTTAAAGAAAACAAATCGATGCATTATGCATTATGACGAAAAATGTGTAGGCCTTTAAAAACGACGACGGGACAAGCATTGTCACTGGAAATCACCGTTGGCCACCGGTGATGGACATCACGTCTTAAATTGTTCGCTAATTGAACAGCAGAAATAACGACTTGGCTCCACTGAATAGATGAACAATGGTACAATGGTACCATATTTCAGCTGAAAAGCGTTAGAGTGGTTTTCATAATAAAAGCCGTGGACCACAGCATAAAAAAAGTAAAAAACAGAGGGAGAAGGAGGGAAAAATTTTCTATGGGTTTTCTTTGTTTCCGATGAAGCAATGTGAGAAGCCTGATACGGCTTCTTTTGCTTCGTCTTACCCAGATTTGGTTTTTTTTTTTGTTTTTGTTTTGTTTTGTTTTGTTTTTGGCTTTTTTAGCTATTGTCTTTAAACATTCACTGAATTTGATTCCTTCCATTTTTTTTATTCGTATTCTTTTACAAGCTGCCTTAATTTTAAACTCATTTTTAGCTATTTTATCACCAGTTATTTTTGCTTGGCATGTTTTTTTCTTCTTTCATTCTTTGCTAGTCCTCAACTCCCTTTCGTTTTCATTCATTTAATTTTCGCCATCTTAGATTAATACACTCACTTTTATTCAAAATCCATACCTTTTTGTATCTTATATATATGTGTGTGTAAGTTTATATATACATATATATATATATATGTGTGTGTGTGTGTGTGTGTGTGTAAGTTATACACTGCTTCCACATGCCTATTTAAATTTGCATCACAAATTTATTCTATGGTTTCTTTGTGTAATTGATTAATGGATTTTTTTCTCATTTTGAATTTCTTTCATTTGTTTACCTTTTCTATCCTTTTTGCATTACCGTTTCCTTCTGACCTTTTAGACAATTTACTTTTTATTATCAAATCTCTATCCGGTTATCTAAGCCTTCTTCCTCCATCTACTTTATACTCTCTTTGACTTAATATATAGCGAATAATGATATGCACTTTGTGTACACACACGTCACGCTATCTCAAACTACTTTTCCTTACAATATACCTCTCCCTGTCTTACTTTATATAAAGCGAATAACACCATGCACTTTACACATACACATTACATATATATATATATATATATATATATATATATATATATATATTTGGTACATTTTGCCAGAGGTCATATCACATACACATGTGTCTGTAATGACCTTTTATTCTATCATACTCTTTCATATTATATACGCTTATACAATTTTATTTACCCTTACCTCAGAAAGGTAATTCATCAACCTATAAATCCATCTTGAGGTTTTGTATCTCTCTTTCTTTCCTCTTACTCATAAGCATTTACGTATCTCTTGATTGCTCCATTCCCAACCCGTTTTCTTATCTTTTTTATTCTGCGCTAATTTTCTTCCTAGGTTTTTCCACTTACCTTGTTTACTTTCTTTCACTTTTTCCCGCAGTAATTTTATTTGCGTTAATTTGCTCTTTTCCGATTCACTCTGCTTATTGCTTCATTTTTAAGTGACGAGTTTCCTCACATATTCACTAATACTTTCACTGCCTTCTTACGAAAAACAGTTTTTAATTTCTCATTCGTTCGGTTATTTTTTTTTTGTTTGTTTTTTTTTCTTTTTGGCTATCCATAAATTCCTATTTGCCTTTAGTGATTTTAGAGATTTTCCATGCAGTAGCCATATTCCTAATTGCTCATTTATTGTTTATTTATTATTTCCGTGTTTTTTTTTTTTTTTTTTTTTTGTATTCATTCATTTATGATAAGAGAAGGAACGAGAAAAGGGGAAAAAAGCCAGAAGAATGAAGCAAAAATATTTAGAATGATAAAAACGGTAGCGAAAACTAAGTGATTTTGGAAATAAAAACACTGAATTGCAGCAAGGAACGATTTATAAAACTGTGATATCTTCGAATGAGCCTCATCTTCATTTCTTCTGAGTTTTTGATATCTGCTGAAACAGATGTTTTTTTTTTCATTGGCTTTTGAGTAGAAGCAAGTTACCTCATAGCTCCTGAATTCAACTAATTATTCCCGCTGACATTAGTGTGCAGTGGTCAAAAGGGCTTTAATTTTTCCATTAATCTCCAGTCCATGCTTTATCCTTTCCACGTTCTAGAAGAACGTTCTAAACACTCGGATATGATAAGTAACACTGTCCCTTTAATCTTCCACCAATTTTTCAACTTTCGGGTAAGATCAAGGTATCTATCTAAGTTTTCGCTTTCTTTTACTTAGAATTTTTTTGTTGGCTAATACAGCAAAATCCATTTAATGACTGTATTTTCTCTTGATAATTAAAATAGGTCTGGTCTTCTGGCCAGAATTCGGTGTTGCTTTTTTATCGCAAAGTCCAAGAGACTGTCATGCATTCAATTTTCAAGGTCAAATTAATATTTCTCTCCTTGTGAATTTTTCATACTAGCATTTTCTACTTGTCTTACGCTAGAGATACAGCAATAGTCCTCAAGTCTCTTTAGTATTCAAGCTGATCTTCATATTTTTGTAGTCTGGACGGTCATGATTCTTCCTCCAATATCTAATCCCTCCATTTTCTTTTCCCTGATCCTAGAACCCTTCCAAGTGTACCAATAACGGTTGGTATCAGGGTTCCCCTCATGTTCCACAGCGATTTTAGTTCTCTGGCAAGCTCCAAGTATTTCTCTATCTTTACATATCCATTTCATTTTTATCTGCTGTCAAACGGAACGGAAAATTCCACTAGAAGACAGGGTTTTTTTCTTGGTTAATTTACACTTGGTCTAGCCATAATTTGGTAATCCGATTGTATTTCAAAATCCCAGAGAATTTTACGCGTCACATTTTCTTGGGTAGGTTTTGGTTTGTGCATATACCATTTGTTAGTATGGTAAAATTCAGTATCTTGCACAATTCACAGTGGATCCCTTTGTTCCCCCAGAATTAAAGAGTCTCTTAGTCTCTTTGCACTACCTTGCTGCACACACTAACTAGGTAAACTATTTCAATTTTTTCTCTTTCTGTTGAAGTGTGTTTTATCGATTATCGCTTTAACATGGTCCTTACTGCGTTATTTTGTGCTGCAATTAGTGTAGGTTTAGTTTCTCTCTTAGACTTTCACTTTCTAAGCCATAAGAATGTATTCTAGTGTGCAATGACAGTTTACTTATCGCTTGAACTATCCATACGGTAGTTTTTCTTCTTGTTTCTGTTCCTCGGTTTTGTTGTTTGCATATCTATAATTACATTGCGATTGCTGTTATTGACTGGTGAAATTAATTATTCTTAGCGATTGTTAATGAAGTCATTGTGTTGATGTATCAATACAAGCGTCAATGCTGGCGATTCCTCTTCCTCCTTCTATCAACATACAGTATGGTTTGGTTTTATAACGTATAAACCATTGTGGTTTATTTAGTGTACAGTATTCTTTGTTACGAAGATCATTAAAAAAGTTTCTAAACATTTTTCGTATGGACACTTTTATTGATAGTACACACATGAAACTCTAGTCACCTTCGAAGTAACCACCTCAGGCTGCAATGCACTTGTTGTACCGTTCCAATAACTTCTGGAAGGCTCCATGGAAGTCATCTTGAGTGAGCGAGTCGGTGACCTTCGTCAGAGCCTCTTTCATCTCCTCAATTGTCTCATAAAGACAGCCTCTGAGCTTAGGGAATAACCAAATCTCACAGGGAGCAAGGTCTGGACTATCCGGAGGCTGAGGAACTGTCTTGATGCCCATCTTGGTCAAATAGTACGTGACATGGATGGAGTTGTGGACTGGTGCATTGTCCCTGTGAAAATGCCACTGACCCGATTTGAAGAGTGCTGGCTTCTTCCGACGGAATCTCCTCCTGAATTCACTTAAAACCTCAACATAGTAACCCTAACCCTAACACTTTGGCCAATCAACTCTGGTGTGTTGACTTCCTTACTCCTCCCACGCTTCCCATCATCCCTCACAGACTCCTTGCCTTCCTTGAATCTCTAATGCCACTCAAAAACTGATGCTTGATTCATGCAAGATGCTTCGAAAGCTGTTTGAAGCATTCCATACGTTTCTGTGGCATTTTTCCAAGTTTAAAACAGAATTTTATTGCATATCGTTCTTCTATAGTGTCTTCACGTCCAGATTGCATTTTTTAAATTCACCAGCTGTGACAATCAGGCTTTAGTAGGGTGTATTCCAATTCCTGCTGTAGCTGTTCCTTTGAACCTGAAATCATAAAATTTGGCCAGTCATCTCATTATTATTGTTTATTAATTTGAATTTTTCTAGACTCGTAGATTTTTTTCTTGTTTTGGGAACTAGATGATGAAGGAATTGTCTCATATCTCCTGCCCAAGCGCTATTGACCATAACATACTGAATTTTCAAGAGTCTACGGCAATTTTAAATGCCCGTAAAAATAAACGTCTGGAAACTTTTTGAATTCACCAGGTATATCTCGCATACAAAGTGCTGTGCATTTTCAGCAAAGTAGAATTTGTTCTCCTTTGACACGTTTGTCTGAGTTCTTCCTTTATCCATTTTAGGAATGGTCTCGTATATGTTACAAAGGGGACAGCCCAGGTGTTTATTCTTTTGATGAAATTTTCGCCAGAGAGCTTGGTTTCTCCAAGCTTAGTCATTCTTTTGAGTTTATTCATTTCATTTTTCCGTTCATATCCTCTTGTTTTAATTTTAAAAGCTTTTTGTTTAAATGTGTCACAAGGCCGTTGGAATGTGGCTCCAAATAAGACTCAAAATCACTTCTAAAGGTATATTCTAGGTTGCTAACCATTACTTGTTTGATAGTGTCCGCTTTCACTGTTCCCATATACTTGCAATTGTCCCTTTCTTCCGCAGATTTGTTTTCATTGTTCCAAGGTTCGACCTAACGACCTACTTTCATGTTCCAGATTAGGTTCCAGGTTATTAATTAGAATTTTGTTTATTTCTATAGTGTGGCTATAGGGGCACTTATGATCCATTTATTTATTCAGATTTTTGTTTTCATTTAATATCAGTTTAGTATAATATATGAAATGCTCTCCTGTTAATCTTGATTGATCAATGTTTGGTCGTACTGGCCTGGACTGAACGATCAATTTGCATCTTAACGCCTCAGAAAAGGCGTTTTCTAAGGAAAATTTCTGTTTCTGATAAAAAAAAAAAAGTGTGTCAGAATGGTGAAATATTTTTTTTCATTTTACTCATTTGAGAGTTTTTTTTTCACACCAGTGTTTGCTGATGGTCTTTCACAGGAGTTTAAATGACATCAAGTCACTTCAAGTCTCCAGAATTCTTCTCAGTATTCTGGCCGATCTTCATAATGCTGTTGTTTGAATGTTCTCCAATGGACCCTCTTTTTTCATGTCCTCCAGTCCCTTTATCAATCGGATGACTGTACCGAGCCCACCGATAACAATTGGTTTTATCGTCACTTTCATGTTCCATAGTTTCTTCATTTCCCCAGCAAGATCCAGATACTTATCTCTCTTTCCACTCTCTCTCTCTCTCTCTCAATTTCACTGTGTGGTGTGCCCGGACGGCAAAGTCCACATTTGGTAGGTTCTCTGTTTTTTGTTGACTATGAATAGGTCTGGTCGTCTGGCCGAGATTGGGTGATCCATTTTTAACTCAAAACCCCAGAAAATTTTGTGCGTTTCCTTCTCCAGGACGGAATCCGGGTTGAGCATATATCATTTGTTGGTATCGTCAAATTTCAATTTCTTGATGAATTACTATTTGATCACCATCTCCAGCCAGCTGTGTCTCGTCTTATACTCTATTGGGGCTAATTTGCTGCATTCTCAGATTATGTGATTGATTGTTTCCTCGCTATCAGAACATAACCTACATCTGCTATTTTGTTGCGTCTTATCTAGTTTTGCTTTGATATAATAGTTCCTTTTGTAGGTTTGTGCGCTACAATTAAAGCATATCCAATTTCTCTCTTAACGTTTCTCTTTCTTACCTACGACCAAGATTTCGCTTGTTTAATGCTTGAAATGACATACAGTTGTTTTTCTTCCCATTTTTGCTTTCTGATTATTTATATTCTGTTGTGTAATGGTTATAGTCGCAGGATATGGACACGGCGACACGAGTTCAAATCCTGGACCTGACTGATTGCATTTCACATAGCACTAATGCCCTTGGGAAAGGTATAAATCCAATTATTATTGTCCCTCCAGCTATGGGTAAATAGTAGGGCAGACTAGGTTCTTCAGCCTTGGTGAGGCAACTAGTCTAGGAGAAGGAAAACTCTGAATTCAAACCTGTTAAACTCCGCTTAAAATTGACCTTGTGTCATATCCTACCCGAGCGGAGGGGTTGGGTAAATATGATTTATATTCTGTTGATCTTCATGCTGTCTCTATTGTTTCTGATCGCAGTAACCAGTATTCCTCCATGTTTTTTATGTAGACTTTGGGTCTTTGTACCGATTGATCAACGCTACATTCAATGATGGAAAATCCTTTTCTTCCTACTTTTCTTGACGTTTATAATCTGTTAAAATCACTCATAAGATGTCAGGCCTTATGCATCGTCATTAGTTTTCTTGTCTTCTGGTCAATTTGCTTAAGTTCTTCCTTCGTCTACTTCAAATTGGGCCCGAGTATCTTACAAGGGAGTCAGCCCAGATGTTTATCCATAATCTGAAATTTCTACTATATAGTTTAGTTTCGAGTATTTTCTTGTTCTCCGAAGACACTCTTTTTTTAATTTTTTTCTTGCATCTCCCCTTGTTTAATAGTGTCCGCTACTAATATTCCCAAGTATTTGTACGTTTCCTCTGGGTGTCCTCGTGGTGTAATGGTTAAAGCGATGAACTGCGGAATCGTAGTACGCGAGTTCGTACTCCAGTCGCGCTATTACGTTCACTTTCGGGCAAATACCCTTGGGAAAGGTATGAACCCCCTTATTCTCCCTCCAACTATGGGTAAATAGTAGGACGGACTAGGTTCTTCAGCCTTGGTGAGGCAACTAGTCTAGGAGAAGGAAAACTCTGAATTCAAAACCTGTTAAACTCCGCTTAAAAATTGACCTTGTGTCATATCCTGCCCGAGCGGAGGGGTTGGTAAATAGTACCTCTGATATTTTCTTGAGTTGTTAGTTCCATTCCTTCCGTCATGTATCATTCCCTGCTTCTCATTATTAGCAGGACACATTTTTATATGCCAAATTCCATCCCGATATCCTGACTGTATATTCTCACTCCCTGTATTAGGGTTTCCAATTCTCATTCGTTTTTGGCAAACAGTTTGATGCCATCCATGTACTTTAGTTGATTAATCTTTTCTTGCGATTTACTGAGTTTATATCCGTTTGTGCATTTCCTGAGTATGTGACTGACTGACATCATCGCAATAACAAATAGCTCACCACCCTGGAATATACCAGTCTGGATATTTACCTCAACTTAGCTTTTGCCACCTGCTGTTTTTTCCACTCTAAAGGTTTCCATGGTTTTCTCGATAAACTTCATGACTTCGTCAGCTATCTTGTAGATTTGAAACATTCTATTATCTAGCTTTTTGAGATAATTTGGTAAGCCTTTTTAAAGTCAATCCTCGTCATAGCTAGATTTTTCCATCTCACTTTGCTCTCGTTGAGGAAGTCTTGATCAATATAGAGTAGCTCTGCTGTTCCTCTGGTTCTTTTTCAGTATCCTTTCGGTTCCTCAGGGAACAGTCCGCTGCTTATCAATGAGTAATAAATCTCCTCCGTACTTGTGCCGTAAGTAATTTCCATATCGTCGGTAGGTACGTTATTCGCCTATAATTGTTTAGGGTGGTTCTTTTTTGTAGGTCTCTCTGGATTATTATTATTACAATTACAATAAAGTTTTCACGTCAATACTCTAAAGTACCTTGCTGATGGTCAAATAACCAAGTTTATATTTTAACTCGACTCTGCTGCAGCTGCGTATTTATTTGAAAACTTCTGCGCACCATATAGAGATACAGAGTTTCTGCTATTGCTCTGTATTTTCAATAGGATTTCGACTGATTTACGCTGTTTGTCTCATTTTTTAAACTTTATTTTTTTCATTATTCATCATACCAAGAGCTACAGTATGCTAAAGGCACAAGCCTCACCTCAATCTACTTCCTTTTTATTATATTAGTTTTTGAGCATGTTCCAACTATTTGTCGAATGTTTCAGAGCGTCTCCTATCATTGTTTCGTTAGTTCTAAGGGTTATGCTTAATATCTGAAATAATACATATTTTATTTGCTGTGTGGAAAAGTTCTCACAGACTTTTCTTTTTTTTAATAGGTTGCTCACTACACAGTACACTTTATATTTTTGTTTATATTTTTCGTTTATCACAAAAGGATTTTGCGCACATCTAGTATCTTCCTTAATAAAAAAAAAACAAAAAACGAAACCCGATCTCAAGATAATAGATTGATCACAAGGAATACCATATTGCCAGATAAAGCTATTTTAACGTTTTCCAGGACAAAGCTAGATTTGGTTCTTTTGAAAATGTTATCGTCAATCTAATCAATAATAGGCAAACATTGATGTCATCAAATTCTCTTTCTCTCACTTACACAAGTATATGTATGCATGTAGAGGATTTAAGTTATAGTGTGATGGTATATAACGCACACAAAATATATATACATGTATTAGCAATTAGATATATGTGTGTGGTTGTATAAGTTATGTGTATGTTACTGATGAATGTGTACGCGCAAATAAATATGTGTGTCTGTATGTGTGTGCTAGTATAGGAATGCATGACTCTATATATATTATATAGAATATACGTGTGCACTTACACATACACACACGCATATATATATATATATATATATATATATATATATATATATAGTGTGTATATATATATATAGTGTATATATATATATATATATATATATATATATGTAGTGTATATATATATGTATATATAAGTGTTAATGTATTATATATATATATATATATGTATATATAAGTGTTAATGTAGTATATATATGTATTTATAAATATGTTAATGCATATATATATATATATATATATAAATATATATACCAACACCTCCGTACAAGCTAGAGGTACACAAAATCAATTCAAGTTCTGAATCTAACATGTTAGAATTCAGAGAATGTTTTTCTCCAAGACCGATTACCAAAGCAAGGGTAGTGTTCACTCTACACTACTATTTTAGCCAAAGTTGGTGTGCAATACTTGGATTCATAAGTTTCCAGAATTTTTCGTATGGGCACTTTTATTGATAGTATACAATGAAACTCTTGTCGTTGTGAGACAATTGAAGAAATGAAAGAGGCTGTGACGTAGGTCATTGACACGATCAACACAAGAGAACTTCCATGGGGCCTTCCAGAAGTTGTTGGAACGGTACAACAAGTGCATTGCAGCTAGAAGTGATTACTTCGAAGGTGACCTGAGTTTCATGTGTGTACTATCAATAAAAGTGCCCACAGGAAAAAAGTCTGGAAACTTTTTTAATGATCCTCGTGTGTGTGTGTGTGTATATATATATATATATAACGCAATTATTCTTGGTTTGGAAAGTCACGCTACGAGCCGGGATTTCCCTGAATATCTTTCCATCCGTTGCTATCCTCCATCGCTTCCCCAGGTCTTCAAGCATGTATTTTTTTGTCAGCACAGAGCTCTTATAGGTAATTTCTTGTTGATCTGCGAACACTGGCAAGTACATCGGAAAGGGTCCATAGTAGAATATCCCTGATGAATTCGTCCTTGCTTCTCCAGCGTTATCCCGCATGTCTTTTTCGTCTTATTTGGATGGTTATAGAGATAGGAGGAACTCGGACATATACTTGTTGCTGTGTATATATGTACATACTTGTAAATATATAAATATGTATATTTGAAACTTATGATGTGAAACATAAACAACACTCATATAGCAACGGTAAAATTTATATATGTTGGCACGAAGGCACAGTGCGCATGACTTTGATCTATTTACTATCCTACTTCAGGGATGTACTTAATATGTTAATACCATAGTTATACATTAGATGGTTTTTGCAAGAATATTATTTGAAGAAGATAAAATATCTCTCGAGCAACTGTTCTGAATTCGACATCATTCTGCTGGGAAAACTGCTCCCTGGAATTGATCAGGGAGATACTTTACTAAGAATGAATAACTTCGACTTTATTAATAGATAGGGAGACTCTTTCATGTCACCACTCTGCTGCGATTGCTCCTGCATCATTCAGCAGAGACTGTCACCCTGTACTGACCGTACTAGAATACTTTGTGGCATACGAATAAATATTTACAGTGTTACCTTCTCCTTTAAATATTCCAGTGTGCGCTCTTTGCTTTAGAGAGAGAGAGAGAGAGGAGAGTGTATATTTAGGCGACAAGTGATTATTCAAGCAAGTTTTGTTAAAGACGATGTAACATGGTTTATTAATTTGAATTTTTCTAGACTCCTTGTTATTTTTCTAGTGTCGGGAACTAGATGATAAAGGAATTGTCTCATATCTTCTACCCAAGCGCTATTGACCATACTTTTGGTCGTCATCAGGGGTAGTGTAGGTTTTAGTTGATTGTTGAGTTTTTACTGTTTTAATTATTTGTTGCGTATAGTTTTGATGTTGTCGGTTGGAATGTTCCAGCGTTTTGTTTCAAACACTAGAAAATAAATTAGGCTTCTCAAATTTGATCATTTGATTATGATATATGCGACGTTTTAGAAAGCAACAAATGTAACTTCCCACCGAAATATTTGTTCGTTTGAGACTGCTATTGAAGTGGAATGAAATAAAATGTCTGAAGAATTTATTTTGAAGGAGTGTTGGCACAATAATTGAAAAAAAATGACGGCCGAATATAATAAATTTTCTCTTTTGTGTCTATCTTATTATTTTGATGTGTATTTATAAAGATTAAAACTAATGCTTTTTTATAATAGATTCGTTTATTATTATACTAAAATATTTCTAATTTTGCTTCCGCGCCCTGTATTTAAAAAAAAATATCATTGGTTAATGTAGTAAATTACATCGTCCCTGCGTGTCCCACTATTACTATTTATTCTAAAATAAGCCAAGGTTAGTTAATATCTGTAGCACATGCCATAAAATATGCCTGCATTCGTGTGTAATTTGTTTGCGCTTTGCTATACTCTTGAGTAACAATAGATTGAGTGCTGGAGAAGTATACTTAGTTTTCTAGTCACGCAGACGGTTGTTACGGTAGTGGTTTTGATGTTCACAAGATTCAGCAACATTATGGATCGGTAACAGATTAAATTAAGCTGAGTTAATTTCAACTTTGCCACCAAATCATACTTGGCTTGACATAGCTTTATATAAATTCAAATAATCTATTGGCACAGACATTTACCATTCTTACATTACAACTGCACAATGTATATTGTCCATACCTTCGTGTATTCTCTGGTGTGCAATATACCAGGGTTGAATTGAATCCATTCATATATTCACATGCAGAGAAAAATATGGCATATTATTGATTTGTGAATAGCGATTATAACCACGTTATTTGCGTCAACAATTATTCAATTTAAACTGCGTCGCTTTGCATTGTTCCTCCATGAGGAGAAATTTGCCGGAGGATATGGTTTCAATGTAATCAAATCGCCAATTTATCTTAAGTCTCTCTAGAAAGATGTTCATGCATACATATCAGCACTTGCAGGTATAAATGCTGAGACAGCATCTTACAACATTATACTCACCAGACCACATGAACACATAACGATAAAGTAAAGAAAGCGTATTTATCCGTCTTGACCCTGGTATGAGAGAATATAAAGATACAGCTTAATTCTAGGAATTCTTTCTCTCTAATTTGTTTTGATAATAAGAATACTCTGTCTGTAATTCGTAGGTAATGATAGTACGCATTCAGAAAACCTATTTAAATAAAGATGTCTGCACTGCTGAGCAACTTGTATGACTAAGAAATGTTGACTCGACGTCTAAACTTCGTTTAGGACAAGGGTGGGCAAACTTTTTGGTGGGAAGGCAGCATCACAGGTTTATGAATTATCAAAGGGCCGAATCTATTAAAATCCAAAGAATTTCGTTTCGACTCAAGTGCAAGTGTTTTTTTTGGGGGGGGGTTGTAATTTTTTTTATAGGCTCCCGTAGGTTGTACAGAACAATACAGTAGGCCACATGCGGCCCTCGGACCGCTGTTTATCCGATGCGGGTCTAAAAGATTCAGTCCCATTTTGGAATTATTTATTAATATACTCTCGCTTTTCCTTGTGTAATCTATATTTCTCTATCTTCATTAGTCTTTAAGAATACGACACACCTCCTCAGTTGAGTAAATTTCTGGAGATTTTCCAGCTTAATCAAGGAGATGGCGATAGCGAGCTTCTGATAATCTTGTCGATCTGCTGCCTGCCTGATGGATGGTCACATATTTTTAGGTTAGGTCATATGGTTTAATAGCATATCAACTCTTAACGGCTAATTAATACAAACTTCTGTTATAAAGATATATAGTTTTCAGGAGAATAGTGTCCAGGCGACTATATGTTTAAACGAGTTAAAGCTCTTTTTCCTAAAGCACTGTTAATAGATTCAAGTATTGCTATTTAACAGTAACATCATTATCATCATTATGACGTCACAACGCCAGCCTGGATCTCCCAGACCCTCTGCCACCAACCTTCTCTATCGTCCATCGCTCCCGGTAGAGCTGTTGTATATAGGTTCAAGCTGGCCGTCCAACCTTTGCTCGTCCAAGTGAAAGTGGTCCACAAGAGAATGTCACTACTTCTCCAGCAGTGTCCTGCATGTCTGGTTCGTGTAACTAGGATAGTTTTTGTGATGGGTGGTAATTGGCTGTTCTACTGCTGCTTTATATGCTGCTGCCTCCAGGACTTATTTAATATTGCACGCAGCATTCTTGTGTAATTGCCGTCAAGCTTTCATACGTTTTGTTAGCGTCCTTGTGCCACATCCATATAGCAGTGTCGACACGAACGCTGCTCGGAAAAAATGCGTTTTATTTTATCGGTCAGGTCTTACTTCCATATGGCCGATAGCCTATCGTTAGCTGTCCATGCCTTTGCTAGTCGCATGTTGATATCTGTCTCGGTTGATGAGACACTGCTTCCTTGGTAGGTGAACTTGTCTACTAGTTTCAGAGATCTACCGTTTAGCGCGGAGATGTCGTCCTTTGATTAAAGCACATGTATTCCGTCTTGACTGTGTTGGCATGGAGGCGTATGCCAGCAGCTGCTCGTTCCAGACTATGTAGCAGGGTTTCGGTTTGGGTGGGTATTATTTCCAGAAGCGCTATGACATTGGCGTAGTCCGCCTCTGTAATTATATGTGCTGGGTATTTTCTGCTTATTTCCTTTGTCAGCTTGAAACAGTCGTTTTTCATTTTATCAATAGACGTTCTAAGCACGTAGTGCAGACAGAGGATAAATAGGTATAGCGCTAATATGTCTCCTTGCAGCACACCTACGACAATGTCAAAGTAATATCTGTCTCCATCAAGGGAGCGGATTTTTACCTTCGTGTTTCTATATAGCATCATTGCTCCGTCTTCCCTCAGTTATCTGACGAATTAACTGTAATAATTCTATCTAATATTAATAATAATCCATAGTATAATAATGGGCAGTTCTGTTTGATCGAAAGATGGGATCTTAACAGGTACTACAACTTTGAATCAGAGTAGACATTGGAGTAGAGTGACAAGTAATGTATACTCACACGCCCCTAAGCTCCAGAATGGAATCTCACTAGCAGATGTTTTTGTGGCTCCTCCAATACACTCATTGGGAAGGGAATCATAACTCTAAGCAGGGATGAATTGGTCGTATTCTACAGTCCCATCTGACTAGTCCGAATAGCATTATATTGGGAGTGGATGTTATATTTTCCAAACGATACTAGCGGTTCATGATTTGATTAGAGACAGATACATTTGTAATACATGATTTAGTGATGTTGTTTCCACATAATTTCTAATATGAGTTGAAGCCCTGGATATTGCCAGTGACATACTAGCCAAGTCGGCCGGATATGTGGAATACATAATATGCATATCTGCAGAGTAGTAAGACAACTCCAACGTGTGTCCTGGATATGACACGAAACCATCTGATGGTGAGGATTTAGAAATGCTGGAGCTTTGGGTAAATGCAGAATACCTCTTCATTGCCATCGCTCCTGTGTCCACACTGGCCCGGAGTGGTAGCATCTGATAGGGTCTTGCCAATGGGTCAAATATAATTAATCTGTGTTGGTTGAAATAGAACTGTTTTGACATTTAAACTACATACATATGCTATACCGAATTGTTCGAAATGGAAATGTTTTTGTATATTAAATGAATTGTTTGAAAAGGAACTGTTTTTGACATTTAAAATGTAATGTTAAAATGATTTTTTTTTAATAAAACTGTTTTAACATTGATGCTAAACTGAATTATCTGAAATAAAACTCTTTTTACCTTTAACTATGTGTATTGCCCACTTGGCTGGGACTGCGGAATACACCGACTGCTCCGCAGAGAGGTAAGTCCCTGCCCCTAGCGAATGTCCAGGATATGACACTAAATAATCTGATGTTGAGATTCCAGTAATGTTGTAGCTTTGGGGAATTGGAAGTACCCCATCATTGCTATCGCTCTATGGTCTACTCAGGCCCGGAGTGGTAGCACCTGCTAGGGTGTTACATATATAAGTCCTGAGTACTTACGCAAAACGAAATTGCTTGAAATAGAACTGTTTTGACATTTAAACTGCGTACTAATGCTAAACTGAATTTCTTTGACGTGGAACTGTTCGTGTATGCTAAATTGAATTGTTTTAAAAGAAACTGTTTTTGACATTGAAACTATACTTATTCTTAACTGAATTGTTTGAAATAGAATTGTTTTGACACTTAACTGGTTGTAAGCAAAAACTATTTCTATACTAATCTGAATTGTTTAAATTAGAACTGTGTGACTAAACTGAATAGCTTGAAATAGAACGGTTTTTGGCAATTAAACTGTGTACTTACGTTAAATTGAATTGTTTGAAATAGAAAATGTTTATTCGTAGGAAAATGGATTGGCATAAAATAACCTACAAATGTTGATGTGCCTTAAAACAAAGAACACATATTCTGCAAAAAGTACACATTTGCCTACAGTTCATGTCAGAAGATTATTTTCTAACATAGGTGCTTTTTCCAAAATCGATAGCTGTATCTAAAATTGGATCCTCTAAAGAGACGATAGAAATTTTTGGGCTCCCACTGGAAACCACCTCTGTAAATATCCACCCAAGCTGCTATCCAGAAAATATTTTTTAAAAAAAGCAGGGTTCACTTGCAATCCACTTTATGAAGTTAACCACATTAGAAGAGTTTAGAAAATTTGACTAGATCGCAAGATCACTATTCTTGTAAGTTGCAATACAATCCCACTCGGCTTATCAAGAATATTTGATTCTTCTGTGTTACTCATATCTAAACAGCAACAAACAAGATATCTCTAAAAATATTGATAGGGTTTATTCGGGATCAAACTTTTTCGTGATATATATATATATATATATATATATATATATATATATATATATATATATATATATATATAAAATAAAAGAGAGATATAAATAATAAAGTTTTGCATAAAACGTAAGTAATTATGGCAGAGAATGTATGAGTCAAAATATAATTGTGAATACTAAAAAGTCGTTATTTGAAGTTTCATGTGATGTGAAAAATCATTAGGCGTAAATGTGAGATAAGTAGATATCGAATCATATTCATTGTTTGGTGCATAGTCAGGTACTAAGATTCAAGTACACGGAGACATACATGAGGAAGCGTATGTGTGGATATATATATATATATATATATATATATATAATAAAACATATTTATACTGTGTACATGACATAACTTCCGGTGTAGTATATCCACACACACATATATATATATATATATATATTCTGGAAATTAATCCAATGCAACCATATAAGAACCTTCGAGACGTAGATAAGTATGACAGTAAAAATGAGACCTTGCAACTGAAGCCTGAGAATTTTTCGTGATGAAGGCATCTTGCCAGTTATGAAATATGTTTGACGCGACACTTGGATGCTGTTTCTTATCGTTGAACATAAAATGAATTCCTAATACGCTAACATGAATCTTCTGTTATTTCTATTCTAATTTCTTTCTTTAACTTTCTTTCCATATCGTTCACCAAAAGGGGACAACTCTTGGTCGTAATAACCCGCTCCTCATATAACTATTGTTACTATGCACGGCTTTAACAATCTACTCATGAATCACTAATGTCTACAGGATTTAATCCATCGGACAGTAATTCATTTTGCACCGCAATTCCTCACCTGTTTTTTACGAGTGCAGAGAATCCATTTAAACAAAAGATGCTGATAATGTTAAACTGAATATTTAACAGAAAAACGGCTGTCCGCGTTGAAAACGTTAAAGATGTTGATTGAAAGAAATTTAAATCATAATAGCTGATGTCTTTCATTTGCCACTGCAAAAGAGAACGAAAGGGACATAAACTCGAAATACTTCTTTTTATTACTGGAAATAATATACACTACAAAATACGACAAAAATCAGCAGACACCTGGAACATAGTGCCTAAACCTTAACACTTATATCTGATAGTACTGGGATTTCGCTCGAAAACTTTTTTTTTTCGAAATAAACCTGTCTTGAATTTAAATTTGCTCCTTTCCTCGACGAATTGTCATCCTCAGTCTACCTTATTATGTTAGGCATCATCGATGGGTAAAGGATCCATGGTTCTACTGAAGACATGACCTCAAAATAAACAGAAACTACATTAAAGGATATTTTAACTTGGCATACGTATTCTATTTAAAGTTCGGGTACTGTTATCCATTCTCTCCCTGTCTCCATCTGTGTACTTAGAGATTGATATTGAGCTGCATCCTATTCATGTGAGAGAGAGAGAAACACACACACACACACACACACAGATATATATATATATAGTGGGTAATCATAATGCGAACAGGACAAGTTAGGCAATGCTGGAAAGGTAAATATTGAAATGACAATGGTGACGTCTAGTGATGGAGATTCAAGAGATTCTGCGCTCTTGGCATGACTTGTGATATATATATATATATATATATATATATATATATATATATATATATATATATATATAGTTAACCAGCAACCTCTTTTCGGAACAATATGTATGCGCATATCGGTAAATCGTACGTAATAAAATATTCGTGTGTGAATAAAGGCTATTTGCATTCAATATTGTATTTGAATAGGGTTGCATTATTCGAAATAGTTATTTATGAAGTTTCTCGGAGTCTCTTTCATTATAATACCAAGTCTGAACAAATTTAATATTTCAACACAGAACCTGCGTTTACATTATGTATTTTTTTTCTTTAAGCTTCAGCGTTATTTAAAACAATTTTCCCTAATCTTCCTTTCTTTTTACAGTCTACTGTCAAACAGTCTCATCTGTGTTTATTTTTCCGCGTCTACCGTTGCCAAATGGACAAATAATCACTTTGAAACATACACCGGTGCCGTTTCTTTTTACAATGACCATTTAATATTGTTGAGATGAATGTATCTTCTTTTTTGATGTGATAAAGAAGAATGGTAAATCCAAATATATACTGAGAGAGTGAAGTAAACACTGAGTATGATGGGGGTGGGAACGAAACAAATGCCTAATATTGAACAGTTTTTTTAAGAATTTCATTTCTAAGGTACAAATGAAAAGTGCACAACTAATGTATCTGAAATGAGAAAGCAAATTTGGCGAGAACAAGTAATAATTCTATATTTTCCTCATATTTTTATCAATATTACTAGCAATGTTAAAGATATAATATAATAATTATGCTATCATGAACAGTAAATGTTTCATTTACTCTTTTTTAATTTTCATTGATGGTTGCGAAAACAGGGATAAGGAATGACATCACGGGCAAATGAAATTGGTGAAATGATTTCGATTTCCGCCTGAGGTTGTTTATTTTCAATTCAAACTAAAAGCCTGAGGGGAAACTATGAATACAATTCATCCTGAGATGTATCCTATTTTCTGACATATAGTTAAAAATGTTCATCTCTAATTAAGATCATTGATACACACACGCACGCGCACATATTTATATTTGGCAAGTACCTCATAGTAGACAATCAGTCACCCGTTATTATGATATAAAAGCGAAAGTTTTTTTTTATCAAATATGGCTAGAAGCGGTACTAATCACGAATTATGATAATTGACACACACACACACAAACACGTGAGTTTGCGCGTGCGTCAATGTGTTAGACCTGTACGTCAATGTAAGCAATCAGTCGATAATTATGGTATAAAAGCGAAGGCTTTTATCAACCGTTGCTTGAAGCCGCGCCCATGGTCAGTAGGCGAGTCAGGATGTAGTCTATTACTGAAGAATTTACAATATATAATAAATTAGGATTTGTTACTTTTTTCTTTTAATTCTCTAAAAACATTCATTGTGTAATCTTTATCCAACATTCTCAACTCATATGAATACGAAATGATCGTAATTATGTCATATTCCAAAAAATAGTTTTCTTACATAAAGAGAAGGGTAATCCCCGTGACATTTAGGCTAAAGTGGTGGACCCCAACATCGTATAAAGCGTGCTAGTACGTTCCTTTTCGGACTAATACACAGAGTTAGTTATGACTCTCCCCGCACCAGCTATCACTTAAATAAAACCACTGCTGTCTTTACAAAATCGGTTTGGGCATTAAATAAGTGATGAGAGTTATATTTCATTAAAGAAAGATTTTGAATACTTATATATATAATGTGTGTGTGTGTGAGTGTGTGGACCTCTTGAAATACTTCAATGTTCTGAAGACATTTCTTTTTAAAGTTTAATGAAATTCATAAGAAACTGTACAGTTGCCAAATCACAGCCTTGATTCTGAATCTTTTCCCCCACACTGCCTAACTTTCTAGCTGGTTGCTGTAAAAATCACCTCTATCGTCAACATTAAAAGCACCTAAGTTATATTTGCTTTGGAGAAGCAACATCCATTTAGATTTCAGTAAAAGGATGAGATTAGCTCGGAGAGGAAAAAGAAACCGTTGATATTACTCTGATTTTTTTTAATCACAAGAGAGTTTAATTTTATGGAAAATTTGTTGACTTCTTTAAATATTGGGGATCGATTCACTTCTTACTTTGATCTAATCTGGCTTTAATAATTTACTTTATGAACATGATTTCATATAAGACACAAGTTTTGGAGAATTTAAGAATTTTTGCCATCATGTTCTTTCTTTCCAATCACCAGTTTCTGTTGATTTGCTAAAAATGTAATCACTTAAGGAAGCAGAGGCTAGTGCTCCAGAATATGTACAGCTAATAGAATTAAAATAAACATGGATTTAAATGAAAATTATCGTCAACGTTTGATAGCAACATTGATAGATATTCTAAATTTATCATAAATAGATAACAAAAAGAAATTAAACCAAAAATCTAATCCATTATTATTATTTAGAGTGATCTCAGTCCTAAATAGGCATTGCTAACTTTCACCCACTATGGTACCAAGTAAACTAATGTATCTTAATACATGAGTTGTACTCATTTAAGTTTAATTCTTCGAATGAAAAACTACAGGGGTGAAATCAAATTTGTAAGATTTTTTGGTTTATACTAGTTAAGAACTTCTGTTTTTTTCTTGTTTGAAAATCATTGCAAGAAACAATCATTCTTAAGTAATAAATTTACCGTTGAGAAATCATACTTCCTAGCCAAGATAAGGGCAAATAATTTCCTATTTGCATGGTTTGATCTTTTTGAGCTGCTGTGTTTTTTGGGCAGTGTTTTTTTTTTTTTTTTTCACAGACGCCTGACAAACCATCAGAATTTGATAGATTGATTCGCCATCTATTTGGACAGATCTAAGTTAGCTTGACTTATTTCTTTTTTATAAACTCGGCTCATGCCTGGGCCATTTACATTAATTGCGCAATCTACCTATTTCAGTTTTTTCCAATCTCCATCACTTTCTCCCTCTCTATCAGCACATGCACACACACGCCTATATATATATATATATATATATATATATATATATATATATATATATATATATATATCATTCAGTTCTTATTTATTTTACACTTTTCTAATCTATCAACCTTTTTGTCTTAGTTGTCCTTTTTTCCATTTGATTATTGATCTTATCAAAGTTACTGGTAATAGTCACTTTCTCAGTTCTTCACATTCTTACAATCCACACTCGCACACACACACACACACACACACACATATATATCTATATCTTTTTCATAAATATACAGTACGACATTTGCAAGACCACCTAGGCATATTTCAGTGTATCTGCCTCAACTAAGGTTAACTGACATTCCTAACTATCAAACTATTTCATTTATCTCTCTCTCTCTCGCTCTCTCTCTCATTTATTTATGCCCTTTTAACTTCCTTTTTACCATTTTTCTCATCGCACGTTCTTTTTTGTTTCTCATAAACAGAAATGTTGTCATCTCTAATTATAGGAAGTGAGCTCACAGTTGAGCTATACTTCCCATTTTCACAATTTCCACCGACACAACGCATGTTCTTAAGTATATTTGATTAAGAGAGAAGGAAAGAGAAAGTGCGTATCTATCTTTGTCTTTTCCTTTGTTCGCTGATGTCCACATCAACCTCGATTCCCGTCTTTGTTTCTTCGAGTTGAACAATTTCTATCCACTTGCTTCCACGCAGCAAGCTTTGAATAGGTAACTAATCAATTCACTGACCGATTCCAAACCTACACGGATTAAGTTTCACCGATTTTCCTGCATATTACAGAACCAATACTAAATTTCCCGCTAAATATCTCCGTAAATCGTCTCTGACATAATGTCGGTTGGTCATAATTCTCAGATAATCAGAGAAGTTAGTGGAAAACTAAGTAAAAAAATAATTCGATAACTATATTAGTTCCTTTAAGCTTACTTTGTAACATCAGGTCACATTGGTAGTTTATATATATATATATATATATATATATATATATATATATATATATATATATATATATATACGTGGGTGTTAAAAAATTTATGCCTGGAAGAAAAACTAAACAAAGCGCCCTTTATTCTAAAGTAGAGTTTTACGCAACTTGAGACAATGGCTTCGAGCTGACGAAGAAAAGAAGCCGAAGGTACCCCGCAAAAACAATTGCCGACGCCGACTACGCCGATGACATAGCGATACTGGCATATACACCCGACCAAGCCGAAACACTACTGCATAGTTTGGAACGAGCAGCTGCAGGCATAGGCCTCTATGTTAATGCACACAAAACGGAATATATGTGCTATAATCAAACGGGGACATCTCCACTCTAGACGGAACCCCTCTTAAACTAGTAGACAGATTCACTTACCTAGGAAGCAGCGTCGCATCAACCGAAAAGGACATCGACACGAGGTTAACGAAAGCATGGACAGCTATCAATAGGCTATCGATTATATGGAAATCAGACCTAACCGATAAAATGAAATGCAGTTTCTTCCAGGCAGAGGTCGCATCGATACTGCTATATGGATGCACTACATTGACTCTAACAAAACGGCTGGAGAAGAAGCTAGACGGCAATTACACAAGAATGCTGCGAGCAATCTTGAACAAGTCCTGGCGGCAACACCCCACAAGACACCAACTGTGCAGCCACCTGCCTCCTATCACGAAAACGATTCAAATTAGACGAACCAGATATGCAGGACACTGCTGGAGAAGCAGGGACGAACTCATGAGATGTACTCATATGAACCCCCACACATGGCCGTGCAAAAGCAGGCCGACCAGCACGAACATACATTCAGTAGCTATGTGAGGATACGGGATGTTGTCCTGAAGACCTGCCTAGGGCGAAGAACGATAGGAAGGAGTGGCGAGAGAGGATCAGGGATATTCGTGCTACCAGCACATGATGATGATGATGATGATATAAAATGGAAAACTCATTTCTTCTACAAGAAAGCTTTCTCGTATTTGATGTTATGAAGACAGTAAAACTTATTCATTTTACTAGAGTTTCACGTATTGGATCTTTAAATAGACTGGAAAATTAATTCATTTTCTCTCGTTACAAGTTTTCTATCCTGATGTCGAAAGTAAAATGAATTCATTTTATTGCCTAACAAGACATAGGACGCGTGAAACTTATGTAGTATTAAATATATTTGTAAGTTTTAAGATTCGATATATTCATCCGATGATCTCACCGACGAGAAAATGACAGTAACCCAACGCCATTTACTGTGTCTAAGCTACCCTAACATGTAAGTTAGGATAGTGTTGATGGGTATCTGTCAATCTTGACTATGTGATTATTGAATTGAGCACCGTCTTCTCTATTTACACTTGCCTTAACTATGTGTGTTCCGTCATCTCTATTAAGAATTATTGATTTATAAATATAAAAAATATATTATTAGTATTACAAGCATATATATATGTATATATATATATATATATATATATATATATATATACATACACACACAGAGGGAAAGAGAGAGTTGGGAGTTACTGATAGACGATGCTTATCAAACAATCTTGCCGAGTATACATATCAGTATCCGACTGATTATCATTCATTGACTCATACCTTGTGCCTTACCGAAGCCATAAGAAATATGATTGTTTTTTAATCGAAGAAAAAATATTTTCCGTTAAAAGAAAATATTGTATATTTGGTGTGAATCAAATGTATAATTTCCAGGTTCTGTGAGAATGGGAAATCTAATTAAAGGACAAGTATTACACATACAATAGTTCTAAGAGATTATGAATGACGTTGTAAAAGAACATAGTGTCTTGTAGGGGTACTTGGGAGTGTTTATATGCGGCCCAAATTTCCTCCAAAACGAAACAATAAAAGGTTTGACTTTTAAAAGTTTCAAATTGAAAGAAGACATTCTGAGTAATCAATTTCATTGAAATCTGACAATTTCGAGGATTTGGTGACAAGCTGTCATTTGACGACGTTAATCATCCACAGGACACTTTGAAAGCCCCATTTACTTAAACCCGAACGGGCGTTAATTTACCATAATCTGATTACATTCTGAGTAGATAATAAGGATTACCGGACATGATGTAAGAGTCCAAGAGATTGTTACCAACTATATATATATATATATATATATATATATATATATTCATTGGAATTGTAATGAATAAATGCACGTTTATATACGTATACTGATAATATATGTCTGCGAACGTAATAATGTACACACACACACACACACACACACATATATATATATATATATATATATATATATATATATACTGAAATTAGTTGTATGTATACTTAGGAATTATTTGCAACTGGACGTGAGATATTGAGATGTCTCAAATATATATGTACACATTAGCGAAAATTTATGAGAATACGGACCATGTGAAAGTAGCAAACTCAAAAAGAGAAATAATATGAAGTACGTCTTTTTACAGCCTTAACTGAAGTGATTTCGTGAATTATTTAAATCCATATTCTTCTTTTTTCTTTAAATGTATATAAATATTGAAAACATTGATTCTGAGTTGATTTGAATGAATGTGTTTATTGTTGTGTACTATTGTTAAGCAGATAGCATCACAGAAAAGAACATGAATACCCTAAAACAGTGAACAAACACTCATAGATGAAGTTTACAAATGATGTTTCATGCCAAGAGGAAAATTCGTCTTGAAATTTTTTCTGAGTATAGCAAACATTTAATCAAAAGGAAGCGTGTTGAAGCTTGAGAGATTTTTTCTAACGCAAACACCTACTAATCTCTACGATGAACCTCCACGTAGGCATTTCGCTCATCATTGAGATGTGAAACTTCGATTTGAAAGGTTTGTGTTAAATATAACTGTCAACCTTGAACTTTTGATATCGTTTAACCAAAAAAAATCTCCGACAACTTGGGATACGAGAAACTGTTTCTTCATTGGGTCCCAAAGTTCACAAGTTTTAACGTATGGATTGATATGGTTGGGGTGTTTCGCTATATTTACTCGTGTCAGGACTTTGCTATTTCGACATAAATAAATCTAATTGAGTTAATTTGTGCTTAAATGTCGGCGAAGGCATGAATCCATCTCTTATCCTTACGTATGAGAAGGAAGTACTTGGGTAGCCTCACCTCTTTAACAGTGGTACGGTAGTATTAGAGAAAGAAAACACTAAATTCAAACTAACTGTACTGTCATTAACAAAAAACTGTGTTGTATTTTGCTCGTGATTGAAGGGTTGTGTAAATTCATACTTCAAATCTATATATGACCCAGAAACGACAAATATCTAGTAGCATGCATATTAAATTTCTATTACTGAGGAGAAAGGGAACTCTAATCACTTGAAACTACTTTCTTCGAGAAAAAAGCGTTTATGTGTGCTTGCTCCGATGGACAGGTTCATCAATCTCCTAAAAGTGTTATTGTATCAGTGGTAACATATACACTATGTTTTATTCCTATGATTTTAAACATTTCCATCTTAATATTTTGGGCAATATTACACACACACACACACACACACTTCATCAAAATCGTATGGCTTCAAAAGTACACAATTATTATTGCTAATAAAAATAAATCATTGAATAATATTGCGTCAGGTTATTCCGATTTAAAGTTTTAATTTATTTTAATTTAACTAATTAATACTATTTCAATAATTTCTTTTTTATTAGAATTACAAGGGGGTGTCGTCCCGTGGTTAAAACGTTGGGCTGCGGAATCGTAATACACGAGTTCGAACTCCGATCACACTATTACGTTCACTTTCGGACAAATCCTCTTGCGAAAGATATGAACCCACTTATCCTCCCATCTATGGGTTAATTAGTACCACTACTGTCCTTCTTTTAAAAGAAAACGTGGATTTGGCATTAAATAACTCGAGAAGGTTGATATGCCATTAAATAACAAACTAAACAAAACAAACCTACAAAACCTTGTTAAAACCAGCTTTTGCCTACATGCCGCCCGCAATAAAATTTGGTACTTGCTAAATATCCCCATTTATAACTCTTAAAACAAAGTAATTCTAAATAAACTCTGTCTTTGTTCAAATGATTTGAGCAAGTCATGTATAATTTTCACTCACTGGAACGCAAACGCAACACACACACACACACACACACACACACACACATATATATATATATATATATATATATATATATATATATATATATATTTGAGAAGTCTAATAAACTCTGCAATTAAATGTCCATATCTTACTTTTCTGCAAAGTACCTTATATAAAGCGTGGCATAGGTCGATGGGACCTAAATCACTTTAGTTAATACGGCTTTTCTGGCAATACCATAAGCTTTTCAGTTGAAGAGGTTAATAAACTACTTATGAATCTCTCTAAAGTTTTCTTAAGGAAAGCATCTGCATTTTTGTATATACAATTTACACATTCATTATCTGATTTAATTTTACATCTCAAAAGTACTAACAAATCACAATTTGTTGCAAATAAAATCAACAAATAATGCCAATCAATACATTCATCCTTTGACTAGGCTCCAGCAATAGATCAGTTAAAAGATATGAATGCATTTACAAGTGAATGAATCGAAAGCTATACAATTTGGTACATTATTGATATTCATGAATTATTATTATTTTAATCGGGTGACGAGTTTATTATTAAAACGAGTATTCACTTTATCCTTAAAGAACTAAAGTTGTGTTATTTCCCTTTTCTCTAAGACCTGTGAATAATTTATCAGTCCATGTATTCTCCATATTTGGCTGAAATCTTTCTCTTATCTTTGACTTCGGTACGCATTTGATTGCAGACATTTATTTTACTGATGGTATTTTGTTTATCTGTGAAGGAAAAAAAATAGTTAATTATTATTCTTCGGTTTACCGTTATTATTGCAATTATAACTAATTATAAAATTCATGTATATTACCACTTTTACATATTCCATGGTCCGAGTTTAGATTTATAATATACTTTATATCCATTTCTGAAAAAACATAGGAAAAGAATAGAACGTACTATGACAGAAATAAATATAAAATACAGCCCAGTGGTTTTATATTTCACACAACCTCTACCTCCTATTTACACACACAAACTATATATATATATATATATATATATATATATATATATATATATAATGTGTGTGTGTAGTTAGGAGTAGTAGTTCATTTAAGCATGTTTCATTAAACTATAAAGACAAATTTTGTCTGTATAATTTACTTAAGATCCTTTCAAGTTTCCTGATAAATGTCTTAGTTTCAGATTGGAATTGGTAGATACATTTCCCAAAATTGTCCCGAGATCTTTCGGGCCCTTCATAGGCCATCGTAAGGGGTTGCTTGCATGTGTAAGGTGTCTTGTTTTTAAAAATGAGTTTTGAAAGTTTTTTATAACATAACAAAAATATGTGAACGCAGAGTTGCATAAAAACAGAGTAACTGATATATCTAAAAAGGGAACAAAAGAGTAATATCCTCTCTAGACGTGGAAAATTTATTCACAAATGTTTAATTTCCAGAAACAATCAATATAATTAAAAAAAATATTTACCACTATCCAACCCTCCCTCCACTCAAAATCAATTCCAATACTTTACGCTAAATTATTTTACTCTGTAAAACTCGTGTTTATTTTTATGATCCCTATGGTCATATATACAACAGGATGGAATAGCGATGGGATTAGTTTTGGGACCCATTTTTAGTCATCTTTACTTGTCAGCCCTTGAAAATCATTTTTTTTAATATCATCAATAAACCTAACATTTATTTAAGGTATACTGACGACATACTCCTTCTTACCATTAGAACTTATGAAATTAACACTATACAGGAGACTTTTCAAAATAACTATGTTCTCAATTTTATACAATAAACCAACATCAATAATAAAATTCCATTTCTAGGTGTACTAATAGAAACAAACAATAATGATCGATTTATCACCTTCACATATTAAAAAAAAAATACTAAAATTAATCGCTGCAACCTTTATTTCTAAAGTGAATTCCTCTTCCGCTGTAAAAGAACAATTATAAAAACACTTATTTCCAGAGCTACTGTCCTCCTCACGAACTACGAGGTGACTTCTATAAGTTTCCAGACTTTTTTCGTATGGGCATTTAAAATTGTCATACACAATTGAAAATTCAGTATGTTATTGCTATACATCTTATGAGATGACAGGCCAATTTTTATGATTTCAGGTTCAAATGAACAGCTACAGCAAGAATTGGAATACACCCGACGAAAGCCTGATTGTCACAGCTGGTGAATTTGAAATATACAATCTGACACTTTAGAAGAACGATATGCAATAAAATTATTTTTTAAACTTGGAAAACTGCCTCAGAAACGTATGGAATGCTTCCGACTGCTTTTGGAGCACCTTGCATGAATCGAGCATCGGTTTTTGAGTGGCATAAGTGATTCGAGGAAGGCAGGGAGTCTGTGAGGGATGATGAGAGGTGTGGGAGGAGTAAGGAAGTCAATACACCAGAGTTGATTGGCCAGAAAGTTAGGGTTAGGGTTGCTCTGTTGAGGTTTTAAGGGAGTTCAGAAAGAGATTCCGTCAGAAGAGGCCAGCACTCTTCAAATCGGCTCAGTGGCATTTCCACCAGGACAATGTACCAGTCCAAAAACTCCATCCTTGTCACAGACTATTTGACCAAGATCGGCATCAAGACAGTTCCTCAGCCTCCGGATAGTCCAGACCTTGCTCTCTGTGATTTTACTTATTCCCTAAGCTCAGAGGCTGTCGTTATGAGGCAATTGAGGAAATGAAAGAGGCTGTGACGAAGATCATTGACACGCTCACACAAGAGGTCTTCTTTGAGGCCTTCCAGAAGTTGTTGGAACGGTACAACAAGTGCATTGCAGCCGGAGGAGATTACTTCGACTTTCATATGTGTACTATCAATAAAAGTGCCCATACGAAAAAAGTCTGGAAACTTATCTTATGCGCCTCGTATCTTCCTAAACGAACTTTAAAATATTAAACAAACCCTAATCAATAAAGGGTTTCACAACACCATTATTGATACCGAAATTAAACAATTCATTTATAAACCTGAACAACCTAACATTGACAATAATCTAAACCATAAACAATCAATAAATCTATACAACAAAAAACAATTTCATAGTAATTATAAAATTGATGAACAAATATTAAGAAAACTTTATCTATAAAAATGTTTTCCCTACTAACCCTACCAAAAAAGTTAGACTTATTATATAATACAAGAAATTTAAAACCTCCAACCTAATTATTTCTCATTATACTTCTCCATCTGAACTTCTCGATAGGACCAACGTCGTATATATGTTTAAATGTCCCCTGAGAGACTGTTTATCCAAAGAAAATAGTGCGTATGTTGGTTTTACAAGTACAACTCTTTTCAGACGACTTACAATGCACCTTAATGATTCCAGTTCCATAGCTTAACATCTTAAGAACCATTCTATTCCTAAATCCAAGTTTCGAAAAACTTTAGTTGAAAACACCATAATAATCGCACACGAAATTAATAAGCTACGATTACAAATCCTAGAAGCCCTACATCTAAAAATAAAACTAAAATCAATAGAATTAATTTTGAAAATAGCGACAATGTTTTGAAACGCTTCAATTATTTTTCCCATATTACTTGATAGTATTCTCTTTCTTTTGATATCGCTTCTTTTTTAAATACATCAGTTACCCTGTTTTATAAAGTTGGAGACCGTAGTCAAGGGTGACCCGAAGGGTCCTTTTTCATGAGCTACTACACCGATGTGTTATGGATGGCGCTACTCCTTACTCTGGATTTCTCTACTTTGGCCTTGATCCGTACCTTATAATACTGACTGTTTAGAAAGGCAGCATCAAGTACCATTTTTGAGTCTTTAGTATGATGACCTCGGATTTAACCCCAGTCTCTCGTGCCATTGATGAACACTTTACCCACTAGCCTATATATATATATATATATATAGAGAGAGAGAGAGAGAGTGTGTGTGTGTTTTTTCGAAGTTTTGGTAGAAACTTATGTAATCAGTATATTATTGTCTTATATTTATGTGAATGAACCAATTTGGGGAATATGGAGTAGCGTTTCATTGGCTGTACTCTCAGGTAAACTAACCCGGCGTTGTACTACCTGCTAGGGTTCCAACTATGGGTAAAATAAAACGATTCACTCATTTACGAAGGATTATTATCTGTTATTAGAAATTATACAGCAGGTTCCAAATTGTTCGAATTACGTGGTAATATTTGATGAATAGACGTAATCATTTTAAATAGCAATAATTAAAATCATTTAACTGTGTAGAAACTAATGAATATTTTAAAATAAAATTGTAAGTGTTGAAAGTGATTCTTTAAATCAGTTACCTATCTACAAACAGATGCTTATCATTTAGTAGAATCATTACTGTTAATAGCAATACTTAAAATCATTTTACTGTATGCAAACCAATGTGTTCTAGCAAATCGTTTAAATATAAACCTTCCAAAAAGCTATACGCTTAAAAATTATAAATGACGGGTTTTGGCTTTAAATAATGCCTAAGATTTAATACCATTAAAAAACACAGCTAACGTACTTGGGTATCTTGTATTTTACGTAATGTTTTTGATGGAGATGTGTATTTCATTGTTTAAGGAAGGCAATATAAACAAATTACAATGTCAGAACCAAAAACCTACATTAGCATCATTCCCTATCATTTAATAGATTTAACGTTATTTACTAAAAATCATAAGTAGCCTTAAATTACAAAATCGAACGCAAACACAAACAGGAATCTATATTACCTCTTGTAAAGTGTTAAAAAAAAATTAAGGAAGCAATTAGGTTAAGTTTTTGATTCTTTTAAAGCCTCCTCAGATTTTTAAACAAACACTGTGGATTTTCACCGACATTACCGCAGTTATAAAGTCGATCAATACGTCTGGTCTCCTTATTCAGATACACATTAGAGAAACGAGACCAAAGAAGTGTCTTCGTCATTTTCTTATCTACCAGTTACTTTAATGCAAAGCCTGGAGAAATGGAAGCCTTTTTAGTGAATTAAAGTTTCGCTGAGAAAAGAGAAATGTGTGGAAGACATATGATCACTCACTAAGCAAAGTAAGCTTCGTTACGAAACAAAATCAAATGTGTGCATGTGTGTCGTAAGATATTAAATAAAAAGCAACGAAAAAATACAAACTAAACCTGAAGAAAGAAAAAAAAAGAATGAAATAATCGACTCAAGAATAATCATAGTAATAAGCAAAACAAAGCAAACAGGCAAATAAGCAAACACGGTGTCAGTAAAAAAGTCAACTATTTAGCGAATTTATCTTTTACTAAAGAGAATTATTACACCTCAGCTTTTGTTTTACGTACTCGAATAATTATTCTTAAACTATTCAATGAAGATCTTGACAGGCTTTGAAAGAAAACCGGAATATACTTTTAGAAGTAGTTTAATGAAATCTATAATACAGGGTTTTTCAAAAACCTGCTATCATTTGAGATGTATAGGGTGCTTCACAGAAATTGATATCATTTTATAATCTAATAACTTGAGCAGGTTTCAATCCGATTAACACAGCTTTTAACAGCATGTGTAGAAACAATTTAAATCCTATGTTTGATATTTAAATACCATCTCTTTTTCAATGTATGGCATTCTAATTTCTAAAAAAAACAATTTGTACTTTCACCAATACGTACTGTTAATATCTAAGTTATTTACACCAGAATTATCAAAACAATAAGATAACAAAACCATATCAATTTTGCAACAACAACTACAAACACATATTCGTTAAGATTGATTTTAATGGCAAGTAAAACTGTTTGGATTAGTTTTATATCCAGAGGGTTGAAAATTGTCTATGTTCTAAATGTATTTTTACTTTGTCTAGTTTCAGAATGTTGTTGCCCACGGTTTTATGATATTAATCAAGTATTCCTATCTAATACAAATAATTTGCTAACAAAACTATTTGACCCATAGATGAGACCCTAAGAGGCACCTAACACTCAGGATCAGGGGAAACCAAGAAGTAAAAGAAGTGGAAGGATATCCTAAACTCCCTAAAGGTCCAGATATAAAGCCTCACTACTGTTCATGGTCATAGACAGAAAACGATATATTCGTGGTTAGTTGGAAAAAAGTTACTTAATCTTTGAACATATTTAACAATTTTTAAATTATTATTTAATCTAAACCCTGCTTGTACTCCAAGAAAGTTTAATTTGATAAGTTTTTAAATTATATGTTTAAATTGACGGAACTGAATATCAGTTTTCATTCAATGCAAAATCAAATTAATCCCGAAGTTTCTTCATTTCCAATATTTGAAAACAAACCATTAATCTCAAGATGTATAAGAAACATACACTGTCATTAGGGTTCGTGTAGTTTGAGTTTTATTGTTTTAACAATTTGTTGCATTTTGTTTTGAAGTTGTCGGTTGGAACGTTTTCAGCGTTTTATTTTTAAAATTTCTGTTCGAAAGGTTTACTAATCGAGTAAGGGATTTTAGTATGTAAGAATATTCAGTATGTTGGTCCTATGTTAAATACGATTATATTCATTTTATTTTATTAATATAGCTTATAGGATTTGTAATCGTTTATTATTATTTTTATATATGATTATTGTATTATTTTACCAGGGAAAGGAGTAGCGCTCTCCCCTACACCTCGGTGTAGTAGCTACTGAGAAGGGAGACTTCGGGTCACCCTCGACGACAGTCACTAACATTACTTTACTTATTGTATTATCTGTGAGAATCTTCCTTACATTTGGAAGATGTAAGTTAGTCAGTGCTATTGTTGTGTTTTAAAAATTATTGTTTTATGGCGCTATTTTCAGAAAGGTGATAAGTGAGGTGCCAAGATAGTGTCGTTTTGGTATTACCAATGTAAGTATTATTTTTGTTTATCGGGATTCACTCGCGAAATGGACATTTAAACTTACATTGGTTTGGTTTAGGAGTATTTTAGCAAAGTTGGTGTTGCTTTTTACAATGAATTTTGATGTTTTAAATTTAGTGTAGCAGATAAGTTTTAGTTGTTTCTGTTTTTTTATAGGTTTAATGTGCCTTTTTATAACGTTGGTTTTTGCTTGTTCGTCTAATTAGTAGTTATAGTGCATTTGATTTCGATAATATAAATTGATTTTATTAGTGTTGGTAGTGCTGTTATTTTTGTGAATGTTATGAAGGTAGTTTTATTTGTTGATTGACTAATTTTTTGGAAAATTGTTATTATCAAGGGATTTTTTTTATGTTGGTAAGTTCTTTGTAAAGTATAGTCTTATATGAGATGTAAAATGCTCTATGAAATAAGTTTTTATGATTGCTATTTTATATTTTCGGAGATATTTACTGTGGTAAATTTGGGTGGTATGGTAGCTGGTTGGATTTTATTAGGATATGTTGTCAATTTGTTATTATTAGAGTCTGTTAGTATATCAAGGTAAGTGATATTTCGGTTGTAAGGTTTAGTATGGAGTTTTTTTCTCTAGAGTTTAAGTTTGTAAATTTCGTCATAGGAGTGTGTTGCAATGAGAATGTCCACATAACGGACGTATATCTTGGGTTTAGTTATTATTGTTTTAAATATTTTGTTTTCGATGGGGAACATATAGAAATCAGAATTGGTTGGACCTATGGGCGATGCCATCAAAATACCGTCTGTCCTTATGTACATGTTGCCAGAGGGGTCATAGAAGGGAACATTTGTGGTATAGGTAAGGAGGAGTGTTTCAGTGATTTTTGGTTGTATAAGTAGAGGAGGAATTGAGGGGTGATTATATTCGTTTTCTATTATAATACTTTTGGTTTCGTGAACTGGAACATTAGTAAAAAGGTTTACGACATCAAATGATGCCGTTATGCATTTGATTGCGGGGGTGGGGTTCTAGAGTTTAAAATATCAATGCATTCCTGTGTTATTTGATACTATATTTATTTGGGATATATGGTACTATCAGATTGTTGAGGATTTTTTTATATGTGGTATAGGGACAATTCCATTACCACCTAGATCCCAACACAAGAAAAACAACAATTAAAAATAATAAACAGAGATTCGTCTTTTTGAATAAAACTAGCCTTATATATATATATATATATATATATATATATATATATATATACGTGAGTGTATATGTAAAGATGGCAGCCGAAATGAAGTATAAATCGAAAAACAATAAAAATGTATTTTCAGAAAATAATATCTCAGAGGATGATTTCACTATTTCTCTAATAATAATGAGATCATTCCGATGATTTGTTTTTAAATAACGTATTACAAAATTACATATTTACATGTCTATAACTATGGTTGAAATAGTACTTTAGGCCAAGGTCTACCCATATATACCCCTGTGGAAAACTGTAACTAAATTTTTAAAAATATATGGATGGAAATATTTGCATATACGTAATACTATAGAATTTGCAAATATTTCTTACTGCCCCGAAATTGTAAGATATTTTCATCGCATTTACATTCTCAAAAAGGTAATTTGATTAACGCATAATTTGGAATTAGCTCAAATATATCTATATTGTTTTGCTGGATGCGGCTCGTTTTATTAATTGTAAAGGGAAATCATTTAAAGCAATCCTGTCTCTTTTCCTTCAATTTTATTTCCTCTGTCAGAATTTATTTCTAGTGCACATATCGGTTTAAATATGTTGTAAGGATTCGAAATTGAATTACGATAATGGACTGGCAAACAGAATCATGATTACAAAATCCGTGCAAAAAAGAATCAGCAAATAAATTTTCACAAACATCTCGCTTAGTGTAAGGGAGGAACTGAAAGTTACATTAACACCTTTCAAGAATATGGGAATAAAATATAAAAGAACAACGCTTAATCTATAAATACACGCGCATTATATATGAAAGAATATTTATCTATTTATCTGCACAAACACACACATACACACACTCTCTCTCTCTCCATATATATATATATATATATATATATATATATATATATATATAACAAAATAGTTTTAAAAGTTTCACTAAACTAACGTTTCGTTACATATGTTTTATATATAGCCGTTGGCAAATTATATGCCCAATTGTTCTGTTTCTATTTTACAAATGATATTAAAGAATACGATGCTAAATAAAACATGTCTTAGATAATTTACTCAACGGCCAGACATAACATCCGTCTGATGATCATGAAAATGAGAAATTTTAACCCAGCGTAACAAAACTTTTGCGTTACAAAGTTATAACTCGAGTAATATATATATATATGTGTGTGTGTGTGTGTTTATATATAAAAAAACAATACTTTTCATCCTTTTTTCTATATGCGAGTAATATGCTACAAATAATAAAGCAATAATTAAAAAAAAATAAAAGCAAAAAACATTTTTATTTGCTGTTAAAGTAATTTTGACTTTATCACATATTAATTAAGAACATAACTTGCCTTGTATTTAATTCCAAAGAATTGTGCTGTTACCAAGGAACGTAGCGAATATTTAGATGAAAGTTTTCAGTACGTGCTGATGAAGCAATTGTGAACAGTTTAAAACGTAAGCGTTGACAAACAGTCATTTAAGTGTCATGTGAACGTGATATCACCTCGGATCAACATCATTGCCAAACTTTAGATTCATTTTACCTTTCAGAATTCTATTTTGAAATATGTTTTATGTCATATGTCTTGCTTTCCTTTTATAAAGACAGATGATTATATTTTAGGCATATTGTTTATAAGCGCTTAGATGTTTGTATTTTCCACAAATAACACTTGATTATTACTGAGAGAGTCATGGCCAAGAGAGATTTTAATTTGTGTTTACAAAAAAGCCTCGATATAGATAAACGGTGTATAAATCTACAGATGACGTTCTCTACTATTCTACCAGAAAGTAATTTGATTTCTTTTAAAGGCTGAAGAACTAGGATACTAAAGAGCCAAGTGTTAAATACAGGATTAATATGGAACAGCAACATACGCTTCGTGGATCTTGGTTATTCCTTCTGACGTTTCAGATTCATTTTATTGTCATTATGTTATCATTAGTAATGATTATTTGAGTTTGTCTTCAATTTTAGGTATGATAAACTCCTTCCAAACACAAAGCCACACTCACCCTACAAAAATCACTTGATTATGAGGTTTTATCATTAAGATTTATGATTATTCAATTGATCTATTATTGTGTATGATATGGTTCTTTGCACTATTTAGTTGATTATTTTTATCTAGGGTTGGCTATCTGTCTGTTTGAGTTTTATTGGATATAAACCTTTCTTGGTTATTTAATGCCAAATCCATTTTATTACAAATAAACAGTTTTATTTCAAACAATTCTGTCTAGCATTAGTATAAAGTTTAATTGTCGAAAGCATTTGTATTTCAAGCTATTCCGTTTAGTCCAACAGTTCAATTTCAAACAATCCAGTTAAGTGTAAGTATAGTTTTTGTTTACACACAGTTAAATGTTAAAACATTGCTATTTCAAACAATTCAGTTTAGCTTAAGTACTCAGTTTAAATTTCAAAATAGTAATATTTCAAGCAATTCAGCTGACTAGCTAATTAGGGTAGTCGAGTGATCAATATAAGCATATTTATCAGGTTTCAATATAGATTACTATTACAAACTTTATGTCACTTCCATAAGAACAGTTGCTTCTGAAAGTTTATTCAACATTGTCACAATAATATGATTTCAATTATCGTGACTCTACTTAACTAATCCGACAAATCAATTAATTTTCTTGTAATTCACCTTTAAATAATGCAACGTAGAACCCACCAATACAAACTTCACGTCAATATCTTACTAACGATTAAACCTTGAAAAAACAAGGGGGTGTCTTCGTGGTGTAATGGTTAAAGCGATGGACTGCGGAATCGTAGTACGCGAGTTCGTACTCCAGTCGAACTATTACGTTCACTTTCGGGCAAATACCCTTGGGAAAGGTATGAACCCTCTTATCCTCCCAGCTATGGGTTAAATAGTACCACTAATGTTCTTCTATGAGAATAGATTTGGCATTAAATAACCTACAAAGGTTGAAATGCCATTAAACAAAGAAACCAAACCAAACCTTGAAAAAACATATATTTCTGTTTTTAATATGGCAAGTTGTTTTGAATAATGTATGTTCAGTTCTGTATTTTTGGTTTGAATTATCTTCTTTAATAACAAAGATACAATATAAATTATAGCAATTTAATCATGGGATGAACGGAAATTCTTCAGCAACATAATTTCTTTTATATATTTTGATATAATGTTATCGCACGTTCTTTTCATCTCTTCTTGCAGAAGTAGTATTCTGGTACAATTTTTCCAACATTCTTTCTCTCAACTTTCATTAGTGTTTCTTAGAAACTTGCGTAGAGTTTTTTTAAAATGGCATTCGTCTCTAAGTTGAAGGGGGCGCGTGGTGTAATGGTAAAGGCGATGGACTGCGGAATCGTAGTGAGCGAGTTCGTACTCCTGTCGCGCTATTACGTTGACTTTCGGGCAAATCACCTTGGGAAAGGTATGAACCCGCTTATCCTCCCAACTATGGGTTAAATAGTACTACTGCTGTTCTTCTAGGAGAATGGCTTTGGCATTAAATAACTTAAGAACGGTTGATATGCCATTAAAAACAAAGAAACCAAACCAAACCAATCTTAGTTGGACTGAAAACATTGCCAAATTCTTTCAAGTTCTGTTTAAAAGTATCAAGTGTAACTCAAAGCCGAACAATTTTATATCTTATTTTTCCAATCCAGTTATTCCTGGGAAACTAGAAAAGTTTTCGTTAACTTATCACTATTTTAACCTGTATTATTTGTAAGTCGAATAAACAGCTCTGAGTTGTTAGCGATCGTAATCTTTAATGTCTAGACAAGACTTCAAAAACTTTTTAATTTCCACTTTCAATTTTCATTCACTCCAAAATAGATTAGATTTATATTGCAACACTTTTTTGTCGTCTTACTGGTTATAATGACGAGAGGGGCTGTTTTTTTTCCTCCAATATTTTTGGTTTCAAGTTTTTAGATCTTACAAAATACAGTAGAGTTAATATAAATGGCTTATTTAATCATATGATAGAATTCACACTTTGCAGAAAAAGTGAAGATCAGATTCTCTTCGGTCAAAGATTTATTACTCCTTTAAAATAACTTAATTCTAATTTTATTCATAAAAAATCTATTACCAAGGGGAAAACATATTTCAAGTATTGTATTTTAGCTTCACTTTTGCATTAATTTTAAAATCTGGTTTATTTTCTAAGATGTTAAAAAAATCTTTCATTTCAAAAACCTATCATAAAACTTGATATTTTAGAATTCAGTATTTTTTATAAAATAACTAATTTAAAATCGTATTATTTTTAAAGGTTTTCTTTCGTGAACATATGTATATAAGCGTACTTAGGAGCATGGACAAAGTTTGAATGTTTTTCGTTCAGAGCCTCTTTTATTCTATTAATTTCAGTGACCCATATAATTTGAATTAGTCATACAAGAACAATATATCACGAGTGACTATCATACCCTATCAGGTATAATTCTAGGTACACAAGGCGTGGAAGTAAAATATGGACTAATTTTTAAAGCGTCTTTTTTAATCAGATTATTCCATTTAATCAGAAAAAAAGCGATAAAGCATAATTTTCATGATTAACTCTATTATTCAAGTACATTTTCATTAAAATCCAGCCCAATATGAGTGAGCAAAAAAAAAAAAACGACAAAGAATCTATAATTTGCTTAACGCCGAAACGAATGAAAAAATTTACGAAATAAATGGAGTTTCTCGGTCTAACGTATACAAAGTAAAGCAGTTTTTACATAAAAGAGCTTTTTAAGGAAAAGAGGAAGTGGGAGACTGAACAATGCGAAAAAAAGGCTTTTTAACTGCTCTCGCTCAGGTGATTAAGAAAAACCCCACAGCGTCAATAAGAAATCATTCTAATGAATTTAAAGTCTACGAGAAAACTGGGAAGACAAGATTAGCATGTCTGAAGAATTCTCTTTGAAGGCATGCAAATCGTTTCGAGGGCATATTGATTGAATTATTGAAAAAATGGCGGACATATTGAATACATTTACAGTTTTCGGTCAGTCTTCTTATTTTGTGTTTTTTTTTTAAATTAAAGCTAATCTTGTTTTATAATAGTCATTTATTATTATGATATATTATTCCTAATTTTACTTCCACACCCTGTTCGATATTTGGCAACTAATCTATATTATCCGGTGATCTTTGGTAAGTTATAAAGGGATTTACCAAGGCAAACTAATAGATTTATCCCCAGTGTACTCCAATACTTCATTTAACCTGTGAATTTTGTTTATTCAGCTCTAGAGCTTTATATAGGCCACTTTTAAAAAATCAGTTCTCAAAGAAAATAGATGCTTGTCTCTTGCTTCTTCCCCACAAAAAATAACATATCAAGTTCCTCAAGCCTCTGACTTAGGTAAGAATTTTTTATTCAATAGACAACTTGGATATTTTACAAATATCAAGCAGTTAGAAAACCCACGAAACATTCCTGTCCGCCTTTATTTCGGGTAGAGTTATGAGAAGTAATTTTTATTTTTGATATTCAAAAAATACATTCCTGCTTTATATAACTGATGGTGATTATTATCGACAGGAATCAAGAATGTATTTTGAAAAGAAAATGCAGAATTGATATATTTCGGAAGTTGGAATTCTTTTTCATTACTTTTCCAATCACGTGGTGTATATTATTGACTGATTTTTAACGGCATTTTAACATGGCTTGTGTTATTTTATGCCTTGAAGTCATAGAAATGCGTCCATTGTATTTTGTTTCATTTTCATGTAGATGTTTCTTAAGAGTTCCTGCGCTTTTTCCACCATAATAATTTCAAGTATACGTGCACAATACTAATTATTATATGGTTACAAGTAGCTAATAATAATACTTAGTAATAACTATAGCTTCATAATAATACTTAGTTATAACTATAGCTTCAAGTACTATCTGCATGTCCACAATCGCTTCAGATGTACACATGGCGACAAGTAATTATTCTTAATATAAATGATTGGTTTCTTTGTTTAATGGCATATCAACTCTTTTTACTAATATAAATGAGAGAGAGAAGTAGTTTTGTATCATACACAGAACACCCAAATTTTTTTGGACTGGGTGTTCTTTATGCCAATAAAAATATTATGTAGAGGAAATTCTGCCGAAATTTTGGCGATTTTGAACATCACACTCGAACCGAATGTTTTCTCCATGTTAACCTTTAATTTTCACCGTAGGTTAAGAACAGCTGTAACTATTAGATCCAAATTTATGTATCTTCTTATTTCGATGATATAATTACCAAAACATTACACTTATACGGACGCGTACGACTATCCATCTTTTCTTCATAGAAAATCTTCACTTTTAACGCATTAACATTTTCTTTGAATATTTTCAAATATTAACATCTTGAAACGTCATATATAGCAAGAATACAATAGAAACCTCAAGTAATACGCTTTTGCCACTGAGCTACATAACTAAATGTACTTGCTAAGCTGTAGTCATAAGTACGCATTATTAATTAGGTTATCGTTAGTTATGTGCGTGTATACTTATGTATATGTTGACGGAATAATTGTATACGAGAAGTCGTTTGGGGTTCAGTAACATCTTTTTAATAACCGACATTGCAGACAAGATGCAGACATTTACAGAGAAGCAAACTACCATTAAGTGCTTTGATGAACTCCAGGGTTGAATATCACCTTTTATCAAAGTGATAATTTTTCATGAGAGCAAAGATCAACGTTTGATCCGTCCTATCTTTGTTGTCAGATCAATGTTTTCCTTTTCTTGAACTAAAAGAAGATTCTTGAGTATTTGATCGAGAATAATTATGCCTACTTCATAGCAATAGCGACACAGAGCTTTTTACTGATGAAAATTATTCTGTAAATTGCATCAAATGAAAAGAATAAGGAGGAGGTTGATATCATATTTTCTTATCATTTAAGTGAGTCAATAATTGATATTTATATTAATAACTTTATTGTATATGCAAATTGGAACTTATAAGCGACTAGTGTACTAAAATGAGATTTTTGAACAATCAGCATCGGTTAGTACATGGGTTAATGTGCATTCAAGGATCTCAAATGATTTTACGTGATATTGATATGTATTCTCCTCTTTTTACCATTCAAACATCCACCCATCCACAAACACACACACACACACACACACATATATATATATATATATATATATATACATATATATTCCTTTTGACGATTACCTATATTCGAAACTCATTGAGGACAATATGCAAAAAAAACAAGAAAATATTTCATTTTTGTGCATCTCTTTGACCACACACACTCGCACACACACATATACTGTGTGAGGGTGTTCGCTTACTTGTTGGTTAATGCAATATATAACTTGCAAAATAAAGATATCTGAGAAAATTGAAAGAATACGAGAGTATAAAAATGTATGAATATGAAAAAAAGCACACAAGGTTTTTAACGGATGACTTTTTTAATAGTTTGAATTATTTGCTGAAGTTAAGCAATTATATATATATATACAACGTGTGAAAGCACGTTTGATACCCTCTGCACTCATCAGCCGCTAACCAGATGTGATAACACAATTTCGGTAGCTCAAGGCTGTACTGCCACTACTGGCGCTACCAAGCAGATTTTACCACCGTACAGGGTATTTATTTTTATTATTTATTTTTTCCCGTGGGACAGTCAATTCTATGAGGAGGACACTCTTCTTTAAATCGGACCAATCTACAAAACCTGGCCGCTTTTCTGTTTGAATAATTTGAACTGGAAATTGTAGAGATGTCTTTAGATCAACTGAAACTTTCCAGACACAAGCTCCATATTGGGATTTTTTTGTTTCCCTACAGGAAATTCACCTTCCTTGAGAAACTAAATTATGGGTTCTTGGCTGTAACAGGTTGCTGTTTTACTGTCTCACATTGTGTTTTTAACAACTCTTTGACCTCCTGTAACTCCTTGTTATGTCGCCATGTGTACATCTGAAGCGATTGTGGACATGCAGATAGTACATGACACAAAGTACTCGGATCACTTTAACACAAGCATAGTACCTAATCGGTATATCCCCATAATTTTCGGTTGGTCGCATTTGGTAAGAAATCATATCTAAAGCGAAGAAGAAATGATATCACTAGTGGTTCCATTGCAATTCAGGATTTCCACGATAATTTAATTGGTTCAATATCATTCCATTTTGTTCAAGCTCATAGTTTGGCCTGAGTAACAGCAGTGGCTGTTCTTTGCTCCTCCTCAAACATCCTGACTTCTTCGCTCACCATATCTCTTTTTCCCTTTGGGCCGACTTTAGAGAATACCTTGTTGCTCGATTTGTTTTAGTGACGCCTATGATGCCTTTGATTCGTTGGCTGCATTCCGCCTCCTGGGCGCCCTTAACGGCCGACCACTCCGTGCCAGATTTTATTTCTGGATATGCCTTCCGAATGATCTCGTTGGCTGAGTCCTTCATCATCATCTGAAGGCGTACTTTCCCGATTTTGAATTCTTCTACCAGTAAATATATTGGGAGCTCTAGGTTTTCTGAATTGGTATATGAACCCACTTTCGAAAAACAAGGAGGAACTCAAAGCCACTTACGCAGGTATTTGTTGCTATACTGTTGAATCCGCTCAACGCGAGATAGCGCAATCTCGTACATACGTAAGGGGTGACAAAAAATGGGGTCGCAGACCATGTTGGTAACACCAAGCCTTCATATTTACGGGTAGACAAGTTTTGTCAATTGATTTAAGCCCCTTCAAAGATACTTTCAGGACCTCTGGACCCCAATGACGATCAGTCAGTGGGATTGGATAAAGACGTCCGAGACTCTTTACTGGCTTCTCCCTGACTGTTGGGATCTTATCCCGCCCAAATTTCGAAATGGATCTCCCTGGCAGATCCTCCGATTAACGATAAGGTTCGACTTTTCTTTGGCTTAGCCTTCATTCTTGCCCATGTGAAAAAGTCATAATACCTTTGTAGTAAACCAACGATTTTGGATGGGACGAGAATGGTGATGACGTCCATAAAAGCTCTGGAAGGAGGAGGAGTCAGATGTTCATTTTTCAGTAGTCCTTTCGAGGTATTTTCGGCACCTCGTAATATGAGTTCTATGGCTAGAACTAAATAAATAGGTGAAATCACACAGCCCATCATGATGTCGATCTCAATTGCCTACCACTAGGTGGTATACCCTTTAACAGTAAATTTCATGAAGGCTGAATTGAAGTATTTTATTATGATTTCCCTTGCAAGGGAAGTTGAAAAATTTGAAGGCCATTCGGATTAAGTGGTGCGGAACTGAACCGTATGCATAGGCAAGATCAAGCCAGATTAGATGTAGTTCTGTTTTTTTTTTTTGTTGTTGTTGTTTTTAGGGGTGAGAGTATTGAGTTCTATATCCGTTATGAATGTTCCAGACATCCGGGAAAGCCAGGTATCCCAGCCTTCTTGACAGATGTATTTATATAATGATTGCTTATCAGAAAGGTTGTCATACGGCGAGCAAGAAGTCCAAAAATATTTCCCCTCAATATTTAGGAGGGATATTGGGCGAAAATTTGTGATACCTCTTGATTGCATTTCCTTTGGTATCCATATACAATCAGCCAGACACCATTCTTGTGGAACAATACCCTTCTTCCAAACCTGCTGAAGGAGGACAGTGAGTTTCCTTAGCACACATGGCAGTTCTTAAATATAACTGGTACAATATCCCATTATTGCCCTGGGCGGGCCTTCTGGATGAAATCTCGGACCTCAGTTTTATCCCGCTATCATCAAACCTTACCGTTGGATCTTGGGGTTTTGGTAAATCTCTTAGAGAAGGTATTGGGATACCGTTTAAATCATCTGAGTATGTGATCCTCTAGTTCTTCTAGAGTTCCTCCTTCGGTACATCAAGCTTGCCACTCTTTGATTCCACGAAAATATTTTTGCAAAAACATAAGGATTTGAGTAGAATGATCTTCGAGCCTTGTGGATTCGTAACCCTCGCCAGCTGCTAAGTTCTCTGCTGCAATCACACGTTGCTGCAAGGTTCCTATCCAAATCGTTACCGTAAGAGCAAGTATGATGGGTGATATATTCTCCCTCCCCGCTACAGACACGCTGAGGGCATTTTCCTTTCGTTGTACTGTTCATATTTGTTACGTTCCTGTCTTTCCAGGATATCGCTCCAACTTTCTGAAGAGTCACTTTGTCTTTCCAAAGAGTCATGGTGTTCAAATTTTCATCATACAACGTGTGAAAGCACGTGCGATACCCTATATAGTGATTATGCGTGCGCAAACGAATATGAATACCTCTTCAAATCAATACTAATATTTTCTAGGTCGTTTTAAAAGTTCTAAGCCAAATTTTAGATTTGTCTCTCACTTCTCACATTAGAATTGGTTTCATCTGAAATCAAGTTTAAACATAAATCTTCATAAGTTTTCTTGTTTTATAGCCAGTGGTAGAGTGTTACCATAGCAAAATTGTTCAGCTCTGGGTTTTCTTTCAGGCTTTTGTACGAACTCCATGTATGTAGGTGTGCGTATATATATATATATATGCATGAATGTTGGAATATAGACATGAACCCACGCACACTTTTGTATTTCACTTGATTATCGGATTCATAATGGGAGTTTGGGGATACGATGTTGTTAAAAGCGCAGAAAAAAAACCTTTTGATCGGTGAACATCGTAAATCTCAGCATGATTAAAAGTATGTTAAGTGAGGTTTATCAAGAAAAAGCATTCGAAGGTCAGTATCAAATTAAAATGGTAGTAGAATTCAAAATATCAAATAAAACCGTTCAAAATGAAGTTCCTGATGAGTTCAACCAATGTTCGTCACAAAATATGCACCAAGTTAAAATATCACTTCAACCACCGATTTGCCAATTAAATTTCTTGCACGGGAAAGTAACAGTTTAATTTTAACTTAAATCAACCCTGCTCAGTCAGCATCTGTAAGTAATCGAACCAGTCAACAGATTTATAGCGTATTTTGATCCGCTTACTAAGCTTTAAAGACATCTCACATTTATATCTACCGCGGTATATCGCTGACCTAAAGGATTTAATTTTCTTTTAAGACAGTAATGTCTTGCCATTGACTATAAATATAACAAGAAATGTATTGCTTGGTGTTTAAAAATAATCGCAAGTATTGTGTCTGAAACCGAAACACGAAAAGTGGGCTATCAGTCTATAAGATTATTAATCACTTTAGCAAAAAATATTCAGTTTATTTTCCTGAAGCACTACACCTTCGGCGCAGCCCGCGTCCGTAATTGTATGTGTGGGGTATCTTCTGCTTCTTTCTTTTGTCAGCTTGAAACCATATATATAAAGATAAGGTCATCGAAGAGTTTTGTATTTTTCGAAATAAAATAAATAAATTCAAAATATACAAATCACTTCGAGGGCCTTCTTATTTTAAAATATATCATTATTCTTTCTTTGGACCAACAAAAACTATCATATATATATAAGTTGTAGAATATACCTGTGAAAAGTTGTAAAAAGGGTTCGACTCATAGCTGCATTAAAACAGCGGAAGAAAACTTATCGGCAATCAGCTGAGTAGGAGATCCAATCCTAGGAAGAGTGATATAAACAGGACATTTTGAGGGCCAAATAGCACAATGTTATTCCTGATCTTATCAACAGTTTTGTTCATGGTGTCAACAATAATTTCCTCAGGATACCCGTTACCCAACAATAATTTTTAATACGTTCAAATTCACTTTTAATCCTGTTATCTGAACAAATCTAAAGAGCCCTAAATGTAAGACAACTAATCAGGTTAACCTTCCTAGACTTGGGAGCAAACGCATCCCAACTGAAATACAAGCTAGTGATCGTAGGCTTTCTAAATATACTCGTTACAAATGTCTTTCAACTAATACATCTAAGAATGGTAATTGATTATCATTCTCTTCATCCATGATAAAGGTTTGAGAAGGATGAAAATCACTCAGTTGCTAAAAGAATGAGAAAGCGTCATTACGTGAACTAAAACAGGCGAAAGTATAAATAAGTATAAATAAATTTAAGGCTTAAGAAACCTGTCCAAAATTAGTTTTTCATAGAACCAACATATTTGCAAGAATTGTGCTCAACGTGGAACCCATCGAAATTCCGTCTTCTTGAAAGTACATGGTGTCATTAAAACTAAAGGAAATTGACTTGGTACCCAGTTCCATCAATTCCATAAAAACACTTTCAGGTAAAGAAGGGATAGATGTTAGAGGACTTCGGTATTGAAAGTCTGCTCAAATAGAAATTACTTCATCAAAAGGAACATTAATAAACAGTGAAGAAATATCAAAGGACACCATGTATTAAGAGTCAACACAAGGAAGGAGTTGACGGATCATGGAAGAAAAAGTAAATGAATCGTTCACACAAAATCCTGAATAAATGGCTAAAACGGGATTGAGTACTTAAATTAACCATTTCGCCAATGAATGTTGAACAGAATGGTCGCAAAATAGATCGCAAAGGGATATCAGATTTAAGGATTTTAGGTAGATCATATATTCTCGGTCTCTGCGAACCTATTCAACGGATTAACTCATAGACTTCTCTAGACATTTTTTTTTTCTTGAACAATTCAAGAAAACGTTTCTGTAAGTTTATTTCTAACTCATGGGTGTCATCAAAAGATAAATCATAAATTTTTTAAGTGTTTGTTGTATCATCCAAAATAAGGGCCATTTTGGAAATATAATTAAGCACTTAGCAACTTCAAAAGGATTCTTCGACCATAAAATCCATTAAAATTGACCGTAGTATTTGTAAGTTAATTTACTAAGTCAGCTTAGCGAGTCTTCAAAAAAGACAAATTTTGTTGGGACACCGAAGAGAGTTTAAGTAATAGAAAAAGTTATTACTCAAACTCCGAAGAGTTTGTAACTGAATCAATGTTACGAGAGGACCAGGGACACAAAAAATCAATCCTCTCGACAAAACCAAATTTTTACAGTCTGACAAATTATAAGTAGAAAAATTAAATATAGGTTTGTCAATTGTTAACACAAAACTAAACTTCCTTTTAATGAGGAAGTGTAAGAAACGTTTTGTTTTTCTCAAGAGTCATATCCTCATTGATATTGCCACAATTAGATTAATATTTGGAGAAACGGAATATATCAAAGAAGCTAAGAGATATTCAAGCTTTCTTCCAAAATATATATAACTAGGTTTTAAGGGAAGATATATATGTAGAGTAGAAGACGATTTCATCTTTTATAAATGCACGTTCAGCATTACTTTCAAAATGCGTCAAGAAATATACTCAAAAACAACTTGCTAATACAGGATTTAAGGAACTGAACCTTACGTTGAAGGCGGATTATCTTCTGCCTGAGACGAATTATTTCATTCAGATTGCATATAATATAGGGGCTACCGATCCTTTAGATAGATAAAGAAAAAAGTTATTGATACATATAAATTTATACAGACAAATGCTAAGCGACAAATGCAATAAGGGGATAAAAATAAATGGAAAAAAATGTTCGAATCGTAAGAGCCCTTTCATCCGATATTTTTCAAGTGAATCTATCGGAAGTCTGCTTAAAACAATGTGAACGGCTTAATTAATTAAAAGGGGGAAAATGAGAATATTACAGCAAGACCAAAGGGGAGGAAGAAAAACAAAGAAAATATATATATATATATATATATATATATATATATATATATATATATAATGTTATGAAAGTTTGTCTGCGACCTTTGGTTTCATGGAGTTTTACAAACAACAATCATCAGTCAGATAATGAAAGGAAATGAATAAATCGAAAAATACAGTCAAAAACCTTTGGATTGTGTAGAAATCTTTATGTGGGCTTGTGAGTCTGTGTGTGTTGGTGTCGTTTATAGTCGCGTATTATTGGATGTGTAAGTGGTGCTTAGTTTATGTATCTGTAAAGATACATGCGCAAGGCGACAAACTTGAGGTTGTTTACCGGAGTGGAGAACGCGATCTTAGTGAACTTTGCTATAGTAGAGGTGAGAAAAAATTCTTTATCTATTTCTATAGGTGTAGATCATACAAGGATAACACACTCTTATTTACTCGAAGTAAAACAACAATGTGTTATGCATGTCAGACCAAATAGCCGTGAAGATAATTCGCCTTCAACGTAAGATTCATCGAATGTACCAATCTAGCACATGTAAGAAAAAACTTCTATAATCCAA
>OY757904.1:53380638-53398138 GCA_963585895.1 Sepioteuthis lessoniana
AGATTGCCATGTAAACATTTTACGGAACAAAGCCATAGAAACTTTATATGAAAACATTTTATTGTTATGCTACTTGCAGCATAGTCTTATAAAAGGCCACTGTCCTTGGTAAAAAAAATAAAGAGTGTAATAATTGTATTGTAGAGATTTTTTTAAAAAGATACTCTGCCTTTAAAATATAAGCATTTGAATCCTGGCTTATATTCTCCCTTGAATAACATTTTGCTGTATCAATGGGGAATGCATACTCATCCACGAAGACTGCAAGAAACTGGAAACAGACAAATAAATCCCTTTGTTTAAATATTATGAAAGAATGAACACCAGCAACAGCATGAAATTCCGAAAGAAAAGAAGCATATACAACAAATTATCGAAAACACACCATAAAATCTCGCTATTACAACTAAATACAAAGGAAGTATTTTTAAATAGCTTCACCATCAAATCTTCTTGCCACTCATCACTATAAATCTCTGAAAACCCAATCAAAAATGTTTCTATAATCACACGAGTAACACAGAAATAGAGATTCGGCATAAAATAACCTAAACCCATTGACATGACATTAACTACAACAAATAAACAAAACAATGGGAAACAGGCACTTACCCCAGTCGCAAGCTTATATAAGAGTTTTCTAAGTTTTAATTTAGCCTGTTACTAATGAAGAGTTGCTTGAAATTTCTAAGTTAAGGCTTTTGTCAAATGCAAGGTTCTAAGTTAGCAAAGGTTGCCCTAAAAAGAAGTAAAATCAGTGGTATATCTTATTTTATTTGGATTCATATACTAGAAAATAGATTCAATGAAATACACGCACTTTAGTCACCGATAGGCTTCAATGTACCTGATAACTAATCTCTAGATAAGGGAGAAGAAAAATAATCAATGCAACCCGACTCAATTATAGGACCTCTTCTACTTTATTTTCTTCAGTGAGTCTCAGAATTTGGTGAAAACGGATAACGTCCACAGCATGTTTTTTCGTTTAAGTATAAACCGACACTTCTTGTATATTTAAATAGTCCCTTTTTCTCTGTTTACCGAACGCTTGTTTCATCATACCCCATCTACCAAAAAGAGAGTGAACCGCGAAATCCCATTCTTTTATTGGTTTTCACAAAACCTCATGTTCCAACTTCTGACACATGAGTTGATCAAGCATAACTAGCTATATCTTCGCCACTGGTCGAAATGTTGAATTTGTTCAGTTGTCTTTTTTCAGTTTGCTGTTGTATGTTTTTTTGTTTGTTTTTTTTTTTTTTTTTTTTTTTTTGGCGGGGTGAGGGCATTGTAACTTATCAGTTTGTACCCTAGTATCAATAGCTTCAAATGTTTCACATGGGCAACTACCTGAAATATTACATCATGCTTGTAAAATACACATTTAACCAGATAATTAAGAAGAGCAAATATTTTACACGAAAATATACATTTCTAAAAATAGTTACATATTTTCTCCAAGCATTTACACTGCTAAATGAAATTTTTAGTACGGATGAACTTTTGAAAGATAATAGGAAAAAAATTCTCAGAAAATTGAGTTGTAAGGGTTTTCCGATAAAGCGAGATAGCGGGAGCAATTAGGTTAGAACTTATATAAACAAAAAATGTTAACATATATTTGTTAATTATGGTAAACAAAAAGCAAAGTAAGTGTTTGCCCAAAATTAATAACGCGAGAAAAATCAATTGTCAACAGAAGATTCTTTTTTTAGATTTTTTTCTTTTTCTTTTAACATTTGTATTCCTATTTTACTAAATCGATCCAATGATCCACTGGGATAAGTTACCACATTTCATATGAATAATCTTGAATTGTTAAACATTATTTCGTTTTCTTGCCCTTGGACAACTTTTGGAGGTAGAGTTATGATTATAAAACGGTTTCAAGAAAATTAAACTGGTAACTCAAACTCAAAATATATAACGCTGATAATGCTGTTTGCGTTTGACTTCGCACTAATACCTTTGGGGAAATACGTAAATGCCTTCCTTTTCCCTCCAGCTCTGGTCTGGGTAAATAACGGCGTAACTGGATTTTTTAATCATTGGTCAGACAATAAGGGTAAAAGAAAGAATACTGAATTCAGACCACTGATCTTATGTCATTTCCTTGCCAGTGGCAGAAGGTTTAGATTAATAAATGCGCATCATTTCAACTCATGCCATTATTATTCAATTTAATTCAGACTGGGACTCTCTGATAATCAGGATAACATTCTAATATTTTCTCCTACAAAAATTTGGGGCAGTAGAATACACCGACTGCATCTCTGTAGAGGGGTAAGACTCCCCCAACGAGTGTCCTTGATATGACACGAAACAATCTGTTGGTGAGGTTCCAGTAATGCTGGAGCTTTGGGGAATGCAAAGTACGACTTCATTGCCATCGCTACCAGGTCTACTCTGGCCCGAGGTGCTGGCACTTCATAGGGTCCTATCAATGGGTTAAATAGAATTAGATAATGTACTTAGGCTTAACTGAACTGTTTGAAATAGCACTGCCTTTTATATTTACAATGTGTTATGCTAAACTGAATTGTTTGAAATAGAACTGTTTATAAGTATAAAAATGGAGTATGCATTAAATTACCTGCTATGTTTTATATGGCATAAAACCAAACCAAAACACACCAACAGTTATTTTAGTCTAACTTTTAAGCATATTTTTGTCTGGTTTGGTTACCTTGTTCAGCGGGATATCAATTCTTTATGGTTTATTTAGTAACAAAAGTTGTTTTTACATAGTTGTATCGAGTATTACAATCAAATAGAAATAATTTACTTTCTGTTGTATGCGGTATGTATTCCTGTCTAACGCTGATAATTTTTACACAATTATATAGTTTTGAATAACTGATATATATATATATATAAATATATATATATATATATATATATATATATATATATATATATATATATATATATATGTCAATTTAATGCTTGCACATAGTTATATAGATTCAAGTATATCGATCTAATAATTGATCAAAATTAACAAGAAATACTATTCTAGGTTAGAGTAGAATTGAAAAATGGAAACAAAGAGGTAGCAAATTATCTCCAGAGATCTACTACCCGAGCCTCACTACCATAAGCAATTTACATTGACGGAGAGGCCTCATCTCTCTGCAGAATGTGTAGTCAATTTATTCTAAACACAACTGACAAAGCTAAAATAAAGATGGCGCTTTAAGCTTTTTATGTACATCTTAAAACATCTATCATTACTCTGAAAATAATTAATTGGCACTCTGAAAATCGACTTAAAATGTCTTGATACAAAGTACATTTTTGATTAATTCGTCATAATTTTTCAGATTTAACAGAAATTATACGCGCAATTTTTGCCTCCTTTGTCAATTTTATCATGGTATCCTTGTAAAATTTTCGTATTTCATTAAGATTGCAAGATTGCTCCTGATACTACTGACCGCTGTTCAACAATATTAAACCGGTTTTCTTAGTATTAAAAAAAATCTTATTCCATTCCTTTAAGCGCAGCAATCAACGTTTTACCCGTAATTTGTTTTCTGGGGAAAAAAGTCTTTTTTGAATAAGAAATTGAAAAGCGGCAGCTGCAAACGTATTGATAAGACAGTTTTAAGATTTAGAAGTGCCGAATGGCCTAAGGCTTTCAATACATTTGTAAAGGGGAGATGAGAGAAATTGAGAGAGATAGAAAGGAATGCATATCAATTATTGCTGTTAGAAATAAGGGCTATTATTAATATCATTATGACAGTGGCGTTGGTGTGCATACATATTGTATTGCGTCAGCCTGCAGGATAAACAATTCTACTTCGTTATTAATTATTAACGCCGTTGTCAACTGATAAGGTAAAATTAATATGAGTTGTACACAGAAATTCCAATCGCTAAGACAGCAACCATGCTTGGAAGGTTTGACAAAACGTATTATTTTATTTTTGGCATTATGACGTATTATGATTGCTTTTAAATAGAGGGCTCTTGATTTTTTTTTTACTCTTTATTTTTACTATAGTTTATTACTATATTACCCACTTTTATTGATATTGCTTTTTATTGCTTCGCGTTAAGTTGATATAATCGTCAATATTACTGTTATTGTATTTCTAGGATTTATTTATATTATTGGGGATTTTAATCCAAACACTTAGATTACCTGAGGAGGATTTTCATTGTAAAGAACGTTATGTCAGCATTTACTTATGAAAAAATGATTTATATCTTAAGGAAATCTAATGGATATATGAAAAGATTACTTCATAGATTAGATCTAAATTATGAAAAGTCTCCTCCTACCATTCTTGGCAATCTAGATGGCGGATTTATCTAACAGTGGAAGTATTATTTGCTCGCGATAGATTATTGTTGTCATGTGTAGGGAGTTTGATATCAATGTAAAATTGAATTTTGTTGGAAAGTAAACCTTGAAAGGGGTGTGTAGTTTAGTTTTTAAAAAATCCAGATTCGAAACGAATCAGTTTCATAATAGTGATGTAATATTTACTTTTCATCATCATACCTGGTGTGCTTAAGCCCAACAGGGGTTTTGGTGAAATATAATGTTATATAAGTTCACAAGCTTTTGTAAAATACAAATAAACATAAGGATTTGTCAATTTTAAATTCCTGACAAAACCTTGACGAAATTTTATGGATAAAATAAAATCTAATGTCAAAAACCTATAAAATAAGAAAGAAAGAAATCTCTGGTCATTGTATTTGTTTATTTCTTTATCCTTCGATAGAAATGCAGGTCATTGGTTTGAAAATTAATCATGTTTCTGTGAGAAGTAACATCTATCTATTTTCAAAATATTTTTTATAAAACATTTAAGAGACATTAATATACGGGTTCGTATAAAATGTTTTTGCCATTTGATAAAGAGGTTTATTGTTCTTGTCAACAATGATGTCACCAATGAACCATTCATAATTGAATATATGTTGTGTCAAATATTCTAGCATATTATGTATACAGTGTGTGATATGTAACCTATAGAACTAGTTGTATAGGTTATGTACCGGGTGTTTTTGCGACAAATATACCCCACACATACTGTAATGTACGATATGTGACTGATACAACTATTTGTATTTGTTGTGTAAATTACATTAGAAAAGTTAAGGGGTATATTTAACTGCAAACATTCATTGGATAATAAAATTTTGTTACTGATCTTTGAATCAGTGGGGAATACACAAACTTTTCCATCCTCAAGACTCTTTCAACTTTAACTGCTCGATCTTCATTAGAAACATTGTTGAAACATGATGCTATTTATTTCATCTATATTTTTGCACAGTTTACTCATATTATGACTCTATAACAGAAGAAAAATAAGTTGTTTTCTTTTGGTTTTAGTTTTCTTTTTCTAATTAAATATCGTATATTCCCCATACACGAGATGCGATAAAAAATTTATCGTGACTGAATTTTTAATTTGAGTTTTTAAAATTTAGAATTTAGATTATAAATGTGAATACAGCTGTGGCCTACACATAATAAAATAATAAAGTCTAGATGTCTTGGGACCACTCGAGACTGCTTCGTCAAGAATAATAAGTGCCAAGTGACGAGAATTTTCAACAGTAATCTTGACATTTATGTGAAAGACAGGATTGTATAAGTGCGACACTTACCAGTCCTAGCCCCAAAAGAAATATTTATGTTTCTAGCGGAAAATCTTTATCCTGAGGCCATATTTGAGAACGAAATATATAATACAATAAATATGATAGCTTAGCTTTCAGAAAAACAGGAGTTTTAGTCTGATTTAAACGGCATGTTCACCTGTCTGGACATATTTTATGCCTTGTGTTTTAGGAAACGTGTGTGTTTTACAATCAAAATTACAATCCATGTTTAACTGTTATTTAAGTTTTTTTTTGTTTTTGTTTTTTTTTGCACAGGGTTATGTCGAACACAAATAACATTTGAACATTGATTTAATCCTTAAGTAAGGCACTAATAGGTAGTAGAAATCTGGGCCAGAGTGGAAATGGGAGTAATGGTAATGAAGAGGTACTGCAAACTTTCAAGAGCTCTACAGCCTTAGCTTTAAAGCCAGATATAGTTCTGAATCTTACTGAAGATTATTTGGTTGGGTTTTATAGCTGTCTACACTTCTTGGTTATTTAATGCCAAATCCATTTTATAAAAATAATCACTTCAATTTCAAACAATCCAGTTTAGCATAAGTACAGTTTCAAAAACAGTTCCATTTCAAACAATTCAGTTTAGCATGTAAAAACAGTTCCATTTCAGAAAATTCAGTTTAGCATAAGTACGCAATTTAAATGTATGTAAACAGTTTAATAGTGAAAAATATGTCTATTTCAATGCCAAAACAGTTCTACTTCAAACAATTCAGGTTTGCGTAAGTACAGTTTCAATGACAAAACAGTTCTATTTCAATCAGTTCAGTTTTTCATGAGTATCCAGTTTAAATATCGAAGCATTTTTATTTCAAATAATTCATTTTAGCATAAGTTGTCCGTTTAGTTCTATTTGACCCATAGATAAGAACCTATCAAGCGCTACAACTCCGAGTCGGCGTGGACATGGGAGCAATAGCAATGAATGGGTGCTCCATCTTACTCAAAGCTCCAGGATTACTGGAACCTCACCATCGGATTGTTTAGTTTCATATCCAGGAAACTCGTTTCGGTGTGGTCTTACCCCTCTGCAGAGGTGCAGTCGGTGTATTCTACAGTCCTATCCGACTACGCAAATTATACTCCAGAAACCTCTTTTGAGGCTTTTAGTTCTTTTTCCCTCCCAGGGGATACAGTCATCGTTTCTGATTCTTTCTGGCCAACAGTGCTAAGGGGTTTTAGAGGCTCTTCAAACGACAAAACACTTCGCTGGAAAAAGGTACTGAATGCCTATGGAGCGAATGTGAAGAAAATTATTGTTTCATTCATTGGTAATTTTTGTCATGCTTAACTTGGTCCCAGTATTCCTAGAGCTAATATCGTATGACTTCTGGTGATATAAATGTGGCATCTTCTTTAAATTCAGACACAAACAAACAATTTATCCCATGAATTGAGAGATGGGATGCAAACGTAATAATGAAATGTTTTTTTTATAATCTCCATATCAATTTAGATTCATGAAATCGTGTTAGTTTGCAGCGCGTATATCACGTGACTGACTTAGTCAGAGCCGTGGTTGCTACCCACTGTGACTGGTCGTATTTACGTTGTGAAATTTGAAAGCCTCACTTATTAACGTACAGCGTATTCTAATTCGTGTACGGAAGTTTTAGGAGTATGAACTGGGCCATAACATCACAGGAGCAACCAAATGTATGTGTCATGCAAAAGCGCAATTGAGCACTCTATAGTAGATATATGATTAAAAAATTCGCTCATGATGCAAGAATATAGATATACAGGCAGGCCTATAATCATGAATTCCTAATCTCTGCAGCAGTCCACAAAGGCAAACCCGGCTAATAACTTATGTTACATATCAAAATTCAGTGTGGTTCGTCACTTTCACTAATTCGGCTAAAGCACTAAGGGCTGCTAAATTGTACCTCACGATACCAAAGGATTGCAAAACTTTGGACTCGTTCAATTATCTGTATTTGAGAACATCAGAATTTAAAATAAGTTAATTATTTTAATTTTAGTTGAGGGAAGATATTAAGTTCCATTGGATAAATGTAAGAAATAAGCATTTCAAATTTAAGAAAAGAATTCTCTTTTAACCAAGCTGAATACAATTGTTACAATTCTGTTATTTCATGAACTACCCAAAGTAGAAATGCATAACTCATCATTTGACTTTTTCAGATCTAAAACACAACAATGAAGATAGTCAAGGGAGTTTCAAAACCTTTCAATTCTGCTAAATAACTTAGTCGTTTTATTTATTTCCCATTCCGTCTCTAGAGATTTGAAGATTGTGGGAATGATTGGAAGACATTTTTCTTTTTTTTTTTAATCGCTTTTCGATTATATTTTGTTTAGTCAAGTGCTTAACCTGTCAGGATTTAAATGATTTGTTCGTTCTTCTTGTCTATCTCTTTCAACTATTTACCGCTCTCCCTCTCATCTCTCTTTGCTTTTGTGTCTCTCCATCATTCATCCCGCTCTCTTTCTCGAAAACACAGACAGTAAACACACACACACACACACACACACACACACATATATATATATATATATATATATATATATTCTGCGTGTGAATTAAGCCATGAATATTGTGACTTAGGTTGAAACCAATTTATTTTTGGATGTTTTTGTTTCGTTACTTTGGCCGTCGCGAAAAATATCAACGCGTCTCGAGGCAGCAGGGCGTTGTCAATAGCTGACATTGCCAAAATGTAAAACGGAAAAAAATCGTCAAATTGAAATACTAACCTTTGCCTCAGCGAAAATTGAGTTTAACTGAAATCATAGACGCATTTGGGAATTCAGTTTTCACTGGGTATATTTTAATGTAAGACCCCTATCACAGCCACCCACATCACAACCTCTCCGATAAACGCACATACACATACTGATGTGTGTGTGCGCGCGCACGTGTGCAAAGATTTCTCTGTCATATCGTTCAGAGAGCGAAATCTTGGAAGTAACTTCGACGCATACACAAATATTTCTTTCTGGTAAAATCAGTTATTAGAGGCATACTATTTTCAAGGTATTAGTAATATTTAGGGGCATAAGCACTTAGTTCTATCTGAAAATCCAGAAAAAACTATTGGTCCCCATTCAATCAAATCCATTATCATTTGGGCGAACAAAGGAAGTCAATCTGAGTCCAGATATCCGCTGTCAATAAAAGTGTCTTTAATTCCAGAATCATAAAGATGAAACAGTCTCAGCAAAAATTGAACAAATTTACCAGATGGGGTCATGTTTAACGTTTAAGTAACATAGAAACCTACCCCCCAATTATCTAATTAAACGAGCAACTCTTCCATAAAAATATGCATGTAATTTGAAAATTTGGATTCTAATTGATTTCCGTCTTGTTTGTGAGACGTAAAAAAACAATATGAAACTAAACCGGATATATGTTTCGAAATTTGAGGAATAATAAACTTATAAAGCCAGTCTTTGGGAAAAATTAGAGTTGTTATTTAGTTAAATTTTAACCATTTACTATTGGCCTAATGTGTAGAATATTCCCCAATTATCTGGGAGAACAGAGTATAATTCCAGGTCGAATCATACTAAGGACTCAAAAAATTGTACTTGATGCCACCTTGCTTAGAACTCAGCATTGTAAGGTAATCATCAGGGGTAAAGTGGAGCAATCCAGGGAATGTAGTAGCATCCTCACCTATAGCTTGGTGTAGTAGCTATTGAAAAAGGGCCTTCGGGTAAACCTCGACTAAGGTCACTATCTTTACTTTTACTTGTTCTATCTTCTCTCTATTTAAGGGTATGAAATACTTTAGAGAACAACAGTGTTGCCTCAAGTTTGTTTTTTTTTTCACGTACGAATTCAATAACTTGAAATATAGTCATATAGTTGTGAATCGATTTCTCTCTAAGAATTGGAATCTGATCTATTTGATGAAATAAAATAGGATTTCTTACACATGATACCGATGTATAAAAAAAACCTGGGTGGCTAACAAAGGATTCCTCAGTTGAATACCTTGACTTCGAGCATATTTTTGCTGCTAACTCCCTAACTCTAATCCAGAATGCGCCAGATGTATTTTACAATCCAATCAGTCCTTGTTGGTTTTGGGTCACATTGTGATCCAAAATCTTCGTACATATCTTGGAGAATTTTGACAAATTATGACTCCGATCAACATGCAAATTCTTGGTAAATCTTTTTGATGTGTTCAAATCTTTACAGCTATAATAAAGCGTTAATTGAAGAATATAAGATGTTTATAAACTAACAAGATGACCTGTCATAACACTGATATTGAATCAGAAGAAAATCCCCAAAACTCCCGTTGAAATTCAGTGATTAAGATCCCAGTAATGTATTATTAATTCGCAGTTGTTAGTTTAGAATATATGACGAGACAATATGGTCAACGCCAAATAAAGACAACATTCAACGTCGATTAAGTTCAAGGGACTAATTCTTATACTGCTAACCCGTACCAATAAAAAGATTAATCCTGTATACTGTCAGGAACTATGAACACTGAATCACTTCCTCATTGATAATTATAGATCATTACATTTTTAATCATGCAGAATTATATTCTTTCAAAAGTATAATTCCGCTGTATTTCATAATGGTACTCCAGGTTATATATTTTGTTTCCTAACTTTGTAGATATTATAACATAAAAGACTATATTACCATTAGTTCGTGTAACCTTTTCAAGGTTTTCTATTAAACTTTTCCTATCATTCTCGTTTTCTATAGATTCGAATTTTTCTTTTTTCCTACTATAAATTCCAAGAACATACACTCATAACAACATACAGATGTGAATTTATAGATGAATATATTTTTCCTAATGGGAAGGGCCTAGTCAGCTGGGGCTGTAGAATACACCGACTGCATCTCTCCAAAAGGTTATAAACTCCAAACGTGTATCCTAGATATGACGCTAAACAATCTGATTGTGAGGTCTCGGTAAAGCTGGAGCTTTGTGGAAAGCAGAGTACCCCTTCATTTCCATCGCTTCCAGGTCTACTCTGGCCCGGAGCGGTAACACCTATCAGATGATATGCCATAAAACCAAACCAAACGTATACAGACATATAGTAATTCATAAAATTAGATTATTTTCTTTTTTCTGTTTTCTTGGCTTTTGTTTTCAATATAATAACATGTTATTTACTCTTCTTTTTCTTCAATATAATGCATTAAGTAAATAGACTTTTCTTTTTTGATGAATTGCTTTATTTTCATTTGTTTTTCTTTTGTACAGTTTTGTGTCTCACTCCGGAATTCGACTCGTATGAGGCTAACGTTACCTCGACGAATGGAACCACCGCAGTGTTACCATGCACAATCAATCATCTCAATACTCACCATGTAAGTAACATATATTTTTATTTATATGAACAAAATGTGTTTGTTTTTGTTTTTTTATAACGCCAGAATTTGTGGTTTTAATTATTTTATTATAAAATTTAATGTTTCAGCTGGTATTTAGTAATTAGTAACGCTCATGGAGAGGCAAACAGGAAGCATTCAATAATATAATGTCTAAATATAATAGACAAGAGTAAAAGGACATTAAAATACATACGATTTCGTATAAAAAGTAGTTCACGGGAAAATGCATACACTGTTGGTTTTATTATCAAATATTGACTTATGGAGGTGCCTGTGGTGTAATGGTAATCGTCGAAGGAAATGGACACGGCGACACGAGTTCAAATCCAGGACTAGACTGATTGCATTTCACATAGCACTAATACACTTGGGAAAAGTATGAATCCAATTATTCTCCCTGCAGCTATGTGTAATTAGTCGGGCAGACAAGGTTCTTCAGCCTTGGTGTGGCAACTATTCTAGGAGAAGGAAAAGTCTGAATTGAAACCTGTTAAACCCCGCTTAAAAATTGACCTTGTGTCATATCCTCCCCGTGCGGAGGGGTTGGTGAATATTATATATTGACTCATGCGAAGTTTTTTTTCGTTATAATCCCAGTGGTTCTGCCATAAGCTACCTACTATAGTCATCTTTAGGAGACAAAAAGGTACAATTACCAAATGTTTTACAATAGGAATAGATCCTGTGGCGTAGTAGCAAATTTGCTGAACTATGACATTGAGTAAACGTTCGAATTCCATTTGTGCAATACGTTCACTTGCGTAAAAAAACACTTAAGGAAAGATTTGAATTCCCTCATCACTACAGCTTTAGGTTAAATAGTACGACTACTGCCCTACAACAAAGGACTCGGCATTAAATAACCCACGAAGTTTGACAGGGCATTTGAAAAACGCTCAAACCAAACTGTTGAACGGTACCCATCTATATGAAGAGAATTGTTCAAGGAAATTATTGTATAAAACAATAATTCATCATATCGTAAATTCAACGACTTTTATTTTTTATGCACATTTGTTATTGATTCTAAGAGTGTATATATATATATATATATATATATATATATATATATATATATATATATAATTGATGTTATCAGACATTTCACAAAACGAAAAATCTATTAAAATCTGAAATCTAATTTCATTACACTTGAAAATTATACACCAGTTTTTATAAGAATTTTTTATGTTGTTATCAGATTTGTATGCTCTTTATTTTGTGTTAAATATCTTCACTTTTATAAAAAAAAAAAGCATAATTTTCTCATCAGGTCCCACGAGGAATGCTTGAGGTTTAAAATCTAATTTTCCTAAATAAATGTGTTCAATATGTTTTCAGGAAAATAAAATAATGCATTTATACAGAGAAACGAGGTTCTCATTAAAAACAAAGGTCACATGTTTTATTAACTTGTCAGAAAAAAAATTACTTCACCGTCTGATTGATAGAAAAAATATATTGAAACTCTTTTGTATTTTCCGGCACTTTTACGATCCCTTTTATCTTACTTTTGGGAGAAAAAAAAAGAGGAACAAATTCAACGCTACAATATTTAACTCCAAACAAAGAAGTGTCCAATTTAACACTATTTAAGATATTTTTGTTTAAAAATGTGATGATTATTATTGTCTCCTTTAAACAAAGGATACTTACTTTTTATATGATGGAGCAACTTTTTCATATTTGACGTGTTCCATTTACTTGTGTGTTTCTCAGTTTCATGTATAAGGATCGATATGAGCTAATTTCTGAGAATTGATGCAAACATATATATATATGTGTGTGTGTGTGTGTGTGAGAGAGAGAGAGAGAGAGATACAGAGACAAACAGTAAGAAATGATAAGGAGAGGTTAACAGAGATCACATTTGAGAAAAAATATTAATGTAAAAATAACAAACAAATCTCTCTCTCTCTCTCTCTCTCTCTATATATATATATATATATATATCATGAGAGAGAGAATAGTCGATCAATATATTCGTAATAGTTCATATGATCAAAAGTAGCCTCCATGCACAGAGGGAAGATGGAGCAAATACTATTCGCCTACGGCCTACCAAAAGAAACCATCAGAGCAATACTGATGCTATATAAAAACACGAAATTAAAAATCCGCTTCCCAGATGGAGATACAGACTACTTTGACATCGTAGCAGGTGTGCTGCAAGGAGACACATAAGCCCCATACCGCTTCATCATCAGTGTAAACTACGTGATTAGAACGTTTATTGATAAAATGAAAGACAACTGTTGCAAGGTGACAAAGGTAAGAAGCAGAAGAAACTCCGCATAAACAATTACGGACGCGGATAGTCTGGAACGAGCAGCCGCTGGAATACACCTACCTGTCAACGCAGATAAGACGGAATACATGTGCTTCAATCAAATATGTGACATCACCACACTAAATGGTAGTTCTCTGAAACTAGTGGATAGGTTCACCTACCTAGGAGCAGTGTCTCATCGACCCAGGTAGACCTCAACACGCAACAAGCTAACGATAGGATATCGGTCATATGTAAGTCAGAAATTACCAAAAAATTAAACACACATTTTTCCCAGCAGCGGTCATGTCGATACTGCTAAATGGATGTCCCACATGGACTTTAACTTAACGTATGGAGAAAAAGCTTGACGGCACTTACACAAGAACGCTGCAAGCAATATTGAACACGTCCTAGAAGCAGCATCCAACAAAGCAGCAGCTTTACGGACACCTATCACCCATCACGAAAACTATCAAAGTTACGAACCAGATATGAGAGAGACTGCTGAAGAAGTAGGGACGAACTCATAAGCAACACACTCCTGTGGACCCCTGCACATGGACGAGCAAAGGCAGGAGGACTAGCTAGAACCTATATACAACAGCTCTGTGCAGATACAGGATATAGCCTTGAAGACCAGCCGGGAGCAATGGACGATACGGATGGGTGGCGGGAGAGAGTTAGTGAGATTTTTGCTGGCTACGTGACATGATGATGATGATGGCTTAAAAGAATGTAAGTTATATGAACATATGACGTGATATAAATTATTTGAATAATAACCCTTATTTTTCATCCACCACCGTCTCTTTTATTATTTTCTCTCTCTCTCTCCCTCTCTCTCAGATATATGTAATATAAATTAAGACACAGAAATTAGTTCCTGTAACCATTAATTGAAAGTATTTTAGTTTATTCAAAAACAAATAATTCAATTTTAGCAATCTTCCAAAGTCAGCAACGGAGTGTTACATTTTTAGCGAGTAAGAGTTCTTACGTTGTTACATTAGTTCCTCGCTATGTTGTTGGAAGTAAAGGAGAGAAGAAGCAAGATATAGAAAAGTTTTATTTTATGATACTTTAATGATAGCCAGAATAAATGGTACTTTTATGCGGCAAGTCTCGTAGAAAGGAAGGAAGGAAATAGTTATTGAGTTGAGAAGGAATTATAACAGCTAAATGCCTGAGCGGAATATGCGTCGCTACAGTTAAGGCACAGTTGAATGTTTGAGCGGGATATGGTCGCCATAGGTGTAGCAAAAGTCGTGTTTGCTGGTTAAAGACAGGAATGATGTATTCACCCATAAATGTGTGGTCCTGGTTGCTGCAGGAGAGGCATGAAAGTCTCTAGATAATGTTGCCCAGGAATGAGGTAGCTGGATGTCTGAGTGATTTGCGCATCGCTGTAGACATAGTAAAAGTTAGAGGACACATGAAGGTGTTCCTGTGTGTGACGAATTACATTTATCTAATTCATGTTCAACTGGGAACCCGTGGTCTAAGAGAGTAGACTCAATAAGTCCATAGATTAGAAGGCTTTCTTAATGGTGTTGTGCTTCTGCTGCTATGACGGGAACGGACAGAGAATACATCCGTCCTTTCAGAAAGGTTGTGAGGAAGAGAGTAGTTTGGCGGGCTTTCACCATTTTTATGTTGTCTGGGGAAATTATCCAGGCTGAATAGGATAAGTCATCCTCATTGGGTGAAAATATGTGACTACCATGTATAAATGAAAAGTGATTTCTATTACGCTTATTTTATATACCACTATATCTCGATAAAAATAACTTTAAAATATAAGGAACTCTATGCAACCAATGAATAATAAGCAACATTGACCGTGTATTTCAAAGATACATTTGTTAAGTTATATATGTAAATTTGATTCCATTTAAGACCAAGGATTTCAATGTACCATTTTGTCGTCTCAAATCACATTATTCAAAATGTTTTTTTGGCTTCATTATGCTAAAATATGCAGCTTGTATTTGCATTATCTGATTTTAAATTTTGTCATGCTGTTGGTATATGCACTATCCCAAATATCGAGAATATATTTTCTGTTGACACTGCCACACGTGCTGAAACGGTAATTATATATATATATATATATATATATATATACAAGGTGAATTCAATAATTTTCCAGCCTTTTTTTTTTTCATATGGGCATTTAAAATTGTTGTAGACACTCACAAATCCAGTATGTTATTGCTATACATCTTATGAGATGACTGACCAATTTTTATGATTTCAGCTACAAATGAAAAGCTACAGCTACAGCAAGATTTGGAATACACCCTGCTAAAGCCTTATTGTCACAGCTGGTGAATTTCAGAAATGCAGTCTGACACTTTAGAATAACGATATGCAATAGAATTCTGTTTTAAACTTGGCAAAAATGCCACGGAAATGTACGGAATGCTTCGGACTGCTTTTGGAGCATCTTGCATGAATCGAGCATCAGTTTTTGAGTGGCATAAGAGATTCGAGGAAGGCAAGGAGTCTTTGAGGGATGATGAGAGATTTGGGAGGAGTAAGGAAGTCAGTAGACCAGAGTTGATTGGCCAAAGGGATAGAGTTAGGGTTAGAGTTACTATGTTGAGGTTTTAAGGGAGTTCAGGAAGAGATTCTGTCGGAAGAAGCCAGCACTCTTCAAATCGGGTCATTGGCATTTCCACCAGGACATTGCACCAGTCCACAACTCCATCCTTGTCACAGACTATTTGACCAACATGGGAATCAAGACTGTTCCTCACCCTGCCTATAGTCCAGGCCTAGCTCCCTGTAACTTTTGGTTATTCCCTAAACTCAGCGACTGTCGTTAGGAGACAATTGAGGAGATGAAGGAGGCTGTGACGAGGGTCATTGACACGCTCACACAAAAGGATTTCCATGGGACCTTCCAGACGTTGTTGGAACGGTACAAGAGCATTGCAGCCGGAGATGATTTCGAAGGGGACTAGCGTTTCACGTGTTTACTATCCCTAAAAGTGCCCATACGAAAAAAGTCTGGAAACTTACCGTATGCACCTCGTATATATTCCGCCTCCACGAGCAGGCTGCTACTCATCTTCAATTTTTAAGTAATGTGACATGGTTTTGAGTTTCCTTTTTATCTGGCGGCCAAACTAAGGCTAAGTAAACCCGCAGCGGAGGAAAGAACTAAGTGATAATTGCCGTTTCTCCGAGTATTGTCTTCGTCCAGGGTTCGATCTTGGGTTATAGTTTCAATAAGCGACGTCGATAACTGCTACGCTAAGAGCATTTCTCCCAATACACACACACACACACACACACACACACATATATATATATATATATATATAGTAATAGTACCCCAGGTATAAAAGTTACCTTTTGTACGAAATGGACACGGCAACCTTCATTCAAACCCTGGATAACCTGTTTACATTTAACATTACGCTAATAATCTTAAGTATTAATTCAACTATTCTACACCTAGTGAAAGGTAAATAGTACTGCAGACAGGTATGCAGTTCTATTTGGGAAGCCAAATGGTCTAGGAAAAGTAAATCTCAGATTTCCAACGTAAAAACTGACCTTGTGTCGCATCCGACTCGAACGGAGGGGTTATATATATATTAAAGGAAATCAGCTTCCTGAATAGTTTAGAGAAAGTTATTGAAGCAAAATTGCGGTGATGTTGTAGATTACCTGTTTCAAAGCATTAAAAGTAAAATATAAAAAAGAGTTACTATTTGAAAATAAATTGTACTATTGTTGAAAGAAATCTGATTTTTTTCCTCTTAGAGATCTACAGATGGATAGATAAGCAGGCAGCGTGCCAGATTTTGACGATACCTGAATAGCAACGAGATAAGAACAAGTGTCTGGAGTATTTGTCGGAGGTGACAATGAAGAATTGAGTATTCAAAACAACGTAGAACCGATGAAGGATAAACAAAGGCTCAAAATAAATCCGTTGTAATACCATTTGAAACCACCAAACTGTAGATGTGTTTGAGAAATCAAAATAAGAAATAACATATACACAATAGTGAAAGGGTTTTCAAAACAAACTATATTTTTTATTCGAAGTTATGGCTTTAACAACGAATGCGTAATTGTCAAACACTTGATCGTTGCATTTAAAATGCTTACACACACACACACACATATATATATATATATATATATATATATATATATATATATATATATATATATATATATATATATATATATATATACACACATACAGTCGG
>OY757904.1:53403138-53875638 GCA_963585895.1 Sepioteuthis lessoniana
TCTATGCAGTCGCTGGAGTTCGACATTGAAACATCTGAAGACATACAAGCCGAAACGACGTGAGTATAAAAATAAAGATGAGGCCAATAGTCCAAATATTCAAAATGACAACGATTATCAAAGTCCGATTTAATTGGGTTAATGGAATTTTTAGGTAAAAAAATGGAGGTTGCAGGTTCACTCCTAACTGCAGGTCAAAAAACTAGGAATTTTTTACTATAGCTTAACACTAGTACCAGTTTATGTTTAAAGGAATTTAAAAAATCTTCTCTCGAATATTAAAGAAAGGGTTCGGTTCGAAGTTTGGTGTAGGCTCCAAATTTTGACAATATACACCTGAAGAAGGCCAATGGACACATCTCTTGAAACGTCGTGAATATACCGATAAAAATGCAGCCCATAATCCAACTACTCTAAATGACAAAACTTATCGAGCTCATCTCAAAGATTTAAACAAATATATTTTCAATGTACCACTGCAACTCTTTTTATATTCCTATAATCATTTTTTCCACTCAGTTATATTGTATTAGATATGCCTGTCTAATACTGATAATTTTCAAACAGATATGTTTGACCCAAAGATGCAACCCTCACAGGTACTATCACGCCGTCGCAGGGTTAACCTGGGAGTAATTGCAATGAAAGTGTACAAGACACTCCTCCGAGCAAAAAACTCACCAACCCATGCAGTTTGTCGTCATATCCAAAATCCCCTTTTTTGTGGTGGGTATGTTTATTCTCTGCGGAGGATGCAGTCGGCGTATTCCGAGCACCACCAATCGGGCTCAAGTTGGTGAGTAAAATTATTTTTCTCAAAACACTTTCATAGATAAATGAACTTGAGAACTATCTTACTTTAAACCAGAAAAATGATCGACCAATGATGATGGAATTTCTAAGACAACAACAGACATGGATGGAGAAGCATCGTCGTAAACCAGGGAAGATATCATGTAACTGTGTGCAAAAAACATCTTAAGAAATAACTTTAGAAAAAATGTAAATATGAATGTAAAACTAATGCTTCTGGACGCAAAATAATCCAAGAGGGGTTGTCATGTGATTTAAATCAATAAATCAGTTAATCATGGTTTTTCAAGGGACAAACCGTGAAGCAAAATGGAAATAGTCTCGGCCAAAATGCTGAACTCTGCTCACCGAATCCAATTACCTTGACTATATTAGTTGCGTCATGGATACATTTTATAAAGGCTTCTCTGTGGTATTAATTTTATTTGTAGACCTTCTGAATTTGTAAGCAGAACTTAGCATGAGAATAGAATATTTCAATCCGTCTGTTCTTCCTTTTTGCTTTCTCTTAATTTATCATAGCATAATTTTTATTCAAATAAAAAATTGAATTACTTCCTCAAAAAATGAAAAATGAAAATAAATAAAAGACATGTTACATTGTTCTTTTATTTGGCTACAACACTGCATATTGATAATGGAAAAAAATTTGAAAAATAAAATACTTCTTCCGCTGTTGAAATCGTGAAAGAAAATTGGAGCCTAAGATAATCGAGATGTATTATAACATTTCTTCTTACAGATATTTTTCTATGCAAATTAACTTATCTTTGGCATCTGCAGTTTATTTTATTACATTCAACTTTTTTTTTATTTCGTAATAGACGCTTAAAGTAAAGAATAAGTTAAATGGATTTTTAAAAAATACAATAAAAGTATTTAAAAGAAATTTAATTTTACTATCGAAGTATTAAGTAATAAAATTCATAAACCTGAAAAGTTCAGATAATATTTTTATAGCTTCTAATAAAAGAAGGAAACCTTAGGCAACTGTATTTCCTATTTAACTGTTAAAGAATTTAAATAAAATGGAAAATGACATTTATAAAAGAATTTAAATAAAATGGAAAACGACATTTTATAAATATACATAGAGAAAACAATAAACAATGCAAAATAATTTTATTATTTTTGGATATTTCTTCTACTTACCATTTTGACTGTATATATATGATGCAGAATTTGCTAGAATCAATTCAACATGCTTCAGGTAAACCTTTCTGATTATTTAGCAGTAATATGTGTAATAAATCTAAAAAGAACAAATTCTTTTTCATGAAATTACTTTACCAGTCAAGAACAGTTTTCACGTATTAATTTTACAGTTGGAGAGAAATATATTCAGATTACGGAATCACTATTACATTTTTGACAATATTAGTACTGTAAAGTACATTACCAATGAAGTTTGTCATCATCGTAAAATCAATCTGAATGACATGATTAAAAAATTTTTATTCAAACAAATGAATGAATGGGCCTTATTCTGCCAAATAATATACGGAATATATATTGTAAGGCACGAGGAAAGTTAAGAAATAATTAGTCCTGAAGCTACACCACTGAAGATCTGAAAAGTGTTGAGTACTTCCTCATTGCTATTATTTCCATGTCCACTCTTATCTGGTTTTACCTTTTAGGGTTCCATCTATTTTGCGTAATGGGGCATCTAGATGGATTTTACTCTAAGGAAAAAGTGTGTGTGTGTATGCGTGCGCATATGTGGAGGTGCTTTGATTTAAAATGATTTTCTGGTGGGTTCTGGTGAGTTCTAGCATCATCAAAATGAAAACACTTCTGTTATTTCCTGCTCATAGGACTGAGATAAGATCAGTGTAACGTGCTACGCTAAAGTCATGTTTGCGCAAGTTTTAACGGTTGAACGAAACGACCCCGTGTCGTAAGTAACCATGAGGCTACCCTCAGAAAATAGAACAAAGAAACAGAAAAGGAACATGCACTTCCTGTTTCTTGAATGTTGAAGAATTTTCTAGTAGAGTCCAAACAATTCAACTAGCTCGGCAATGGATATAAAGCCAGTCCTATTCCAGAAAGAGGAGAGAATAGGTTCCGGCTGGCTGAGTAAAGTAATGCCTGGCCCAAGGGTCAGAATCAGTATATTTATCATGACGTATTTCAAGTTTGGATTTTTACCCGGTGAATGACAAAAGAGAAACCCGGTTTTGAGAAAGAATTCAAAATACATTCTCTCGGCGCCCCTGCATTTTTTCAGAATTCATTTTGATAGCAGTAAGGTCACATCGATGAGTCAAATTGTTCCCTTTTAAAATATTCGTATTCGAAAGGACAATGTGCGAAAAACGTCTTTAAAAAACAACTATACAAAACATTTAAATACTAATGTACAATAAACAATATTTTCTAACCACTTGGCACAAAATGACGTTTGGCCGGTCAAAACGCCATAAAAATAGTTTTTAAAAAGCATCTGTACGAGTCTAGAAATTCATGTCTCTTATTCTCATAAGATACGAAATCATAATTATTTTTAGGAGACCAATAACGAGATTAAAATGAAAACATGTCCAGTTGTTCGATTGTAGTAATTTAAATCTTTTAATTTGCACTTGAATGATGTAAATATTTGATTTGGGGTGTAGTAACTATAATGTCGAGGACAATTTTTGTTAAGTATAAAACAAATGCTGGAAAATAAAAGAAAAGGTGGACATTAAAAAAGCGAACGAAATCATGTAATGAAATATATAATATACATGGGATGGACGAACGCTAAGTACGGCATCTCTTTATAAACATCTATTATTAACGCTTTTTCCCATTCTGTTATTTTTTCCACATGTACGATTGCCACATTAAGGTTGAATGAATAAGTCAGAAAGGTATTCAGATATTCTCTTTATAGCCTATTGTAAGTATTTGTTGTTTGAAGGGAATAGAATTACTGTGATTATACATAGGGATCTGTGCATAATTTTACAATGCTTAGACCTATACATATGAATACACATGTGTGTGTACTGATATCCACGTAAATTCCTACTAAGAGATATAACGATGCAGCACATTTAACGATGGATCACTGTTAGAATATTTATACCATTAGATCAACAAATATAAGATTAGTCGACGTGATTCGTTAAAAATATTTCTCCACAGTCACTGCAAAAGTAAAAAAGAAGCACATAGAGGAATTCAAAAGCTTACTAAAACAAAATAAAACACAGACACACACACACGTACATACATACATAAATATACAAATATATATGCATGTTTGTGGAAAAATGGCAGATTTTGGTGAATCTCCCAAGATAGTAAGAATAAGTGGAAAAGTGGTTAAATCAAACACTAAAATGGGTTTAGTAGTAACATTTCGTTATTTATTCTTCCATGAATAAAGAACGAAATATTTCAACTAAACCTATTGTAAGTCGTTGATTTACCCACTTCTCCACTTATTTTTATTATACATAATTTTTACAAAAAAAAATTAATTCTGAAGAAGCTATTTTTGTAGCAACATGTACCAATTAGTTTTTTTTCTGAATTATCTTGTATTACTCATACCGTGGCATTTTATTCCACACTTTACTTATATAAACAGATTTGACATGTTTGTATGTAGCACTTTTTGCATTCTTTTCGAAACGGGCTGGTATTGACTTACTTTTCTGTTCAGTTGTTTAGTTTCATAGCATACCAACTCTTGGTGGTTATTTATTGCCAAATCTTAATTATAACTATATTTCATGATTTTTATGAGAATTGTTTGTAAGAATATTTTTAAAAATCAGCCTAAATCATTTTTTGAGCTCATTTTAATGGATTCTAGCATTTCTATTTATTGTTTGCTCAGAGTTAAGAGGTTGTAAATGTTGCTAATAGAAATTGCTTACACTATTTGCACATTGTTAAATGGTTTCAAGCATTGTAATCTATTATTAATTATTCATAGTTAAATGGTTTCAAATGTTGAAAATGGTATTCAGTTTTATTTGATCTTCAGATACAACCCGACCCTTTACTTCCAATTCAGGTCGCAGTTAATTTGGAAGTAATCACAACAAAGTTGAACCCCGCATTCCACAAAGCATCAGTACTGGAACTTCTTTATGAAATGACTTAGTGTCATGACAAGGAAATTCATTAGGGTGATCTTTTTCCCGTTTCAGAGATGCAGTCAATGTAATCTACAGTCCCAGCTGACCGAGTCTTTATTGTTCGTTGGAGCTGTTGTTTACAATATTTTCATCAGTAATATAACCCCTATCATTTGTAGCTGAGCACCCATTGAACATTATTAAATCCCGATGTAAGCTGTTATTTTGACACACTTCTTTGTCGTTAGTATTGATATCTGCCTGTCTAATGAGTGTGAAATCACGAATCCTTGAGTGTTCGGAGTATTGAGCGAGATTTCAAATATATATACACAAATGAAACCTCGCCCTAAACTCCTAAAACTCCGGGATATATGTATGCACTGGTATTTTGGCATGGAACAGATTTTGCATTATTTTCAAAATGATCTGTTTTTAACTTCTTATTTGGGAGGTTATCTGGCTTACAATAATCTCATATATATATATATATATATATATATATATATATATATATGGTTTAAGTTATTATTCCAGCAAGTTTTGTTAAAGACAATGGAACACTTTTTATTATTCTTACTTTTATTTTTTCGAAGGCAGGGATTTTTCTTTATCTAGATGGCTCCATCGTCTCTTACAAAACATGCTTAAATACTATATACATATAAAGAAATGCTTTTGTGCAGGCTTATGGTCGAATAGTGAAGATAGAAAAAACCTGATATGAGATACTTACTTTTTACTTTTACTTTTTAGTAGAATAACACAACATATAAATTTTGCAAGCCACTAATCTCTCTGGGTTACTGTATATTAACTGATCTGCATTTGATCTATATAAATTTGATCCAGAAAATCCATTTTTGAATTTATTCTAAAATGGATTATTTAGTTGTGTGAACTCCTTTTTCTGTTGGTTCTATGGTCAAACGGTTGCGGATATATATTTAGCTTTATGCCTTTATATATATATATATATATATATATATATATATATATATATATATATACTCTAACATATGAAGAGGATAAATGAGTGAGAAAAAAAGTGATTTGAGTGCGCTCATGCCTTTTTGTTTTTGCACTCATGCGCAAATATAAGTGTGTTTAGTCAAATATTTTTTTGTGGATAGAGAAGCCCACTTAAATATAACAAGAATTTCTAATAGCGTTTTTAACCGAAAAAAATATCCTTGTGGTAAAAGATATTAATTTTACACAAAAATACCGTTATATTCGTGTATACATATATATATATATATATATATAATACGTGTGTGTGTGTGTGTTTGTGTGTGTATAATGAGAGACCTAGTTATCAGCTCAATTGTTTGTGAATATTTTATAAGTAAAATTTAAAAAAAAGACGTTTTGAAAGATTAAGTGCCAAAAGAATCATAATAACAGTGATGAATGAGCAAGTAAATATGCTGAAATGAATTTCACATATAGTTTCCTGCTATTAAAAATATATCTATCTTTCATTGTTAGTGAATTGATTCATTATCTTGCGGAATATGTATATCTCATTTATCTCGAACTCTATCCGTTTGTATGTATATATATCTATATATCTAAATATATATGTGTGTGTGTGTATTTGATTTTATATATATATATATAAGATCATTCAATAGTTTTACTCATTTGCTAACATTGTTTTGATTATAAAACATTCATTAGGCTGTATGAATTTTTTAAATGAGACGAAAAAGTGAAAAAGTTTTAAACATCCTGTTGCCATTTGTAACGTTCTCTCTATATGTGACCACACGTACAGTTTCAATTTTACAGAAGTCTTATACTTATTCCAGTAAGAAATTAAATGTTGACAAGTTTGGAAGTCAATGATACTTGTCATAATGGTACCAAATAAAAGGTTGCATTGTTACTGTACCAAATCGAACGTTGTATCATTATGCATTAAATGTACTATTGTACTACCATGTACCGAAACGGGTTAAAGTGGGTATCGCTACGTCTTAAGTGGTAGCTGGACTCCGTTAAAACCTCATCGTGAGGAAAAGGTTGATGAACACTCGAAATTATGTCATAGTTCACAAATACAAAGGTTTATTCGCTACTACACTTTTTAAGTAGTCGTCGGAAGAAGAAGGAATATATGAAAGCTATGTCGACCGCGTTTGCTGGACAAAGAGAAAAAGCATGTCATGAGGAGAAAGAGAGCAGAGAGAGACCTTGAATTTTCTTTCTGGTTTCCTGCGGTACTTCATATGTCCTTGTTCGCTGGGTTCACCTTCATAGATTTGCATCTGGTGTGGGACGCCTTTTCGAAGCTCACCCCAATATTGGTGCTGCAACTTTCGACAACCTTTACATTTTCCTGGCTAGTGTTCACTCGTTTCTTTACTTTGTCACGTCTCTAACTGATGTCGGATGGAGGATATATCTATTTTCGGTGATTCCACACCTGTGCAGAGGTCTTGGGACCTCCGTTTTTTTCTAGTCATTCTTAATCAACGTAGTCGTTCACCCGTGACTTGTTAGCCTACAACAAGTGCTTTGGCCTGATTCACAAGAGGTCAGCTAGCCGTTCTGTAGATTCTGTTTCTGATTTTTCTTTTCTCTCTCCTTCCTCAGAAATGTACTTCCCGTCACTTTCTAACTTCAATTCTCCATATCACGTTAGAGAAATCTTAAAGTATCCAATGTTATTGCATAATATTTATCATATTGGTATCTTTTGCTTAAGGAAAAAGTATGATTTATTAAAGTCTTTTAGATTATATATATATATATATAGAGAGAGAGAGAGAGAGAGTATAGATACCATTCGAATCAATATTTTTGCAGTTAAAAACTGTAAGAGCGTACAAATAGAGAGCTGAAATACGAAACAAAATAATAAAGTATTACTTATTAAATCAAAATGGAATAGAAATTTTACGCAGAAAGACCATGATTATCAGAAAGTGTGAGGAATTATGGATTGGTTTTTCAATATATATTTGTGTCTGTGTGTGATGAAGTTGTTGCAGCTGTAAGTTAATCTTAGAGTATGTAAGTCTTTTTAATGACCTAGCAATATTCGTAAGTTACTTAATGCCAAATCTGTCCTTGTAGCAGAGCAGCAGTGATATTATTTAAAACGTAGTTGAGACATTATGGGGTTCATAAATTTTCCCAAGTGTACAGGTCCAACAATAAATGTAATAGTGCAACTGGAGTTCAAACTCAACTCCAATGTCAAGCACATTAACCATTACGCCATTTCGGAAGTTAAAATGATAAACATTCTTCCAATCTTTGTTATATGGAATTACTGAAGTGAAGGTTCAACCAAATGACGTTTCTTTTCTACTTTTATTCGTTCATTTATTTATTATTCTTATGTTATTCCTTCTGCATTTACTTCTATGATTGTTTTCAATTTTGTTTTTAAATAAGTTAAATTGTTTATTAAACATTAGAAATTTAATAAATGTCTTATAAACAATTCAACCAAAGAAAAATCTGCTAAGTTACCCCCAATAATCCAATGTAGCTATTGCTATAGAAAGTACACGGAGTTGAATTAAAACTTTCTTTTAAACGTTCACTAGCCGAACGTTTTCAAACACACAATTCACAGGGGGGTGTCCTCGTGGTGTAATGGTTAAAGCGATGGACTGCGGAATCGTAGTACGCGAGTTCGTACTGCGGTCGCACTATTACGTTCACTTTCGGGCAAATACTCTTGGGAAAGGTATGAACCCCCTTATCCTCCCAGCTATGGGTTAAAGAGTACCACTAAAGTTCTTCTAGGAGAATTGCTTTGGCATTAAATAACCTAAAAAGAGTTCATATGCCACAAAACAAAGAAACGAAACGAAACCAAACAAAATATACACAATAGGGATGTAATTGCTGTTGCAACCATAACAACTGCTGATATGTTTCAGAGATTAACAAATATTAAATACACACATACACTTTTACATATATAAAATGGTGTCTGTGAATGTACTTACACATATTTATGCATATCTCTCTCTCTCTCTCTATATATATATATATATATATATATATATATACGGACACTAATATACTCTCGCGCGCACACACACACATACAAATGTATATATATATATATATATATATATGTGTGTGTGTGTGTGCGTATATTAGTGTATATATATATATATATATATATATACTGAGGAATTTATAATACTTTTCTGCACAAAAAAGTAAAGGTTACAAAGGAAAATATATGAATAATACTTATGTCTGAAAAACTAAAAATGCAGAAATCATTTTTCTTTGTCTGCGGTCTCAGTTGTCAAATGCCATAACAATTCAACTCAAATAGCCACGCTTCCTCTCCTTACTTTCTATTTAGCTAAGAGGTTTATTTATTTATTTCCTTTTGGCAGCAGCAAATCGAAATGAGGTGGGAATGAAGAATGAATTTGCTTATGATGTGCTCGGTTAATCGATTCGTTATGCCCAATTATTAATTGAAAGTAGAGCTTCAATTCCCAGTCGAATAACAAACAATGAAATCCATGTCTGGGTTTTAACATTACACATAATCATTTCATTGTTTTGTTGTACTTCTTGTTGTTCTATTATTTCTCATTTGCTTTTGTTATTGATGATATTATAGAAAAAAAACCCTCCGACTGATCTAGGCAATACGATCTCGCGGATTTTTATAAGCCCTATGGTTATCAAGGATTTTACTTTATGCAGATTCACAGAAACTGTTAAATGTTATACGTGACAATATCGCTCTCACGAAGGGTCACACAAACTGCTTTCCCAAACGTATTTGGTTGCCCAGTCGGCTGGGGCTGTAGAATACACCGACTGCTTCTCTGCAGAGGGGTAAGACACCCCCAACGAGTGTCCTGGGTATGACACTAAACAATCTGATGGTGAGGTTCCAGCAATGCTGGAGCTTTGGGGAATGCGGAGTACCCCTTCATTGCCATTGCTCTCAGGTCCACTCTGACCCGGAGTGGTAGCACCTGATAAGGGTCCTATCTATGGGTTAAATAGAACTAAACCATGCTTCTTTCACTATAATGATTTTTGCATTTAAACTGCGTATTTATGCTAAACTGAATTGTTTAAAATAGAACTGTTTAGACATTGGAACTGCGTACGAGTGCTGAACTGAATTGCTCGAAATAGAACTGTTTTTGACTTCTAAACTGTGTACTTATGCTGAACTGAATTATCTGAAATAAAACTGTTTGACATTTAAATCTGCGTATTGCCCAGTCAGCTGGGGCTGTAGAATACACCGACTGCACCGCTGCAGAGGGGTAAAACCCCACTTAACGAGTGTCCTGGATATGACACTAAACAATCTGATAATGAGGTTCCAGCAGTGCTGGAGCTTTCGGGAATGTGGAGTACCCCTTCATTGCCATCGCTCCCAGGTCCACTCTGGCCCGGAGTGGTAGCACCTGATAGGGCCCTATCTATGGGTTAAATAGAACTAACAGCATACTTATGCTAAAATGAATTGAGAAAACTGAATAGCTTGAAATAGAAACGTTTTTGACAATTAAACCGTACTTACACTTAAACTGCATGTTTATGCTTAACTGAATTATTTCAAATGGAACTGTTTTTCGACATTAAAACTGTATTTACACCTAACTGAATTATTACATATAACTATTTAAATAGTTTGAAATGGAAATGTTTTTGACAATTAAACTGTGTATTTATGCTAAACTGAACTGTTTTCAATGGAACAGATTATTTACATAAAAATGGATTTGGCGTTAAATAACCTACAAAGGTTGATATGCCATACAAACAAACCAAACCAAATGTATTTGGTAGTTGGAATGCAACCTATATAATGTTATTTCGGCTGCAGTAGCCAGGTGGAGCTCAGCCTTCTCGTTGTCTACAACTGATTTTCCTTATTCTAGACCGATTACCCTACCAATCTACAGGGAGAATAGTTACATATATACATTTTTCAAGGGTAATAGTGCTCTGTGTAATGCAAACTGCCTCGTTCAGGATTTGAACTTGCGTTGCTGTCTCTTTTTTCGGGCAATAACCGATTCGGTACGAGTGCCTCCTAATGTACATTTACTCTTCCCTTTTGAAAAAAAATGGGCAACTTTAAACATTATTTCAAATTGTTAAGAATTAATTCATCATTTAATCATCTGAGACTATTATTTCCAAACGAAGTCCCAGGTACATAGTGGTTAATGTACTGGACTGTGACATAAAAGAAAGCGAGCTCGAACTCGAGCTAGTACGTTCACATTTGTACTAAATAACTTTTGTATTAAATAACTTTCGATGGTTGATATGTCATTAAGCATAGAAGCCAACCCTAGAATTTTCACGATTCGATTTATTTTATGTATTTCTCCTCAGTTTGGTGTCGTAGATTCAGTTTAATTCTAATTTCTCCAGAAATAAACTCAAGCATGAAGAAGACGGTACAATGTATATGCCAATATACATTTAAAATATATAAGTGGAAAAATATCTGAAATTATATATATCCTGAAAAATACAGTCAGTGATTATTTATGACTTTATTGGATATTGATACATGAAATTCTGTATCTTTACATGACTCATTCGTCTTTCCATTATCTAAATTCCATATATATATATATATATATATATATATATATATATATATATATGTTTGTGTGTGGGCGTATATATATATATATATATTAACCAATACCACATGAAACAAAATTTGCCTCCTATCGCTAAATTCAACCAAGTAAGTTGTACAAGATATGTCCGACATTTTCTGGGGAAGCTATGATAAAATAATAAGTGACGTTCTTCAATGTACCCCTTGATATGGACGTGTCATTGTTGGTTGACCAACAAGAACTTATATAACACCGCACTCTGCGGACACAGAATGCAATCAGGAGGACTTGTCGGGAATGATGAATTATAGGGACGAATAAAGAGTCAAAGAAAATCCGTGCTAGCAGCGGGATTGGATTCTCTCTCTCTCTATATATATATATATATATACATATGAAGTCCATCTTCCTGAAGAAATAAATTTATATCAGGAATGATACATAACGACTTTTCCTGTCAAGGCAAATGCCCAAAATATTATTGCTTCGAGTATAAAGCGTATTCTGTTCAACTCGAAATCAATGGCGGTTTTTCGGAGCAAGTATTTCGCTAGATATCGTTTATCGATCATCACGATTATCAATATGAAACATTTAAAATGACATGTTTTTTAGGTTACTTGGGCCGTCTCTAAAGGTAAGCTTCAATATAATCAGGGACCACATGTACAACGGGGCCACGGCAAGTCTACTGTGTATCACATTCTACCTGCTTAGATCACTATCCTTTTAATGGTCTTTGGAAGTACTAAATTATTTTTTCTTACACTATCTCATTGTTGTGTAACTCACTCCATATAATAGTCAGTTGGTAAATACTAGTTATTTTGCGATAATTTTCATCTAACTTGTTTGAATGGCCGTGGACCTCTTCCGCTATTACCAATTACTAGCTTGAAGCAATCGCTTCAAGGAATTTTTTACAATTTTTATTCGTAGATGTTCAAACAATGATATTCCACTCATCAAAATAGTTTTTTTCTTGCCTATTTATTATCTACTAGACGTTCAGGGTACATTGTTTATTCTGTTACTTTAATAAATTACATTTATCATATAATTAATGGTTAAGGATTATATCCCTTGATTTCCTCATGACCATTAAGTGGCGTGACCAAAGTTTGGTTTGGTTTGGTTTTATGGCATATCAACCATTGTAGGTTATTTAACGCCAAGTCCATTTTTATACATACAGTTCTTTTTCAAATAATTCAGTTTAGCTTAAGTACACAAAACATTTCCATTTCAAATGTCAAAAACATTTCAATTTCAAGTCATTCACTTTAGTCAACAAAGTTAAATGGTTCCAAGTATTGCTATGCATCAGTTACAATTTAATTAAGCATCAGTCATTTATTTACGTACAATTAAATGTTAAACCAATTCTATTTCAATCAACTCGGTAAAACATAAGTACGCAGTTTAAATGTCAAAACAGTTCTATTTCAAACAATTCTGTTTAGCATAAGCCCGCAGTTTCTATTTTACATAGATAAGTCTCTATCAGGTGCTATCACTCAGGACCAGAGTGGTCCTAGGAGCGATGACAATAAAGGGGTACGACGCACTCCTCAAAATTCTAGCATTAGTGGAGCCTCACCATCTGATTGTTTAGTGTCATATGCAGGATACTCGATGGGGGAAGTTTTCCCCATGCAGAGATCCAGACAGTGTATTCTGAAGCCCCAGTCGACTGGGCCTCGTGACTGAAGTAGAATAAAAAATAGCGTGGAAAAACTCTCTCTTCCTGTCTCCCGCTTCAAAAACAAGAAGCAGACTTGTGTGTGTGAGTTTTCCGACAAAGGAACCATCACAACAATAAACATTGTAATTTTTTACACAGCCTCTACCATTCTATTTAGGACTCTTAACTCATACCAAAAGACTTCAACGGCATGATACGACTTTTCCCTATAATGATCTTTTAGTCTTTTTATATCATTCATTCCATTAAGCGTACTCATGTGATAAATATCATGTAATTTGTTCTAAATTGCTTTACAAAGTGTAGCACAGGGAAATATAAAACCATATCATATTTCCTCTTCTGCATATGTCAGAAATGTACCTCACACTCAAATAATCGTGGCGGTGTGCTATTGTACTCAGATAGGACAAATATACGAAGACTGATTTTCAAGTCGTTGATACTAAAGCCTCACATACCCACACTATTAGTTTATACAGAGGTATATGAATTGAAGTATCTATTCTTTTTAAAGATTATCATCATTAACTTGCATAAGGTATAAAACATTCCTATTTAATCATAATTATTAGTATATAAGTATATTTTCATGTAACTATTCTTATCTAATAATTATCGTTTATTTGCACACAGTGTTCTCGTCTGATTCAAATAATTTCCAAACAAATCTATTTGACCCATAAAGGGAATTTCTCAAAGACTAAAGCAAATCATAGTTAGAGGGATCACATCTTGGTGTGTCAAAACATAAGGGATTTTTTCCTACCTATCTTCATGAATGTGTACTTTATCGCATTTCTAATAGGAAAATAGGCGCCAATATACAGTAAAATCATCGATGATCTGCATTAAAATAAAGAAAAAGAATGATTTCTGTATCAAAGCTTCATTTGTTTTAGCTTTACGTAGAAAAACCTCTCCATTTTCCACTAAATCCTATCAAAGATTTTTCTTTGAAGTTCATAAAACACAGAATAATGCTTTAATTGTTAATTTGATTTGGCTTTATATGATAAAACCTGTCTTTGATTTAGAAATATTTTTGATCGTTTGAAGATTTAGGAAAACTCGCCAGTGTTTATCGTATTGGATATGTGTTCGTCCTGTCTGCGGGGCTTAGAAAAAGTTGATTGTATCCCTTGCTAAAGTGTAACACCCACCACAGAAAAAGAAATGGTATACCGAATTTGATATTAAACTGCATCTAGAGGTGTGACTCCAGTTTGGAAGCCCTGAGTTGAATGAAGTTCACCTTCAACCCCAATACACTCAGGTCAACCCTTGGCCTGAGGTCTTAGTAGTTCCACTTATGAGTCTGCAAATTATTTCTATCAGAAAAGTTTGATATCATATCACTGTGTGCAAAAATTGCTTAAGAAACTACACAAAATGAAAATATGAATGTTCAATCTACGCAATTCCCCTACTTGTTGGTTTGAAAAAAACAAAAAAACAAACACAAGACTGGCTAATATGCCGTTCAAATCAATCAATCAAACACTACGATTGAAAAACACTTGATTTTGAGATTTTAGTATGAGTATTCTTTCATTGAAGTAATGATATGCCAGAAATCCTTAATTATTGTCAATTTAAGCTTTTAAATTCTGCTAAGTTAGTGGTGCTTTAGTTTCACAGCTCAAGAAGCATTTTAAAATAAAATAGTATAATAATAAAATACCTTTTTTCCGCTCTTTCAGTATCATTATTAATCAACTGCTGACTTGGGAAACTTATTGTCTTATTTGTAAAATTTTTCTTTGTAATTTTGTCCCGACAGTTTGAATGAGAGTCAAGTAAGACTCGAATCCAATAATATTCTCAAGAACGTGGTATTTTCAACTAAGTAGGTGCCTTTACCTATATTCCTGCAAATGGAACCTCTTGAAATTTAAAACGATAATGTGATACACGCATCGTACAAAGAAAGCATTAGAAAATATCTTATTAGCATTTATACCTGTAGTTGAAATAGTAATGTGCAAAATTTGCCTTAAGATTTTATACATCGGCAAGTCTGTTATTATCTTACATTTTTATTAGCATTTTTATTGATTTAATGAGAATAAAAAGAAAAGAAAAAAACAAATTAGGTTTTATCTTTCACGCCGCACAAGTGAACTGTTATGTAATTCCAATATTTTCAGGAAATCGGATTCGTTTACATTTAGTTTTTTTCTTTGCCATTATTAAGAGTTATGGTTGCATATTTCTATTTATCATTAAAAATATTTAGGCATATAGATACACACAAAATAATATATTTTTCGCATTAATGCGTATTTTTCATGCGTACATCGTTCTGACGTACGTTTACAAATAGATACGAGTAGACAGATATTGGTTGGTTGTTTAGGGCTTGAATAAGAAACAAAACAGTAATATAAAAAGTAAAAATTAAATAAACGCATAATACGATAAATAAATACAAAAATAACAATCTCCCAGGAGGCCTCAGAGAGGAAACGTAATCTGCGCATACCTGAAAAGGCGGACTTCCTAGCGCCAAGAATTCAGTCTTTCTGAGATTCCTCTTACGCCTAGATCGGCAAGTGTGACTATTTTTACTGGTTCAGGAAAACATTCCTCTTGATTTGCGAATAAAAGTTTAGATGTAACTCTCTTTTGCCGTCATTAATTCCTCCTAGCCGGAAAAAACAACAAAAAGAAGCTAAGTGAATGGGGATAAGTAAAAAATTAAGTGACCAAATTCAGAATTCCCAACCACACTCCAAACATCTTATTTCCCTTAGTAGATTGATACAAACATTGATAGATATACACAATTGTTTCTCACATCACATGGATACATTACAGTTGAAAGAAAATGTTGCGTCATCCTCCTGATAATTAATATTAAAAAATTCGCATTTTTTTTACCGGGGTGCAGAAGCCATATATCTGACATCAGTGGATAATTAACATTAAATGTACAACCTGCGAGTCTGGCTCAGCATCTCTCACTCTCTCTTTCTCTCTCTCTCTCTCTGTATATATATATATATATATATATAAACAATTAAAAATGTCGTTTTCTCAGCCACAATTTCAAATTAAGAAAAACAGGCATTCCAACATATGTTATTAGCGATTAGCCAGCAGGGAGGTTTGCGTACATCCAAAATGAGCATTGAATTCTTTTACGTTGGACTGCGATCGAAAGCAAAATCTGATGGTAGAACTAATAAAAGTCTCTCATACACTAAGTTACGTGTACTGCACACATACACATATATGCACACACAGAATATTGCTTAATATATATATATATATATATATATATATGTGTGTGTGTGTGTGTATACACACAAAATATTGCTTATATATAGTTCTAAATTGTTAAAAAAAATCCCTTGAATATCCGTGAGTTTTAACTCGGTTAGACTCCACCTACTTTTTTTCTTATTTTCCTTTTTCTAATTTCACAGTCGACCTCTTGTCTTTGGTTCCCCGTTACAAATTGAATTTCTTTCATTTATATGAAAGTTAGTCACATGAATTCATGCAGGATACAAGATATGTCTGGTCAACATCCGGTTTAGTAAAAAAATCAATAATTTGGAGAACAATAAGATTTTAAATATCATAATAATAACAGCGAGATGGTATTAACAAGAACTGCAGCTATAATGATAATATCAACGATAATATAAAAGTTTTTAAAATAAAAGAAAAAGTCAAAGGGGAAGAAAAGAAAGAATATGCAAAAATTAAACGCTGGAAACTCACATAGTTTTTGCAGTATCGGGTCAAAGTTTAGTTACCATTTGATGATGAGATTTGTTTTCTTGCAGAAATTAGGACTGCATTTTTTGCGGGGTCTTTCTTTCTTTTTCTTCTAACTTCCCAGTCTCTTTGCCTCAAAAGAGGTGGGAAGCAGCATGGTGGATGTGAAGTAAGGCCGATGAATCCAACGTCGGATCAACGGCACGCTTCCCCTGACGCTAGGCGGAAGAATCGCACAGGTCAACGGCCAGGTTCAAATAGTTCAATCAGGAAACATCTGCTACTCATCTATAAGAGTGGCGTCTATATATCTGGTAAAAATATAGCCATCAAAAGATTACCATTTCTCTCACTCAAATCATAAGTAAAAATATCATCAGCCTTTGCACGAGGAAACAAAAGGAGCGTTCTGCTGAGTTTGGAGCTATGTCTCCTGTGTTTAAAAAATCAGCTACAGAACTCAAACAAAAGCTACTTAAATGTAAAAGCACAGTACAAATCGCGACACTTAACGTTAGAACTTTAAATAAAATATTCCAACTACCGGAACTGACTTCTTCTACGGCAGAGCATAATATAGACATAGAATGCGTACACGAACACTGATGATATCAAGGCGAAGTAGAAATTTAAAAAAAACACGATACTGGCAATGGATGGACATATATCTCAGTATATGCATAGAAAATTTCCGTCAATGCCATTAAAGGCGATATAGGAATGCTTCTCAGGCCTCGCTTCCTAAAATCACTAAATAGTACCAAGAAAATGTAACTAAGAATGATCATAGCTACGTTTAGCGGCAATCCCAGCACAACGATTATCTCCTGTTACTGTCTACCAAATGGTAGTGAAGAAACGGACCACATCACGTTCTTTCCAAGCTATCCGTTATTCTCTGTAGCGTCTCCAAATACAACTTTCAAATGATCAGTGGAGACACTAATACTTGAAAAGTTAGTGACGAAAATAACAAAATCTGCTTATCAACTCGCCAGAGAGAAATGGGGAACATTCAACAACTTTCTCATTTGAAAATTGACAAACAAGCTGCTGTATAGTCTTTTACGATTCATCAATGAGATAATCAAACATGATTTACGGAATTCAATTAACGAAACGAAACAAAAAATATATATATCTCATATCATTCTCAAAAAAGAGCATGCAGTTTGTTGTAAGTTTGAGAGATAGATGGAGAGACATATACTCAGAGAGGGGACTTCTTCTTGCTCCATATCTTCTTCCTGGAGCCAGGGGGTGCCCACGCTTGCACCCCCTAGAAAGCCGTATCGTCAGAGACGACACTAACACAACTGATCGGCTGCGTATTCCTGGTTCGACTATCGATTCTGACTGGCAGACTGTCTAAATCTGACCACGTGGTTCTCATATCGCGTGGTCCCATTCCGGTTACACACCGACTGGACTGGCCTACACCGACGCACTGCCACCCCCCTGTTTACTAATCGCAACTGATCGCAATTGACAACTTGTCAAACCACACGGGGTCACGATGAACGAACCCAAAATCCATATCAATAGTTATTATATAACAAAGCCTTAATAGTAAATTCCAGTAAAAGAAAGAACAACTATGGACTGCCACTTTTGCAAATAATGCTAAAACGATGATAGATCACATCCTCATGAATAAGTAATTGATTAATAGCGTTTTGAATTGTGAGGCATGGTCCTCTTTTCAAGGAGTGTCTTCCGGTCACAGATTTGTCACAGCAAACAAACATCTGAACCTTCGTAGGAATACGACCCAAATAACCAAAACCACACATTATGATCGGTACTTGCTTGAAAATAGAGATATAAATAATAAACATACTATAACACAAGAAAATAAATTCGATGCTCTTCTGGAGATATACAAAACATCATCATCATCACGATGTTAGAACGGATTTCCCTGACCCTCTCTCTCGCCACCCGTCTCTATCGTCCATTGCTCCCTGGTGTTCTTCCAGGCTACATCCTGTATCGGCACAAAACTGTTGGATATAGGTTCTAGGTGGTCGTCCTAACTTTGGTCGTCCATGTAAAGAGGTCAACAGGAGTATATCACTTATGTGTTCATCCTTACTTCACAAGTAGTGTCGCACACGTCCGATTTGTCTAACTTGGATAGTTTTCGTGATGGGTTGTAGGTTGCCGTACAGCTACTGTTTTGTTGGGCGTTACCTACAGAATTTGTTCAATACAGCATTCTTGCGTAATTGCTGTAAGCTTTTTCTCCATATGTTTAGGTAGCTTCTATGTGGTGCATCCATATAGTAATATCGCCGTGACCGCTGCTTGGAAAAAATTGCGTTTCCTTTTATCGGTTAGATCTGACTTCCAAATTGACCGAGAGCCTATCAATAGCTGTCCATGCCTTTGCTAGTCTTGTGTTGATGACATTTTTGTTTGATGAGATGCTGCTTCCGAGGTAGGTGAACCAGTCCACTAATTTCAAAGCCCCACCCTATTAGTGTGGAAATGTCACCTCTAAGATTAAAGGACATGTACTCTATCTTGGCTGCGTTGACACTGAGGCCTATGTCACCCGTTGTTCGTTCCAGACTATGTAGCAGGGATTTGGCTTGAACGGGTGTATTTGCTATAAGCCCTATGTCATCGGCGTAGTCTGCGTTCGTAATATTTTATGCGAGGTATCTTATGCTGCTTTCCTTTGCCTGCTTGAAACCGTCTTCTTTTATTAAATCAATGCTCGCTTTAAATACTGTTGTATCGTGGCAAGGAAAATACACAGTAAAATAGAGTTAATTGTTTATTAACTCCAGTGGTACAGTCAGACGTGTATTATATCTCACACTGTTGGTGTTATGTCCGAAGTTGGTCTTATTAATGACCGACAACCTTTCAGAGCTGTCGCTCTGCTTCTCCTTCTGCTTCTGAAACACGGAATCTTTATATTTCCGCGATACCGGAAGTCATGTGGTACGAGCAACTATACAAGTACGTAGTCTAGGCAGATAATAAAAAAAAGGTATGGGACCAATGTGTCTCATTGCTGCACATCTGCTTCAATGTAGAAATAGTCTGTGTCTCCATCTGATGAGCGTATTTTTACTTTCCTGTTTTTATGTAGCATCATTATGGTTGCGACGGTTTCCTTGGGGAGGTCGTAGGTAGGAAGTATTTGCTCCATCTCCCTCCTGTGTATCGTGTCAAATGCCTTAGAGCAGTCAACGAAGGATATTGTTGTCTCATTTTTTTTTGCACGTAAACCATCGAGAATTTGAAGGATAGATAGAATTTGTGATGTTATGGACCGATTTCTCCGAAAGCCATTTTGGTTCCTCCAAAGAATTTTCTCAATTTTAGGTTCTTTACAGTTATGTAATAGAAAACCGTTAATCGTACCCTCTATGGATGTAAGGGTTATACGTTGGTAGTTCTTGGTTGTTCCGTGGTCACCCTTCTTAGGGAAAAGGGAGGATGCATCTCTTTGTCTATCTGTCTATTGTATTCTGATAATATACGACATTACACTATCGGAGCATTATGTCACCGAATTCCCTTGTATTCCATACTTCTGGAGGTATTTTATCAAGCCCTGCTGCTTTCCTATTTCAAATTTTTCTTAGTACTGATTCGAGTTCTTCTTGCCTAAACTGTCCTAGTTTGATATCTTGTTAATTACTAATCATTTTTGTGATTGGCCCATCCGTAACTCTCAGAGGTTTTCCAAATAAATTTTCGAAATGTTGTTTCCATAGGTGTAATCGTTCTTCTTGGCTGGTAACATTCGCAGAACACTTCCTTCTGCTTACTTCGTTTTTTGTCTGCCATGCTATCCATGAGTGTGTATCTTCAACTGAGTCTCTAATCTTATTGATCTAATTTTGGGTGCATTCTGTTTATTCTTTTAGTTATACGTTAGTTAATTCATTTTGTGCCTTATGTTTCTGAGTGTTGATATTGGTTGTGTTCCTCCTACTGCGTACGGAAGAAGCGATTTTTACGTTTGAACGCTTTTTTCTAACTGCTAATGTCTCTCATGGGACTCAAGGTTTAGTCATTTGTGTAGCTGGTAAGCATTCTTCTACCGCTTGCAAGTGGCATTGACAAAGTTCTCATATTCGTCATTCGAATTTGGTGTTTCTGATATCTCCTGAAGTACATCGAATTTGTTCCTTAGTGTTAACGTATATTCATCTTTAATATCCCTGTTGTTAAGCAGGGACCGCTCATAGTGTACAGTTGTGGTTGTTTTGGCTGCATTCCTTCGTAGGCTCAGTTGTATCTTTGCCGTGACAATTCGGTAATCAGAAGATACACCCACCAAAGAGGAATATACCTTGCAATTCAATGCACTATTATTCCATTTCTTATTAATGAGGATGTAGACTATCCGTGCTTTAACGTTATTCGTGTAGGTGTAGGTCCATGATTTTCCCTATTTTTCTGAAATTTAGTAGTAAGGCATGTTAATCTATTTTCTAGCGTGAAATCTGTTTGATGTTCCCCATTTCTTTTTGACGAGTTGTGTGAGCTGGATTTGTTGTTTATATTTTTTACGTATTTGGGCATTCATCCTCCACCGATGATGAGAACTTTGTGTTTCGAGATGCAACGAACAAAAGCGGATAGCTCGTTATAGAAGGCGATGAAGTCCGTTTCTTCAGTAAAAATGGTAGTTTTCTAGCAGTAGAAGATTGTTGTGCTGGGGTTGCCATTAAATGTAGATGCCATCATCCTCGGTTGTATTTTCTCGGTGTTATTTAGTGATCGAGACAACGTCCGCCCATTGCCTGTGTCGTACTATTTTATATCACCGTTTTGAATGTATCTGTTTTCTTGTATGCATATTGTGTCTATGTTATGATCTATCGCAGAAGCTGTCAGCTCTGGTAGATCGTCTATGTCGCTATTTATATTGTTCTTTTGCATTTGAGTAATTTTTGTTTTAGTTTGAGGTTCGCAACTGATTTTTGGATCACTAGGTCCAGGGCTCCAAACTCAGCGGGAAGTGCTCTTTTTTACCAGCGTGAAGAATGATGCTGTTTTGACATGTGGTTTAAGTATGATTCATGGTAATCTTTCGATGGCTATGTTTTATTCACATCTACAAAGGCCAACCGAATAGATGAGCAGCAGTAGTTCCCTCATCGAACTATTTAATCCTGTGCCGTTATTCCGCTGGTTTCATCCACCCAGGACCTACTTAGGCATGCCGTAGACCCGTCTTTGTATTAGTTCGCCTTTACATCCACTATCCTGCTTCCCATGGCTTCCGACGCATATCTTTAAAAAAAATCTTTTCGCCCTTGTATGTATTAAGTTTTATCTCAGTATAAGTCAACAGTTTATTTTTTTTTAAATTCATCTGAGAGTTCTTATTTAAGGTTCATTGCAAATTTAAAGGCATTCTATTTTTACGCTAACTTAGGTGTTCGAACACTCTGAAATTTTTCAAAACGTATTAAAATCTTTTCCCTCGTTTTTCATCGTTCAACTGGAAGTTGGATTTACATTGTCTTTTAAATTTAAAACGCAAATAATATACAGAAATGATTTTATACATAATAGAATGTTTCATGAATTTAAAATAACTGTATAGTAAAAAGACAGGATAATTAAACCGTACGTTGACCGGTTCCAGAGGTAGTTACAGATTTTGTTTTTCTTTTTTGGGCTCCTTACAGTAATGCGAGTCAATTCTTAGGTGGATTAAGGAGGCTTTAATCTTGCGTCTTTTATCGAGATATGCACTGGTTTTAAAGCGTGTTTTGTGGTGGGGTGTTAATTTATTTTATATTTCCTCCTTTTTTTCTGTCTCTATTTACCACCTAACACAAAATTCCCAAAACACGTACTCCAATGACGAATATGAGAACTCTGTCAATGCCCTCATAGAAACACAAGAACTAAACATTAAGTTCCTTAGGAGACATTAGCAGTTAGGAAAAAACGAGACAATGTGAAAACAACATCCTATGTAATAAAAGGAACCTAACAAATACCAACGTCCAGAAACTTAAGAAGGCACGGAGAACTGATTAATGCATACCAAAAAAGAACAAATTGATTACGTTGAAGGTCAGATCAATAAAAGTAGACGTTTGGTCGAAGATAAACAATCACGAATAGCGTGGCCGACAATAAATGAAGTGAGTAAAAATAATACATACGCAGAAAGATCATTAAAAGAATCTGCTTAGAAAATCCTCTAAAGTTACAGATGAACCTTTCACAAAAATTATAAATAACCAACTAGATATCAAATGAAGGCTGTTTACCCAAGAAGAACTCGATATAGTACAAAAAAAGATTTGAAGCAGGAAGGCTGCCGATCTTAATGAAATACCACCATATCTATGGATGACAAGGAAATTCGATGACTTACAACTCCGATACTGCAACGCCGTATATAACCTCAACACGATAGAGAGATGAACGAAAGGCTGAATCCTTCTTTTCCCCCCAAAAGGTGACCTCGGAATCGCCAAAAATACTGGGACGTAACCCTTACTTCTGTACCGGCTAAGGCTTTTGAACAAGAAATTGAGAAATTTCTTTGAAAAAAGCAAAATGTTTTGAGAAAAATCGATCTATGACAGATTATAACAATCCGTCGAGTCTTATGAATTCGTGCAAAAAAGAAAAACCTCGGGGTGACACTCTTATTTGTATATTTCTCCTAGGCATTTGACTCCGTTCACAGAGGGAAATGGAGAAAAAGCTTATATCTTATAGTCTCCCCAAAGAAACTGTCGGAGTTATAATACATGAAAACACGAAAGTAAAGGTTCGCTCACCTGATGGAGACACACTGACATTTGACATTGTCGCTTATGTTTTTAAAGGGAATAAATTAGCCCCATATCTGTTCCTAATCTGCCTATTTACGTTCATAACACGTAAATAGATCTAATGAAATAAAACTCATCTACAACAGCTCTGTATGGTCACATAATGTAGACTAAAAGACCAGCCAGAAACGATGGCTGTTAGAGACGAAGGGTGAGAGAGTCAGGGGAATCTGTGCTAGCTATACACGTAGACATTAATTTTAAAATTGTTTTGTCAGATGAAATACGCTGATTCGAAACTTTGAATAAAAACCAGAAAAAAAAAGCTTTAAAAATTAACTTTTAAAAAATGTCACACTCTTTTTACTGAATTATCAAAGTTTTTTTTATAAATTCAGATTATTAGCCAATAATTGCAATTTTGTGAAATCCACGCTTTTTTTAAAACTAAACAGGTGCGGGTTTATTTTCACACCTTAATGAAAACTTCTTTTTTTTACAGACGCACATATACATATAGGACAAAATAGAAAATATAACAATAATCAGTTAGAGACACTTATGCTTTTATAAAGAAATAGTTATGCACTGATTAAAAAAAATTGAATACAAACATTTGTTTAAATTATTGGCAGTTTTTAAAACAAAAATAAAATGTTTCGTGAAGCTTCCGATCGTTTTTAATTAGAAGATGGGGTGATAATAATTTTTAAAACGGGAGCATTGAAAATCGTCGTTATTTTGGAGGAATTTCTTTTTTTCGGAAATTAAAAGGTATAAACAATAAATTAACGACAGTGACAAAATTATTTAATTTCTTTGTCAATTGTTTTTAATTCTTTTGGAAGTATATGATCCCTGAACAATTTCTTTTATATTGATTTCAATTGAGTTAAACAGAGATAGTTGTTGAGGTGCGTGTAAGACCTGGAATGTTGCAATAAATCAAAATGTACCCATAACTCTGCTCCTGCTAACTGGGTCGACACAGGACCAATTTCTCTTTTATCGTCGGAAAATACCTTTATAGTTTATCACACAATGGTTTATTGTAAAATGCTTCGTTTTTCCATAATTTGTTTATAAAGACAGACACAGCAATTAATTATTACTATCTCTCTCTCTCTCTCTCTCTCTATATATATATATATATATATATATATATATATATATATATATATATATATATATATCCGTGTGTTTGATAAAATACTTCAAGATGCATGCACAGCTGAGCCACTTATGTTATAAGATGATTTTATCAAAACATTTAGACTGCAGCCTAAGCATTTAAACGAATTTCAGACACTTAAGAGCCAGTTCTCACAACGGAAAGATTTTTTTTTTATTTCCAAAACACAGGATTGTATTAATACAACACCAAAATGTGCACTGTGCTATTTTTTTCTTTTTTCCTAAAGTAAACTTCATCTGAACCGTAAACTTTGATAACGGGGAGTACATTAGAATTTAAATACTACTGCGCAGTTTCACATCACATCAAAAGGAATTTTTGACCAAGAAAATCTCGCTGGAATAAAAGACTTTAATGCCAAGATATCATTTTTATAAGACATCTAAACTGTCATTTCTAGTTCAATCACTATGAATACAGTATCACTATCTTGGCATTTTCTATATACATCCCTGGGGAAAAAATGAGACAAGTCCAAGTGCCAAAATGTTAAACATTCAAAGCTCATGAATGTAACCCTAACAGATAATTAATTAGAGAGAAATTTATAATAGTCACTACAGTATTTTCTACGGTACAACAACTTATCACGCTGAAACTGCTCAATTACTATGTTATTTTGAATATATCCTGCATATTTCCAGAGTTTAAATATGTTGTTAATATTATCATTCAGCTACTTTTTGGTCGGCTCAGTTTGTTGTCTTCAAGCACATATAGATGTATATCTAAATGTAGTTATTTTACTAAGGTTGGATATAGCAAAATGCCTGAAGCATGAGCAATTCTACAGAGAATCTAACTCGCTAGTAATGGTTCATTAATCAAACTAGATAGCCTTACATCATAGATGGCTTCAAAATTTCTTTTATATATGTCATAATATCATTAGTTTGCTATGAGTTCCTGCCGTTGCTTTAGAGGTTTCTCATCTGAGTAATGAACACGTTCAATGTTGCTTAACGTTGATGATCTATCGGGAACCATCGGTTTCAGCACGTCTTGGGCGTAAGGAATAGGTTCCTAACAATAGTTAATTTATCAAATGCATATTTGTTTATACAGGTAATTAACTATGTACATTCATATTTTTGTGTCTTGGCGTGCGCATTTATATATATATATATATATATATATATATATATATACACGTGTGTGTTAAAGTGCATTTCTAAATCTGAAAAGTGTTTATCCGCCGCTTGAAATTTCAATTTTGAATTTTAAGCAAACCTTTAAAACGTTGCACTAAGCTCTAGATAATCATTCTAAAGATGTTCCCACCGGAGATATTTTGCCCAACAGTCAACGTCAGATTCAGAATTTTAATATGTTTGTTGCAACGGTGAAAATTAGTGAAGGGCTTATATTAGCACGAGTAAATCCGTAGTATCACAGCACTACAAACAGTGAAAGGAAAGATAAGATAAACACATTGTTCCCTACAAAAACGTTTAACCTTTCATATTCTTAAAACGGTATTAAAAGAAAGAATTCATCAACAGATTTTTCCATTAACAAGCAGTGTGTGGAACGGTGGCAAAAAGAAAAAAAACTTGATTGGAGAAAGTAAAATAGCTTCAGAGCTTTCATAGATAAGGTCTCTACTCTTTAAAGAACGGAGGCAAAAGAGTTTTTGTGACACCCCACCAGGTCCCTAACGCACATATCCATTTCTTTAGGGATATAATTACTGTCTCCTTACATTTCTATAATAATACAATTTTTTTTTTATATATCCATCAGCTGAGCAAGTATATCATTACAAGCGATATTTTTACACATTTATTAGTTCACTGTACAATTCATCTGCAAAATAATCTACAATTAAAAAATTACTTTTGGGTGATATTATCTCCCTACAAACCATACAGAATTGGTGTCAACTCTGTTTAGACATAAACATACATCCCCTTTTAACGATATTGCGTTCGGTAGAGTCTCCAGACATTTTCACAAACGCAGTTTGTTTTTACTGAATATAGTCAAGGTAAAATATTATTGTCTCAAGCCATGGTGGGAACTGTTTTTTTTTTTGTTTTTTGGTTGTTTTTTTTTTTTTCATATTAGTTTTAAAAGTAGTTGTCGTAGGGCAATGAAGACTTATTGACGCCGTGTAATGGTCCTGATTCAACGAAAATGTTACTAGACTGTGAGGCGCCGATTGATGTTACGTAGCAGTTTGACAGAAATCGGAATTCTGTTTGTGGAAAAACTGTAAAACTAGTTGTAATAGGTCATGTGAAGATCTTACTGACGTTCGGTTGATTGGTGTTTTATTGGTTATCAACACTTGTGGTTAGTTAAAGGCTAAATAGTTATATATAGTAAGTGAATAGTTTGTAAATTTACTTTTATCACACTTGTTTGAGATCATCTCTTTGCACTCAGTTACATGATTCAAGCATTTATCTCTAAAACTATAAATACTACTTTATTCTAATCATTTGCATTCATACCGTTAATTGCTTTCAAGAATTACAATTGAACTTTAGTAAGCCATCCTTAGTAAATGATTGAACAGTCTTTTTTGGCCGGTGGATGGAACTTTAACAGCTACAACAACTTTTGTTTAGTCGACCTGGGAGTAATGATAATGAAAGGGTACTGCACATTCTCCAAAAAGTTTGGACTGGAATCTCACCATCAGATGCACTCGTTAGAGGGCTGCACTCTGCATAATCTATATTTCCACCAGACAGGACGTTTATTAAAGAGTTGTGCTTTTGTTTTATAGTTAGTCTTAACTATTTCGAGTAATTTTTTACTGTTGGTCCTGCATTATATCAGATTACTTTTGACAAGAATTTTGGCGCATTAGGGCTTCATGATGTGTGGGTTTGTTGAGATGCTCACTAATCGCATTCTGAACGGATAGGTTGGAGATTACCTGTCTAGACAGAGAAGTAGTAGCTTGTCCAATATATGAAATCAGTAGTTCTTTATTGAGGGAGAGACATTCTAATTAGGAATAAGTAAAATTTTACACGCTATCACTCAGTTGTATTTTTTAGTTATGTATGATCAGACTGAGATAGGTAGATTTGGAGACTTGTTATTTCACTGCTTTTAGATGAACAAAATTCTAAAAATTGTAAGATTACATTCCATAGTTATTTTACTTCAGCACATGTGTCTACTATCTTTTATCAGATACTTCCCTTTTTGAACAACTTGCTTATTACAACTATCATTCGATTGTATATTTGGATAGATTCTTTTAAAACGTGATCCAAAAGGACTGGTTCGTATGTTTTGAACTCCTATCAGGTGGTGGGCAAAATTTAATGACTGGAATATCAAGAAGGCTACTCAGCAGAACGATTAACAATAAAAGAAATGAGAAAACATAACTATAAAAATTGTGTTTTGTGCAGGTGTGGATTTATCTGTGTATGACTCTAATTACGTGGCATATATTGTAGAGGAACAATAAAGGATGATCGCAATCTAAGATTGTCATTAATTGTCGTCCTGGCAGACACTAAATTTCCTTGTGAATGTAAAAGAAGAAACTGCTCTCATGATTCATTCAGAAATAGCGGGAAAAAAAATAACGATTCAGCGCCATTTAATCCTGACGATAAAGAAAGAAAAAAGTTTTACTAATAAAAAGTGAATAAATAAATAAAACAACGTATAAAGTAATTCGTTCGTTCAACTGTTTCTCAGTTCCTGGTTTTCAGCTTTAATCACCAGGACAAATTGCTTGATACCTGTAAGTTCCCGAGTCTCGACGCCATTACTTAAAACCAAACTCAGATTGCAGTGCCAATTTCGAGACAATAGAGGCTGCTTAAGCTGCATCTCCATCAACAAATTTAAAATTACCTGTCACTCACTTTCGGCTAACCTCCTTCATCTCCGCGAACCCTCTCTACTTTTAAGTTTTAAAAAAGATCCTATACGAACTCTAACTCAAAACTTTTTCGCATAGCCTATCAACATAGCAATTAAAATTATCAGTTTATCGGTAAACTAAACAAGACTTAAAATAGGCGGACTGAATAATCTGTTGAGGGTTTAGATCACCCTCCAAAAAAGGAGTGCCGTGTTTATGACACGAAACATCTAATGGTGAGGCCCCATTTCTAAATATCTGTGGAGTGTGAAATATCACTTCATTGCCATTATTTTCAGGCCTACTTTGGTTTGGAGTGCTAGTGCCTGTTAGGGTCTCATATTTAGATCAAATTACTATGTTTTAAAAGCATTCGTATTCAATAAAACCGTGTCCAAAAACAAACAAACAAAAGAAAACACTTTATAAACAACTGCACAAAAATTATCAATATGAACAAGCAATGAATGCGATCGCTGAACTTCAATTCATAAAGCAAGTTTTAACTAGCAGTTTAAACCCCTCAACATTGTACAATATTTAAATATCACGAAAATTCCAAATTGTTTAGATGTTTTTTTCCAAAACTTTAATAAGAATTAGACTGAATCTGAAATTTTATTTTTCTATCCGTTTTGTAATCTAATCAAGAGGAAAAATCGAGGTTATGGGGTTTTATATTGGGATACCCAACAGGTAAATGAAATTCAATATCTTTAACACATGATAATATCAACTTCAATAATCATTTATAATAATATTAATCCTTATTTGCACGTTCTTTATATATATACACACACACACACACACACACATATATATATATATATATATATATATAGTTTGTGTATCTTTAGACATACTTATCTTTTTGAACATCTTATTATGACTACTATTATTATAGAGATGGAAATACAATACTACCCTCACCACTGTTGCTCAAGTTTTGTATTGACATTTATCATTATTTTTGTATTTGTTTGCTTTCAACAGTCATATCTTTTATTATCCTTATATATAGAGTTTCCTTCCTTTGCTTCTGACACCCACGTATCCAATTCGGAAATATTTTTTTTTTAAATAATTATTTAATAGGTTTTACACTTTAAAAAATACCACTACTTTAACGATTATCTTCGATAAAAGAAGCACTTGTCATCGGAGGAAATTGATACGGAGACTCGAGTTCTATTCCCTGACGTGGCAGTTAGTATTTCACATAACCGTAAAGACTTCGGGAAGAGTATGAATCTAACTATGCTACAGCATACTACGATCTTAAAACTTACAATGGAACTGCTCTTGAAGAAAACATTTCTTTTTGTACATTGATCTGATGTCGATATTTCTCATGTGGAGGGCTTTTGTGTATATATATGTATATATACGATTCGTTTAAATGACAAAAATAAACAGTTTAAAATCTCAAACATGGGTGCTAAGTAGTAACAGCAGCTTGTGATCAATGCAAAAATATCGTAAAGCCAATACAACAAATATATCCTTATAATGAATAACAAATAAAACAACCTAAGTGACAACTTCAAGATTCATAATTCTTGTTCATCAGTTAAGTGTTGTTGTATGTACACTAACCAATTTTGAAGGCATTTCCTTAATACTGTTACCTAAATGTTCTGCAGGATATTTGGTAAAAATTCTCAGGGAATAAGTAAGGCCATAAAGACCAACTTCTTACTTATCTGTGTGGTGCTCTCAGAGTAATGATTATATTCGTCGAAAAGAGACTCGGTGACCCGATTTCAAATTCTGGACGAGACTATCTACATTTTACACAGCGCTAATACCCTCACGAAAGGTATGAATCAAACTATTCTAATTGAAGCTATAGATAAATAGTAGAATAGACTCTTTACCCTTAGTATCTAAAATAGAGTAGGAGAATGAAAACTATGAACTCAAACAATTTTTTTGTGTTTGTGAATTAATCTTGTGTTGCTTTCTGCTAATGACAAAAGGGTTGCTAAAATATATCCTTACTGATTCCGTGAATATTGTCTTCTATATATTAGGAGGGTGTCCTCGTGGTGTAATGGTTAACGCGATGAACTGCGGAATCGTAGTACGCGAGTTCGTACTCCAGTCGCGCTATTATGTTCACTTTCGGGCAAATACCCTTGGGAAAGGTATGAACCCCCTTATTCTCCCTCCAGCTATGGGTAAATGGTAGGACGGACTAGGTTCTTCAGCCTTGTTGAGGCAACTAGTCTAGGAGAAGGAAAACTCTGAATTCAAACCTGTTAAACTCCGCTTAAAAATTGACCTTGTGTCATATCCTGCCCGAGCAGAGGGGTTGGTAAATAGTGTCTTCTATATATTAGTTTTGTGGAAAAGTGTTTTGCTTTATATATTATCATTGATACTATCACAGAATTTTTAATTATTTGAATTGTTATTTCCCTTCTAATGTCCTGGCCTGAAAAAGACATAATAGGATTTTCAGAGTGTTTTTTTTTTGTTTTTTTTTTTTGTTTTTTTTTGGCCTTTGACACCTGGGAACACAATTCGTTAAGGTTTTTTTTTTTAATTAGTTCTTAAATATGTTTTACACATCTATAAATACATCCTTGAATATCATTGATAAAGATGAGCGAACGTTCTTCTCTCATTTATGAAAATACCATTTTTTTTCCATGAATTTTACAAAATTATTTGAAGCTGATAAAGAAAGCTTTTCTCAAAATGAACTTTTTATTCATATTGTCATTTGACTTTGAATTCAATTTGCTTGAAATATAGAATTTAGATAGATAGAAAATGTTTGTGAATAAGCAGTAAGAATTTCGATTGCTTTAAAAACCATAAATTCTATCAGTTTGTGGAAACTGTAAATAAGAAAAAAAAAAAAAACATGAAGTTATTTTGTCAAATGCATTTGGTTGGTTTCCAGCAACTCTTCTTCCAGTAACCTTCGACAGGTTAGCCAAAAATAATTGATGAATAACGTCTCTTCATTCATTATAATCGATAACTGATTTGATGAACATTGCCCCTATATTATGTGCTTGTTATGCGACATTGAAGTGGACTGCTGCGAAATTAAAATAAATTGTTTTCTTTTGCGATACTGCAGAAAGTCAGAAGTAAAAATATAAACATTCATTTCCGTCTTAAATGGAATTTGCCGGCCAACGTTAATCTTCTTAGGAGGCTCTGCAAATATCAAGTGCAGCTGGAATGCGTTTTATGTACGGAAAAGTCAGAGACAAACGTGTAATGGATACTAAAGAGGCCAAAATAGAAAGGATTAGAAAACGCGGTATAAAGGAGAAAAGGATAGAAAGAAAAAAAGAAAGGTTAAAAAGGATGAACGGAGGAAAAGAAGTAATGAATAAATAAACGAAAAAATAAAAAGTCAATTGAAGAAAATGTAAATAGAATGGATAAAAATACCAAGAAAAATATTACAAAATCAAGGTAAAAAAGTTTGAGGGAAGTCAACAGAAACACTCCAAATACTTAATTCCTTGGAATTCACGCCATGGAACAGTGGTTAGAAAGTTAATCTCAGAAATCATTACTTCTGAGAAGAAAATAGTGAAATCAATCCTAATCTATTATGACCCATATGATGTTGGTTGAACCAAGAATTGCACTAACCTTAAACATGTTTATTTATCTGTCTGTGACTGATATATATACATACATATATAACCACTCACGAACCTGTCGTGTTCATATAAAATAGTAGCAATAGTGTTGCTTTTACATAGGTCGTAGCGAATGTTCAAATTAGCATTTCATAATTTTCTCCATGATTTCGAAAATTTAACTGATTATAAAAATGTCATTCAGTGTGAATTAAGACTACAGAGAATGACTATTCAATTAAAAATTCGAGAGTAAATCACTTTAATTAAATGTTGAAATATTTTAAGTCCATTGCTCTTATAAAAAAATAGCTATCACGAATCGATCTAGCCGTGTTACGGTTACATAAGTAACTTTTTTTTAAAAATAATATATATATATATATATATATATATATATGCATATAACCAATATTTAAGTGATGATCGTAATATTTTGTAAGTTGAATTAAGAGATGGCCGATATTTTTATTTTAATATCATGTCACTGGCTCTGATGTTTTAGTTTTGACCATCATTACATATGTTAGTACCGACGTATTAATTCTTTAACTGATGTTGTTGTTTCTTTTCCCCTTTTTACTCCAACAGTTGAAATAATTATTCAAGAGTAATATATATATATATATGTGTGTGTGTGTGTGTATAAGTGAGATTATTTTTCAATATACGTGCGCGTATATATATATATATATATATATATATGTGTGTGTGCGCTCTTCAAGATATATGTCTGCACGTGTGTGATTTTATAGATATATGTGTGTGATCATATATATATAGTGACACGCATAAGTATTGGATACATGTTAGTTTCTGTTATAACTCTAGATTTTTTGCCTGATATTTGGTAAGTAACATCTTTTGCCTGATATTTGGTAAGTAACATCTTGTAAAGTTGTTTTAGTTATATGTGGAAGGAAAATTAAAAACTCATGGTTGAATTCTTTTTTATTATCAAAGTTCAAAATTACCCTATGCAAAAATATTGGATACATGACACTTTTTTTCAAATTTCCAATCGAAAATTTGTATTTTAAAAGACTTTAAATATTCAAATTTTCGATAGTATTGGAATGTTATGTCTGATCAATCAGAAGCACATAATCTTTTACAAAATAGTGCTACTAATCAGAGAAATTAATCTAGCACTAAGTACAGTATGAAATATCATCAGAAAGTATAAGAAGTATGGCGGCTGTACAGCAAACATTCCAAGAAATGGAAGACCGAGAATGAGTGTACTTCAAGGTGGATCAGCAGAAATGTGCAAATAAACGCCTTCATTACTCGTTCTGAAATAAAAACTGATCTTGAGGGTGCTGGAATTAATGTAATTAAGGATACTATTAGCAGAGTTCTGTATCGTACTGGCTTTCATTCAAGATCACCAAGAAAATTGTCTTTACTGAAAACCAATCATGTCAAAGACCGATTAAAGTTTTTCGAAACTTATGAAAAGAAAAATATGCAGTTTTGGGAAAAGGGAATCTGGTCGTATGGAACGAAAGTTGAACTATTCGGCAGGAACACAGCATATCTCAAAACTTAGAAAGGAATGGTTTGAAAATAATGGTATTAGTAATCTCAATTGGATTCAAGTAAGGAGATTGACTTGAATCCAATTGGAAATTTGTGGAATACATTGAAGTTTAAATTTCATAAGCTGAATCCACAAAATATCAAGAAATTAGAGGAATTATGCAACGAAGAATAGGGTAAAGTAACGCTGGATCAGTGTGGAAAAATTGTGGCGAACTATAGAAAGCAACCGGAGGCAGTGAAACAAAACAGACGCTACGCAACAAGATATTAAATTGATGTCTCCAATACTTTTGCATAGGGTAAGTTTGAACTTTGATAAAAAAAAAAATGGATTCAACCACGGGTTTTTAATTTTCCTTCCACATATAACTAACACAACTTTACGAGATCCTACTGACCAAATATCAGGCAAAATGCCAAACATAAACTAGAGTTATAGCTGAAAATAACATGTATCCAATACTTATTCGTGTCACAATATATATATATATATATATATATTATGCTCTTTCTTATCAGGATACACCATAATTTTCCAGGTCGTCCCCCACTTCTCTGTGTGCGCAGGTATGCTCTAATGCTGGAAACTTTTGCATCTAACATTTTTAAATTCACATAGAATCTGCTCTCATCAATGAATTTGATTATAAAATCTTAGAAGGAAAACGATAAATGAAGGCAATTTAAAAAAGCGAATTTTGTAAATAAATCAGATAAATTTCAGTTGTGGTCAGAATAATTAAGTAGTTTCTAAAATACTTTTATTCTTATTTCTTCTAACCCATACATTCTAATTTGTTTTATCTTCGTCTCTGTGTATGAGTGTGCCAGTATATGGAAGTATGATGATATGTGAACACTGCTGTATTTATCTCCTGCTTACTTGCACGCATAAAAGATTTTTCTAATTGTAATTTCTGCGTCCTATGAGACAAACCTGAATGATAAATTATATGAAAAAAAACCCAAAAAAAACAAGTGAATATTCTGAAATGTTATAACATTAACCCGGCATTCCATTTTCTTGTTGGCGGGTCTGGCAAATTGGTTATCACTGATGAAAATAGAATTGGAGAGCCAAGTTCAAATTCTCGACGTGCACTGATGCCCTTGGGAAAATGATATATCAAATTCTATATTCCTATCAATCCGTAAAACAATAAGACAGTCTGGGTTCTTGAGCCTTGATAAAGCAATCGATTTAGGAGAAAGAAAGACAATGAATTTAACACAATCATAGTGCTGTTGGTTTAATTTTTGGCACACTGATGCACAACCTGTCTTTAATTAGTTCATCCTAAAAGTCTGGTTAAGTCAAGACAATCCTTAATCACTTGAGAATGTGTATTTCATATAAGCTTGGCGTAAGTAATGGTCGACACAAATGCCACTATATCAATATTACATTCTATATTCTTTTAATTCATTTTGCGTATATCAATATTTACCCGACCCTTCTGTCACGAACTAAATGCGACACAAGGGCGTTTGTTTTAATTTAGTTTTCCTTCTAGATTGGTGGCCTAACCAAGGCTAAAGAGCCCATTATTTATCCACCACTAGTGGAACAAAATATGGATTCATTCCCTTCCCAAGTGCATTAGTGGGAAATAAAACGTTAAAAACCTCGTCCAGGATTTGAACTCTGTTCACTGATTCTATGTTCTACGACAATGACTGTTATAGCAAGCGTATATCTGTATGTAATAGATTTGTACACTTTTCTACTACTATTTACTAAGTTGCTACAGAGGCAAAACGTGTTAGCAATTTAAAAACAGTATATGTAGAACCGCAATCGAATTCCGACCGCATTTGTCGAGATATATTTCTCATTAATTGAGTATTCCTTTCTCACTACTTCTCTTAATTTCTTTCAATTTGGATAATTGTATTCATCTTCATGGTTATATTCACAACTTTTCAACCTATGCTTTCTTAGGCCTTTTCATGTCCAACTCGTGACCCCACACAGAATATCAAACGGAACTCTTTATTTAATCCAATGGGGTAGATATTTCTTATTCTGTTGACTATGACAAAGACACAAGTGTTAAGCTATAGTTTGAATCATTGTTATTTACTTGTAGTTGGGATTGAACCTGCAACCTTCAGAGGATTTCACTTAGAAACAAAACGCTTATATCCATAGCGTCATGTGTCCTGCTGGACAATTCAGAGAACTTTTGGGAGATATTGACCGAATTTCTCCGTTAAACCTATGATATTTTACTCATTACTGTTATGTACGTTATTTTTTTTTTACATAAGCTCATATTGCAATTTTTTTCAAGTCGCCGTTTTGATTATAACTTCCCATATCCTTTATCACCAACTCACTGCCTACTAATGTATTTAGAAAAGGCATTTTTTTGTTCTCCAACTTGGTATATAGATTTTAAAATTGATGAAGAAGAGGATGAGTGTGGTAGAGTTCTATATGTTATACCACCCTGCACTGGTAAAAGACAGTTAAATTAAATAGAGCACTCACTGTATCTGATAGTGAACCCCGAGTAATGAAAGGTGTAGAGCACTCCTTTATTTCCTTTATTACAAAGAACACACTAGGCTAAAGTGGTTTTACCTGATACAGTCAAATAGATTAAACTATTTCTATTTACAATAGTTACTTGAAGCTAGAATAGTTAACTAACGATGATTATTAGTTACTTTAAAACTTATAATCTGTGCACAAAAAAATTGATATTATTAAAGAAAAATGATTATTTCAAACCATATAATTATTACTATTAGACTGGATACTTAAAACTGTACAAATGCTAGCAAAATATTTGTATTAGATAAGAATACTTGATAACATGACAGCGTGAAAAAACACTCTTTAGGAAAAAGACACAGAATGTAAATATAATTGTATATTTCATGCAATTCCCTAACCTCTTGGTAGAAAATAACCCAAGGCGGGTTTATATGCTGTTAATTAAAATCCATCTCTCAAACTAGGTATTTCAAAAACAATATCTACTGTAAAAGCATGAACTTTTCTTTCTTTTTTTTAATTGTGTGGTAATTCCTAACATTGGTAAAACACCGGGATATATTTCGATTTACAAGTTAGACTTTGTGATAAACATCGTCAGAAGGTTTTATTATACAGCTTTTAAACTGACGGAATAAAGTTTAAATGCCGTCTTAGTCATTGTGATTAATAGAATTTAGGAAGATAGTATTAACAGACATTGTGTCTGAAATTCAAATAACATCTGTATCTTTATCTGAGTTTTATCAGAAAAAGGAAATTTATATTAATCATAATGCATAATTAATTTAGAATAGTCACATCTTGATTTTGAAAAATATTATTGGCGACTTCGAGAGTGTCTATTAATCTGAGAGATTATTCATATCTGATATAAGATCCTAAAACGGAACACAAATTTTCCAAGAAATGTCTGTAAATATTTATTGTTAAATATCAAATATAATAGAGTTAGATATAACCACCCCACACACAGATTTCGTTGAATTTGGTTTATAAAATATTTTCCTCAAGCGATTTCCAATATGACTGGTCATTTTAAGTGTATAATTAAGATGCAATTATTTACTTTAAAATCTATTGAAAACGTTCTTTTTAACATTTAAAAAACATTTTGTTGAAAGTACTGAGCTTATATATATATATATATATATATATATATATATATATATATATATATCAAAATGAATAGGTCCACTAAGAGATTTGTATCTTTTAAGAATTATTTATTCCATTCTTACATTCGAGTGTGTTTCCTATCATTTCTTTCGTCCGAGAACATATGTGGCACAAGGGGACTCATGGGTGACCCATTCGTATGACGTTGTGTCACATATTTTCTCAAACGAAAGCAACAGCTGGAAAAATAAACGTATGTAAGAATGAAAATAATTCTTTAAAAAATACAAATGTCTTAGTAGCCTCCATTCATTTTGAAATATTTACTTTATTTTCTCTTTCGACCAACAACAATAATATTTTTTACCCACACAAACACACATATATATATATATACTGTTGGTCAAATTTATGATTCACTGTTATTAATAATTACACGCTTAGAAGTTTGAACACTTTTATGATATATTATCAATACTATGCTTATTATTATTAGGTATATGAATAATATTTTAGTAATGATTTTATTGTTTGTTGTCGGTACGCATATGTTTCTTGAAGAATAAGTTTTTATGGTTAATTTCGTACTTTCAAATTTCTGTTAATTATGTTCAGATTGTTCATAATTGAATTTATTTTTGATCAAATATATAATTTGAAAGCCCTCATTACCATTAGCCCACTCAACTGAGGTTGTAGTTTGTGATGAGGAGTAAGATCGCTTCCTAAATTATGTCCAGATATGACATTTAACCATCTGATGGTGAAGAAGCAGTTTTGAAGCTTTGGGAAATATGCAGTTACACTTCATTACTATTACCCCAAGGACTGCTAGGATCCCATCTGTGGATCAAATAGCAATATATGTAATCAATTCTTAAACATGAAACTATTAAAAAGTGTGTACATGGATTACTGATGTTAAATTGAATTATTGGTGTCTTATGGCAAGACTTCATAACATTTAAATGTATGAATATAGAACTATTAGTGTTAGCTATACATGGAACCAATTAGCTGTATGCAAGAAGGTGGGCTCTGGATCGTTTGAAAATGATTTTACCAGCAAGTTATTAGTCTGTTTATATAGGATTTGGAATTAAATAAGCTACAAGTGTTAATATGCTAAAAATGAATTTTGCCGTTCGAGCGAACCAGAAAGTATATATAAAAGAAGGGAAAATTGACAAATACTAGATCCTTGCCAGAGAGCTGAAAATGGAAGGTGGCGGTGATACTAATTGTAGTTGGAGCACTTGGAATGGATACAGGATGAATTGGAAATTAGATTAAAAGTCGAGGTAATACATACCACAGCGTTATTTTAGTCTGCTAATATACACTGAAGAGTCTTGAAGACCTGAGGGACCTTGTGGCATTTGATATCCATCCCACCCAACGGAATGTGTGGCACAAGGCCTTTTTTGCGCCGGGCAATAACCCCAACCCTCTTAAGGAGGTAAAAACTTGGAGGGAAGGCCTCCTGAGGCCGAAGGAAATCTCCAGGCACCGAGACACACTCGGCCTGATCCCTGCCGCAGATAACACGGCCGACCGAAATGCTAACCGGCAACTGGAGAGGCGCAGACTGATATTGATCTAAGGGACCTTGCAGTCTCTATGACTCGAATGAAATCCACTATCTCACGAGATTATGAAAAACTTTCAATAATAATAGTAATAATAACAACAACGATGACGGTAAATATAAAAACGAAAAGATCACTGAGTAAAAATAAAAGAAAATGAAATACTTGGACTTTGCCAGAGAGCGAAAAAGGCAGAGGCATATGAAAGGGACGTTGATTCAAACTGTAATTGATGTGCTTGGAACGGTCTCAAAAGAATTGAGAGAGAGACCGAAAGAATCCACAATCAGAGGAAGAATCGGTATCAATGAAACCAGACAGAAAACTGGGATGAGCCTTTGAGACATGAGGAGACTGAAATTCCAGTGAAAGACCTCGAACTAATGCTGATGTAAAAAAAAAACTCGCGAGAAGAGAAAAAAAATAAGAAGAATAATAATGAACAAGAAAAGGCTCTATTTATTAGACCAATCATCATCATCATCATCTCGAGCCACTAGCACGGATATCCCTGACTCTCTCTCGCCACTTCTCCCTATCATTCATCACTTTTGGCAGGTCTTCAGGGCTACATCCCGTATCCTCACATAGCTGCTGTATGTATATTCGAGCTGGCCATCCTGCTTTTATTTGGCCATATGCGGTGGTCCATAGGAGTACATCACTGATGAGTTCGTCCTTGCTTCTCCAGTAGTGTCCTGCGTATCTGGCTCGTCTAACTTGTATAGTTTTTGTTATGGTAGGCAGGTGGCCGTACAGCTGGTGTCTTGTGGGGTGTTGCCGCCAGAACTTTAATATTACATATATATTTGTTTGATAACCAGGTGATTTCATCTCCGATGATAGTAGGAAGGTTTTGATCATTGGAAATGAACTCTTGGACCAACCTTTAAATTCTGGACGATAAGTTTAACGTTTCACTGATGTTCTAATCCTATAAGGAGAGATATGAATCTCTCTCTCCCACCGGTTAAATATTAAGATAAACTGAGCTCTTTAGTCTTGATAATGCAACCGTTCTAAAAGCAGAAAAACAAGTCAGAATTCAAAACCAGCTGACTTATGGTTTGCAACCCCATCCAATCTTCATGCTTCGAAACTGCAGAATCAACAAAAGTGAACTAAGGCCGTGGTTTTATCCTCTTCAAGGTTGCGGGGCATTTGCGTTTACATTTCGAATAATAATGTCCCAATATCTTGTTTATACAAATATAAACCTTTCACGAAGATTAGCGTAGTATCTATCTGACAAAAGATTATATATATATATATATATATATATATATATATATATATATATATATATATATATATATATATAATTTATATATAGGCCATTCAATAAAAAGGGGGATACTTTTAAAAGAAGTTCATTCTCCACGTATTTTTTCCATAAATATAAAGTATACTTTGTTTGAAGTTGGTTTAAATCAAACATTATTTTAATATCGTGAAACTATTAATTTGGGTGCTAGTCAAAAGAGAAGCAACTCAAATAACGTGTTCCAGGCTTGAACACCGGTCGTTATCATATCGTTATGGCTGAGAAATGCAAACCATACGAATTTTACGACATAATACGGAGAAACTTGTTTCTGGAAAAAATATATAGGCAAAGCATAATTTCACCAGAAAACCTGAATTAAAAGAAGAAATGTTATAGGCTCATTAAATAACGTCATTCTGAGTGTTTAATTGAACATGAAAGAAGTCTCTATGGAAGTCCTCTTGTGTGAGCGTGTCAATGACCTTCGTCAGAGCTTCTTTCATCTCAGTTCTCTCATAATGACAGCCTCTGAGCTTAGGGAATAACCAAAAGTCTCAGGGAGCTAGGTCTGGATTATAGGGAGGATGAGGAACTGTCTTGATGCCTATCTTAGTCAAATAGTCTGTCTCAAGGATGGAGTTGTGGACTGGTGCATTGTCCTGCTGGAAATGCCACTGGCCCGATTTGAAGAGTGCTGGCCTCTTCGGAGGGAATCTCTTCCTGAACTCCCTTAAAACCTCAACATAGTATTCCTTGCTGACTGTCTGTCCAGTGGGAACCCAGTGCATGTAGATCATGCCAGTGCTGTCAAAAAAAGGGATCATCAAAAGTTTGTGGGTGGATTTGCTTTGTCTGGTCTTTTTGGGTTTGGGAGAGCCAGCATGCTTACACTGGGAACTCTGTCTCTTGGTGACTGGGTCATAGCAGTAGAACCAGCTTTTATCGCAGGTCACCAGAGCATCAAGAACTGCAGGATCTGAATTGATCAGCTCGACCATCTCCCTGCTGTCATAACAACGTCTTTCTTTCTAATCTTCTCTGAGCACCCTTAGGACAACCTTCGCATAAATCTTCCGTACCTTCAGTTCCTCGCGAATAATTATGTGTACTGTTCCCACACTGACATCAAACTGTGCACTTATTGTCTCTATAGACACACGACAGTCCTTATTCAAGAAATTCTTTATTTGCCCAATCAACTCTGGTGTTTTGACTTCCTTAATTCTCCCACACCTCTCATCGTCCCTCACACTCTCCCTGCCTTCCTTGAATCTCTTATGCCACTCAAAAACTGATGCTCGATTCATGCAATATGGTCTAAAAGCAGTCTGAAATATTCCATACGTTTCTGTGGCCTTTTTTTCCAAGTTTAATACAGAATTTTATTGCATATCGTTCTTCTAAATTGTCCTCACCTCTAGGTTGCATTTATGAAATTCACCAGCTGTGACAATCGGGCTTTAGTAGGGTTTATTCCAATTACTGTTGTAGCTGTTCATTTGAACCTGAAATCATAAAAAAAATTGTCAGTCATCTCATAAGATAACTTACTGAATTTTCAAAAGACTACGACAATTTTAAATGCCTATACAAAAAATTCTGGAAACTTGTTGAAGGCACCTCGTGAGACAACAAATTTTTGCGGTAGTAAAAAGCAAAAAAAACCAAACAAACAAAAAAAACTAAAACGGAATTTGTTGGAAGTGAAAGAGGCAACTGCGAAACAGAAGAAATATCGACGATGAAACTGATTTTGCACGTTGATTTACTGAGACATTTTTAAAAATCCGATTCAGTTTTCCTTCTAGATTGGTCACCATACCAGTACTAAATAATCGATTCTATCTTACTTTTTGCCCATACCTTTGAAGTTTTAGATTAATTCCTGCTTTTCAGAAAGACATAAGCAAGAAATAAAACCGAGACATCCTTGTCCAGGATTTGAACCTGGATTATCGAGTCCGGTTCTTTCCGCGATAACCATTACGCTACGAACGCCTCCCAAGCTTATGTGGCTAAGGTAAAGAAGACTTTATCGGAGGAATTAATTCAAGTATATTCGTATCACGGAAATGACGAACAAATACTGTCCAGATTTAATGCAAAATACTTTTATTTTATAATTTAATTATTTTCAAAAAAAATTTTTTCATTTTTTTTTTTTTTTTTAACCAATGCTTGTGTAAAAATATTTCTGTGTCTGCAGCTTGCGGGTTCATCTAGGCAATTTTGCCACAAGATGTCAGCAGCAGATATGTTAAAGCGAAATAAAAGCAGTGAACGTAATACAGCATTTACGGCTGCCAAGATGCTTCAAAGCATCGCATAAACCTTTGAGAACTAAGGGATCGCGAAACCCTTTCATGTAAATCACAAATTTGTGGCCTGGTGTCATGGTTGGCCGAGTGAATGATTGCAACGCGCGCCATCAAATTTGTTCTAGTTTTGCTTTCCATATTTTCTGTTATAACTTACCTTATCTTTCTTTCTTTCTTTCGGGTCTTTTTATTCTTTCTTTTGATCCTTTGACAAATGATTCTCCTCGCTTACAATTTCTAATACTCGCTTTCACTCTCTTTATTATATTCTACTTTTTATTTATTGTTCCCCCATTCTTATTATATAACGTTTTATATATCAGATAAGTATTGATTTTCTGCTCATTTCTTTTTCTCTTGATATCTTTTTTTCTCTTCTTCACTTGGTCTTGCTCTCTTGATAAATTCTCATTATGTTCATTTCTTTTCTTTATCAAACTGTACGATATTTCTCGTGAGAATCTTTATATCTCTTTTGTCTATCTGTTTCTGCTATATCGCCTTCCTTCCTACATTTACATCTCACATATTTTGATACGTTTTTCTTTTATTTCTAAAGCACATAAAAGCCGCCATTAGCTGTCATTAAAGTCACAGCTAAATAATTTTGTATTCATAGAACTTTTTTTATAATTCTGCTGATGATATTTAAGGAAAACTTCATTAGTAACCGTTTACTTGAGGTTTTCTCTCGTAAAAAAGCAAAGTAGATGGTCGGAAAAAAATAAAGTTGATACGCTTTATTTATTTAATTGTAAATTGTATTCCCATAGTATTAAAGTAATAAGGATTGAACTTCGTTATGAAGCTATTTTCCTTGGAAATGTGGTCACTGTTATATAGATTATCTGCATTAACGCAAGTTATATCGTATTGATAGCACGGATCCCCCCTCTCCCTCTCTCTATGAGTAGTCGTTCTTGGCAAATCCTCTTGACGAGATCCAGTCTGTACAGAGCTGATGAATGTAAGTGTTTGCTGGTCGGTCTACATTTGTGTATCCATATGTAGTAGACCATAAAGAATGTCGCTTAGTGCATCCTTACTCCTTTAGCTGTGTTTAGCCCATCTTGCTAGTTTACATGGATGGTTTGTGAGATGGGAGGTAAATGGCCGTTTAACTGCTATTTTGTAGGCTATTACTCCCTGGATTTGTTCAAAACAGCATGCAGAAGAGTTCTCATCAATATTTCTATCTTGGCGTTTTATTCAAGTCTAAAACTGGAAACTAGTTTATATTTCAAGTTTAAACATTTTAACCGTATTTTCTGTTCCCTATACTTTCTTTCTCTATCTTTATTAATTCATTTTTTATTAATCAATTCTTATTCATTCGTTTTCTCTGTCTTCACATTTTTCTCATTAACCGGTTCTGTATTGATTCATCTGTTTTAATTCTAACGCTTCCTTTTTCTCCATCTCCAATATTGAGTTATTGCTGTCTCCCCTTTTCACTTGACTCGCTCGTTTTGTTTTTTTTTTAGTTTTTTTTTGTTTTTTTTTTTTGTTTTTTCTTCTCTTTATTTGCTGCATAGTTTTCATATTATGAATTCTTTTTATATCTTTAATCATATAGAAAATAGCTTGCTTTTACCTTTTTTTTTTTCTCTCTCTATTGTCTACATCAGTTGAAGGTTTTCAATATTAAACATTGACTTCCTTCTGATCTCCTTTTCTTCACAACCTTTCATTTCTCCTAACCCTCTCGCTATATCTCTCATCTTTTACATTTATTTCTTCCTGTTGCCTTCTCTTATTCTTACGATATTTTGCATCCTTTTTCTTTTTTTAATACCATTTTCCTTGACTCATCACATAATGTAATGGCTTGCAAGTTAGATCAACAGCTCATGTCTAGTGATTTCGGTTCTTACTCAGTGTCCCACGGTGATGATCTTGTGCCACAACTTAGCTTTTCTTAATGAATAACTGAGCGCTTTGTGTGGTACAATGATTTGTAAGCTAGACAAGGAAACCATTGATAGAGACTTCAAATCAACTTGTGTGTGCCATCCACCCGATTTTATGCCACAAATATAAAAATATTAGTAAATATTTATTATGTACCTTTTCCTCCTCCTTTATTTACCGTCTTCTCCAAATGTATCTTCTTTGTCAAATTCAGCAAATTCCTCAATTTTTTTTTTTTTGAAAATATTAGAAATATTATAGTTACCACAACACTTAAGTTTTTTCTTTGTTGTCATTTTTATTTGTTGCTGTATAAGAAGGAGGAGAAATATCAGCAGTATTGGTTATTTCTTTTTTCCTTTCTTCTTTTCTTGCCATTACTGCATTGCTTTCCGCATATCAACAACCTAAGGCTGTTGTAAATGCCGACATCTTTACGAAAGAAACGGAACTTTTACTATGATTAAAGAGAGTAACCACTTGAAATTGTGGGCGTTTTTTCTTTCTTTTTTCTTTTAATGCTTTTGAATGCTAGGGAAATGATGACTTGGGCGAATATAATGTGAAAAATATCTTTCATAGACGTTTCATGTGCTGAGCTTGTTGGAAATAAGAATTTGGTAAATTTGCATTTACGAAAATTGTGCTGGTTTAAAAGACCGTTATTGCAAATTGTGTATAGAAAGGTCGAACAACCTAACACATAGCTTTCTTTCATGACATCATCATTATACAATATAATTTTTTTTTCTATGACGTCTGCTATTTATCTCACACATATTACACACATCCAAAGAGTACTTGCAATGTAGTTATTTAGTTGCGATCTTGTCATTAAATAAATGACTTAAATATTTGATTAATTGAAATACGTTATTAACTAAAGTATCTGAATATCACACTCGTGGCGAAATGGGTTGCATCGTTAGAAATGCACACAAAGACAAGAGTTCAGCTCCTGAAGTAAGCTGTATTTCTCATAGCATTTATATCATAGAGAAAGGTTTAAATCCAACTATTTTCACACCTGCTACGGGTAAATAGTAGAACAGACAGAGCAATTTGGCTTTGGTGCAGCAACTGATCTAACATATAGAAAACTGTGAATTCAAGCCTGCTAAACACCGTTAAAAAATTACCTTGTTTTGCATCCTGGTCATCTGGAGGGGTCAATAAATACATAATAATATAACGTCATCTTAGACCATTTTCTCACAAGTCCTATAAATATTCAAGTAGTATCAGCTATTTACTTATCTGTCGTCTAGTTATTTACTTAGCTTAGTTTGCTCATGCCACAAGGCCATATCTATAGAGGGATCTATGAGACTCGAAATCACTAATAATGGTTTGATGATTTTGTTTGTTTTGCTATTACACTAAAAAAGCATTAAAAAAGACTAAGTATGGTTATATTTAGCACAGAGCTGGATCACGGTTGTATCCAGTGACGATGAAACTCACAAATTTATTAGCAATGGAGCTTCATTTATGTTTGTCTGGGTTTTATGGCATATTAACCTTTGTAGGTTATTTATTGCCAAATCTATTTTATACAAATAAACAGTTCTATTTCAAACAATTCAGTTTAGCATAAGTTAACAATTGTAAAAAAAAACATATCTATTTCAAGGTATTCAGTTTAGTCAAACAATTCTAATTTTACCAATTCAATTTTGTATGAGTATAGGTTTTTGGTAACACAGTTAAATGACATAACATTTCTATTTCAAACAAATCAGTTTAGCATAAGTACAGTTTCGATGTTTATCATAAGTACACAGTTTAGCTCTATTTGACTCATAGATAGGACCCTAACAGGTGCTATAACTATGAGTCAGAGTGGACTAGGAACCGATGACAATGAAGAGGTACTCTGTATTTTCGAAACCTCTCTATCAGATCGTTTAATGCTATACCAGGACACACGTTAGGTTTTTTTTACTCCACTACAGAGGTAAAGTCGGTGTGTTTCACATCCCCAGCCGATTGGCCAACAATAGAACTTCATGACCCAGCTTGCGAACTATTACATCATAGCAGGATACCTATGATCTAGCATGTACACTATTTACTGGGAGGTAAATCTGACCCGATTTCGGATGCTAATAGAGCAAATTAATTTAGTTTTAAATTTTCATATCAGTAGCAATCATACAGCTTTATTTAGACATTTTAAGCTTATTTTCACACCTTAAAAAACGCAATTGCTAAATTCTTACCTTGAATAAGGATATACGCTTGAGCGTCTCTACTCTTCTTTTCTTTGGGTACCTCAGGGAGTCTAATGGTTATTGTTAATGAGATAGATTCTTAGAGAGTTCCTCATACGTCCCTGTTTTGCCCTAACTATATTTCGCAAAGGAATTTGGGTCAGTGACTGTAACATTCTAGGCGAGAGGTACCAGGGCGTTTGTAGATGAGTTATCAAAACACAAAACTGTCGAAGAAAAGATGAGCTGACTATCTATCTTCTAATGTACAGCTGGTAACGTGATACGCTTGATTTAATACACTCTGTTCGGTCTTGTAGGTTCAGTATTCATAGTGTCAACTACAACAGGTGGAAGTAGTATTAGAATTTTCTGTTAGTGCCAGTGTGCGCGCAAGTATATATATATATATATATATATATATTACATTAGGGTTAATGGAACATATATATCTTGGCTTGGCTTTGGAAACGAAGATGACGAACGGCCCACGCCGACTGCAGGTACGTTCATTGCTGATAAGGCTGATTCGCAGCTGACAAGCACTGACGCAGGAGCTAAATGTCTAGTTGTGGCTTGAGTGCATACTATTTGGGTTCCTCCACGTATGCACTTTGTCCTTGAAAGCAAACATGCGGGTGTTTTCAAAAGACTAGACCAGATGGCTGTTGGAGAAACAGTTGTCAGTTACGGAGGATCATCGATGATGGTTGATGTAAGAGCAACTAAGTGTTGTTTTTTTTTTCATTAAGCAGTCGAATGGCTTCTTTGTTTTCCCCTGTATTGCGTATGGTACAACAAATAACTGAAAAAGTCATAACGATCAGCGTTTACAGAACCGTAGCCTTTGCACCCTTCCTGTATGACTCAGCGTCTATAGAGCCAAAGTCTTCACCTTCCTCCAAAATAATTCAGGGTCGTGGTTGAGTTATCATTACCACCTTCGACTCTTTGAGAGAGCAAAGACCACCAGTATCGAGGCAATGTTACTGAGCTCCTTACTGCACTCAATAGGACACCTTTCTAGGAAAAGGATTCATCGCCCATTCAAAATCATTCTGTGCGGTGAACTCTTCGCTAGCCTTCACAAGATTATATTTATATACATATAAATAAAGTTGTTTTATTAGCTATTTTTTTTTCTATTCTGGTGGCTCGTTTGCGAGGAAATAAATATTCCTTGTAAACGACGAACCTATGCTCGCACATTGAGAATGTTATTAATTTCTGTTCACCTCCATACCCTTGGGAGTGAACGAGGAGAATACAACCAAGGAAAGTTCTAATCATAAAAGGTCAATTTCTGTTTTCTTTTTGTTGAATTCTACATTCATTGTAGACATGGCAGTCACCAAAGACCGTGCTACTTGTGAAATTCGGAAATGCTTAGTTAACATTCGCTGAACAAGCAAGTATGGTCAAGTTCCGAAAATATCCCATTTACATAATATATAGTAAGTAACTGTCATTTATCATTTTGCTTCAAAAAGCATATTTTCACTATTATTTAATGTCGCTCTGAGAATTTTGTAATCAATATTCTTAAGTATTCCTTTTCTGTTTGTACAAAAACACTTCATATTGAAAAACAATTTTGCTTTTCCCGATTTGGGATATTATTTGGTATTCATTTTCTCGCAATTTTTGAATTTCCAGATAATAGAAAATCAACATTTTTTTCTAAAGATAGTCTGAGATTATATATATATATATATATATATATATATATATATATATATATATGTGTGTGTGTAATCAATGACCTTCATGTTAATTAGCCAGATTGATTTATCAATAACAAGTGTTAATGGAAAATAGATCTGTGAAATTATCCAAGTAAAAATTAATCTTGACTTTACCCAGACACACATTACAGAATACATTATCAACGTTTGATTAGTTGCAATGAATATGTGTGATAATTGAGGGGAATGTAATGCATATGCACGATTCACTTTAAATATTATTTTTCTTTTAACATTCATATTTCAGATGTCTTGTTAACGCTATCAGTTTTTAATGATACGAAAACAAAATTTGGACGTATTACTTAAATACTTAATATTATGAAAAGCAATTTCTGTAAGGTTAACAATGTATAGTTCATCGGTGACGAGTATCATGGAGCTATCATAAACTTAACAAGTTCATTTACTCAGTCATTTTCAAAAGCGATTAATGCATTGAATAGAATGTTATCATTTTCTATAGAATAATATGTCTCTGACATAATGTCACCCACAATACATTATACACTGAGTGATAGATAAATAAATTTTGTTAGATTTGCGTGAATCTAATTCATAAATTTTATTGCTGTTGAAGCAATAATTGGAATCGAAGTGGCTCTCGTTGTTTGGCTATAGATAATCCCTTGGAATTTGAGAAATTTATTTGTATTCGAAAGTCCGTTTTGTTTTGTACTGTTTTTAATACTTTTTAATGGCTTGCACAGTTGCTGTTTTCAGAGTTTTACGTTTAAAAGCTCCTTTGAGTGTCTTCAGCAGGAATAAAGAGGATGCAGAGAAGATTCCCTCCCAATGAACGACATTTGAAAACAGACTGAAACGTCCGCCTGGTTAAATTAAATATTCAAATAAAAAACATAGAAATCAAACTACCAATGATTATATTTTAAGCTCTTTCGACAACAGGGGAAAAAAAATGACGATCGACAGTTTTTCCGTTCTGTCTTGCAAGACACAGAGATGTCACGTGAAGTTAAAAGATGCTTATGAATATTATCTAAAAGATTAAGATACAACTGCATTATAATATCAATGCGTTCGTTTAATGTTAACAGAACTCGTAAATTGCTCATACATAGATTAATTATTCGTAGGTTTGTACATTTACGGATTATGTTCGTTTCAATATTTCCCTAATTAGTCACATGTTACTTTCACTTAAGGTCATTATTATGCGTAGATATCGGATGATGATGTCAGTATACTTTTTAAAAGTATCCGGCATTCGGAACCGTAGAGATAAGATCACAACGATACTGTACCATATGTATTTTACTCTGAAAGATACATTATAATTTATTCGTCGTCTTTTCTTCAACTCTCCAAAAACTAATGATACCTTTCTATGACAGTTGCCTCATGTAGAGGGTTAAAATGGAATGATGTTATGTCTGATATTTTTTAGAATGTTGTTTTTATTTTTTTCATTTCACATATCTGTGACTTGACGATATTTATTATTCACCGCAGCCTGCTCGAAAACCTCATTCGCTATATGAACGAATATTTAACTAATTTTTATGGTAACAATTCAAATTGAGTTAACAAGAAACTGTAATCAGTGTCATCTTTCAAATACGCTTGACAGATCTTATGGGGATTCTTTCGGTTTTTTTAAATATATTAACAACTTCACTAAATTTTCCAGACTTTTGAGGACAAAGAAGACATTTCACATTTTTAATTACGTTAGTCCATAATTATACATCTAATGGAATATTTAATTTTGATAAATCACTGAGAATATTGTCGTTGTTGAAAAGCTTCGTTTCTCTTCCCAAAGAATAGCATTTTACTTTTATTCACTTGTGTGGTAACTTTTATCGAGGCTTTTGTCCGTTTCTCCCTTTCCTGTGATATCATCGCAAATTATTAAGTTATCATGTCGCCTTTCAAAGTTTTCTGATTATTTAGAATGTTATCTGCAGCTAGTTTAAATGTTGTCATAACTTTTATATTTCAGTGATTCTCCACTTGTGCGCTTAACAGAACACTGAAAAATGAAATTGACTTGAGGATGACAAATTATTTAAAATAAGAATAGTGACTGTAGAAAGAAGGCTAGAGTAACACTGATCTTATACTTATAAAAACAGTTTTATTCGCATAAACGGTGTAATTACGTTGTAATTGAATAAAAGGAAAGGGAATAAATAATTATATAAGTCATGATTAAATTGGATTGATATAGCTAACAGGACCTATCCATCTTTGCATCAATATATTACAAAAATTATCATTGTCTTTCCATAGATTTATGTAAACATAACTGTTGTGGGAGACTTACCCATCTTACCATAATGAACTCTTCTCACCGTTATTAGTACGGAGAGATTTCGCTGCCAAAAGCAGATAAATATCGGTGTTATACGAACAGTACGAGACTTCTTACTTTTTCTATGTAACTCTATATTTCTTGTGTAATATAATCTGTTATCTAATATCCGTGTTTGTGTTTCCATTAGTGACCCCCTTTCCGGGGCCACAACAGTAACCAAATAAAACACAAACCATGATGAGATTATTGTTAGTGCAGTCCGCTTGAAATGGACTAACATAGTGAATACAACAATTTACAATCGAATTCCCAAATGATTCTTAATTATGTAAAGACTGGAGAGGATTAGAATGATTCACTTTTTATTAAATAGAAATTATATTAAATATCATTAATGACCACAGCTACAATTGAAATCAAATGGTTTCACGAATCATATTTTCAAATATCATAAAATTTATATGGAAATGCTTGATTTAATACGAATGTAAAACTAAACAATTTTGTTTTTGCTTGGTTTTAATTGTAAACAGTTTTAAAAGCATCGTATCCCTTAATTATACCTCCTTAGTAAATAAAGTCTGCAAAAGTTCTATTTTATTTGCAATATGAAAATGCGAATAAATATATTGCTCCCTGGAAAACTATGCCACACATAAAAGCACTCGAACATACAACTTTGATATATGATTTAATTCAACACGTAGAAACGTTCATGTGGTTTTGGTATTAACCTTATGTATAGTTCTAGAATATTCATTTTGTATTCTCCAAGTAATTTCAATATTTTTCACCGTGTCGGCTGGGCTGAGAATACGTTGGCTTTATCGCTTGCAGAGTGGGTATATCTTCCACCAAAATAAAAAAAGATCTTGAGTATGCCAGTAAAGTGCATCTGATGGCTCCAGATCAAAAGACTTTGGAAGTCTAGAGTAGCATTCAATGTCATTATACACCACTTTACTCTTATCCGAAGTGATAGTATATTTTTTAGTCCAATCAATGGACCAAAAAGATCTGTTCAACAATTCTTCGTATTTCTTTTGAGTGTATACAGAAAGGGCTCTTAAGAAACAACACCACAAAAATGAAAATATCAACGCATTCTAAAAGTGATGTGCCCTTAAAATCAGTCAGTCGTCTTTTAGTCGTAAACTAGCTCAAGTTCTAAAGAATAAATTGCAATTTATTAAGAGATTTGAAAGACGATTATTCGATTAGCATGAAGAAAATCTAATCTATATTTGTTAATAAGTGTAAATTCACTTGACTTTAAAATATCTGACATAATATTGATTTTAGGATCCTTATATATATATATATATATATATATATATATATATATATATATATATATATATATATATATATATATATATGTGTGTGTGTGTGTCATTTTAAAGGTTTTTAAAGCTTGAAATGTATGGAATGTAAAACGATAAAGAGAAGATTCCCCCCAAGAATTTTAAGTTAAAATTTTTTATAAAGAGAAAGCAAAAGAAAAAAACATTTATTTTTGTTTTAAGTAATGAGAATCTGTCTAAATCTTTTAGTGGCTGATCCTGCCCACATAACACTCAAAATGAATCTTCGACTTACATCTATGCATCTTCGAACACGTGAAACTATATTTACTCTATACAAACGTATAATATTTTGAAATTCCTGAAAATCACAAGTCAATAATTGGATATGGTACATCAGATGAATAAAACCAACAAATTCCCCCGTCGGCATTAATCGCAGAACCTCCTTGACTTAAAAGCTGTAATAAAACTGGTGGGTCCCATTACACTAAACTAAAGTTGACCAGCTCATCCGTTGACTGTCACATATTGCTTTTGTGAATATTATTATTATAATCTGATAGTACAACCTAATGTAATACTCCCAGAGGGAAATTCACATTTTAACAAAGACTATCACCAAAAATACAAATTGACAATTTCAACAACAAAACATAGATGTAATTACAAAATGTAGAGCACTACATGCAAGGCAGAAATTTATTTAAAAACACGAAAATTTTAAATTTCCATTTCTTAATAATGAAATGATAATTTAAATCGTGAATGAAATTTCCTCTAGAAAACATTGATTTACTGTTCTGATAATATTAGAATATTTTATTTTCGTGGAAAACCTGAAAAAATTGTCAATTTTTTTTAGAAAAATAGCAAATAGGGAATGTAAAGATCGCAAAGGCGATTAGCTAGTAGGGAAAAAATAAAGATAAAAAATATAAATGAAATCAAATTCACATGTTAAAAAATCGTTGAAGAGAAAATGATTAATATCTCCCAAATTATTTTCAACACTGGTAAGCTGCACAATATTAAATAAAAAAAATTAAACGAATAGGAATTCATAAGAAAAACAATTGTTTATAGAAACAATGTGAAGATTATAAAAGATATTCAAAGCTGAAGTTGAACTTAGTATAAGATTTTCTCAAATAACCTACCAAAAGTCAAGAACTGAGATTAAGGGGAAAATACGATAACGTCTCTACTGCTACTGTTGATACTACCTATGTAAAAACATCTTCTCGATACAAATAATGATGATGATGATAATAATAATAATAATAATAATAATAATAATAATATTCCTATGGGACTTTAACATACAAACGGATCACCTAATCCCGGCCAGAAGACCAGACTTAATAAAAATCAACAAAAAAAAAAAGAGAACTTGCAAAATAGTCGACTTTGCTGTCCCGGCTGACCACAGAATAAAACTGAAAGTATGTGAAAAGAAGGATAAGTACCTCAACCTTGCTAGGGAATTGAAAAAACTGCGGAAAATGCAGGTGACAATTATACCAATTGTAATTGGTGCGTTTGGAACAGTAACTAAAGGATTACAAAAGGGACTGGTGGACTTCGAAGTTGGCGGACGAGTGGAAACCATCGAAACGACAGCATTACTGAGAACGGCCAGAATACTAAGAGTCCTGGAGACTTGAGGAGACTTGCTGTCACTCAGACTCCAGTGAGAAACCATCAGCTAAAAAAAAAACTGAATGAATAATAATAATAATAGCAATAATAATAATAATAAAGGATTATTAAAGGGCCCGGAGGACTTAGCAGTTGGCGTACGGGTAGAGACTATCCATACGACAGCATTGCTGAGGACGGCCAGAATACTGAGACGAGTCCTGGAGACTTGAGGAGACTTGCTGTCACTCAAACTCCAGTGAAAAACCATCAGCTAACACTGATGTGAAAAACTCTAGAGGAATAATAATAATAATAATAATAATAATAATAATAATAATAATAATAATAATAATCAATAAATACTGATTGGAGTTGCCATTACCATGATATATCAACAGAACAAGGGAGAAAACAAAGTTTAGAAAATAAAAATTGATACTTCAAGCGAGAAATTTAGGAAACTGTTCATGGGATAAGTTGGTCTTTGCTAAGAAGGGAAAACCTGAAATGAGAAAGTAATTTTCTTTTGATAACAGCACAGAATAATGCCATATGAACCAATTACGTCAAAGCAAAAAATTACAATATGCAGAAATATAGCAAGTGTACGTCTTTTTCTGGCAAATATTTAACATTTAATCCCATAATAAGTGATTATAGAAACTGGCTCAAAGGAAATGCAACAGTAGGTGTGATTCTGTAGGAAAGTTGATTTACTCGGAATTGTGCAAGAGTTTAAGATTTGATTTAGCAGGTATATGTAATTTTCACCAACCACAATCTGTCCACGAGAATTAGACGCAAAATTTTCTCTGAGATTTTGAGTTACACACAGATCAACCAACCAATCCTCAAGTGAAGACATGTGATGGTGTTAATTAACAAAAAGAAAATATATATTCATCTTGTCCATATTGCTGATCCAATAGACTGTAGAATGAATAAGAGATAAACCGAAAATATTCACAAATACTTGGATCTTGCGACATCTTGCCGTGGAACATGACCGTGACATCCGTGGTTGTTGGTAACGTTTGAACGATCTTTGAGGGCCGGAAAAACGAAAAAAATGAGACTGGATGAATTGAGACAGTAAAAATCGAGTCTATTCAGACTACTGCGCTGTTAAGATGATCTAGAATACTTTGAAGAATTATAAAAATCTGAGAACATGTGATTCAGACTTCAATAAAAATATCAGTTAAAACTGGTGTGAAAAACGAGCAATGGGAAAAATAATAATGCCAACCTTTGCAGTTAGCAAAAAAATGGCATGAAATCAAACAAGAAATTTCTTTTAAGATACACTGATATGAGTCTGTTTCTCACAGATTTTGACGTTGTTTAAAAGCACATTTTTATACATGACAAACATTTAACGGGAAAGTATACATATGTTGAAATTGCTTGAGAATAAAGAGCAAGTTAACGTTAAAACTGATATACAAAGTCATCTTTTCTGAGAGGAGTATAACTGATTTAGAGTCAGTTTCCATCTCAAATCTTAAGAATCCTGTCTGACTCACTTTTTACCCATAGCTATAAAGAAAATATATGGATTCATGCCTTTCTGGTAGGTATAATTTCGATGTAAAACGAAAACAGGGTTTGATCTCATATCGTCCCGTCCATCCTGCTGAGATAACCATTACACTCTGAATTTTTAAGCATTTCTTGAATATAGCCATTAAAAAAAGAAACAAAATAATAGATAAAACTCTGAAAGATAATTAAAAACATTTAAAATTGAATTCATTTTTCAATGAATTTTAAAATAGAATTTTTATGAGTCAAAATAATTGTAAAGATGTTATGAATAAAAATGATAATTAGAAATTGAAGGATACTGATGATTTTTTTCTAATAGAAAAACTGATTACCACAGCAGGGTATGTTTGAAATTACAACATAGAACCTATGACCTCATTAATATTGAAAAATTAATTTAACAGAATTATTTCAAATCAACTGAAGAAATATTTATGATGTATCAGGAGCATTCGAGTATGACGCAAATGAACCCAAGTTCAACACTTGGTGAGAGCGAAAGTTGTAATTCACAGGTTGGAGGTGACGCCTCAACCTTCAAGTATTGCAACGGAAAATGATATAGGAAATTGAAAGCTGGATGGAAGGACTGTCACGTAACAAGGAAAATATTCAGAAAAGCGAAAAAATTGAAAATTTGAGATAGCCAGTTCTTTAGGGTTTCTAAAAATGAATATATAAAGACTTTCTTCTACCTGTTAACTGACTGGTGGAAATTCACTGAAAGTTCGGTCAAATCTTATTAAAGCAGCAGTTTAATAGCCGTGGATATCTTAATAATCACTTGTGTACATTAGCTTTTTAAAAATTCTCTTTTTTTTTTTTTTCGTTTCATGGAATCGAGAAACCAATTTTTGATACACACGAAAATGTGACGCATTAATTGTGACTAATCATTAACTTTTAAAGTACCCGGCGCACATATAGAATAAGCACAGGATAGTTTGTTAACAAAAGAAAAACTGAAGACGAAAGAAAGAAAAAGTGGCAGAGTTCAATGCTTTACTTTAACACTTGATCTAGCACATCGGGAACAATTCACCAAGTAGTAATCAGGGGCGAATTTGGAGTTGGTTTTTCAATAAATATCTCATTATCTATCTTTCGGTAGCTGGGAGTAAAACTCAGAACGAGAAACCAAAGATCCAAGCAAAAATTGTTCCTTGAAGAACGAAAAAGCTACCCCCTAGTGTCTATTGTTTCTTTCTTCCTGTTTACGCGGCCTCAGAGAGTGAACAGAGTGAAGATTAGAAAAAATCGGAAGGTCCTAACATTAATTTACGACATGTGTTTTTGTTTCCCTCCTCCGTCAAAAAATAGCCTTACTGATATTGCAGCCACAGCTGACATGCAGTACTGGTAAAAACTCGACTGACATTTATTTGGAGCTCCTAACCATCTCACAGATATCCAAATCAAATGGTAATTCCACAATATTTTCCCGAACACGGGACAAAAAGCAAGAGTCACTGGAGTTTATTAATATTTGGTTGAGTACATTGTAACGAAACCGGTTGTCAACTAACCCACCATTGCTTTATTGATTCATAATTTCTTGTAAATTGTCGATGATAAAGGATTAAACAGCTTTTTTTTTTCTCTTCGGCTAAGGATTCCACTTCTCATGTGCTTAGGACGTCAAGAATGAGTACTTGTCTCGTATGGAGTGCAGTCAGATCAAGGAAGGCACATCTAAGTGTTCTTCTCATTAGCTTAATTATGGTATCGGCTAGTGTATCAAAACCCCCGCCGAGAAAATTTCTCTACCCCAACGCCTTTCTGCCACAGTGACCAGTCATGTGAATGGTGACACCCAACGACTGCGTAATTACCGGCAACTTTCCATATCGTTCTCTTCGTCAGCGTCATCTACGCACGTACTTGGCTGGACATCATTAACTGTGCAGTGGTCCATATAGAAATACGTTATTCTTTTTCTACCCGTTTGAAGGGAGGGCATATAATGGATCTATGTGTTTTTCGCTCTCCAACACTCATTAGAATAAAGCACACATACAGTCACACAGACACCTCTTAACACACACACACACACACACCGATAGATTAAGAAACAGAGGGAGAGACAGTTACACTATCAATACTTTCGATTCTACTAATATAAAGGATATTCCCTGTTGATACACAAAATTCAAACGCAATAAACACACACACACACACACATACACACACACAGACACACACACACACACACTGTTGTTTTCTAAGGGTTCCAACAACTTGTAACAATGTCACTTTGAAGTTTCACAGATTTTTCAGTTCTCAGGCATGATTCAAGTCTTTGTTCACTTTTTCGTTTTCTTTATTTTCCTACTAAGATCGCCCGGAAAAACAGAATACACAAGAATACAAGCTATTTTATTCATGTTAATTAATACTTGGTCTGGTTTTCTTTCCATAATTGGGTGATTAATTTGTATAAAAAATACCAGATAACTTTATGGGTTTCAAATTGTGGGATGGATTCTTCTTTGTGAATTTCTTTGCATAGTTAAATTTTAATCTCTTGCACAATTCCCAGTTGGTCACCTCTTCCCACTCAGTCATGCCTTGTTCTTCTGTTCCAGTTTGGTGCATTCGTTTATGTGTTTAACTGTTTCATATTTGACACTATGTAACTTACACTTGCAATTATTCGGCATATTATCACTTTTTCTTGGCAAAATCTGTTCATATGACTTCTTTTTTTTTTGCTACGTAAAGAGATTCGGGGTTTTTTCTCATCAATCAACCCCGTCTTACCCATGTCCTTGTCATCTCATGAGAAATGTCCTTTTTCGCTTGATGTATCAATGCAGAAGTTTTTCTACCAATTGTTTTTTTTCTATATTTTGTTTTTTCAATTTGGTCTTAATTTAGTTTTGTTGGTATTGCTGTTACTGGCTACAGTAATCCGTGTTTCTACGCTCTTTTTTATATAGTCCTCTAGTCTGTAAATTCTTCTATCTACACAATCTATATCCTAACACGTTTTCTTTTTCCTTCTTTTATTGACACGCAGAATCTCTATCATAACTCAGGTGTAATGTTTGTACATTGTCATCGCTTCCATTGCTCTGCCGGGGTCCCTCTTTTGTTCAAAGTATCTTACAAAGGAGACTGTCCTAATGTTTGTTCCATTGATGAGATTCTTACTGCAGAAGTTGGTTAAAATGTTTACCTGTTCTTCGGAATTCTTTTTTTACTTTTTCTTACATATTCATTTGGTTGTTGATACATGCTTCAAATATCCCCATGTATTTTTAGTTTCAATTTCTCCAAGTGCTCTGATGTCTTCTTAATTGATCAGTTCTGTTCTTTCCGATGTTTTTTTTTCTTTTTTTACTCTTCTCATGACACATTTTCCAATCCCTCATTCCATTCCAAAATCTCGGCAATAGATTCTAATAGTTTGTACTTAGTACGATGGTTTCTAGTTCTTTTTTTGCTTTGAGGGAAATATCTTAACATCATTCATATACAGAAGGCGATTTTATGTTTTTCTGTTGCTTTGTTGCCCCCGGCAAAGTTACTAAGAACGTAATTCAGTGGTATCATCATTCTAACAAATAATATTTGCGAAAGTGAGTCTCCCTTGAAGATTCCACTTTGGAATTTAACTTCTGTAAAGGTTTGCTTTCCTGCTGCTAATTCAGCATTCCAGTTTTGCATAGCTTTCATGGTGTTTACGACCTTCACGTATATTTTGAACATTTTCAGACATTTGAATATTCAAGTGCACTTGATGATACCATAGGCTTTTTGTCGTCTATCCAATCCATTGCAACATTTCCCGCCTTGTTTTTCCTTTCTTGTGGATTAGCTTATTATAAGCAGCGATAGTACTAGAGTAATTGTAGTAGCATCATTAGTAGAAATAAAAAATATTATTTTTTTACGCCAATAGAAGGTAATTTTTTTTTAATGAGAATCACGGCCGAGAAAGTATTCTCTGTAGACCAACTGATTTTATTAATGTGAAAATTCTATCAAGTATATCGCACACTTATTATCAAATTTAACTCACAATCAAAATCTTGCCACGTTTTATAATGTAAAAAAATGCTATAAAACAATATTGACTATTATCTTTTTCTCTTTGATTTTGTGCAGGTGGTATGGACAAATCCAGAATCAACGATCGTCTCGTTACAGACAAGACGTATCATCGATGATGTCAGGATAAGTGTGGAGCGACCCTACATTAAGGATTGGCACCTTCACATCCGGAATGTTCGTGTAAGCGACAGCGGGGAGTACACTTGTCAAATAAACACAATGCCCGTAAAGATGAAGATCATCAACCTAAAAGTTGTCGGTAAGTCATTCAAAACACCTTCAAACATCTAGACATTGCACGGGAAGCATATTTCTTACAGGAATCAAGAAAATGAAATGAAATCCGGTAAACAAATTCTTTACAATTTAAAGATTAAACTTAAAAATTAAAAGTAGTTCCATTGTTTTTTTAACTGACATAAGAAACATATTTGTGATTTCTATCTTTTTAGTTATATGTCTTTCATAAAATCACTTCAAAACATCTCCAATTATTTAAACAAATGTTATGATATATTTATCAAGCTAGAGTGAATACGAGGCAATTTCTTTCACTTTGTCTATGGAAAAGAATATATATATATATATATATATATATATATATATATATATCAGATTTAACGTTTAAAATATTTCTAATCAATAAAAGTCATTACTCTATTCTCTAAAGTGCAAAGAAGCATTATCACAATATTTTCAAAAATAAAATAGAATAAGAACAAGAAAAGTCTTATAAAACTGGGTTTCCTGATATCGATTGTCAGGAGAGCCATTATTAACAATAACATGCTGACATTGACACAGCTGAGTATCTGTTGTGAAAACACAGAGGTGACTTTTTCTAGTTTTTATTCCACGATATAGTTTTAAGTATATATATATATATCTATATATATATATATATATATATATATATACTGATAAACTAACCAAATTCTGTCATTCTAATTTGTAAAAAAAATAAAATAAATAAAAGATCTAACACAACGCCGAATTTTATCCTCTATTTGTATTGCCGATCTATGAACTACTGATCAGTCAACTTTTTTGTTTCAATTTATAGTGAAAAGATAATAAATTTGGAACACATATTTATCGTTTTGAAGAATAAAATCTTAATATGTGTACAATCTATGCCATAAACCTATCAAAAATTTAATGGTAGATGTTTCACAATGGCTCTTCTTCATTACAATCCACTCACTGACATATCAAGAAATTAACTTTTATGATAGCCAAATTTTAGTTTCATTTATTTACAAGCATGTTGACTTAAAAAGAGTTTAATTCCAGTCAGATAATCTCAGTAGATTAGTGATATCATTACTTCAGGAAATCCGAGATATTCAATAGCTTCCTAGTTGGTTTTTTACACTCTCTAGATATATCTGTATGAATATTTTTCTGTATTCAATGTTTTGTTATTTTTGTTAAGTTTATATTTAAAAAATGAATCATTACAAGAATAATCAATAAATGCCGGATTTAGATACCAATACATTGTTAGATGTTTGGATACGATGCTCATATAACTAAGGTAAGTAAAATGCACATCTTAAATGATATATTCCATGCAAATCGTTATGTTGTATTGTAATTCAACTCGTATTATCATTGCCATTGTTCATTATTTTACTTCCTACTTGGCTTAACATTTTTTCTAATTTGTTTTAAATTTTACCTTTTGTATTCGACTATCTCTTAATGACTACTAACTTTCCATAGTAATATTTTTCTTTGCAAAGATTTTTTAATGCACAAAACATTGTAATTAGATTTGCATTATCGTTAACATTTGTCATCGTTTTGTTTCCTATGTAGTTTTAATAAATCTTTATAGTCATTCATTTTCAAAGTCATTTGTAAATGTTTATATGAATTATATTTCTTCATATTTTGTGTCAACGTCTGGCTTTTGAAACATATGATCATGACATATGACATGTTATTAGGGCAGCATCTATTCACCAATCATATTTTCTTTATTTATAATTGGAAATTAAATCGATCTATTACTATATAACCCGTAAATTTAGTACTATAACTGCTGTGGTCTTACGTTCGAATTCATCCATCTAAAAGAAAAATTCATATTTAGTTTTAGTATTTGCTTACATTTCTATCAACCTAAATTAGATGTAGTTTATATGAGTGAATTATAAATATTCTGTTTAATTATTAGTATGACTCCTGATCTTATATAATGATGATACGTTATACAAGAGATGCCCGAAAAATAAGATACAATCCTTAACTAATCGAAAATGCTCTTTATTTTAATAACAACACATTGGGCATTGGTTACAAGCTCTACTATGCTACCTTTCAATATTGTCAACATGGGGATTCAATGCGCATCCCTCAATAGTGACTGAAAAATATACATGTTACCAGGAAGACTAAGCTACTTTTTATGTTGTCACCATGGAGATGGATGCAATTTTGTCATCGATCAGTTGGACTTACGATACTAGCACTACTATGCTACTTTTCTGAGTTGTCACTATGAAGTTTGATACACTTTTCTCTTTGGCAAATGAATAATGGTCATGCGTTACCAGCGCTACTAAGCAATATTTCTATACGGTCACGATTAAAACTGATGCAATATTTTTTTTTATCAGTGAATGGATAATAGGCATATGTTACCAGCACTACTGTGCTACATTTCTATATTTTTATCATGGATAGTGATGAACTTTTCTGATTGGTGAATAAATAAGGGACATATCTTGATTAATTATAAGTGGGACATCTGGCCGCCTGACCTTTGAGAATTATAATATCTTATAAAAGTGATATCGTAAAAGTAAGATACAAAAATTTATTAAACCAACATGTTCAGTAATATTAAAAAGATCAAATTGTGCATAAGTTACCAGCTCTATCGAGCTTCTTTTTCATGGGGATCAATCCATATTTCTCATCGGTAAATTAATATTAGGATAACACAACTTCGCTATTTTTCAACGTTGTTGCTTAGCAGATCGATGCCCTTATCTGTAAATTACTTCATTTATACTTTTGAGGGAGAACGTAGTATCAACTTGAGTATCTTTCTGTGCCCATTAAAAGTACCACTCTTTTCGGAAGATTAAGTTTTAAATCATAATATTTGCATAGGCTATCCTTTTGAATCAAAGTTTCATCGTCTGCATTGTCATCTTCTGTCATTGACAACATGTTTTGAAGCTATAATGACAAGTGATACACATTTTGAAACATGGTAGACAGTAGTAAATAAAATCGTCTATGGGAAGTTGAGATATCAGAAATTGTCATTTCTTTCATTCTAAAATAAAATGCCTACAAAATAATTGATAAACGACTCGTACTTCGAGATAGGTATTCATGCTCCCATACATCAGTGTGCCCGTTGCATCAATTTCCCTGGTGACTGCGAGGTAAATTACTACTCGTCATATATGCCCAAAGTTTTATTTGTGAGATGATTAATGTTTTGGATTAGTAAATTTTTACCCCTCCTTTTAGGAGAATGCTAGCAACTAAGAATATTATCCAAAACATTTCCTGGCATTAATGTAGAATTATAAAACTTTATTTTTAACTTGTAAATGATCACATATACCAAAATCTCGGCTCAATGTTTATGCATTTAAACTTCAAATATAGCCGATTGTGAATTGGTAGTTTTTTTTTAAATCAGCAAATGTTATAGTTTTGAAGTATTATATCCAGAAAATTAATTTTGATTGTTATCGTTATGTAAAATAATTTCTTCAGCTCTTTTCTGAGTTAGATCTTATACGATTCAGTAGCAATAAAATTACGAAAGAAGTTATTTTTGGCATCCTTTGAATGTATATTTTTAAAGTCACTGATAACGAATTTGTTTATTTTCTTGATGTAAATATTGTATTTATTTTTTGAGACGAACATACTTTTATTAGAAAATGCATACCCAATATCGAACATCATATTTTTGATAGGAATTATAAAGTATTATTTGCAGCTTTTTTACCGAATCTTTAAATAACACATCAAATCATTTTTTATGATATTTCAGTTTATTAATCTACTGTTTTTCTTGTTATTGTTTTTGTCATTGCAATTTTTTGAGGGGGAGTAATTCATCTTATCTTCATTTTTGTTTACTTTTTTTTTCCATTACTTGTCAGATATATATAAAGAAATAACCATTGCGTTTTTTGAAAAAGAACGAACTGGATCCGATTATATCAATATTTGAAACGAAATTTAATACTATTAGCCTGTGTTATTTTGTGATACTTTTTAAAAACTGAACAATCGGATCTACACACTGAAAGTATTTCGATGTTGTTTCAGACCTACACTAAGTCAAATAAAATGCATGCTTTTCTTTTTTCATCTCTCTCACTCACACCACACACACACACACACACACACACACACACACACACACACACACACACACACACACATATATATATATATATATATATATATATATATATATATATATATACACACACATACCTTTGTTTTCATACAGTGTGTGATAGAAATACTTCTTATATTTTAAACAAGTTTCAAAAGTTGGAGGTATTTATGTTTTGTTCTCTCTCTCTCTCTCTCTCTCTATATATATATATATATATATATATATATGCGTATCTATCTCTACATACACACACACACACATATATATACATATGTTCCTTTGTATACATATAAGTGTGTGTATTGGTGTGTGTGCATGTATTGGGTTTAAAGCCTTCCGTATCTAATGGTTGATTGATAACTCTGACAGACCACATACGCAAGTGTATGGGCGTATATGTGTATGTTTTCGTGTCCGTGTGTACCGAGCCCCGCTGCGAGAAACAAATTTGTATACATATGAATGTAATCCTACTTGACACCAAGCTTTCTTGACTAATTGCTAACTGAATATTTTAATGTAAAATTTCAACTGGAAATCTTCAGTGGCATTAGCAGCTCTCAACCTGATATAATTCTAGACACAAAGGAGAGTCATAATGTTCTTCCAAGCCTGGCGCAAATGGAAGTAGGTATTGCCATTTCTGCTAAGACTGAACAAAAATATAACGTTTTACCACTGGATGCAAATAACGAAAAAGGGAAATTGATATTGAAAATTAGACAAATACTTTTCAATTAGATAATTCAAAATTGTAAAAAAGAAAAACCAAGGCAAAATACCTTATTTTTAGTACAATATTCAAAACTGGGCAAACGTTCATGAAAGGTAATATTTAATAGCCTGAGTGTAATTCAGCCGAAACGTCCTAAAATGAATACGCTACTATGCCCTTAGAGGTGAAAAAAAATCATGAAAGTGAGCGTGTTCAACTTTTTAAAGACTTATCGTAGCATTTATCTGTATTAGGTTTGGGCATCAATCAGAAATCAACAAATTCGAGTTGGGTTCAAAAAGTATCATGCCTGAAAGTTATTGCACAAAATGTGAAGCGGAATCTCCAAGTCAGTCCAAGGGAAATGGCTTTAGTTCCCCTTTAAGATTATATTACATAGATCTTGGGTTAGACTTCGAACTAAAAATATATAACAATGGTGACAGATATACCAGACCAAGTTTATCACATTCTTCCTTGCCAGGTAGCAATGGAATATTAGAATCATTTTTTTCGTTTTCAGCGAACATGGTTTGGTTTGGTTGGGTCTTGTAGCACATCAACCATTGTTGATTATTTAATGCCAAATCCTGTTTTAACATATTAATTAAATAAATTATTTTAAACACATTTTATTGATACACACAGTTGAATGATCCAACAGTTCTATTTATAACAATTCAATATAGCATGAGTCAGCAAATTTAAATGGTTCCAAGTATTGCTATGTGTAACTAACAATTAAATCAAGAACCAGTCATTTGTTTACACACATTTAAATGATCAAACAGTTCTATTGAGCATAAATCATTAGTTTTTACTCAGTTTAAATGTGAAATAGTTATATTTGACCTATAGATAGGATCCTTTCAGTTGCTACCACTCTGGGGTAGATGGGGGTAATGGCAATGAAGGGCTAATCCTCTTTCCCCAAAACTCCAGCATTACTAGAACCTCGTCATAAATTTTTTTTATGTCCTATCAAGGACACTCTTTTGGTGGGGGTCTTACACCTCTGCAGGGATACAGTCGGTGTATTTAACAGTTTCAGCCAACTTAGCTGTTTCAGAGAAGAGTACCAGTTCTCACTTCATTTAAAGGCAGTATAATTATTTTTACAGCAATACAATTAGCCATTGGGTGTTTGTTTCAACTTGCGTATCCATAAATGAAGGCCGGAATTAATCTCGGTCCTCTGGCACATTTAAACATATATGAAGTTAATAGTTTTAATTTATTCAAGCATTACATTTTCAACAATATTCAAACAGTAGACGCTTTTTTTTTCATTTCAGTAGAAGATAATGCATAGATTACAATGCTACCAATAACAATAGCCACTAAGTAGACTTGAGGGGGAAATAAGACTGTAAAACATCCCTGACTTTGTGTTTAAAAATCCCTAAAATTCAATACGTTTTTGACAGAATTTGAACTTTTGATTATTTTGTCGTTTCTATCAGAACTCTATTCCTAGATAACAAAGTTATCAAAGAAAGTGAACATTCGGAATAAATGACACAGAAATAGGGCTTTTGAATATACCAGATTACATTGCTATTCAAAGTAAATTTTTTCGACAAAATTTAAACTGTTAATTTTTGGTTGTATCTGGTAGCATAGGATGAATTGAAGACAAAAAGTGTCCAATTAGTAAAAGTGACAGAGAAATCAGTTACCATGTCTGAATTAGTGCTTAAAACATACATGACTTACGATATTTTTCGACATGGTTTAAGCTATTGATTATTATTGTCGTTTCTGGTAGAATTCTATACGTACATTGCAATGTTAGCAAAGAAAGTGAGTTATTTGAAAAATTGACTGGGAAAGGAGGTTTAAATATCCTAATCAGTATTACCATTTATTTAATTTTCACATTTATTATGAATTCAATGTAAAATTTAATACGCGTACGTCTTTTATTATCCAATTAAAGTCAATGTTTTTATTCACTCGGTTCAACATTCGATATTGTGACGAGTTGTATAGATATTAGCTCTTTTATCGTCAGGACTTTTCTTTTCTTTACTTCAAGCAAATATTATTACAGCGCCAAGGTTTACTTTTCTTTGTTTTTCCCTCGAGAATTGACGAATGTATACAATGGATAATCTTATCATAATAGTTCGTTTTGTTTTGTTTTGTTTTTTCTTTCTTACTTTTACCTTATCTTTTCTGAGGATTTAAAAAAAATAATCTCTGGGCTGAAAACTTTTTTATTTGTTATCATTTAGGTTTTGCACATTCATAGATGTGTGTCTAGTGCTATGATAGTTCTATTCTATCTTTATTCCTGTTGTTTTTCATTAATTATGTACTTATTCATAGCTTCCCTCGGCGGTGGCCATTTTTGGCATTTTTTTTTTTTTTTAGCTATTTATTAACTTGATTCACTTGCTACCTCATTTTTTTTACTCGTAAGTGTTTCCTTTTTCTTACACCCAGCTTATAATAGCCTGATTGGCCTTTGTCTCATTTCCAATTATTTATGTTCTTCAATCACTGATTAATTACACGGTTACTTTGTTCAGTTACCCTTCATTTTACTGGCGATTTTTTTCCTCCACACTGCAGATAGTTATTCTTTAATAGAGGAGAAAGGCTTCTTATAAAACTGATCGGCGAACTTTTATTTACCTAAGATTGGCTTCCATATTTTCCATTATACTATGAAATATCATTTCAAAATGAAATGGTCCTTCCCCTCTTTTGCGAAAGTTTCTCAAAATTCACGTCAAATTCACATGATTAAAGAAGGGTACTTTTCATTTCATGCAGTGATAGTAAGTTAACCCTGAAGAAGAAATGCTGTTGAGTATGTATTTACGTCACCAAACCCTGTCAAACGTTTTTTTTCTTTCCAAACTATAAAAAAATTGCACATATATATATATATATTTGACCATTGGCCTAGCGGTTAAAGTGTTAACCTATGGCCCGGGAGACCTAGGTTTAATCCCAAGTCGAGCCATATCAAAGACTTAAAAAATGGTACTTGATTCCTCCTTACTTAACACTCAGCATTATGGTATTGATGAAGAGCAAAGTGGAGCAATCCAGGGAAAGGAGTAGTGCCCATCCCTAGACTTCGGTGTAGTAATTATTGAAAAGGGAGTCTTCGTGTCCCCTTCAAATATGGTCGCCAACAACTTTTATGTATATTTATTGGCTGAGGATAATGGGAAAAAATTTCAAAGTTTAGTCATTGTTTGGAATTTTTTGTAATGAATAAAAGTGGTAAACTTTTGAAATTTCTCTAAATAAAAAGAGGAAAAATTATGTTGTCTCTTATCATCATATAAAATTATATGAAAAGGATATTGTGAAGAACGATGAATACGCATTTTAGTCCTGTATATATTTTTCTCTTTCAATTTATATATATATATATATATATATATATATATAGTCATCCACAGACAGCCTCTATCGTTGTATCACAACTCTTCAGTGAGGCTAAAGACAAGACGCCTCAAATTGGGATCGAAACCTGCCTAACTTTACGCTAGACATGGCATCTAACCGCTCATCCCTTTCAGTGTTATTCGTCAGCTCAGGAATTATAACGCATATGTAGTAGCTTTCGTTTGTTTACATTTTGCGCTATCAGATACCAGAGTGGTCAATTCGTTTGCAATACGCGAGTGGCAGCCGTTAATTCCTTCACCAGAGGGATCAACCCCCGAGAGGTGAGAGTATATATATTGTCATCCACAGTCAGACTGTATCGTTGTATCACTCCTCTCCAGTGTGGCCAGACACGCAGGACGATTCAAGCTGGGATGGAAGAAATGCTTTGCATTTATATATATATATATATATATATATATATATATGGGCTGAGGATACGGGGATATAATTACTGAATTGGGTCATTGTTTGGAATTTTTTATAAAGAATAAAAGTAATAAAATTCTAAATAAAAAATTAAAAGTTCTGTTGACTCCTTTCCTCAAATAGAATTAGATGAAAAGAATGTTGTGTAGGAAGATGAATATTAGTATAATATTATTAGAATGATTAAATAATATATTATCCCGTTTTCTTTAATGAAGTATTAATATAACATGAATTATGCCGTTGGTGTCTTCATATTATCTGTTTTGATACTTTAAATTGGAGACACCACATTTTTACTATTATTTGTAAACTCCTTTTCCTAAAGGTGTGTGATAAAATGCTTTTAAGATGTTATATACTAATCAAGTTAATACATTCACGCTTTTTGTTTCAGTTCTCATATATCCTTGTTTCTCTACAAATAGAATTCATAAGTTCGATCATAATAAGCGACTATATATATATATATATATATAACAACAACTGGACTCAAAAATCATTCGTACTCAATTAATTATACATCACGCGCACACACATACACACACATATACTGCTGGACAAGCTATATTTATATCTATCATAGATATAACTGGAATAATTCGTATACATGTTTGTAAATTTTCAATAATATAATTATACCTATCTGAGGTACTCGGCATTTTTCCACTTTAAGTATATTTACCTATATACACACTTACGTAAATATACATCATTCACAAATCCTTATTTATGTACCCATACAGACCCACGTTTGTGTTTGTGTCTATTTAAAAATGTTTAAAATCCTTAATATATAAATTATATATATATATATATATATATATATATATATATATATATGTGTGTGTGTGTGTGTGTGTGTGTGTGTATAGTTAGATGCCTTTTTATGTATATAGGGTTAAAACATGTATGCATTACTTTTATATGCAGTGTAGGTCTTTGAAGGTGTTTGTTTTGGACTTATTTGAAAATCTACCCTATATTTCTTTTTATTTTATTATCAATATTATTTGCTGTCAACATTATTTTCATAATAGCCTAAATCTTGAATTGACATTGTTCTTCTTTCAGGTTTTATCCCTTCAAATAATAACTTTTCAGAAAAGTATCATGTCCTTTGGTTTGTTTTATTATATCCGATAATTTATGACCGCAGTTTTTCGTTCATTTTCAAATAGCTGCATTTAATTATGGTTTCTGTTTTATCGTATAGTTGTAAGATACTCGGAATGCTTGTTATTCTAAATTCTTCTTCGCCATTCACTTTTTTTAAAAGTGTGTTTCATCTTGTCAATCCTTGTTTCTTGTCATAGGGTTTTCAACAGATCTGTTAGCTGTTTACTCATTTATACTATAATTCGTTGCTTAATTTGTCCTTTTTTTTTTTCTTAATCATTCTCTTTCTCTTTCATTATAAAATATATCCTGTAATACTTTCATGGGCTTTTCTTCGTGAGACCTCTTAGTGAATATATTTAGTTAACTTTATTTGTTTTGTTAACGTTTTATTTCTCATTTAAAGTAAATGTTTAATGTCTCTAACAATCGATCACGTTCTTGTTCTAAATGAGATAGTCTCTGTGACATAATGACCAAAGTGATGGGCAACGAGCTCAAATAAATGAGATCGAACTCTTGTCGAACTCTCGTGTTCATTTTTAACGATTCATCATCGTCATCATATCGCGCTGGTAGCACGGATATCCCTGACCCTCTCTCGCCACTCCTCCCTATCGTTCATCGCCCTAGGTAGGTCTTCAAGACAACATCCCGTATCCTCACATAGCTGCTGAATGTATGTTCGTGCTGGTCGTCCTGCTTTTGCACGGCCATGTGTGGGGGTCCATAATAGTACATCTCTTATGAGTTTGTCCCTGCTTCTCCAGCAGTGTCCTGCATGTCTGGTTCGTCTAACTTGAATCGTTTTCGTGATAGGGGGCAGGTGGCCGTACAGTTGGTGTCTGGTAGGGTGTTGCCACCAGGACTTGTTTAAGATTGCACGTAGCATTCTTGTGTAATTGCCGTCTAGCTTCTTCTCCAGCCGTTTTGTTAGCGTCCATGTAGTGCAGCCATATAGCAGTATCGATGTGACCGCTGCCTGGAAGAAACTGCATCGACACGAGGTTAGCGAAAGCATGGACAGCTATCAATAGGCTATCGATTAGATGGAAATCAGACCTAACCGATAAAATGAAACGCACTTTTAACTGATACGCTTGGTAAATATAGGAACCTTCTTATCCTCTCTGGTATGAGTAAATATTAGCACTGCTTTTCTTCTCCATTGAGGTTTATAAACCATTAATCAGTCACCAAACAAACCTGGTTCTAAAGGCATGTTATTCGAAGTACTGTTGGATGTCCATAAACCCCAGCTACTATGTTTTATTCAGCTTAGAATTTGACATTTTTATCTATTGTTACAATGATATCTCATGCTCAAGTAAAAATAACGTAGCCTCAATCAGAAGATTAAATTGACAATATTAGAAGATCAGGGTTAATGCTGATGTTATCTTAGTCTCGAAATGGGAACTAGTACTTCGTGAAAAATGTTTAACCGATAAAAATTTCCATTGATATGAAGATATGAGTTTTATAAATTGGATTTCCGTAGTACTTTAGAGTGGACATGTTAACAGTTGGTGTTAGTTAAAATAGCTCATAAGAGAATCGAAAAAGACTATCAAATGTAGCATGGAGTTTTCCACGCTAAATAAAAGACTATTTTGAAAATGAGTAAGCCAGCCGGTTATTATTGGAGCACAAATAAATTTGGGAACTAGGCGTTAAATGCATGTTTAAACAGTTCCTTTATTTTCTGGGATCAAGAGACAACTATTGTGACACCTGGTATATGACGAGTACCAATCTCAAAATATAAATGGTATACTTTTTCGGAATCTCATATTTTAAATAAAATGTATTCATGTATATATAAGTTTAAAAAATTATTTTTTACCTGACCTCATATTCTAATTAGGCATTCTTAAAGCTTTCTGCGGAACAACTCAATAGTATTCCTATCTTGCCGGTTAATACTTACACCTTCCCCTAGTATAAAAGGAATAGCTTCTAATGCTTGATAATAGAATTTTTCTTATTCCATATTCTATATGTCTTTTTGTGTATGCTGAAAGTGACTGTTTGTTTCCGTCTCATAATTTATGTTCCACTTATTTTTGTTATTTGTTCGTCTTTGTATGCTGATTTATTTATTTATTTATTTATAACTATTTCTACTCTAAAATATTTTTCTTTGTTTTATTCCTATTACCTCTCCTAACTTTTCGTGTTTTCTTTAATATTTAATGTTTCTTATTCTGGTGTCTAATTTTGCTAATTGTACTAGTTTCCGCAGGTTCCTTTTTCAGGACCTTGAATTGAAATTTCATCATTTTTTCTTTATGGTCTCTGTCAATTTTCTATAATTTCTGACACTGTATGTTTCATGCTGTTATTTTTATTATCGTTTTTTTTTTTCTAAATATAAAAAGAATTTGTTTACTAGTTTTGGCGTTCATCGTCTATTTGTTATTGTTTCTCAATTGTTTTCCTCATTAAATTTTCGTCATAATCTTCCATTGTCTTTTAGCTAACGTTTATTGCTTTTATATTCGCCTTGGAGCATTTCACTTCTTTGTATATTGTATTTATTTCAAGGTTTATCATATTTTATTGTCCATTGTTTTGGTTTTCCTAACCTTTTTGCCCATTGTCATTTATCTATTCTTTTGTTTGGTTTATTGTCCATAATTTTGCCTTTTCATTCATTCAATGTTTCAAATATTTGTATTCGTCTAATGTAACATTCGTATATTGTATTGTTTATCTACCATTTTATGCCATATATCCGTCATCAGCGTGTACTGACGTGAAGGATTCTTTTGACATTTTTTCTCTCGCACCATCCGTTCCAATCAGTCTTTGCACTTGGTATGTCCTCGAAATCGAACCAAGTGTTAGAAGTTAGTTAGAGCCTATAAATGTAACTCGACAGGAAATCGTCGCTTCTGAGTTTGTTCTTACTTCTCTGCAGCGATAAACAGGTCTCATCCGTCTTTCCTGATAGATGGGAGGTAAATGTGCGCAGCATCCTCGTGTCATTCTCATCTTGCGTTTTTTTTCTGGGGTCTCAGTAAAGTTTAATTGGTACAACGAGACAGTAGTACTGATATGGCTACAGCATGAAAAAATTCTTTTATTTTATTCAAATGATCAGATTTAAATATGATCAATAACTGATCAATAGCAGTCTATGCTTTAATAGTTCGTATATTGACATCACTTTCAGTAGATGACATGCTTTAGAGGTATATAAACTGGTTAATGAATGTTAGTGGCTTGCCATTTAGTAAAGACATGACACTATCTTGATTACAACATATTTGTGATCACCTACAGAACATTGCCCCCTGCTGCCTACGCTCGGCAATTATGCATCTTTATTGAAGTGCTCTGTAAATATTCAGTGTTAATTATTCGTTTCAAAACTTTTTTCTGTATTCGATTTCTCTCTTTGAGTGCTATCATCTTTCATTGGAATTGTCTACACCTTTCTTTCTTTAATAAAGGCTGTAAATGTTTTTGCTAATATATTCAATATATACTTATTGGTTTCATCTTCATCCTTAGTGCCTTTAATGTTTTTCGTTTGTCAACTAGACAGTTTTCTTTCGTCTATTGTTTGTTTCTCTTGTCTTAAGTTTATAACCTGCATATCTTTTGATTTCGAATTTCATATGTCCCTTTTTGACAATTGACATTTATGATGTTGATAGTTGTCATTGGATTTATATACATTGTGACTTGATTTTTGTCCATATTTTATGTTCAAAGCATATCATAAAATTGTACCGCTATCTTTTGTATTATATGTCTACTACAGGTAACCTTTGTCGAAATTTTCCCCTTGACGTATGTCTACTCAATCCTCTGTCTTGTACCAATATCTGTCGTCTGTGATTATTTCTATAAACTTTGAGTTCATTGCCATTTATTTGGTGTTTTGTTTGCTTTTATTGTCTATCTGTTTCATTCATTGTCCATTATTTTATAGCTTATAATGGTTACCTTGTATTTTTGTTCTTTTACTTTGTCTGTTCTACACGCAATTGACGTGTTTTGTGTTCGTTATTCGTTAATTTTTTTCAACCCTTTGTTTTAGTTTGAGAACCTTACAGTTATTGTTTTTTGTTAGTGTTTTGGTTTTTTTTCTTATGTTCTCGTATTGTGCTTATAATACTTTATTCACACCATTTTCAAATTAATTTGTTCATTTTTACTTTGTCTACCATTCTGTCTGGAATCTATGGTATATATATAGTTTCTTATATTTGGTAGACTTTGCACTTGTTACTGTCGTATAAAAATAATATTCAAATGTATCAGCTTAACCTATAAACGAGTACTAATACTCCTGGCCAAACTAGACCTGAGAGTAACGTCAATGGAGGAGGACTTTCAGTATATTCTAAGTTCCCCTAAAAGGTTGAGTTCATATTAGATGCTATAAAATGAATATAATGTGTATTCTTTTGTTCATCTCTCAATATTAATGGGAAACTGATTTTTTCAATATAAAATACATTTTCCAAAATTCAAAGGTATATTTTAGGCTTAATATTTTCTATAACAATGCCATGGATTTGGTGCCCAATGATGACTAAATTCTCTATGGATCTGAGGGACCAACTTGTGAACTAGTAAGTATTTATGCCTGATACAGGCAACCATAAACAAAACCAAATTCTCCTGCATCCGAAGCAAATGTCAAATTATTTCTATTCTTTACACATGTCATTTCATCAGTTTTATATTCAGTACCCATTAGGCCGTATTATTTAAATCGGCACGCAGACTTCAAATTAAGACAAGGACTGTTCACTTCAGACCGACGCTCTTATCAATGTAAAAATTCAACTTCTCCTTACACCCATCTAGGAATTAAATAACAGAACTGAGTAGATGAATACCCATCTAGCAGAATCATAATTCAATCCGTGGATAAATCAACGGAAATAATTCACTGCATCTCTCACGAACACTCACGTTAATTACCATTTTACTAAGAAAGAACACTGTGAAGAAGCATGGTCTCTCAAGACCTGTAAAGACATTGCACTTTCACAAATTCATTAGACATGTCTCCTGTTAATGTATCTCCATTGTCTTCAATCTATTAACATCGACCTTTGTCTATAATGCACTTGCTCCATCTAGATTATTTTTTGCTGTTCATATTATTTCATTTGCTTTCTTGACTTGGTATAGATAAGTCGTCTTATTCTGCTATCCATTGCCTCTGATATTTGAATATCAGCTTCACATGCTTTCTCTCTGATTATCTGCAACTTTATTTAGTATTTTACTTCGGTAGCTGTTACTTTTAGCGTCCATTGGTTAAGAGTTCATTGTCCATATGATGAGTCATCACTTCTTTTAGTTTCAATATAGTTCATTTCTACTTTTACCAGTCTTTCAATTATTTATCAATACATTTAAAATTTAATGTTTCACCTTGCTACTGGGGCGTAGAATACGTTGACTGTATACTCTATAGAGATATACAATCCCCGCAAAAAGTTTTCGGGTCACTAAACTTCTTTTGGTGGTGAGACTCTAGATTTTGAGATCTGACGAGTGTTGAATGCGCTATTAATATCATTATTCCTAGGTCCACTTTAACCTGCATTGGTAATACTTGTTATGGTCCCATCTATGAGTCAAGTATGTTAGTGAATATTAGGTATTCCGTCGGAATACTTGCCATCATATAATCATGTACAAAATAGTATTTAGCAACTGCACATAGTATGTTAATATAAACAGAAAATATGCAATTAACTAACATTAAGACACGAAATAACCTCAGGCAGGTTTATATGGCGTTAGAATTTATTGAGCAATCCAGAGAATGATGAAGCAGTTTTGTGATATATATATATGTATATATAAGTCATCATGTGTTTGAATTTTCGTCTTTTTTGTGTTTCCTTTGTACATTTGTAATATTTACTTACCGTTTATTAGTTTTGTTAACATCTAATTTTTGTTTGCGAAAACATTTTAGATGTGTATTTACTCTTGCGTGTTTGCAGTTAAGTCTACACATTTTCGTCCATTCAGTGTTTATTTTTTGCAGTCTTTACTGACCATTGTTTCTATTTGAATATATATTCATTGTGTATCCTTTATACATTGTTTATCTTTACTGACTTTTGTGAGTGCTTCAATTTACGTTTCTTTGGTGTTTCCCTCGCTTGTTCTTAATCCTTACTACACCTGTAGTCTATTTCACGTTTTCTTCGTTTATAAATGATTAGTTTTTATTGATTTTTGTGTATGTTTCGAGTAATGTCCCTTTTCTCTTTCCTCCTCTTATTGCTTGTCTTGAGTAACATTAGTTTGTATGTGTGTGTGTTTAGATTTACTTTTATTTGTTTTTTATTCATATAATTGTTTATCGTTACTGACCTTTGGAAGTGCGATTAGGTTTATTTTATTTTTCCTTCGTATATTGTTTCCCTCTATTGAGTGTTATGTCTGCGTTTACTTCTATTTTTGTTCATTCATACATTATTTTTTATTGATTTTTGTATGTGCTTGTGTTTAGGTCTATTTTATGTTTCCTCTGTGTATGGTTAATCTTCACATTTCTTTGTAGATGTCTGGTTTTTAGTCAACTTTCACCTTGCTTCGTACATCATTAATCCTCAGTGATATTTGTTGACTTTCAGTTTACTTCGGTTTGACTTTATAACTATTTAGTCTATACTGATTGTTATGACTGTTAATGTTTACTTCTCTTTTCTTGTTTCACCCTGTCACCGGGACATAGAATACGCTGACCGTATCCTCAGTAGAATGTTAAGACCTGCTCTGAAACAACGGTATATCTTTGATATGAAGCTAAACTGTTTCTAGCAGAGTGCCTCTTCGTCATCATCGCTTCCAGGCCTACTCTGGCCCCGGAGTGGTAGAGCATAAAAATGTTCTATGGAAGGTCAAATAGAACTGAGAGCAAACAAAAGAATTATGCTAAATTGAATTGTTTGAAATGGGACTGTTTGATCATTTAACTGTGTGTAAACAAATGACAGGTGTTTAATTGAATTGTTAGTGATACATAGCAATAATTGGAACTGTTTAACTTTGTCGATTTATGTTTACAAAATATATATATATATATATATATATATATATAAATAAATTGGATTTGGTATTTAAAAAATTATAATGGTTTATATGCCATAAAATACATCCAAATACCCTTATATTTGTGTGTTTGCCTTTACTTTTTTATCCTTAATATCTAATGATTTTCTCAATAAGGCTTACTTGTCCTTGTGAGAGTTTCTCATTATTATTGTGTGTGTCTTCGAAAGACAATGGTTTTCCCTGTAACACTTACATAGCCTCATCTTTGTATTTACTGATGTTTGTATTTTTATCTGGCTATGTATATCCCTATAATGTTTCCTTGCTTTGTGTCTTATAACGTTTCCTTTTTTTTGTGTGTCCCCTACGGACGTTGTTTTTGCAGTCATAATTATTTTTTTGTCATTTTGCGTTCATTACTATAGCCTTTGTACTTTTGCTTTCTTGAAAAATTTACTTAACTTCGTCTAAATTTATTTTTAATTATGTTAGTGTTCCCTTTGGGGCCGTTCTTTTCCTTGTAAAGTTTACTTACCTTTGTCCTTCATTTCATTGACTTGTTTCTTTTATCTTTTCTATGTTAAAAATACTTAACTGTTTGTAAGTTTTCCTTTCCTTCTATACCTTTGTGTCTGTTTCTGTTTATTTTTCCTTTCGTCTTTCGACGATGTTTTTCTTTCTTTAATATTTACTTTGAGTGTGATTGTGTTAATTTCTCTTTGTGCCTCTTTCCAGTTACGTCTTTCCTCTTTAATGTCTACTCTCCGTTTTTGTTTGCCTGTACACCTATTTGTGTCCCTTTCTGACATTTTGTTTTTCCCCGCTAAATTTATTTACCATTCAGTGTATGAGAGATTACTTCTGCTTTTATCCTCCTTGTAAATTGTTCTTTTTTCAGTGGTGTTTTTCTTTTTGTCTATATTCGTTTACAAGGATCTGTCTCCATTGTACATTTCCATTTTTTCTTTACATGTCTTTGTGTCTAGTGCCGTTTACTTAACTGAGTGTATAATTCAGTTAACTTTTCTTTATATCCTAGTCGGAACTTGTTCTTCATGGAATACTTACTAACCTTTGTACTTGCATTTACTTTGTTTTTGCCCCTTTTAGACTATGTCTATTCCTCCTAACGATTACTTAGCTTTGTGTCTGCTTTCGTTTTCTTTTATTTTTCTCTCCAATGTTTACTTTCTCGACAGGGTTATTTTCATTTTCATAGTTCATATCCCCTTCGAGTTACGTATTTTCAATTTAATGTTTACTTACCAATGTGCCCGTGTTTAATCTTGTTCTGTTTACTAACCTTTGAGTATAATTCCACATACATTTGCGCATGCCCAATTCTGTAATATTTTCTTACTTTGATGTTTGCTTGCTGGTTTTATTGTGTCCACTTCAGACGGTGTTTTTCCCCTTTAATGTTTACTTCGAGTCTTTTAGCGTTAATTTCTCGATGTGATCACCTAGCGATGTCTTTTCCAAGTAATGTTTACTTAGTGTTCTCTTTTTTTATTACATAAGCGTGGGTCCCATTTGGGTAATTTCTTTTCCCTGATATATTTCTTAAATGTGTTTCTGTTTTTCATTTTTATCTGTATCCCATTCAGAACATGAATGCCTCTACTCTTGTTCATGTGTTTATTGCTGTTCTCTTAGTGCATTTTACTTACTGTTGACTGAGTATACGATTACCTATTTTGTGCCCTCTTCAGGAAATGTAGTTTCATCGTAGATTTAAATAATTTCCATCTAGTTTTCTAGTTCAACAATTATATTTTCTATGTAATGTTTACTAACTTCTGTCTTTGTTTGCTTTTGCAATTACTTAGCGTCCACTTCGGATATTTTCTTTTACCCATTAAATTTCTATATCATTGTGTGTATATGAGTTAATATTCATTTATTTTTCATTCGGACATTTCTTTCTTTTTTTTACTTATTCTAGTGCATGTTTGCGCTTACTTCTGTTTATACCACCTTCAGGCTAAATATTTTCCGTATAATATTTACTTGTTTGTGTCTGTTTATATTTACTTTTCTTTTTACCCGTTCACACAATCTTCCCTCTTGTAATGTGTTTTGTCCAAATTTGTTTCTCCAACTTTGAGCAAAGTTCACTTGTTTACTATTGTGTCTTTCAGACAATATTACTTTCGATGTAATTTTACTTGTTTTAGTTCGTTTTGCGTTTAATTTTGTTTGAATTCCTTTGAACTATATCTTTTCCTTTATTGTTTACTTGCCTTTGTGCTTACTTTTTGTGTCTCCTTCGTTATAATTTTTACTTCTATTTCATTTTTTTTACTTTTGTTTGTGTCACCTTGTATTTTCCCTAAAATGTTTAGTTTTTTTTTTTTGTCTTAGAGTTCACTTTTGTATGTGTCCCCATCGATTTTTGTCATCTTAAATTTTAACATTTTCTTGCCTTTGTTTGAGTTGCGTTTACTTTCGTTTGTGCTCCTATTGAACTCTGTCTTTTCCTTAAAATCATTACTTGCCTTTGCTTACGTCTACTTTTGTGCTTGTCTTCTTTGAACCATGTATTTTTCATTTATTGTTTACTTGTCTTTGTTCGTCTCTGTGTTTACTTTTTGTTTCTTCTTTGAACTATGTCTTCTCCCCTCATTGTTTATTTGATTTTGTGTTTGCGTTTGTTTCTGTTTTTGTCTTTTAAGTTACGTTTTTTCGTTTTAATTTTTTCGTTTTTGTGTGTTTACATTTGGTTGTGTCACTTTTAAACGAGGTGTTTTCCCTACAATATTTTCTCCCGTTCGTCTTTGCGTTAATTTGCGTTTTTGTCCCCTTTCATCTCTGTCTTTTTATCATTAATATTCTAACTTGCCTTTGTTTGTGTTTACGTTTGTTTGTGTCCTGCCTTAACTAAGACTTTTCTCTTTAATATTTGTTTTTTTTTTGTAGATTTAGAACCGTGTCTTTTCCTCTTAATCTTTACTTGCCTTTGTTTTTGTGTTTACTTTTTGTTTTTTTCTTTGAACTGTATCTTTTCTCTATAATGTTTGTCTTTGTTTTTTGTTTTGTTCTGTCTCCTTTGAACTATGTTTTTTCCTTGTTTACTTGTGTTTGTTTCTGTTTGTATTTACTTCCGTTTGTATCTCCCTTGTGCCATTTGTTTTACCTATAATGCTTACTTGTGTTTGTTTGTATTTGTGTTCACTTTTGTTTGTGTCCTCTTTAAACAATCTGTTTATACCTTATAATATTTACTTGCCTTTTTTGTGTTTGCAACTGCTTTTGTTCGTGTCTCTTTTGAACTATGGCTTTTTACTTTTAAATCTTTCCTTGTCTTTCTTTGTGCTTGCTAGTGTCCCATTTGAACTATGTCTTTTCTTTTTAATGTTTACATTCCTTTATTTGTGCCTTCGTTCACTTTTTGTGTTCCCTTTGATCCATGTCTTTTCCTTTTAATTTTAATTCCATTTGTTTTTGATCCTGTCTTCTTTAAAATGTGTATTTCTCATTTGTTATTCACTTACCTTTGTTTGTGATGGCGCTTGATTTTCTCTTTTGAACTGTCTTTTCCCATTAAAGTTTACTTACCTTTTTTTTGTGCTCCCTTGAACTTTTCTTTTACCTTTTAATTTTTACTTTTGTTAGTTTACGTTTACTTTCGTTTGTGTCTTCTTTTTAACCATGTCTCTTCCCTTTAATTTTTCCTTCTGTTCGTTTTTGTGTTCGCCTTTGTCAGTGTCTTCTTTGAACAATGCCTATTACCCTTTAATATTTACTTGCCTTTTTTTCGCGATTGCGTTCACTTTTATTTGTGTCCCCTTCAAATTATATCTCTTTACTTTTAATGTTTCCTTCTTTTGTGCCCGTGTTTCCTTTGGTTGATGTCCATTTTCAACCATGCGTTTTCCCTTTGAACTATGTCTTTTCCTTTGAATGTTTACTTGCTTTTCCTTGTGTCTCCCTGTGTTTTTGTCTCTTTTAAACTGTGTTTGTTTCTCCGTTGAACTGGGTTTTTTTTTCCTTTTAATGTTTAATTGCATTTGTTCGTGTTTGCTTCGTTTATGTCTCCTTTCAACGATGTTTTTCCGTTTTATGTTTTACTTTTTTTCTTTGTGTCTCCTTTACATTCTCTCTTTTTTTTTTTTTGGATTTCCTATCTCTATGTTTGTGTTTCCTTTTGTTTTTGTCTACTTTGAACAATGTTTACTTGCCTTTGTTTTTTGTTTACTTTTGTTTGTCTTCTTCAAACTATGTTTCTTCTTTTCACTGTTTACTTGTTTTTGTCTTTACTTTTGTTTGCGTCTCTTTTGCACTATGTCCTTTTCTTTGTTCGTGTTTACGTTTACTTTTATGTGTGTCCACTTTAATGTTTTTCTCCCCTGAATATTTACTTCGTGATTCCTTCTGTTTGTGTCCGCTTTGAACTATCACTTTTCCCTTTAACGTTTATTGCCTTTGTGTTTACTTCTGTTTGTATTTTGTGAACCATGAAACTTCCTTTCAACGTTTCCTTCCTCTTCTTTTGGCAATTACTTTTGTTTTTGTCCTGTTGGACTTTTTACTTTTTAATATTTATTTGCCTTCTTTTGTGTATGGTTGTACCTTTGTGCCCCTTTCAGTTTCTCGTTTTTCCTTTTAATGTTTCCTTACTTTATGGTAGATTTTACTCTTGTTTGGGTCCATTTTGACATGTGTTTTCCCTTTAATGTTTTCTACCTTTGTTTGTGTCTAGTTTTGTTTTTGTCTCCTTTCAACCATGCATGTTTCATTTATTGTTTACTTGTGTTCGTTTGTCGTTGAGTTTACGTTTTGTGTTTCTCCTTTGAACTATGACTTTTCTCTTCATTGTTTACTTGACTTTGTGTTTATTTTTGTCTTATGCTGGTTTCCTTTTTTAATGCTTTCCTGAGTGTTTGTTTACGTTTGAACTATGTTTTACCTATAATGCTTATTTGTGTTTGTCTTTGTGTTTACTTTCGTTTGTCTCTTGTTTTCACTATGACTTTTTCTTTTAATGTTTATTCTCTTTGTTTTGTTTTTATTTATATCTACATTTTGTTTTTTCTTTGAATTATGTTTATTTCCCTATAAAACTAAGCTGCCTTTGTTTGGGTTGCATTTGTTTTTGTTTGTGTCTCCTTTGAACTATATCATTTTCATTTATAATTTTTACTTTTGATTGTGTTTAACTTTGTGTCCTCTTAAGCCCTGTCTTTTCTTTTTAAAGTTTACTTTCTTTGTGCCAGTATTTCCTTTTGTTTGGATCCACTTTGACCAATGTGTTTTCTCTTTAATGTTTACTTTTTTTTGTCTCCTTTTAACCATATATTTTCTTTATTTTTACCCGTGTTTGTGGTTGCATTAGTTAGAGTATCCTTCACATTATCTTTCTTCCTTTTAATTTTTCTTTTCTTTGTGGTTGCGTTTTCTTTTGTTCGTACCCACATTGAACTAAGTCGTTTCCATTCAATATTTACTTGTTTTTGGTTAGGCTTTTACTTTTGTTTGTATCTTCTTTGAACTAAGTATTTTCCCTTTTGATGTTTACTTGTGGTGTTTAGCGTTTGTATTTACTTTGTTTGCGTCCCCTTTGAACCATGTATTTTATCCTCAATGTTCACTTGTCTTGTTTTGTGGTTGCTTTTGTTTATTTCTTTTGAACTATGTCTTTTCCTTTTAATGTAGAATAGACCGACTGCTTATCTGCAGAGGGATAAGACCCCCACCAAAGAGAGTCCTTGAATATGGCACTAAAAGAATTATGGTGTGATTCCAGTAATACTGGAGCTTTGGGGAATGCATAGTACTCCTTCATTGCCATCGCTCCCAGTGATAGGGTCATATCTATGGGTTAAATAGACATAAACTGTGTACTTATGCTAAATTAGTTTGTTTGAAATAGAACCGTTTTTGTATGCTAAACTGAATGGTTTAAAATAGAACTGTTTTTGACATTGGGACTGTGTACTTATGTAAAACTGAATTGTTTGAAATAGAACTGCTTTGAAATTTAACTGTTTGTAAACACAAAACTATACTTATACTAAACCTTATTGTTTGAAATAGAACTGATAATAGGAGTAAAAAGGGATTAGGTATTGATAACCTACAATGACTGATATGCCATAAAATCAAACCAAAACAAACCCCTTTAATGTTTACTTGCCGTTGTTTGTGTTTCAAGCTCGTTGTGACCACGTCGTCGCAACTAGCTGACGAATGCAAAAACTCTAACATTCCACAAAGGTTTATTTACAACTAGGTAGCAAGTAGTCGCCGAAATATAGAAAGACAATACAGAAACTAAGACGAAGTCGTCAGCTTGTCAAAATTAGCCAAGATATCACCATGGGAAAGAGAGAGCAGACACAGACCTTTAATTCTTTTTCCTGGTTTTAATATGTTTGTCCTCTGAATCACGTAGTTTAACACCGCCTTTGGAACCACCCCATAAAACTGCGGCTCGTGAACTTTCGTCTCCTTACATCTTCGTGGCTTGTATTCAACTGACGTCTTCACAAAGGGCATGAGTCGTCCATTCACTTCCGACTGCATTGGCGGGAGCAGAAACATCTGGTTTCGCCGGCACATGCTCACACGATCCTCGGACCTCTAATCACCCCAAACCATTTTTAATTACCACCAGTACTTCGGCCTTCCTATTCGATGACTATTGTTTGTTTATATATTCATTTATTTATTTATTAAATTTTTTTCACTGAGCCGTTCCATTTTGTTACAACTGGCACATTTACTTACATTTGTGAGTTTTTCATTTACTTCTGTTTTGTTTTGTTTTTTCCCAGTAAAATATTCTTAACTTCTTGGGTGTTTTCTCTTACTACTGTTTTTTTCCTACTTAACTTTGCGTCTGTTGCCGTTTACTTTTCTTTGTGTTCCTTTTGGGCAATGTTTTTTCCTGTAATGTTTACTTTCCGTATGTTAGCGTTAATTTATGTTTGTCTTTCCTTCGGGCTACGTCTTTTCCCTTTTAATTTTTTTTTTTTTTAGTGTATATCTTTTTGTGTCCCTCTCGAACATTTTGTTTTCCTTGTTAATTTCATTTACGTTTCTCAGTGTTAGTGATTATTTTTATTTTTCCCCTTTTTTTAAACTATGTCCATTGGCCTAGTTGGTAGAGTGTTCGTCAATGGTCAGGGAGACATGGGTTTAATCCCAGGTCCAGTTATACCAAAGACTTTAAAAATTGTATTCGATGCCTCCTTGCTTAGCACTCAGCAATATAATGCACGTATCAAGGGTAAGGTGGAACAAACCTGGGAAAGGAGTAGTTCCAACCCCTACACCTCGGTGTAGTAGGTATTGAAAAGGGATCGTTTCGGTCGCCCTCGACTACGGTCACCAACTTTACTTATATGCGTTTACATGTTTAATTCTTCAAGAAAATTTTCCATTTTATGTTTATGTACCTTTGTGTCTAGTTCCGTTTACTTAACTTTCAGAATAATTCCACTTAGTTCTGTTTATGCCCAAATCAGATCCTGTTCTTCACATAATGTTTACCTTTTGTTCTTGTTCCCTTCGGATGATGTCTTTTTCCTGTATTTTTTCCTTTGTGTCTGCGTTTAGTTTTGTTTTGTATCCACTTCACATCATATCCGTTTACCTTAGCAAATACTTTCCTTTGACCATTTGTATTTACTTATGATTATTACCCCTATAACGCTTACTTCCTTTTTTTACATTTTGTTCAATTTCATTGACATAACTTTTTGTATGATTCACATACTTCTCTTTGTGACCAAATCAGAACGTGTTCCTCACATACCAAACGTTGTGACTTTCCGCGTTTACATTTGTTAATGGCCCTTTGGGTGATCTCTTTTGCAAGGAATATTTACTTTGTGTACGCGTTTTTTTTTTTTTTTGTTTTTTTTTAAATCCGTTTACTTCTGTTTGTGGTTAAATTGTGTCTTGTTACTTATGTAATGTTTTCCTACCTTTGTGTCAGGTTTTTTTTTTTTTTGTTTTTTTTCTTTTTTGGACGATGGTTTTTGTCCGTAATCTTTACTTACCTTTGTATATTGTGGTTTACTTTTCTTAGTGTTCCCTATGGACGATGCTTATTCCTTGAAATATTTAGTTAGTGTATATCTGTTTTAATTTCTGTCCGTGTCCTCGTTAAATCTACGTTTTTTACTTTACCTATTTTTCTTTGTTTTTGAAGTTATATCTGTTTGGGTTCAATTCAGTCATTTTTTTTTTTTTGCATTAAATTTATTGACACCTGTTCGTGTCCCATTAGGAACCAGTTTGTTTAGTTTTGTCTGTGTTTACTTCTATTCATTTGTTTACTCTGGCTTCTTTGAACATTTTATTTTCCTTGTAACATTTTCTCTTTTGAGGCTGCTTAAGATTACAACAATTAATTTTCCCTGTTAATTTTACTTATTTTTTCCCTGCTTTCATTTACTTCTGTTTTTTGTTCCATTTGGTGGTTGTATTTTTCGTGTAATGTTTACCGTCAATTGTGACTATTTGCTATAACTTTTCTTAGAGCTTCCTTCGGAGATCTTTTTTCGTCTTTTTTTTTTCTTGCCTTTTTTTCTTCTTTGTATTTACTTTACTTTTCTGTTTGTTTCCGTTAATTTTTCCTTGTGTTCACTTTGGATGATGCTTTTCCCTACAATCTTTATTTTGTGTATGTTTGCATTAATTTCTATTTGTGTCCTCTTCAAGATATATTGTTTCCAAGTAATGTTTACTAACCCATTTTTGTTTGCATGTACATCTAATTGTGACCCTTTCGGACATTTTGTTTTCCCTATTAAATTTACGTACCGTTGTCAGCATGGGTTATTTTGTTTGCCTCCTTTGGACATTTCCATTGACACTGCTGGAGAAGCAGAGATGAACTCATAAGAGATGTACTCTTATGGATCCCCACACATGGCCGCGCAAAAGCAGGACGACCAGCTCGAACGTACATTCAGCAGCTATGTGAGGATACAGGATGTTGTTCTGAAGACCTACCTAGGGCGATGGACGATAGGGAGGAGTGGCGAGAGAGGGTCAGGGATATCCGTGCTGCCAGCACGATATGATGATGATGACGTTTACTTAATTTTAGGACTGATTCCGCTTACTCGTCTTTTGGCCATATCACAATTTATTCTTCTTCTAATGTTTACTTACCTATGTGTCTGCATTTACTTTAGTTTCTCTACCCCCCCCTTTTTTTTCTCTTACGTTTACTAATACTTGGGCCTTTTTCCTGCAAAGTTTAAATACCTTTGTGTGTAGATTTTGTCTAATTTAGATTACTTACCTTTGTGTATAGTTTTCTTTACATTTTTTTGTACTCATTTCAGAATTAGTTTTCTTTTCGACGATTTCATAATATTTTATCCCCTTTTAGATGATTTTCCCGGTAATGTTTACTTCGCTTCTGTTTGCGTTAAATTCTGCACGTGTTGCCTTAGAGCTTCGAGTAATGTTTATTCCCTTTTTGTCTGTTCTTGCGATTACATCTGTCTGTGTCCCATTTGGATATTTTATTTTATCTTGTTCATTTACTTAAATGTGTTTCTACTTTCCTTTTGTATCTCTTTCTATCCAATTGGGAACTTGTACTTCTCTCCTCCTATTTATGTGTTTATTCATGTCTTCTTAGGACATTAACCTGTAACATTTCCTTACCATTAAGTGTGTGTTTACAATTACCTTTCTATGTCTCGCATTTAGACAATATATTGTCCCAGCAAATATTTAGCAAGTTTTATCTGCTTCCGGTTACTTTACTTTTGTTCGTGTTTATTTTCCATGCCATGTTTACTGATATCTGTGTCCCTTTCAGATATTTTCTTTTTGCTATTGAATTTACATACCTTTCGGTCCGTAAATTCAAAATGTCCGAAAGGGTCACAATTAGATGTACATGCAAACAAAAATGGGTTACTAAACGTTGAACCTGTTAAAAGGGGAGAATGCCCCAGTGTGCCCATCATGCAAAGTACAACTCACAACCAAAAATATCCTTCTAAATTGTAACAACCTTAAACATATCCGTACCAAGTACTATCAAGCAAGAAACCTGAGGGACATCTTTAAGAATACAAACCCTGAAAACATTTTTAATTTACTAAAAGAAAGCAACTTTTTCAGCAAGATATAACCAAAAATCTCTATAGAACTGCTACTTTAATGACTGAAATTCAAAATAACCTTTTTGGCATTAAATGACCCACAGGGGTTGATATGCCGTTAAACAAAACTCAAACTAAACGTTGATATAAATTTTCTTCCCCATCAGACATTTTTTTCCTTTTACTTATTTTTGTGTGTGTTTACATTTACTTCTGCTTGTGGCCCCTTCGGACGAAAGCATTTCCTTTTCAGATTTCCTTTTGTTTTTTCCCCTACACACTGTTTTTTTTTTCCTTCGAATGTTTACTTGCCCAGTCAGCTGGGGCTGTAGAATACACTGACTGCACTTTTGCAGAGGGGTAAGACCCCCCACCAACGAGTGTCCTGGATATGACACTAAACAATCTGATGCTGAGGTTCCAGCAGTGCTGGAGTTTTGGGGAATGCGGAGTACCCCTTCATTGCCATGACTCGCAGGTCAACTCTGGCCCGGAGTGGTACCACCTGATAGGGCCCTATCTATGGGTTAAATAGAACTAACAGCATTCTTATGCTAAAATAAATTGAGTAAACTGAATAGCTTAAAATAGAAACGTTTTTGACAATTAAACCGTACTTACACTTAAACTGCGTGCTTATGCTTAACTTAATTATTTCAAATAGAACTGTTTTTCGACATTAAAACTGTATTTACACTTAACTGAATTATTACTTATAACTGGTTAAATAGTTTGAAATGGAAATGTTTTTGACCATTAAACTGTGTACTTATGCTAAACTGAACTGTTTTCAAGAGAACAGAATATTTACATAAAAATGGATTTGGCGTGAAATAACCTACAAAGGTTGATATGCCATAAAACCAAACAAACCAAACCAACCATCGAACGTTTACTAACTTTTCTATCTTTTTTTTTTTGTCTAATTTCGTTTACTCACCTTTGTGCATACTTCTGTTTTCTTGATTGGGCCCAGTTCGGAACTGGTTTTTCCTGTTAAATTTATTTCTATTATATCTCCTTCCGATGTGCTTTTCTCCTTGTAAATCTTATCTGGTTTTCAGTTTGTTCGTGTCCCCTTTCGATATTTTTCCCTGCAAAATTTACTCATTTTCGTGCCTGTTAAACTTTTCTTTTATTTGTGTCCCCTTCGTGAAAAATGTTGTCCTTGTGATGATTACTTAACTTTGTTTCTGTGTTCCTTTCGAACGTTCTTTTTCCTTATGATGATTACTTACCTTTGCACCAGTTTGTGTTTACTATGGTACCTTTCGTATTTTTACTTTTACCAGTAAAATTTACTTTCCTTTGTATAAATTTATGTTCATTTACATTCGTGTCTCCTTTGGGGCTGCTTCTTTTGCTCCATTTACTTTGTGAGTTATTAAGTTTAATTCTTTTTTTCTGATTCCATTTATCTTTTCCCTATAAGATATACCTACTTTTTTTCTGTGTGTTTACGTTTACTTCTGCTTGTATTTTCTACTTACGTTTGTATCTGTTTCTGTTTACCTCTTCTTGTGTACCTTTTGAGGGTGTTGTTTTGTTTTTTCCTGTAATGATCACTTTGAATATATCCGCGTTAATTTATATATTCGCTAGTTCTGGTGAGATTTTTATGGTAATGTTTACTCACCTTGTGATTCTTGTGCCAACATTTATTTGTATACATTTCGAGCATTTTATATTTTCACTTTTGTTTTTGTCATATTCGGTACTTTTTTCTCTGACAGTCTTATTTATCCTTGATAATATGCGTTTACATATTTTTGTATCTCCTTCAAAATTTCCATTTTATGTTTACACTCCTCCGTGTCAACTACCATTTACTTAACTTTGTATAACATTCCGCTTACTTTTGTTCGTGCTAAAATTTAAACGAGTACGTCACGTAAGTTTTACTTACGCTTTTGTCTTCCTGCGTTTATCCTTATTTCCCCCCCCCCCCTTTGCAAGATGACTTTTCTCTGCAATGATTCTTTGTGACTATATGCGTTTACTTTTGTTCGTGAACCTTTCAGAAAAAACTACTTGCCCTGTGTCATTTGTATACCATTCTGTTTGCGTGCGTTTATTTTTATTTTTTTCCTTCTGACTATGTCTATTTTTTAATGTTTACTTGCCTTTATGATGGGTATATTTTATTCTTTTCTTCTATTCAGACTATGTGCTCTCTTCGTAACAGTTACATTGCTTTATTTCGGTTAAGGTTAACTTTTGTTCCACTACTCTTCACATTTTGTCTTTTCTCTGTAACATTAACTAACCGTTATCTCTGTTTAAGTTTACTATTTTGTCGACGTTTACCTGCCTTTCTCTTGGTATATTTACATACATTTACGCCTATTTGTGTTTACTTTTGTTTGTTTCCTTCTTGGTCTATGAAGTTCTCTGAGATGTGTTTACCTTTCTGTTTACAGTTACTTGTATCTGGCACCTCTTTGGACTACATCTTTTATCAGTTACATTTCTTCACCATAAAGTATTTTTGCTTTTACATTGTTTACCTTCTTGTCAGACATTTTTTTGTGTTTTTCACTTATTCCTATAATATTTACTCACCTTTATGTAAGGTTGTATTTAGTTTTGTTTGTCTCCACCTCAGAATATGTTATGCCTCTATAAATTTTTCTAATCATTATGTTCGTTTGTGATTACTTTTGCTTGAGTCCTCGTTAGTCTATGTTTTTCTCTAAAATATTTACTCACTGTTATCTCCGTTTCTGTTTTCTTCTGTTTGTCTCCTCTCCAGTCCATGTCCTTTCCCTCTTATATGTACTCACTGTTATGTCTGTGTTTTTCCCTTGTCTTCTCATCAGTCCATGTCAATTCTCTGTAACATTCATTCAATGTCATGTCTGTTTGTACTTTCTTTTGATTGTCTCCTCTTCGGTCCATGTCCTTTCTCTAAAATATTTACTCACCGTTATATCTGTTTGTGTTTTCTTCTGTTTGTTTCCTCTTCAGTCCATGTCCTTTTCCTCTTATATGTACTCACTGTTATGTCTGTGTTTTTCCCTTGTCTTCTCATCAGTCCATGTCAATCCTCTGTAACATTCATTCAATGTCATGTCTGTTTGTACTTTCTTTTGATTGTCTCCTCTTCGGTCCATGTCCTTTCTCTAAAATATTTACTCACCGTTATATCTGTTTGTGTTTTCTTCTGTTTGTTTCCTCTTCAGTCCATGTCTTTTCCCTCTTATATATACTCACTGTTATATCTGTGTTTTTCCCTTGTCTTCTCATCAGTCCATGTCAATTCTCTGTAACATTCATTCAATGTCATGTCTGTTTGTACTTTCTTTTGATTACCTCCTCTTCGGTCCATGTCCTTTCTCTAAAATATTTACTCACCATTATATCTGTTTGCGTTTTCTTCTGTTTGTCTCATCTTTAGTCCATGTCCTTTCCCTCTTATATGTACTTACTGTTATGTCTGTGTTTTTTCTTTGTCTCCTCTTCAGTCCAAGTTATTTCTCTGTAACATTTACACACTGTTATGTCTGCTTCTATTTTCTCTTCTTTGTCACCTCTTCAGTCCCTGTCACTTCTCCGTAACATTTACTCACTGTTATGTCTGTTTTCTTTGTTTTGTCTAGTTTTCAGCCCTGGTCATTTCTCTATATACTTTAATCACTATTATGTTTTTGTTTTCTTTTGTTTCTCCTCTTTTTATTCCCTGTCATTTTTATTTACCTCCCCGTTATCTCCGTTTGTGTTTTCTTCTGTTTGTCTCCTCTTCAGCCTATCTCCTTTCTCTCTAATACGGCCTCACTGTTATGTTTGTATTTTTTCTTTGTGTCCACTTCAGTCCATGTCATTTCTCTGTAACATTTACTCACTGTTATGTCTGTGTGTTTTCTTTTCAATGTCTCCTCTTTAATGCCTGTCATTTCTCTATAACATTTACCTACCGCTATGTCTTTTGGTGTATTCTGTTCTCTGTCTCCCCTTCAGTCCATGTCATTTTTCTCTAACATTTACTCCCTGTTTTGTCTGTTTGTGTTTCCTTTTATTTGTCTCCACTTCAGTCCATCACTTTTCTCTAAAATATTTACCCACCGTTAAGTCTGTGTTTTCTTCTGTTTGTCTCCTCTCCAGTCCATGTCCTTTTTCTCTTATATGTACTCACTGTTAAGTCTGTTTGTGCATTTGTTCTTTGTATCCACTTCAGTCCATGTCATTTCTCTGTAACATTTAATCACTGTTATGTCTCTTTTCTTTTCTTTATCTCTTCCTCAGTTCCTGTCATTCCTCAGTAACATTTACTCACTATTACATTTTATGTCTTCTTTTGTTTCTCTCCTCCTCTGTCTATGTTTTCTCAGTCAGATTTACTCATTGTTATGTCCGTTTGCGTTATCTTTTGTTTATATCATCTTCAGTCCCTGCAATTTCTCAGCAACATTTAGTCACTGTTATCTGTGTTTTCTTGTTTCTCCTCTTTTATGTCCATGCTATTTTTATTTAAATTTACTTACTGTTATGACTCTTTTATTTTCTTTTGTTTGTCTCCTCTTCAGTCCAAATCATTTCTCTGTAACATTTACACAGCGTAATGTCTATTTGTGTTTTTTTGTCACCAAGTCAGTCTATGTTATTTCTCTTACACACTGTTATGTCTGTCTCTGTTTTTTGTTTTTTTTTGTTTTTTTTTTTGTTTTTTTGACTCCTCTTAGGTCGAAGTCATTTCTCTGTAACATTTACTCAGTGTTACGTCTATTTGTGTTTTCTTTTCTTTGTCTCCTGTTCAGTTCATGTTACTTCTCTATAAAATGTACTCACCATTATATCTGTGTTTTCGTTTCTTTGTCTCCTCTTTAGTCCATGTTAATACTCTGTAGAGTTTACTCACTGTTATGTCCATTTGGGTTTTCTTTGTCTTCTCTTTAGTCAGTGTTAATACTCTGTAGAGTTTACTCACTGCTATTTCTGTTTGTGTTTTCTTTTCTTTATCTCCTCTTTAGTCAGTGTTAATACTCTGTAAAGTTTACTCACTGTTATGTTCGTTTGTGATTTCTTTTCTTTGTCTCCTCTTTAGTCCGTGTTAATACTTTGTAAAGTTTACTCGTTGTTATGCCCGTTTGTGTTTTCTTTTCTTTGTCTCCTCTTTAGTCTGTGTTGATACTCTGTCGAGTTTACTCACTGTTATGTCCGTTTGTGATTTCTTTTCTTGTCTCCCCTTTTGTCCGTGTTAATACTCTGTAGAGTTTACTCACTGTTATGTCCGTTTGTGTTTTCTTTTCTTTGTCTCCTTTTTAGTCCGTGTTAATACTCTGTAACATTTTCTGTCATATCCGTTTCTGTCGTCCGTTCTTTGACTCCTCTTCAATCCATGTCATTTCAACTTAAAATTTACTCACTGTCATGTCTATTTGTGTTTCTCTTTACCAATTACGCACTGTTATGTCTGTCTCTTTTTTTTTTGTCTTCTCTTCAGTCCAAGTCATTTCTGTTTAACATTTGTTCACTGTTATGTCTGTTTGTGTTTGCTGTTCTTTGTCTACTCTTCAGTCTATATCATTTCTATTTAACATTCACTCACTCTGATGTTTTTCTCGGTTTCTTTTTTTTTTTTTTTGTCTCCTCCTCAGTCCACGTCATTTCCCAGTAACATTTACTTACTGTTACGTATGTTTGTGTTTTCTTTTCCTTGTCTCCTCTTCAGTACATGTTATTTCTCTGTAACGTTTACTCTCTGTTATGTACGTTTCAATTTTCTGTTCTTTGTCTCCTCTTCAGGCCATGTCATTTCTAATCAAAATTTTCTCACTGTCACATGTGTTTGTGTTTTTTTCCGTCTGTCTTCTCTTCAGTCCAAGTCATTTCTGTTTAACATTTATTCACTGTTATGTCTTTTCTTTGTCTCCTCATCAGTCCATGTCACTTCTCTGTGACGTTTACTCTCTGTTATGTGTGTTGGTGTTTTCTTTTCTTTGACTCCTCATCAGTCCATGTCAATTCTCTGTAACGTTTACTCTCTGTTATGTTTGTTGGTGTTTTCTTTCCTTTGTCTCCTCATCAGTCCATGTAAATTCTCTATGAGTTTACTCTCTGTTATGTTTGTTGGTGTTTTCTTTCCTTTGTCTCCTCATCAGTCCATGTCAATTCTGTGACGTTTACTCTGTGTTATGTGTGTTGGTGTTTTCTTTCCTTTGTCTCCTCATCAGTCCATCTCAATTCTCTATAACGTTTACTCTCTGTTATGTGTGTTGATGTTTTTCTCTTTGTCTCCTCATCAGTTCATGTCCATTCTGTAACGTTTACTCTCTGCTATGTGTGTTGGTGTTTTCTTTTCTATGTCTCCTCATCAGTCCATGTCAATACTGTGATGTTTACTCTCTGTTATGCGTGTTGGTGTTTTCTTTTCTTTGTCTCCTCATCAGTCCATGTCAATTCTCTGTAACGTTTACTCTCTGTTATGTTTGTTGGTGTTTTCTTTCCTTTGTCTCCTCATCAGTCCATGTCAATTCTGTAATGTTTACTCTCTGCTATGTGTGTTGGTGTTTTCTTTTCTTTGTCTCCTCATCAGTCCATGTCAATACTGTGACGTTTACTCTCTGTTATGTGTGTTGATGTTTTTCTCTTTGTCTCCTCATCAGTCTATGTCAATTATCTGTAACGTTTACTCTGTTATGTGTGTTGGTGTTTTCTTTTCTTTTTCTCCTAATCAATCCATTTCAATTCTCTATAACGTTTACTCTCTGGTATGTGTGTTGGTGTTTTCTTTTCTTTGTCTCCTCATCAGTCCATGTCAATTATCTGTAACGTTTACTCTCTGTTATGTTTGTTGGTGTTTTCTTTCCTTTGTCTCCTCATCAGTCCATGTCAATACTATGACGTTTACTCTGTGTTATGTGTGTTGGTGTTTTCTTTCCTTTGTCTCCTCATCAGTCCATCTCAATTCTCTATAACGTTTACTCTCTGTTATGTGTGTTGATGTTTTTCTCTTTGTCTCCTCATCAGTCCATGTCCATTCTGTAACGTTTACTCTCTGCTATGTGTGTTGGTGTTTTCTTTTCTTTGTCTCCTCATCAGTTCATGTCAATTCTGTAACGTTTACTCTCTGCTATGTGTGTTGGTGTTTTCTTTTCTTTGTCTCCTCATCAGTCCATGTCAATACTGTGACGTTTACTCTCTGTTATATGTGTTGATGTTTTTCACTTTGTCTCCTCATCAGTCCATGTCAATTATCTGTAACGTTTACTCTGTTATGTGTGTTGGTGTTTTTCTTTTCTTTTTCTCCTAATCAATCCATGTCAATTCTCTATAACGTTTACTCTCTGGTATGTGTGTTGGTGTTTTCTTTTCTTTGTCTCCTCATCAGTCCATGTCACTTCTCTGTAACGTTTACTCTCTGTTATGTTTGTTGGTGTTTTCTTTCCTTTGTCTCCTCATCAGTCCATGTCAATTCTGTGACGTTTACTCTCTGTTATGTGTGTTTGTGTTTTTTTTTCCATTTGTCTTCTCTTCAGTCCAAGTCATTTCTGTTTAACATTTATTCACTGTTATCTCTATGTTTGCTGTTCTTAGTCTCCTGTACAGTCCATGTCATTTCTATTTAACATATACACAAGTTTATGTCTTTTTGTGTTTTCTTTTGTTTGTCTCCTTCTCAGTTCATGTCATTTCTCAATAACATTTAATCACTGTTACGTCTATTTGGGTTTTCATTTCTTTGTCTCCTCTTCAGTCCATGTACTTTCACAGTAACATTTACTCACTGTTATGTCAGTTTGTGTTTTCTATTCTTTGTCTCTTCTTCAGTCCACGTCATTTCTTCGTAAAACATACTCATTGTTATGTATGTATGTGTTTTCTTTTCTTCATCCCATCTTCAGTCCTAGTAATATCTCTGTTAAATGTTCTGGTTGTCATGTCCGTGTTTTCTTTTTTTCTTTTTGCTTATCTTCAGTCTATGTCATTTCTCTTTAACATATACTCCCTGTTATGTCTCTTCGTGTTTTCTTTGTTTCCTGTTCGGTCCATGTCAATTCTCTGTAACGTTTACTGACTGCTGTGTTTTCTTTTGTTTGTCTCCTCTTCAGTCCATTTAATTTTTCTGTAACATATACTCCCTGTTACGTCTTTTCATGCTTTCTTTTCTTTGTATCATCTTTGGTCCCTGTCATTTCTCTGTAACGCATACTGACTGTTATATCTGTTCGTGATTTCTTTTATTCATCACATTTTCTGTCCTAGTAATTTCTCGGTGAAATTTACTCACTATTTTGTCCGTTTGCGTATTCTTTTTCTCCTCTTCAGTCCATGAAATTTCATCGTATCATTTACTCTGTCTGATCTGTTTGTGTTTTTTTTTTGTACTTTGTGTCTTGTTCAGTCCATGTCATTTTTCTGTAACATTTATCCAGTGTCTTGTGTATCTGTGTCTTTTTTTCTTTGTCCCTTCTACGGTCGATGTCCTTCCTCTGAAACATTTACCCACTGTTATTTCTGAATGTTTTTTCCTTTCTCTGTTTCCTCTTCAGTCTCTGTAAATTTTCTGTAACGTATACTCACTATTGTGTCTGTTTGTGTTTTCTATTTTTCGTCTCCTCTTCAGTCTACGTAAATTCCCTTTACAATTAACTCTCTCTTTTTTCTGTGTGTGTTTTCTTTTGTTTGTCTCCTCTGAGGTCCATATCATTTCCCTCTAACATTTATTCCCTTTACAATTAACTCTCTCTTTTTTCTGTGTGTGTTTTCTTTTGTTTGTCTCCTCTGAGGTCCATATCATTTCCCTCTAACATTTATTCCCTGTTATGTCTGTTTTTCTTATCTTTTCTTTATTTCCTCTTTAGATTATGTCAATTTTCTGTAACATATACTCACTGTTAAACCTGTGATTGCTTTTGATTGTCTCCACTTCATTCCATGTCATATACTTTGTAGAGTTTACTCACTATTATGTCTGTTTGCTTTCTTCTGTTTGGCTCCTCTGAAGTCCATGTCATCTATCGTTACAATTTATGACGGTTTTCTCAATTTCTGTTTTCTTATATTTGTTTTCTCTTCGGTCCATGTCATTTCTTTTTACAATATACTCACTGCTATGTCTGTTGGTGTTTTCTTTTCTTTGTCTCCTCATCAGTCCATGTCAATTATCTGTAACGTTTACTCTCTCTTATGTGTGTTGGTGTTTTTTTCTTTGCCTCCTCATCAGTTCATGTCAATTCTCTGTGACGTTTACACTCTGCTAATTGTGTTGGTGTTTTCTTTTCTTTGTCTCCTCATCAGTCCATGTCAATTCTGTGACGTTTACTCTGTTATGTGTGTTGGTGTTTTCTTTTCTTTGTCTCCTCATCAGTCCATGTCAATTCTGTGACGTTTACTCTGTTATGTGTGTTGGTGTATTTTTTTCTTTGTCTCCTCATCAGTCCATGTCAATTCTCTGTAACGTTTACTCTCTGTTATGCGTGTTGGTGTTTTTTTCTTTGTCTCTTCATCAGTCCATGTAAATTCTCTGTAACGTTTACTCTGTTATATGTGTTGGTGTTTTCTTTTCTTTGTCTCCTCATCAGCCCATGTCAATTCTCTATAACGTTTACTCTGTTATGTGTGTTGATGTTTTTCTCTTTGTCTCCTCATCAGTCCATGTCAATTCTGTTACATTTACTCTCTGCTATGTGTGTTGGTGTTTTCTTTTCTTTGTCTCCTCATCAGCTCATGACAATACTGTGACGTTTCCTCTCTGTTATGTGTGTTGGTGTTTTTTTCTTTGTCTCCTCATCCTTTCATGTCAATTCTCTGTGACGTTTACACTCTGCTAATTGTGTTGGTGTTTTCTTTTCTTTGTCTCCTCATCAGTCCATGTCAATTCTGTGACGTTTCCTCTCTGTTATGTGTGTTGGTGTTTTTTTCTTTGTCTCCTCATCCTTTCATGTCAATTCTCTGTGACGTTTACACTCTGCTAATTGTGTTGGTGTTTTCTTTTCTTTGTCTCCTCATCAGTCCATGTCAATTCTGTGACGTTTACTCTGTTATGTGTGTTGGTGTTTTCTTTTCTTTGTCTCCTCATCAGTCCATGTCAATTCTGTGACGTTTACTCTGTTATGTGTGTTGGTGTATTTTTTTCTTTGTCTCCTCATCAGTCCATGTCAATTCTCTGTAACGTTTACTCTCTGTAATGCGTGTTGGTGTTTTTTTCTTTGTCTCTTCATCAGTCCATGTAAATTCTCTGTAACGTTTACTCTGTTATGTGTGTTGGTGTTTTCTTTTCTTTGTCTCCTCATCAGTCCATGTCAATTCTGTGACGTTTACTCTGTTATGTGTGTTGGTGTTTTTCTCTTTGTCTCCTCATCAGTCCATGTCAATTCTGTAACATTTACTCTCTGCTATATGTGTTGGTATTTTCTTTATTTGTCTCCTCATCAGCTCATGACAATACTGTGACGTTTCCTCTCTGTTATGTGTGTTGGTGTTTTTTTCTTTGTCTCCTCATCATTTCATGTCAATTCTCTGTGACGTTTACACTCTGCTAATTGTGTTGGTGTTTTCTTTTCTTTGTCTCCTCATCAGTCCATGTCAATTCTGTGACGTTTACTCTGTTATGTGTGTTGGTGTATTTTTTTCTTTGTCTCCTCATCAGTCCATGTCAATTCTCTGTAACGTTTACTCTCTGTTATGCGTGTTGGTGTTTTTTTCTTTGTCTCTTCATCAGTCCATGTAAATTCTCTGTAACGTTTACTCTGTTATGTGTGTTGGTGTTTTCTTTTCTTTGTCTCCTCATCAGTCCATGTCAATTCTCTATAACGTTTACTCTCTGTTATGTGTGTTGATGTTTTTCTCTTTGTCTCCTCATCAGTCCATGTCAATTCTGTAACGTTTACTCTCTGTTATGCGTGTTGGTGTTTTTTTCTTTGTCTCTTCATCAGTCCATGTAAATTCTCTGTAACGTTTACTCTGTTATGTGTGTTGGTGTTTTCTTTTCTTTGTCTCCTCATCAGTCCATGTCAATTCTCTATAACGTTTACTCTGTTATGTGTGGTGATGTTTTTCTCTTTGTCTCCTCATCAGTCCATGTCAATTCTGTAACATTTACTCTCTGCTATGTGTGTTGGTGTTTTCTTTTCTTTGTCTCCTCATCAGCTCATGACAATACTGTGACGTTTCCTCTCTATTATGTGTGTTGGTGTTTTTTTCTTTGTCTCATCATTCCATGTCAATTCACTGACGTTTACTCTCTGTTAATTGTGTTGGTGTTTTCTTTTCCTCATCAGTCCATGTTAATTCTCTGTAACGTTTAATCTCTGTTATGCGTGTTGGTGTTTTTTTCTTTGTCTCTTCATCAGTCCATGTAAATTCTCTGTAACGTTTACTCTGTTATGTGTGTTGGTGTTTTCTTTTCTTTGTCTCCTCATCAGTCCATGTCAATTCTCTATAACGTTTACTCTCTGTTATGTGTGTTGATGTTTTTCTCTTTGTCTCCTCATCAGTCCATGTCAATTCTGTAACGTTTACTCTCTGTTATGCGTGTTGGTGTTTTTTTCTTTGTCTCTTCATCAGTCCATGTAAATTCTCTGTAACGTTTACTCTGTTATGTGTGTTGGTGTTTTCTTTTCTTTGTCTCCTCATCAGTCCATGTCAATTCTCTATAACGTTTACTCTGTTATGTGTGGTGATGTTTTTCTCTTTGTCTCCTCATCAGTCCATGTCAATTCTGTAACATTTACTCTCTGCTATGTGTGTTGGTGTTTTCTTTTCTTTGTCTCCTCATCAGCTCATGACAATACTGTGACGTTTCCTCTCTATTATGTGTGTTGGTGTTTTTTTCTTTGTCTCATCATTCCATGTCAATTCACTGACGTTTACTCTCTGTTAATTGTGTTGGTGTTTTCTTTTCCTCATCAGTCCATGTTAATTCTCTGTAACGTTTAATCTCTGTTATGCGTGTTGGTGTTTTTTTCTTTGTCTCTTCATCAGTCCATGTAAATTCTCTGTAACGTTTACTCTGTTATGTGTGTTAGTGTTTTCTTTCCTTTGTCTCCTCATCAGTCCATGTCAATTCTCTGTAACGTTTACTCTCTGTTATGTGTGTTGGTGTTTTATTTTCTTTGTCTCCTCATCAGTCCATGTCACTTCTCTGTGACGTTTACTCTCTGTTAACATGTGTTGGTGTTTTCTTTTCTTTGTCTCCTCATCAGTCAATATCAATTCTGTGATGTTTACGCTCTGTTATGTGCTTTGGTGTTTTCTTTTCTTTGTCTCCTCATCAGACCATGTCAATTCTCTGTAACGTTTACTCTCTGTTATTTGTGTTGGCGTTTTTTTCTTTGTTTCCTCATCAGTCCATGTCACTTCTCTGTGACGTTTACTCTCTGTTATGTGTGTTGGTGTTTTCTTTTCTTTGACTCCTCATCAGGCCATGTCAATTCTCTGTAACGTTTACTCTCTGTTATGTTTGTTGGTGTTTTCTTTCCTTTGTCTCCTCATCAGTCCATGTAAATTCTCTGTGACGTTTACTCTCTGTTATGTGTGTTGGTGTTTTCTTTTCTTTGACTCCTCATCAGTCCATGTCAATTCTCTGTAACGTTTACTCTCTGTTATGTGTGTTGATGTTTTTCTCTTTGTCTCCTCATCAGTCCATGTCAATTCTGTAACGCTTACTCTCTGCTATGTGTGTTGGTGTTTTCTTTTCCTTGTCTCCTCGTCAGTCCATGTCAATACTGTGGCGTTGCCTCTCTGTTATGTGTGTTGGTGTTTTCTTTGCTTTGTCTCCTCATCAGTCCATGTCAATTTTCTATAACGTTTACTCTCTGTTATGTGTTTTGGTGTTTTCTTTTCTTTGTCTCCTCATCAGTCCATGTCAATTCTCTGTAACGTTTATTCTGTTATGTGTGTTGGCGTTTTCTTTGTCTTCTAATCAGTCCATGTCAGTTCTCTATAACGTTTACTCTCTGTCATGTGTGTTGATGTTTTTTTCTTTGTCTCCTCATCAGTCCATGTCAATACTGTGACGTTTATTCACTGTTAGGTGTGTTGGTGTTTTTTTCTTTGTCTCCTCATCAATCCATGTCAATTCTGTGACGTTTACTCTCTGTTAATTTTGTTTGTGTTCTCTTTTCTTTGTCTCCTCATCAGTCCATGTCAATACTATGACGTTTACTCTCTGTTATGTGTGTTGGTGTTTTCTTTCCTTTGTCTCCTCATCAGTCCATGTTAATTCTCTATGACAGTTACTCTCTGTTATGTTTGTTGGTGTTTTCTTTCCTTTGTCTCCTCATCAGTCCATGTCAATTCTCTGTAATGTTTATTCTGTTATGTGTGTTGGCGTTTTCTTTGTCTTCTCATCAGTCTATGTCAGTTCACTATAACGTTTACTCTCTGTTACGTGTGTTGGTGTTTTTTCTTTGTCTCCTCATCATTCTATGTCAATTCTGTGACGTTTACTCTCTGTTATTTGTGTTGGTGTTTTCTTTCCTTTGTCTCCTCATCAGTTCATTTAAATCCTCTATGACGTTTACTCTCTGTTATTTGTGTTGGTGTTTTCATTTCTTTGTCTCCTCATCAGTCCATGTCAATTCTCTGTAACGTTTACTCTCTGTTGTGTATTGGTGTTTTCTTTGTCTCCTCATCAGTCCATGTCAATTCTATATAAGGTTTACTCCCTGGTATGTGTGTTGGTGTTTTCTTTTCTTTTACTCCTCATCAGTCCATCTCAATTCTGTAACGTTTACTCTCTGCTATGTGTGTTGGTGTTTTCTTTGCTTGTCTTCTCATCAGTCCATGTCAATACTGTGACGTTTACTCTCTGTTATATGTGTTGGTCTTTTTTTCTTTGTCTCCTCATCATTCCATGTCAATTCTGTTACGTTTACTCTCTGTTATGTGTGTTGGTGTTTTCTTTTCTTTGTCTCCTCATCATTCCATGTCAATTCTCTGTAACGTTTACTCTCTGTTATGTTTGTTGGTTTTTCTTTCCTTTGTCTTCTCATCAGTCCATGTCAATTCTCTGTAACGTTTACTCTCTGTTATGCGTGTTGGTGTTTTTCTTTTTCTCCTCATCAGTTCATGTCAATTCTGTGACGTTTACTCTCTGTATTGTGTTTTGGTGTTTTCTTTTCTTTGTCTCCTCATCAGTCCACATCAATTCTGTATAGTGTTTACTCTCTGTTATGTCTGATGTTTTCTTTTCTTCGTTTTTCCCTCAGTCCATGTAAATTCTCTGTAACGTTTATTCTCTGTTACGTGTGTTGGTGTTTTCTTTTCTTTGTCTCCTCATCAGTCCATTGCATTTCTCTTTACAATTTACTCACTGTTATGTCTGTCTCTGTTTTTCCTGTTCTTCTCTTTAGTTCAAGTTTGTTCTGTTTAACATTTATTCACTGTTATGTCTATTTGGTTGCTCTTCCTTGCCTCCTCTTTAGTCTATACTATTTAACATCTACTCACTGTTATGCTTTTCGTTTTTTGTTGTTTTCTCTTCAGTTCTTGTCATTTCTCTGTAACATTAAATCAATGTATCTTCTGTTTGTGTTTTTTTTTTCTTTGTCTCCTCTGCAGTCTATGCCAATTCCCTGTAACATTTACTCATTGTTTTGTCTGTTTCTGAATTTTTTTTTTAATCGTCTCCTCTTCAGTCTATGTCATATCTTCGTAATATATACCCACTGTTATGTCTGTTTGCGTTTTATTTTCTTCATCTCGTCTTCAATCCTATTAATTTCTTTTTATGTCCGTCTCTGTTTTCTTTTATTTGTCTCCTCTTCAGTTCATGTCATTTCTTCGTAATGTTTTGTCCGTTTGTGTTTTCTTTACTTCATCTCGTCTTCACTCCTAGTAATTTCTTTGTAAAATTTACTCACTGTTATTTCTGTTTGTGTTTTTTTTTCTTTGACCTTTTTAATCAATGTCATTTCTTTGTAACATTTATTCACAGTTGTATCTGTGTTTTCTTTTGATTGTCTTCTCTTCAGTCAACATCATTTCTCTTTACAATTTACTCACTGTTATGCCAGTCTCTGTTTTCTTTTGTTTGTCTCCTCGTCTGTCCATTTGATACCTCTGTAACATATACTCACTATTATTTCCGTTTGAGTTTTCTTTTCCTTGTCTCCTCGTCAGCCCATGTCATTTCTCTGTAACATTAACTCACTGTTATGTCTGTGTGCTTTCTTTTCAATGTCTCTTCTTCAATCCATATCATTTCTCTATAACATTTACTCACAGCTATGTCTCTTGGTGTATTCTGTTCTCTGTCACCACTTCAGTCCATGTCATTGCTCTCTAACATTTACTCCCTGTTTTGTCTGCCTGTGTTTTCTTCTGTTTGTCTCCTCTACAGTCCATGTCCTTTTTCCCTAATATGTGCTCACTGTTTTGTCTGTTTGTGTTTTTTCTTTGTCTCTTCTTCAGTCAATGTCATTTCTCTGTAACATTTACCCACTGTTTTGTCTGTCTGTATTTTTTTGTCGCTTTTTCGGCCGATGTCATTTCTTTCTAACATTTACTCACTGTTATTTCTGAAAATGTTTTCCTTTCTTTGTGTGCTCTTCAGTCCATCTCAATTCTATATCATGTATACTCATTGTAATGTCTGTTTGTATTTTCCATTTTTTGTCTCCACTTCAGTCCATGTCAATTCTCTTTACAATTTACTCACTGTTATGTTTGTCTCGGTCTTCTTTTGTTTGTCTCCTCTTCAGTCCATGTCATTTCTCCCTAACATTTACTCAGTGTTACGTCTGTTTATGCCTTCTTTTGTTTATCTCCTCTTAAGTCCATGTCATATATCTATACAATATACTCACTTTTATGTCTGTCTCTTTTTTCCTTTTATTGTCTCCTGTTCAGTCCATGTCATTTTCTCTGTAACATTTACTAACTGTTATGTCTGTGTTTTCTTTTGCTTCTCTCCTCTTCAGTCCTTTTATTTTCTCGGTAATATTTATCCACTATTATATTATGTCTGTTTGTGTTTTCTTTGTTTCATGTTCAGTCCATGTCATTTCTCTGTAACATTTTACATTTACTTACTTGTATGTCTGTTTGGGTTTTCTTTTGTTTTTCTTCTCTGCAGTCCTTGTCCCTTCTCTGAAATATTTACTCGCCGTTTAGTCACATGTCTGTGTTTACTTTTTTTCTCCTCTTCTTTTTTTGACCTTTGTCTGTAAAATTTAATCACAGTTTTGTGTGTTTGCGTTGAATTTTATTTGTCTTTACTTCGGAATATGTCTTTCCTGTATGTCTCTACTAATCTTTGTTTGTTTAATTTACTCGTGTTTTCTTCCACTTCTATCAATTTCCTTTTCTTAACATTGTACGAGGATCATTAAATAAGTTTCCAGACATTTTTCCTTATGGGCACTTTTATTGATAGTAAACACATGAAACTCTAGTCCCCTTCGAAGTAATCTCTTCCGGCTGCAATGCACTTGTAATAGCGATCCAACAACTTCTGGAAGGCCCCATGGAAGTCGTCTTTCGTGAGCCTGTCAATAACCTTGGTCACAGTTTCTTTTATCTCCTCAATTATCTCATAACGACAGCCTCTGAGCTTAGGGAATAACCAAAAGTCACAGGGAGCAAGGTCTGGACTATAGGGAGGGTAAGGAACTGTCTTGATGCACATCTTGGTTAAATAATCTGCGACAAAGATAAAGTTGTGGACTGGTGCATTATCCTAGTGGAAATGCCACTGACCCGATTTGAAGAGTGCTGGCCTCTTCCAACGGGATCTCTACCTGAACTCCCTTAAAACCTTAACCTAGTAACCCTAACCCTTTGGCCAATCAACTCTGGTGTATTGACTTCCTTACTCGTCCCACACCTCTCATCATCCCTCACAGACTCCCTGCCTTCCTTGAATCTCTTATGCCACTTAAAAACTGATGCTTGATTCATGCAAGATGGTCCAAAAGCAATCTGAAGTTTTCCATACTTTTCTGTGGCTTTCTTTTTCAAGTTTAAAACAGAATTTTATTGTATATCGTTCTTCTAAAGTGTCCTCACGTCCAGATTGCCTTTTTGAAATTCACCAGCTGTGACAATCAGGCTTTAGTAGGGTGTATTCCAATTCTTGCTGTAGCTCTTCCTTTGAACGTGAAATCATAAAAATTGATCAGTCATCTCATAGATGTATAGCAATAACATAGTGAATTTTTAAGAGTCTACGACAATTCTATATGCCTGTACACAAAATGTCTGGAAACTTATTGAAGTACTTTCGTATTTCCTTGTATTGCCTTTAATTCAGTTTACAATTGTTTGTCTCTTCTGCAGTTTATATATTTTCTCTTTCATATATACTCACTGTTATGTCAGTTTTTCTTTACTTTTGTCTGTCTCTTCTTCAGTCCTTTTCCTTACTTTGTAATATTTACTCACCTTTTTGTTAGTTTTTGATTACTTTTGTTTGTCTCCTCTTCAGTCCCTGTCATTTCTCTATAAAATTTACTCACTGTTTTGTTCTTTTGCGTTTATCTTAGTTTGTGTCCTCTTCAGTCCATGTCCTTTTTAAATAACATTTACACACCGTTTTGTCAATTTGTGTTTAACTTAGTTTGTCCCCTCTTCAGTCCATGTCCATTCTCTGTAATATTTACTCACTGTTATGTCTGTTCGTGTTTTCTTTTTTTTTTTTTGTCTCCTCTTCCGTCCAAGTCATTTCTCTTTAACATTTACTCACTGTTATGTCTTTTTCCTTTTACTTTTGTTTGTCACCCTTTCCGACATTATCTTTGTCAGTTCGTGTTTACTTTTTGTCTCCTCTTTAGTCTCTGTCCTTTCTCGAAAATATTTACTCACCATTATATCTCTTTCTTTTTACTTTTGTTTGTCTTCTCTTAAGTCTATGTCACATTCTCTATAACATTTACTCAACTCAATGTCTGTTGGCGCTTACTTTATTCTTGTTCCCTACCCAACACTGTCTTTTCCCAGTCATATTTTCTTATCTTTCTGTCTGCATTTACTTTTGTTTGTCACCACTGATTATCTTTTCTCTATAATGTATAGTTACTTCTATTTCTGTTAGGGATTACTTTCATTTTTCTATTTCTGTTTGTGATTACTTTTATTTGTTGCCTCATCCGTGTTTTCTTTGTAATGTTTACTTATTTCTATTTGGGAATATTTTTATTTAGTCCCCCGTCAAACTGTGTTTTCTATTTTATTTTTTACTCACCTTTATATGTTTTACGTTTATTTTTCTTCATCCCCTTCAATCTGCTTTTTTCGAGGAATATTTATCCACTTTTGTGTCTGTATTTACTTTCCTTTTTCCTCTTCTGACTGTATTTTTCCTGTTATGGTAACTCACTTTTGTGTCTCTGCTTACTTTAGGTAGTTGCCTTCTGTCTTTTAACTGTAGGGTTTACTTAGTTTTATGTCTACTTGTTTTTACTTTTCTTTGTCTATTTCTGCCTTTGTCTTTTTCTTGTTTTGCTCTCTTGCCTTTATATCTTTTTGCGTTTACTTTTGTTCTTATTTATTTTAGACGGTCATTTTGCTGTAATGCTAACTTATCTTTTTGTCAGTTTTTATTTACTCTTGTTTGACTATGTATATTTTCTGTATTGTTTACAAACTTTTATATCTGCGTTTACTCTGCATCTATTTCCCTGTCATTATTTTGTTATCTCTGCGTTTACTTTGTGTCCCCTGCGGGCGATGACTTTTCCGTTTAATGTTTAGCTTCTAATTATTCTGCGTTTTATCTAATTCTATTTACTTACCTTTTCCAATACTTTTACAAACATCTACTAATGAGCAATTTCAAAAATGTTTTTCCCGGTAGTATTTTCTTTCTTAGATGTTTCTTTGCTCTTACTGATGTGTCCCCTTCGGGCTTGTTTTTTTTTTTTCTGTAATGTTTTGTTCATATTCTTTGGCGTTAATTTCTCAGTATCCTAATTCTGGCTGTGTCATTTCCCAAAAATGTTTACTTAATTTTTGTGCTGATTACATCTATTTGTGTCCCTCCCAGACACTTGAATTTGTTCCTGTTGTTCGTTTTTATCTATTTTTATCCCTTTCGCTACTTCTGTGTCCATACTTATGTTCATGTGTTTGTTCCGGTCTTCTGAGGACATTTTCTTTTGCCTGTAAGATTTTTTTTACTATTGATTATGCTTGCATTCACTTTTGTTTGTGTCCCCTTCAGAAAATATAGTTTCACTGTAAATTTAAACAATTTTCGTCTACTTTTGTTCCATTCAGCATTATATTTTCTATGTAATGTTTACTAACTTCTATCTTTGTTTGCTTTTGCATCTATTTTTTGTCCACTCGAGATTTCTTTTTTCCGATCAAATTTCCATAATTTTTTCGTCTATTTGCATTACTATTTATTTATTTGTTATTTGGATCTTTTTTCTTTCATTTTACTTATTTTTTCTATGTTTTTGTTTACTTTTGTTTAGTTTCCCTGCGGGTGATAGATTTTCCGTGTAATGTCAACTTTTGTGTCTGTTTATGTTTTAATTTTCGTGTTATCCCGTTAACACTTTTTTTCTTCCTGTAATGTGTTTTGTCTAATTTCGTTTATTCACCTTTGTGCAGAGTTCAATTTTTTACTATTGTATTTAATTGCCTTTATTCGTTTTAGTATTTACTTTTCTTTGTGTCCCCTTTCATCTATGTGTTTTCCCTTTAGAATTTACTTCACATCATTTGTGTTTACATTTGCCAGTGCCCCATTTGGATGTATATTTTCTTTCTAATTTTTACTAACAAAATGTCTGTGCGTTTAATTTTGTTTGTTTCTGTCGATCTGTCTTTTCCCTTTTACTGTTTACTTATGATTGTCTTTGCGTTTACTATAAACTGCGTCTTTTCCCTCTTAAAGTTTACTTGTGTTTCTTTGCCTTTGCGATTAGTTTTGTCTTCTTTGAACTATATCTTTTCCCTTTAAAAGTTCACTTGTTTATTTTGCTCTGATTTTATGTCAATGTGTTTACTTTTTACGTCATTTTGAACTGTGTTTTTTTTCTCTCAATGTTTACTTGTATTTGTCTTTGCATTTAATTTTCTCCCATCTTCTTTGAACTGTGTCATTTCCCTCTTAATTTTTACTTGTGTGTCTTTGCGTTAGCTTTGTTTTTGTTTGCATTTGAACTGTGTCTTTCCCTCCTAATGTTACTTGTTTTAGTCTTTGCGTTTACTTTCTGTGTCTACTCTGAACTGTGTCTTTTCCCTCTTACTGTTTACTTGTGTTTGTCTTTGCGTTTAATATTTGTGCCTACGTTGAATTTTGTCTTTTTCCCTCCTAAATTTTACTTGTGTTTGTCTTTCCGTTTACTTTAGTTTACGTCTACTTTGAACTATATCTTTTCCCTCTCACTGTTTACTTGTGTTTGTCTTTGCGTTTACTTTTTGTGTCTACTTTAAAGTGTGTGTTTTCCCTCAAAAAGTTTACTTCTATTTGTCTTTGTGTTTACTTTTTGTGTCTATGTTGAAGTGTGTTTTTCCCTCTTACTGTTTACATTTTTTTTTGTCGTTGCGTTTACTGTTTGTGTCTACTTCAGACTGTATCTTTTCCCTCTTACCGTCTACTTGTGTTTGTCTTTGCGTTTATTTTTTGTGCCTACTTTGAACACTGTCTTTTTCATCTTATTGTTTACTCGTGTTAGTCTTTTTGTGTTTATTCAGACTGTGTCTTTTCCCGTTCACCCTTTACTTGTGCTTGTCTTTGCGTTTACTCTGAGCTGTATTCTTTCCTTCTTACTGTTTACCTGTGTTTGTCTTTGCGTTTACTTTTTGTTTCTACTTTGAACTGACTCTTTTCTCAATTATTGTTTACTTGTGTTTGTTTTTGCGTTTACTTTGTTTGTGTCTACTTTGAACTGTGTCTTTTTGCTCTTACACTTTACTTGTGTTTGTCTCTGCTTTTACTTTTCGTGTTTACTTTGAACTGTGTCTTTTCCCTCTTAAGTTTTTCTTGTTTGTCTTTGCGTTTACTTTTTGTGTCTACTGCAGATTGGTTTTATTCCTTCTTACTGTTTACTTGTGTCTGTCTACTTTTAACTGTGTCTTTTCGCTCTTACTGTTTACTTGTGTTTGTCTCTGTGTTTACGTTTTGTGTCTACTTTGACCTGTGTCTTTTCCCTCCTGATTTTTATTTGTGCTCGTCTTTGCATTTACGCTGAACTGTATTTTTTCCCTCTTAATGTCTACGTGTGTTTGTTTTTGCGTTTACTTTCGTTTGTGTCTCCTTTGAACCGTGTAATTTCCCGCTTACTGTTTACTTGTGTTTGTGTCTGCGGTTACTTTTTGTGTTTATTTTGAACTGGGTCTTTTCCCTTTGAAGGTTTTCTTGTGTTTGTCTTTACTGTTACTTTTGTTTGTGTGTACTTTGAACTGTGTTTTTCCTCTTACTGTATACCTTTGTGTGTCTCAGCGTTTAATTTTCATGTTTACTTTGAACAGTGTCTTTTCCATCCTATGATTTACTCATGTTTGTCTTTGCGTTTAATTTTTGTGTCTATTTACGACTGTGTCTTTTCCCTCTTACTCTCTACTTGTGTTTGTCTTTTTGTTTACTTTTGTTTGTGTCTAATTCAAACTGTCATTTCCCTCTGAATGTTTACTTATGTTTTTCTTTGCGTTTACTGTTTGTGTCTACATTGAACTGTGTCTTCTTCCTCTGAATCTTTACTTTTGTTTGTCTTTACGTTTAATTTTTGTGTCTTCTTTGAACTGTGACTTTCCCTCTTACTGTGTACTTGTGTTTGTCTTTGCGTTTACTGTTTGTGTCTATATTGAACTGTGTCTTTTCCCTCTTACTGTTTACTTGTGTTTGTCTTTGCGTGTACTTTTGTTTGCGCCTACTTTGAACTGAGTTTTTTTCTCTTAAATTTATTTGCGTTTGTCTTTGCGTATCATTTTTTCTCTACTTAACACTGTATATTTTTCCCTCGTAGAGTTTACCTGTTTTTTTCTTTGCGTTTACTGTCTGTGTCTACATTGAACTGTGTCTTTTCCCTCTGAATGTTTATTTGTGTTTTGTCTTTGCGTTTACTTTTGGTGTATTCTTTGTAATGTGTCTTCCCCTCTTACTGTTTGTTTACTTGTGTATGTCTTTGCGTTTACTGTTTGTGTCTACATTAAGCTGTGTCATTTCTCTCTCACTGTTTACTTGTGTTTGTCTCAGCGTTTACTTTTCGTGTCTACTTCCCTCCTAATTTTTACTTGTGTTTGTCTTTGTGTTTACTTTTTGTGTCTACTTACGGCTGTGTTTTTCCCTCTTACTGTTTACTTGTGTTTGTCTTTTCGTTTACTTTTGTTTGTGTCTACTTTGAACTGTCTTTCCCCATCTGAATGTTTATTTCTGTTTGTCTTTGCGTTTACTGCTTGTGTGTACGTTGAACTTGTCTTTTCCCACTTACTGTTTATTTGTGTTTGTCTTTGCGTTTACTATTAACTGTGTCTTTTCCTCCTAAGTTTTACTTATGTTTGTCTTTGCGTTTACTTTTTGTCTCTACTTCAGACTGTATCTTTTTCCTCTTACAGTTTACTTGTGTTTGTCTTTGCGTTTACTTTTTGTGTCTACTTTGAACTGTGTCTTTTCCCTCCTACTGTTTACTTGTGTATGTCTTTGCTTTTATTTTTGTTTGTGTCTACTTTGAACTGTATCTTTTCCCTCTTACTGTTTATTTGTGTTTGTCTCTGCGTTTACTTTTCGTGTCTACTTTGAACAAAGTCTTTTCCCTCCTAATTTTTACATGTGTTTGTCTTTGCGTGTTTTTTTTTTTTGTGTGTGTCTACTTACGACAGTGTCTTTTCCCTCTAACTGTGTACTTGTGTTTGTCTTTGCGTTTACTTTTTGTCACTACTTCAGACTTTGCCCATTTCGCTGGGGCCGTAGTATGCACTGACTGCACCTCTGCAGAGGTGTAAGACCCCCCCCAACGAGTATCCTGGTATGACCCTAAACAATCTGATGGTGAGCTTCAAGTCGGGCTGGAGCTTTAGGGAATACAGCTTACCCCTTCATTGCCATCGCTCTCAGGTCCACTCTGGCCCGGAGTCGTAGCCCCTAATAGGGCAACTATCTATGGGTTAAATAGAACTAACGGCATAGTTATGCTAAACTGAATTGTTTGGGTAAACTGAATAGCTTGAAATGGAAATGTTTTTGACAATTAAACCGTAGTTACATTTAAACTGCGTGCGTATGCTTAACTGAATTATTTGAAATAGAACTTTTTCAACATTAAAACTGTATTTACACAAGACTGAATTGTTATATATAAGTGTTTGAATAGTTTCAAATAGAAATGTTTTTGACAATTAAACTGTGTACTTATGCTAAACTGAATTGTTTAAAATAGAACAGATTATTTACATAAAAATGGATTTGGCGTCAAATAACCTACAAAGGTTGATATGCTATAAAACCTGCCAAACCAAACCAATCTACTTCAGACTGTATCTTTTCCGTATCACACTTTACTTGGGCTTGTCTTGGCGTTTACTTTTGTTTGTGTCTACTTTGAACAGTGTCTTTTCGCTCTTTCTGTTTACTTGTGTTTGTCTCTTTGTTTACTTTTCGGTTCTACTTTGAACTATATTTTTTCCCTTCTAATTTTTACTTGTGTTTGTCTTTGCGTTTACTTTTTGTGTCTACTTACAACTGTGTCTTTCCCTCCTTACTGTCTACTTGTGTTTGTCATTGCGTTTACTTTTGTTTCTGTCTACTTTGTACTGTCTTTTCCCGCTTACTGTCTTTTTGTGTCTACTTCATACTGTGTTTTTTCCCTCTTACATTCTACTTGTATTTGTCTTTGTGTTTACTTTTTTTTGTGTCTACGTTGAACTGTCTCTTTTCCCTCTTACCGTTTAATTGTGTTTGTCTTTGCATTTATTTTTTTGTGTCTACTTTGAACTGTTTCTTATCCCTCCTAATTTTTACTTGTGTTTGTCTTTGCGTTTACTTTTTGTGTCTCCTTACGACTGCGTCTTTTCCTTCTCACTGATTACTTGAGTTTGTCTCTGCGTTTACTTTTCAGTTCTACTTTGAACTATATCTTTTTCCTTCTAATTTTTAGTTGTGTTTGTCTTTGCGTTTACTTTTTGTGTCTACTTTGAACTGTATCTTTGCCCTTTTACTGTTTATTTGTGTTTGTCTTTGCGTTTAGTGTTTGTGTCTACTTTGAAATGTGTATTTTCCCTCACACTGTTTACTTGTTTGTATTTGCGTTTAATTTGTTTGCGTCTTCTTTGAATTGTGTCTTTTCCTTCCTAAATTTTACTTGTATATGTCTTTGCGTTTACTGTTTGTGTCTCCTTATGACTGTGTCTTTTCCATCTTACTATTTACTAATGTTTGTCTTTGCGTTTACTTTTCTTTGTGTCTACTTTGAACTGTATCTTTTCCCTTTTACTGTTTATTTGTTTTTCTTTGCATTTAGTGTTTGCGTCTACTTTGAACTGTCTTTTCCTCCTAATTTTTACTTGTGTTTGTCTTTGCGTTTACTTTTTTTGTCACTACTTCAGACTGTGTCTTTTCCCTCCTACTGTTTATTTGTGTTTGTCTTTGCGTTTAGTGTTTAAGTCTACTTTGAACTGTGTCTTTTCCTTCCTAATTTTTAGTTGTGTTTGTCTTTGAGTTTACTTTTTTTGTGTCTACTTTGAACTGTATCTCTTTTCGCTAACTGTTTACTTGTGTCTGTTTTGCGTTTACCTTTTGTCTGTACATCACACTGTGTCTTTTCCCTTTACAAAAAGTAACCAAAAAAAAAAACAAGAAAAAAAATAAACACGAGTAAACAGTAAGAGTAAAAAGTAAAGGGAAAAGACACAGTGTGATGTACAGACAAAAGGTAAACGCAAAACAGACACAAGTAAACAGTTAGCGAAAAGAGATACAGTTCAAAGTAGACACAAAAAAAGTAAACTCAAAGACAAACACAACTAAAAATTAGGAAGGAAAAGACACAGTTCAAAGTAGACTTAAACACTAAACGCAAAGACAAACACAAATAAACAGTAGGAGGGAAAAGACACAGTCTGAAGTAGTGACAAAAAAAGTAAACGCAAAGACAAACACAAGTAGAAATTAGGAGGAAAAGACAGTTCAAAGTAGACAGTTCAAAGTTTACTTTTTACTCTTACTGTTTACTCGTGTTTATTTTTTTTCTTGTTTTTTTTTTTGGTTACTTTTTGTATCTACTTCAGACTGTGTGTTTTCCCTTCTAAATCGTACTTGTGTGTTTCTTTTTTTGCGTTTACTTTTTTGGTGTCCTCTTTGATCTGTTTCTTTTCCCTCTTACTGTTTACTTGTTTTTGTCCTTGCGTTTACTTTCTTTGCGTTCACTGAACTGTATCTTTTCCTTCTTAATGTTTACTTGTGTTAGTCTTTGCGTTTACTTTTTGTGTCCCATTTGAACTGTGTCTTTTCGCTCTGAATGTTTACTTTCGTTTGTCTTCTTTGAACTGTATCTTTTCTATCTTAATACTTACTTGTGTTTGTCTTTGCGTTTACTTTTTGTGTCATGTTTCAACTGTGTCTTTTCCGTCTTACTGTTTACATGTGTTAGTCTTTGTGCTTATTTTGTCCGTGTATTCTTTGAACTGTGTCTTTTTCCTCCTACTTTTTAATTGTGTTTGTCTTTGCGTTGACTTTTTGTTTCTACTTTGAACTGTATGTTTTCCCTCATACGGTCTACTTGTGTTTATCGTTGTGTTTAATTTTGAATGTGTCTTCTTTGAACTCTATATTTTCCTTCTTAATACTTACTCGTGTTTTTCTTTGCGTTTACTTTAGTTTGTGTCTTCTTACGTTTGTTTATGTCTTCTTTGAACTGCGCCTTTTTCCTCTTACTGTTTTCTTGTGTTTGTCTTTGTGTTTATTTTTGTGTTGAATTTTAACCGTGTCTTTTCTTTCTTACTGTTTACTTGTGTTTGTCTTTGTGCTTACTTTTTGTGTATACTTAAACTGTGTCTTTTCCCTCTTACTGTTTACTTGTGTTTGTCATTTCGTTTAATTTTGTTTGCGTCTATTTTGACCTGTGTCTTTTCCCTCCGAATTTTTACTTATGTTTGGCTTTGCGTTTACTATTTGTGTCTACATCAGACTGTGTCTTTTCGCTCTTAATATTTACTTGTGTTTGTCTTTGCGTTTACTTTTTATCTAAACTTTGAACTGCATCTTTTCCCTCTTAATACTTACTTGTGTTTTTCTTTGCTTTTACTTTTGTTTGTGTCTACTTTGGTTTGTGTTTTTTCCTTATTTTTTACTTGAGTTTGTCTTTGCGTTTACTTTCGTTAGCGTATACTTTGAACTGTATTTTCCCTCTTAATATTTTACTTGTGTTAGTTTTTGCGCGTACTTTTGTTTTAGTCTTCTTTGAACTGTGTCTTTTCTCTTTTAATGTTTACTTGTGTTTGTCTTTGCCTTTAGTTTTTGTGTCTGTTTTGAACTGTGGCTTTTCCATTTATATAATTAGTTGTGTTTATCGTTACATTTATTTTGTTTGAGTGGATTTTAAATTGTATCTTTTCCCTCTTTATGTTTATCTGTGTGTGTCTTAGCGTTCACTTTTGTTTGTGTGTCCTTTGAACTGTCTCTTCACTTTATATATTTACTTGTGTTTGTTTGTGTTAATGTTGTTTTTTTTTTTTTTTTTTACTGTGTATACGTTAAATTATGTATTTTCCTTCTGAATGTCTACCTATGTTTGTTTTTCTTTATATTTACTTTACTTCCTGTCTACTTTGTACAGTGTTTTTTCCCAATTGATGTTTACTTTTGCTTGTCCTTGCGTTCACTTTTGTTTGTGTCTACTCTGTTCTGTGTCTTTTCCCTCCTAATGGTTACCTGTGCGTGACTTTGCGTTCACTTTTGTTTGTGTCCCCCTTGAACTGTATATTTTCCTTTTGTATATTTACCAACTTTTGTTTGTCTTTTCGGTTATTTTGTTTGTGTCCGCTTCGAATTACGTCTTTTTTCTTTTAATTTTTATTAGCATTTGTTTATCTCGGCGTTTACTTTTGTCTGTGTCCCATTTGAACTATTTATTTTCCCTTTAATGTTTTATTGCCTTTGTTTTCATTTAACTTTCTTTTTCAGTAAGTTGAACTATTTTCCCCTTTAATGTTTGCTAGACTTTGTTATGTTTACTCCTGTGTTTGTCCCCTTCAAAATATGCATTTTTACTAAAATATTTACTGGCTTTTTACATGTTTACTTTTTTGTGTGTCGCTTTTGAAATACGTCGTTTCCCTTTTAAGGTTTCCTTGTCTTTGTTCGCGTCGCCTTTGAACTATGTTCCTTCCCAGTTAAGTATTCTATTCTTTGATTATATTTTCTTTTACTTTAATAATGTTCTTGTTATGGGAGATTTTTCTTTAAAACTTTTTGGTTCCTATGTGGGTGTTTTCGCTTTCTTTCATCAATATCCTCTACGGTCGATATTTTTCTTACCTGTAATGTCTCTTTACCTATGTACTTGTTTGCGTTTCCTTTTGTTTGTGTCCCGTTCATCAGAGTTTTTGCCCTGGTAAAAAATTACTTGTCTTTGTGTTTAATTGCTTCTTCCTTTAATTGTACTGTTTACTTACCTTTATGGGTGTATTAGATTACTTTTGTATTTTTCTGTAATATTTGTTTAACATTTTGTGTGTCTTAATTTAATTCTATTTGTATAACATTCATTGTAATATTTACTTAATTTGTGCTTGAAATTTATATATGTTATTTTTATATCAGACCTTTTTATCATTAAGGTTTTTCGGACTATTGTCTTCATCTTTATTGTCATTTCCACAACGTTTCGGCCGATATATCCTCCGGCCTTCTTCAGGTGTTTGTCGAACCTTAACGGAACTTCGAACTACGTCCTTTATTGAAACCACGGGGTCGCCTGTTCTGATTCCGTTTGCCATAACCGGGTACAAGTGTTAAGTATTCCTGTATATTACTCGCCTGTAGTTAGGGTTGAACCTGCAGATGATTGTCTTCTTAGAAGCTCAGGGAACCAACGCCTATAGCCGTTAGGCCATGTGTTCTGCTGTTAGACAACTAACAAACCTTTTTAATTCTACTCAGTGTGTCGTTTCCTGTTGTTCGGTTTCTATACCCTTTTCCCAATAATTTTGCCTACATTTGTGTGACAATTTTGATTGTTTCCTTCGAACTATTTCTTTACCTGCAATGAATACATACTGTTCCTTCTGTTTACATATACTTTTGCTTGTGTCTCAGTCGTCGGACCTTACTTTTCCCTATTGATTTTACTTAACTGTATCTGCTACTATTAAACTTCTATGTTCCTTACTTCCGGTACTTATTTTTCTCTTCTCCAAAGATTAATCAAATGTTTGCCTCTTTCTGTTTGCTTTTGATCCCTTCAGAGAATTTTCCCGGTAACATTTACTTACCTTTGTGTGTATGAGTGTTTAATTCTGTTTGTGTCCCCTTCGGACATTTTTTCCTTGTAAGTTTACGTAGATTTCTGGTGGTTAACCTTAACTTTTATGAGTGTCATCTTGAGACTATGTCATTTCCCTGTAAAGTTGACAAATGTTCGGTCTGTTTACGTTTACGTAGGATTTTGTCCAGTTTATTCTTTTTAGTGTATGTCGTTTCCCAGTAATTTTTACTTACATTTGACTCTTGCGTATACTTTTGTATGCGTCCCTTTTCGATAATGTTTTTCATTGTATAGTTTCAAAATCTTTGTACTTGTTTGCCTTTGCCTCTTTCGGATCTTTTTAACAGTAAAATAATCTGAGTATTCTTGTTGTGCTTACTTTTGTATGTTAGCGTTTACTTCTGTGTTTACTCCTTACCCATTCGGGCATTTTGTTTTTCTAGTATAATTGACTTAGCTTTGAATGTATTTGATGTGACTTTTATCTGTGTCCTTTCGAATATATACCTTATCCATTCAAAGTTTACAAACCTTTGTGGCTATTTGTATTTACATGTACTTATGCTCCCTTAAAATGATGTTGTTTCCCTGTTTGTTATCGTTTACTTTTGTTCGGTAGTTTTTTACCAGTAATATTTACTTAGGTTTACGGTAGTTTTTATTTATATATTTACTTATATTTACGGTAGTTTTTTACCTGTAATATTTACTTAGGTTTCAGTCTATATGCCCTAATTTCTGTGTCTATCGTCTTCGCACTTTCTCCTTTCTTTTTTCTCACTATTATGTCTCTTTGTGTTAACGTCAGTTTCTGACCCATTCGTAACTTATTTGAGTTTATCATCATCATCATATCGCGCTGGTAGCACGGATATCCCTGACCCTCTCCCGCCACTCCTCCCTATCGTTCATCGCCCTAGGTAGGTCTTCAGGACAACATCCTGTATCCTCACATAGCTGCTGAATGTACGTTCGAGCTGGTCGTCCTGCTTTTGCGTGGCCATGTGTGGGGATCCATAAGAGTACATCTCTTATGAGTTCATCTCTGCTTCTCCAGCAGTGTCCTGCATGTCTGGTTCGTCTAACTTTAACAGTTTTCGTGATAGGGGGCAGGTGGCCGTACAGTTGGTGTCTTGTGGGGTGTTGCTGCCAGGAGAATGCTGCGTGCAATCCTGAACAAGCCATTTGAGTTTATAATGTCTATATAACTTTGTTTATGTCAACGTTTACTCTGTTTCTACATTAAATCCTATTCACCTCGGAATTTTTCTTTTAATTTTAGAATTTACTTACCTTTTAAGTAAGTTTGTACTTACTTATGTCAGTCTTTATTTCTTGCTTTTTTTCTTTGACTTTTCATATCTATTTACCTTCGTTTAGTATTTGTGATTACTTTTCTTTGTGTCCCCTTCGGACGGTGGTTCTTCCCTGTAGTGTTTACTGAGAAGGTCTGCGTTTACATTTCTTTGTGTTCCCATTGGACAATATTTTCTCCTAGAATTGGATTTACCTTATTGTCTCTTTGCGTTTACTTTGTTCATACCTCCTTCACACCTTTCCTTTTTCTGGCAATGTTTATTTATCCTTATGTCCACATGAGTCCACTTCGAACATTTCATTTCCTTGTTAAATTTACGCACCTTTATTTCTGTTTTCGTTTACTTCTGTTTATATCCGCTTCAGGCTATGTCTGTTCTTGCATTGCTTCCTATTGTGTATGTTTGCATTCACTTCTGTTTGTCTCCCATTGGAAAAGTGTGTGCCTATGTAATGTTTAATCATATTTGTGCAAGTCTACACATATTCCTGTACCCATCGGACAATTTTGTGCACGCAAAATTGACTTACCTTTGTGAGTGTTTGCGATTACTTCAGATGGTGTCCCCATGGAAATATATCTACTTCTTTTAAATTACGAGACTGATTGCATTTCACATAGCACTAATACCCTACGGAAAGGTATGAATCCAATTATTCTCCCTCAAGCTATGGGTAAATAATAGGGCAGACTAGGTTCTTCAGCCTTAGAGAGGCAACTAGACTAGGAGAAGGAAAACTCTGAATTCAAACCTGTTAAACTCTGCTTAAAAAAATTGACTTTGAGTCATATCCTGCCCGAGCGGAGGGGTTGAGTAAATATAATATCTACTTCTTTTAAATTTCAATTACTTTTGTGTATGAATGCGTTTACGCATGATCCATTCGGCTAATTTTTCTCCTGTCATGTTTACATACTGTCTAAGTTGTTTGCGTTCACACCGACTTATGGTTTATCTTTCAATGTTTTGTTACTTTTACGAGAGTTTATGATTGCTTCTGTCTGTGTCCTCTTCGGAAGATGGATTTTCCTGTGCGGTTAGTTACAATTGTGAGTGTTTGCGCTTTTCCCGCCTTTATGTATTTCTCGGTATTAGGAAAAGACACAGATCAAAGTAGACTCAAACAAAATAAACATAAAGACAAACACAAGTAAATAATTTTATCTACTGTTTGTCACCCAGTTGGAATTTTTTCCCCTTGTAATACTTAGTTAATTTGTGTTATCTTACGTTAATTTTAGTCTTTTTACGTGTCGACTGTAGACGTTTTCCTGTGAAGTTTATCTACTTTTGAGTCTCTTTTCCGCATGCTTCTTTTTCTGTCTTCTTTTTGCTGTTTTTTCCTGTAAATTTACCTACCATTGTGTTTTTGTTTCTATTTCTGTTTGTTTCATTCAGATTTTTAGCCCAGTTAGCTGGGGCTCTAAAATACACCGGCGGTACCTCTGCAGAGGGTAAGACCCCCACCGCAACTTGTGTCCTAGATACGACACTAAAGAGCCTGATGGTGAAGTTCCCATAATGGTGGAGCTTTGGGGAAAGTGGAGCACAAATTCTTCGACATTGCTCCCAGGTCCACTCTGGCCCGGAGTGGTAGCACCTGAGAGAGTCCAATCTATGGGTCAAATAGAACTAAACTGCGTACTTATGATAAATCGAATTGTTTGTAAGAGAAATATTTTTCATATTGAAACTGTTCGTACGCTAAACTGAATTGTTTGAAAAAGAACTGTTTTGCCATTTAACTGAGTGTAGAAAAACTATACTGATACTAAACTGAATTTTTTGATTTAGAATTGTTTGACTAAACTAGATAGTTTGAAATAACCATATTGTTAACGATTAAACTGTGTACTCAAGCTAAACTGAAATAGAACTGATTATTTGTATGAAAATAAATTTGGCGTTAAATAACCTACAAAGTTGATATGCCATAAAACCCAACCAACCAACCTTCATACTTTTTCTTTGCCTATAAAGTTTCCGTAACGTTCTGTATATCTACATTTTCATTTTTTTGTGTTTCAATCGGACCTTGTTCTTTTCTTGTAAATTTTACTTAGCAGTGTTTGTGGCAAAATTCAATGTTTATTACTGTTGACATAATTTGTTCCTAACTATAATCAAACTTTCTTTCTTTTTTCATTTTCTCATGACCCCTTCAGGCTATGTACTTTAACCGTAATGTTTACTTACCTTTGGGTATTAGCATTTAATTCAGTTTGTGTCCCTTTCGACCATTTTCGTTTTCTTTTAAGTTTCCTTTCATTTGTGTGATTACCTCAGGTTTTATTTGTTTCCACTTCGGACAATGTATAATTCATGTAATTTTGTGTCTGTTTGGGTTTACGAATATTTTTTGTTCAGTTCGGAACTTGTTTTTTTCCTGTAATGTTTACTTACATTTGAGTCTGTTTACTTTTGTTTATGTTGTCTTCGGTTTATGTTTTTTTTTCTTTTGATGTTCACTTACCTTTGTGTCTGTCTGCGTTAATAATGTATGAGTCCCTATCGGGTGATCTTTTTTCATTGTTAGGTTTAAATACCTTTGAACATGATTGTGTTTGCTTCTTTTAACTTCGAACATATTTTTTTTAATTTTTAACTTTACTTAAATTTCTTTTTTTTTTTTTTGTTTTTTGTTTTTTTTTTAATTTATACTTGTGTCCTCTTCGGGCGTTTTCTTCCCTGTGATGTATACTTACCTTTGTGCAAGGAACCGATATTTTTTTTTGTGTGTGTGTGTGTACCTTGAACTATATTTTCCCTGTTGTTTTTACTGCATGTATAACATTGTGTCTCCTTTAGATATATTATCTTCCTTTGATTTAATTAACGGTGTATATGTTTTGGCTTATTTTTGTTAATGCTCGGTTCAGGCTATACCTCCTCTTGTGATGTTACGTTAGTATCTGCTTGCTTTTATATCTATGTGTGTCTCACAAGGAACTTGTTTGTTTCCGTTATTTTTAATTACCTTTCTGTATGTTTGCGTTTACTTCTGTCCCCATCAATAATTTTCTTTTACCTGTAAAATTAACTTACCATCGTGTGTGTTTTACATTTCTTTTTGGTATTTCCCTTGGACAAAGTTATTCTTCTTTTTTTTTTTTGTTTACCGACAAATTTTCTCTATCTTTGTGTTTGCGTTTACTCTCTACTTTGGACATTTTTCTTTTTTATATTTTAGTTACCTATGTCTATGTTTGCTTTTACTTAAGTCAATGTCCCCTTCAAGCCATGTCTTTCCCTGAAATCTTTGCTAATCTTTTTTTTTTAATATTATTGTGTTTACTTATAGTTGTGTCCCATTGGCAACTGTTTTTTTTTTATCTTTGTAATGTTAACTTACTTTTGTATCATTTTGCAGTTACTCCCGTCTCTTCGGACTTTTTCTTTTGCCTATAAAATTTACTAACCTTTGTGTATGTTTTTATTTCTTATGATTTCCTGAAATGTTTATTTCAGTTTTTGTCTCTTTGTATTAATTTCTGTGTGTCTCCTCTTTGGACAATTCAATTCTTTCTTTCTTTCTATTTTTTTTTTTTTACTTTTACGTATGTTTTGGGTCGCCTCTGAGTTGCCTTCGGGTTATATCTATTCTTGTAATGTAAAATGTACAAGAACCTATTGGGGGGTCTACATCTGCTTGTGTCATATTACTAAGTTATTTTTCCCAGTAATGTTACGTTTGTCTGTTTAAGCTTCCGTCTGTTTATGTCCCCTTCGGGTATTTCCATTTATTTAAATTTGCGTGCGATTGCGTTTACTTCTAGTTTTATTCTTTCCTTATAACCACACTGAACTATCTCTTTAATATGTAATGTTTTACTTACCTGAGTGCGTGTTTCCGTTTATGTCTAATTGTGTCCCCTTCAGGCATTTTCCTTTTCTATTTATACTTTGAACTTGTTTACATATATTTTGTCCCGTTCAGATGGTGTTTTTGCCTTATAATGTTCACTTATTTTTGTGTCTGTTTACGTTAGCTCCTCTCCCCTTTGGACAATTTCTTTCGCTTATAAAAATTTAATTATATTTGTGTCAATGTTTAATTGTGTTAGTTTAACCTTCTGGGCTTTGCTTTTTTGTATGATGTTTACAAAACATTTTATGAGAGATTGTTTGTTTTTGTCCTCCTGGAACAATGTTTTTTCTGTAATGTTTACATACTTTTTCGACTGTTGCATGTGTTTGCGTCCCATTCGTAATTTGTGTGTTTCCGTAACGTTTAATTTGTGTATGTATGCGTTTAATCCTGAATTGTTCTTTAATTAGTGAAATATATTTATCTTTGTGTAAGTTTGTGGTTATGTATGTTTGAGGCCCTTGCTGGCATTTTCTTTTTCCCTCTTACGTTTACTAACTTTCTTGAGTGTTTGTGATTGCTTTTCTTTGTGTCCACTTTGAACGATGTATTTCCCCTAGAATATTTATTTGCCTACGAGATTGTTTGCGCAAATTCTTTTTCTGTGTTCCCTTCGGATTGCATATTTTCCATGGAAATTTTTTCTGCCTCACTGTATGTCTACATTTACTTCTGTTTTTTCCCTTCGGAAAGTTTATTTACCTTTGTCTCTACATGTGTCCCCTTCGGGTATTCATTTCACTGTTGAATACCCCTAAATTTGTGTCTTTTAGCGTTTACTTCTGTTTATTTCTCTTTCGGACGTGTCTATTATCATTTTAAATTTATTTATATTTTCGTATGATATTTATTGTTTGTGCCATTTTGGTTTTTTACCCTGTAATGAATAATGACCTTTGTATAAACATTTACTCCTGTCCTTTTCTGACTATTTTTTTTAACCGGCAAAACTCGTTAACGTTTGTTTAAATTTGAGTTATGTTATATGTAATGTTAATCTTCGTGTGTTTGGGTTTCCTCCTGATCACTGGGGAAATTTTCTTTTACCAATGAAATCAACTTACCTTTGTGTGTGTTTGCAATTAATTTTGTGACTCCTTCGGTCGAGGTATTTTCCCTTTAAAATTTACTTAACTTTCGTCTGCTTTTGTTTGCATTTATTGTTGTTCGTTTCGGTCGTTGGATTTTCCCCTGTAATGTTTACTTACCTTTATGTATAGTTGTGATTGATTTTGTTATCTTCATTAGACCATTTTTCTTCGATTTTATGTACTTTTTCGTCTCTTTCTGCTTACTTCTATGTGTATCCTCTTCGCATTAAATATTCTATACGTAAAGTTTACTTGCGTTTCTTTGCATTTTTCCTGTGTCTCATTTGGCGTCTTTTCTTTCTAATGTTTACTTATTTTTCTGTTTGTGGCCCTATTGAATAATTTATTTTCCTTATAATGTTTACATTTGTCTGTGTTTCAGTCTGTTTACGTCCCACTACGAAATATTATTTTCCTTGTTAAATAAACTTGATATCTGTTTGCGTTCCATTCGAAACTTCTTTCATCCGGTAAAGGTTACTTGGAATTATGTCTATTTCTATTCTGCTTTTTTTTTTTTTTATTAAATTCAGTCCTTGTTCTTTTTTCCTGTAATGTTTACTTAACTTGTTTGTGTGCATTAAATTTCGTTATTGTCCCTTTCGGATTTTCTTCCTGTTTTTTGTATTTGTGTCTCTGTCTGCTTTTTGTTAATGCCCACTTCAGAGCTTATACATTCCTTTTAAAATCTACTGCACTTTATTTATGCTTCCGTTTACCTCCACATGCCTTTCCTGTGTAGTTTACCTATCTATATGTCAATTTGCGTTGGTGTCTTTTTACGCCGTCTTCATACATCATCTTCCTTAAGTATTTACTCATGTTTATGTCTCTTTGTATTATTTCTGTTTGTGTCCCCCTCGGAGTCGTCTTTTCCATGTAGAGTTTACTGAATTTCTTACCTGTTTCCGCTTGTGTCTGTTTGGCACCGCCTCAATTATGGTGTCACTGCCAGAAGTGATCGTTTTCCTATTACGATTACTTACCGTTGTGTATATATTTCTGTTTACTTTTGTTTCTGTTCCGTTCGGAAACTGTCTTTCCCTATAAAGCGTATTTACCTTTTTCGGGTTTAGTTCTATTTTTATTCCCTTCGAACATTATTTTCCTTTAAACATGCAACAGTTTTTTTTTCTTTGTCACCTTAAATCATTATCTTTCTTAGGTGAAGTGTAATTACCTTTGAGTCTGTTTGCGTGCTCAAAAGACATTTCTCTTTGGTCTGAATTTTTACTTAACTTTGTGTCTCCTTCAGACTTTTTCAGTTCCCTTTAAAGTTCACTTCAGTTTGTGTCTCTCTCCGATCTTGTCTATTCTATGTAATATTCACTCACCCTTGAGCATGTTTACATCTATTTTTGCTATCTTCGAACGTTTATGCTTCTGCTTGCATATAACTTTCTTTGTGTCTCCTTCAGACATTTTCTTTTCGCTGTAAAATTTAATTTCATTAATAGGTTTTTGCTTTTAGTTTTCTTTGTGTTCCCTTCGAATATTGATTTTTTTTATTGTGTGAATTTAATTCTGATTTTATCCCCGCCTTTTGCACGTAATGTTCACTTACTCCAGTGTCTGTTGTATTTCTGTTTGTGTCCAATTCCAAAATTGTATTTTCCCTGTAATGTTTATCTACCTTTGCGCGTGTTTGTGTTTACTTGTATTTTGTTTTCTCCTCATATAAAGCTAAGTATGTATGTCTACGTTCATTTTTGTTTGTGTCACCTTCCGACTGGTTATTTGTGTTTACATTAAATTCCGACCCTCTTGGATTTCCCTTTATTTTTTTTTTTTTCGTTGATGTCCCAATCCAACATTCTTATTTCTCTGTAAAGTTACTGACCTTTGTGATTAATTGCGCTTACACCTACCTTTGTTACCTTTTATAACTCTTTTTTTCCTATTTATAGCATTTACCTATGATTATATGTATGTGTTTTTAATTTGATTTTTGTTTTCTTTTGAAACTTATCTTATGCTCACCGACATTATTTCGTATCTAATATTTAATAACATTTCTTTTTTTACTTTTATAATCAATGTTTGAGTTCATGTTAATTTATTTTTTTCCGAATTGTTTATGTGCTTTTTTGTGCTCTTGTCTGTTTTAGTTTTTGATCTCTATGGGGCTAGTTTTTTGTTTCCCCTGCAATGTTTATTTAAGTCTGTTTTGCTTCTTAACTGTTTTGTTTTCGTCAGTATTATTTAATGACCTTCATTTTTGTTTTCTTTTACGTCATCCTTTTCATCATCAGCCAATTTTTTCCATTGTTTTTTCTGACTTTTGGGTGATTTTACTTTTTCTCCTGTTTTATTAATTTTTTTGTTTGTTTGTGCAGCGGGGTATGTAATGTTTTATGTCCTCCGTTTACATCCATTTAACTTGAAAGAATTGTTTTTCACCTGCTTTTTTATTGGCTTATATATATATATGGGTCGGCTGAAATGTTCATAGGCAGACAATGATACTGCCATAGTATGTAATGAGGCTTATTATTTTATATAACCCACGTTGTGGTTCGCGCTTGTTTTTCTATAGGTGATATAGTCTTTGAATACCATTTGTTAAATAAAGCCATTACTAGCACATAAGACCTCATTATATGAACTTTTTTGTCATGTTGTGTATGGTTTTATATCAATCATTATATATATATATATATATATATATATAAAACTCACGTTTTTCTTTTTACCTTTGAATATTTTTTATAATGCTAGCTAACTTTCAAGGGTGTTTGTGTTTCTTCCTATCTTCGTTACCCTCTGAATTTTTATTGATAATTGATTGTGTTTTTCTGTTTACTTTATACTTCACTATTCTGCAGTGACCCCTTGCTGTTTCTCCTATCTTTAGACTTTTTTCTCCATAAACTTTTCTTCTTGTTACATTTTTTTTTTTTTTTTTTACATTTGGACATTGTTAGTATTAGTATTTCCAATTACACACCCACCATCCTGTGTATGAAACCATACTTCATCGGAGGGTCAGGCATCAGTTTTGGAGTTCTGGGTAATGAGGAGTACCCCTACATTGCTGTAATCCCCAGGTCCACTCTGAACCAAAATGGTAGTACCTCATAGGATCAAATTAATGGGACAAATCCATCTTTTCAATCATTCCCTAAGGTTTATTATTCTTATTAGTCATTTGAAAACGTGTAGCCGTGTGCATTTGCTTTTGTACTAGATAGTAATTCTTGATAAATAGAATGATTAATGTATGATAATAAAACTTGAAACCATTTAACCGTCTGCAGACTAATGTTTAATAGAATTAGTGTTATATAGGAATATTTTAAAACAACCATCTTCTAGTGAATCAAGTCTCGGCATTAAATAAACCGTATAGAATTCATATGCTGTTTAAGGAATAAAACGAACCAATTACATGCCATTTAATTTGAAATTAGACTTCTTGGGAAAAAATTATATATTAATGTTAGAATAAACCTATTACCATATGAATTTGTTTTGTTTATTTTTCCTAGTTGAAATTTAGGCCAAATAACCAAATAGTATGTCGTATATTTTTTAAAACTTAGTCCGTGTTATTTTGTGTTATTTTTTATCGTCTAATTTAATCAAATTTGCACTCATTACAGATTTATGAATTATTTTAATTCTCATATGTTATAAAATACAGTAGATTATCTTCCGTTATTTTACTTAAAATCTATTCTTTTGTTTCTCTCCGTGGATTACGTCAACAATCTTAGTCTAATGATGATAAAATCAAATTTCTACCGAATACTAATCACCTAGACTGAAATGTCTGATCGAAATACTTAAAAAAACTATATGCTACGCTAGAAAGTCATCTTCACGTCATATATAATTTGAGATGAGTACTATTTTTTCCTCTGTGTATTTTGCTAACATATCCACCTCAACCAAAATATGAAACGAGATCACTTCTAAAGGGAATGCAGATGGTTTGAATTCAGATTGTTTATTGTCCTAGACTGGTTGGCTTAACAAGGACAAAAGACAAAGCCAGCATTATTTTTACCCAAAATGCAAAATGAAACGAAAACAGTCTCGTACAGGATCTGAATGCAAGTCATTCTATTTCGTACGACGATAACCACTAAACTAAACGAGGCTCTGTGTCAAACAATCATTCTAATTGTATTTTCTTTTTATTGATTCGTTGATCTCAATGTCTTTTAACTGTTGTTTTTATCTTCTCTAATTATTTTTTGTTATTTTACTATTGTCCGTTTTTATCAATCGCTCTTGGCTGCATAACATAATTTAAAACTATTTGTGATATTAGTTTAATTTGATATTAACTCAGATTGTCCTAAGTTCATTTTTTCTTAGAGCGTAATGCCAAATAAATGACCTCCACCTGATACGGGGGCTTAGAATATGCTGATTGTATCCTACTGTTGACTGGTAAGAAGCCAGCCTAAAAGGATGGGTCCTGGGTATGACACTAAAATGTTTCCAATTATGAGACCCTAGTTCCTGTAGTCTGGATTACTCCGAGGCGAAGCAGTAGTTTCTATAAAGGTGCCACCTATACGTTAAACACATCAATTCAATATGGAAAAAAAAAATTAAAAAACACTCTTAATAAACAGTTACATTCCCTAACTTTTGGGGATAAAATATCCCTGAATTGGTCTAAATGATCTTGAAGTAAATTAATTATTTTAAAAGACAAGCTAAGGTACGAAAATTGTTTTTCGCCAGTTATATACGGGGATAGAACATCTTCTCCAGTGTGACTTTAAAATCAACGAGAAAAACGTTGGATTTGAACACAGATCCTGATTCTCTACTGTAAATACGCAACTATCAATATCATCAGGCATAAGTCTGTTATGTATAGCATGTTTTGCATCTTCATTTTGTAAATATTTACGATTTTACTCTTTGGACTTCATTGGTTCAGCTCATGATTCCGTCAACTAGTTAGTCATACAGACGTTTATAATTGTGCACATTAAGTTTTCGCACACCAAGCGAATGATAATATTCACAAGAGATTGAATAATAGCAATTATTCTCCGTAATCCAAAAGAATAATCATTATTATCAATCTCTTCAGTAGTGTTCCATTCCCGCTAATAATTTTGCTAACTTTTCAATAACGTTCACAGACGTTTCACACAACTGTCGCCCTCAAGTTCCATAAATTCTTTTGTTCTCTTGAGAAGTACAGACATTTATCCAGTTTTCCCTTTCCTTCAATTTAAACTGTAGTCTGTTGGGTGAGCCATTACATTGGCTAACACGTTTGTTCTTCTTCCTGTTCACGATAATTAGATCTGCACTTGTAGCCTGAATTAGGTGATTTGTCTCCAAATCCCAAAGTAGTTTACGTTTTTCATAGTCAAATACGTACTAGGTTTAACATATACTATAGTTCTGTACACACGAATCACAGAATTTTGCACATTTTCCAAGAGGACCACGCTCACAAACCACTAATATTTAAACTCTTCCCATTAGTACTTTTATAGTTTACATATTTAGTATTGTCGAATATAGTAATTGAAAAAAAAAAATAGAAAGTGTAATATTCTCTTACTTTTGCAAAATGCCTTTCCCATAGCAAATGGATAATTGACTCAGAAATTTTTTTCATAAACATCGCTTCTGTTTTTATCTAAAATATTATGTGATTTATCCGTTGCGATTCAAGTTTTTTTAAATTAACTGGGTGGGGGAGCTATAATTTTAGCCATTTAGTATATATATAATTTGGAATATAAGAAAAAGTTAAGCAGCCAAATTCATTTCTTTATGAATATGTTCCATCATTATATATACATATATATATATATATATACACACACACACACAATCCTGTTTTTGAAGTGTATATATATATATATATATATATATATATATAATTACATACAGAATGAGAGAAGCAAATATAGTCCTATATATACTTAGACGTTTGTTTTAAATATTAATTATTTATTGAAATTATTACAATAAAGTTCTTATACTTATTGGATATTTCCCTGGTGTTTTTTTTTAAATGCAAGGACCTTTTTAGGCATGCTTGATATTTGTTGGACGAAGAAGTAGTTTCTTCCTTGCAGCTTTGCCCAAATAGCCTAATTTGTGAAGATATCTGGCAATTGTTCTGAGAGTGGCATCAACATTTTTTAGACGTAAAAATCAAAATGCGCTTTGAAGTGATGTCTATTTACTTATGCCATATAAAAGTTAGCGACCATAGTCGAGGGTGACCCGAAGGCTCCCTTTTCGATAGCTACTACACCAAGGTGTAGGGGAGGGCGCTACTCCATTCCCTGGATTGCTCCACTTTACCCTTGAACCGTACCTTATAATGCTGAGTGTTAAGCAAGGTGGTATCAAGTTCCATTTTTAAAGTCTTTGGTATGACTTTGGGCCATTGGCGAACACTCTAACCGCTGGGCCAATTTACTTATGCCATATATATATATATATATATATATATATATATATATATATATATATAAAATTTCAAAACAAGATAAACTATGTCAAATAAACACCGATTAAAATTGTGTTTCCACAAACAAACACGCTATTTACGTTATTGCCAATTTAACGGAATTCCAGCAATTATCAGACAGATAAAGAGATTATTATGGATTTCTCCGTATCTAAAATATACAAACAAAGATCATTTAAAATATTAGTTACTGATAAATCCCTCAGAATCCTATTTCATTCAAGAGTTAGCAATTATAAAATATATTCATTTGCACCGATTCATCAATCCAGATTTATATAGTAAATATTTTCGGTCTTTTTTCTACTAAGCACAGTCTTTTAAACCGTCCTGCACATCCAATCGTTTTTTATTTTACATTCAAGGATGACTTTTTATCTTGGGAAGTTCAACGAGTATACAATCTGTGCTTCGATAGTCTCTCTATAGAACTTGTATTAATTGTGTTGGAACGAAATTAAGTTTTTACCATCTCTTGGTAAACAACACTTTATGGTAAGCATTGAGTATTAACTAAACATTGTCTTTACATTGATATTGAACTGTACCATGTGAGAAAGAAAAGTGATCAATATTTTATCACATGCATTCAACTCTGTAAACATTTAAAATGATGTGTATATATATATATGTATATATATATATATATTGAGGGTGAGCGAAAACAAAGATTAACATCTGGCAATAGATTCATGATCAATGATGAGATTTGAAACAATTTGTATTTCAGATAATCCTATATATATATATATATATATAATATGTGTGTGCGTGCGCGTTTGCTTGCTTGTATAAATGCACATATGTAGTTATATCGACTATATATGTATAAATGTCGTGTATATATATATGTGTGTGTGTATTATTTTTGTGTGTGTACCTATGGATGTATTTATACATACGTATACAGATTTAGATAAATATACATGTGTATATGTGGAAGTGTGTTACAGAAATATTGTTTGTTACTTTTAATTTCCTAATATCATCATCGATTTAATCCTCTATACAGATTCCATTTTTGTGCAACATCCTTATCAGCGAATAGATTAACGAATTCTTTTATTCTTAAAATAAGTTTTTATATTTGGCATCGCGGATTGCAACTGAACAAAACGATGTTTTATATATAATCAAGCATTTTTCATATTTATTTTCATTTTACAAGGAAAGTTTTATTTTTGAAGAAGATGTCTATAACGATTTGCTAAATCAATTCAATTTATATCGCTTAATACGTCTTCTCTTTTCTATTCTTTACTTTCTCTGGCTTTTATCAGTCATCACAGTCTTAACTTTTTTACGAGCCTTTTATGCATACATAATAAATTTCATATAAAAAGTAATTTCTTCAAAACGGTCGTAAGATTCGTCTCCATATATATATATGTATATATATACCCACTTATTTATGAGGCTTGTTCTAAAAGTTCTTAGCCTAACCCAGATTTTAGATTTTTCGTACACCTCTCACATACGTAGAAGCATCACCTGCGCAAAAACTTTCTTGTTTTATAAAAGTAAAAGGTAGTAGAATGTTGCCAAAACAGACATTTTCAGTTATCAGTCTTTCTGTGTGAGACTTAGAACTTTTCAATGTTCCTCGTATGAATATATATCTATGTATGTGTATAACATGTACTCTTATATATATATATATATATATTAATTATAGGAAGCTACACGAAAAACGGGGGAGTCTCAGAACATATTAACTCTTCGTTCATATCTGATAGTCATTAACAAAGCTGAAGTTAAGTAAATTTACTATATCGTTGATTTGTTTATTGCGATTAGGACATGAGTAGAACCAACTCCAAATTTTAGATAAAGTACTTACAGATGAATTATGCACCAATGAAAAAACACACTTCGATTCTTGTATTCAGAGTATTTTCTTCTCTTTAACTACTTGAATTACCACAACTTTAAAGACAATGATAAGACCTTCAGCAAAATGATAGGGTGAGGCTTCAAGTGTGTATAGCACATGATGGCAGGAACTTGAACTATATAGAATTTAAAAACAAAATGATGACGATAACAAAAAATGACGAATACTGTTTTCATTTTGAAATTCATTTTTGAATAGGATCTATTCTGCTTTGTTATTAAGGTTATAAACACAATTGATCATTCGGCCAAACCATCTATCTTATTCCTATGATTTGAACTGTGATCACATTACTTATCTGATAAGTTACCCATCGATTCTTGTACTATTGTGGACATTCCACACAGATCTTGAAATCGTTGACCGTAAAAATAATAAACGAAATTTTATCAATGTTATTTTCTTTAAATAACATTATTTCATGCCTTGTATATCTTACCAAGCATATTCATATAGGAATACACATTTTACATATATGCATGCAAACATATATTGGGGTATATATATATATATATATATATATATATATATATATATATACCTGCCAATATGATCATTAGTATCGCATCTCTGGTTCGGTGTATGTCCATACAAATGTAGATATTTTGTCAAATAAATCATATTTGTATTTAAGTGCATATCAGCGTGAACTTTCCTCATTGAATAAGATTCTTTGAAGGAGAAGAAAATATTGGAAAGCATCTTTACTTGTCTTTGCCACCATCTGAATCGTCTTGCTTGGCTTTTCGAAAATCTGTCTTTATCTTCATTCATCGATATCCTAGTCACGCCAGATATAATCTTTGTCCTTCTTTTTTGAAGATGGATGCTCCTGACAATTTCACGCTCTGATTGACGGTATCATTATAGCACTCTAACTATTCCTTCTGTTCAAAAACCAACTGAAAGGTTCCTCAGAAGAACTAACATAAATCTCCATTTAAGAATAATCATCCTTTTGACATTAATTTCTGAGTATCCGTTGCTACTCTATTTAAATGGACACCTTCTTTAATCTCTTTTTCTCCCCCTCTCTCTAAGTCATTATTTTATCCAACTACATTGACACAATAATCTATCACTGCTCTTATTCTCTCTCCTTCGTCGAACGAACACACACACACATATATATATATATATATATATGCAAATTTCATTAAACATAATAGACATTTTTTGCCTACATATTTTCTTCTGAATCCGTTCGAATTCTCGTATTACTTTTATCGTATTCGGGGAGAATTGATTCCCCCCGAATACGATATAAGTAATACGAGAATTTGAACGGATCCAGAAGAAAATATGTAGGCATAAAATGTCTATTATGTTTAATGAAATTCGCATTAACGAAGGAATGTTGCCTAAATATATATATAAAATTGAAAGGAAAGTGTGTAGAGAGACTGTGCTTTAGTTTCTGGAATAATAGCTTAATGATTAACGTCTCAAAATTATTTTGATTGATTGATTAAGAATGTCGAATGTCCAAGACTTGGTCTGATGATTGTAGAAGCAAGAAACTAACATTCACCAAATGTCGTAAACTCTCTCTACTTTATCTTAGCTTTACATAATACTTCTGTTTTATCAGCCACATTGATCATCTTTTATTCTCAATTTAGCAAACTTTAATATAAATGAACGACAATAGTAAAACAAACAGTTGTAAATTTAGGTGAAGATATGCTGTGAGCAGCTAGTCTAACATGATTATATGGCAGTCTCTGATTTTATATATGAATATATTCAATCTGGATTAGAGAGGGTTTACGTTATCTTCATACTAATGCATATCAGAAAAGCAGGAACAAAAAGGTTATCTCCATTTAATTCTAATTCTCATGAGAGATGGGTTTCTTCCATAGTTAATCCAAGGTCGAGGGTAATAGCAAGTCCAAACTAACTGCGAGTTTCTCTGTTAAGAGGAAACACTATAGACTCCTACATGAGGGTAACTGGTCTTGGAAAACAATCACTTTGGCATTCAACGCACTTGTTTTGTACTTGTCAAAGTTCCTCTGAAAGATCTCGTTTAACATTATACTAAGCTATGATGTCTTATTACTTTGAATATCGTTCCACTGTTCAAATTTCACTTTTTAGATCAATTATCATTTCAGAAACAAAGGGCTGCACGGTGTTTGGACCTTTTGAGTATAAAGGTACTGCACATGCGCAGTCCGGTTTGTTCAGAGAAAATGGTGTTCAAAGATTATCGAGATTTCCTTTATAACTCTTATGATTTTTCCGCATTGGCACTGATTTGTGTAGTTGCCCAAATTGTTGTCGAGTAATTTGTCCAGACATTATTACCTCTTTTTTTATAAATAGTTCAGGGATGCACTTGTTTTCTTTTTGAGTTATGCATCTTAAAGAAACGCTTCAGTCTCGATACTTTTTTAATCGCACCTAAATACCATTTACATGTGTTTGCATATCTTTTTGTAACTTAGCCACATTAGAATGTCGTTATGTTTGTGTGATTCGGTGTGTGCTTACGCCCGAGTTTATGTTGAAAAACAGCGAGGTATAAAGAATTTCATGTATTTCATACGGCTTCATTTTTTTTTTTGTACTTTTTCATCTTCACATACCAATAAATAACACTCGTTCATATTGTTGATCAGCATTTCGTAGTTAATGTATTATTGGTAAAACTCCACACATCCCAATATGTTCAGGAACAAACATAGGCGATCTTTTCAAGGACTTTCATAAAGACGTTCGTTCATGGCCTCTGGTTAAGCAGAAGATCTTTTGTGAAAATCCTGTTTTGATCTTTACCGGTATTTCTATAAAAAAAATATATAAATCATCTTTCCATCTTTCTTTACAGAATACCAATTTCGTTTTCTTCATATTATCTTGTCTTCTTTTCCTCCCTCATGATAACTCTAAATATCAGAGAAATAGAAGACTGATTCCGTGTAACGCGCAAGATGTTTCTGCTTTGCTTTTTCTCATTTTCATATACAATGCCATCATGAAATGTTAATAGATATTCACTAAGTTTTAAAGAGTTCAAGGCAAAAGGATAAAGGAAAATCGGTGACTGAGCCGAATATGTTCTATAGAATGCAGATATACCTACTACATTTTAAACTGTAAGCGGTATGGTGCAAATGAACTAAGGCAAGTGGTTATGTTGGCTCCATATAGGTAATGGCTTACGAACTTAAAAAAAATAGGAACAGTTACACTCTTTGGTTGGACCGGTGCACATAGTGCGTTTGTGGTTGAGACTTTAAGACTGCTAAATGCGTACTAGCTACATTGAGAGCTTTTCAAGCTCATTTATGTTACTTGCTCAGTCGGCTAGGACTGTAGAATGCACCGACTGCATCTCTGCCGAGGCATAAGACCCCAACTAACGAGTGTCCGGGATATGACAATAAACAATCTGATGGTGAAGTTACTGTAATGCTGGAGCTTTTGGGAATGTGGAGTACCCCTTCATTGTCATCACTCTAACCCACAGTGGTATAACCTGATAAGGTTCAATCTTTGGGTTAAATAGGACTAAACTGCATACTTATGCAAAACTGAATTTTTGACATTGAAACTGTACTTACGCTAAACCGAATTGTTTGAAAAGGAACTGTTTTGACTATAATTAAATAAACTATAATTATACTAACCTGAAAAGCTTGAAATAGAAATGTTTTTGAGAATTAAATTGTGTATTTATGCTAAATTAAACTCTTTGAAATGAAAATGTTTATTTGTATAAAAGCTGATTTCGCATTAAGTAACCAACAAAGGTTTATATGCCATAAAACCCAAAAAATAAACAAAAATAATTATGTTACATCAGAGTTATATTATTTTGGATGGAATTTTTAACCCATGGCAATATCACCAAGTTAGGGTGCAAGAAAACTGGCCCAATTTACACTTGCAGTGAGGTAAGATATCTCCCAAACAAATATCCTGGGTAGATAGTAAACTATCTGTTGGTGAGACTTCCGTTCTGGAGCTTTAGGGAATGTGCAGTATTACTTCATTGCCATTACTCCTAGTTTCACTCGGACCTGGATTAGTAGTATCTATCAGTTTCATTTATGTGTCAAATACAACTGATTTATCATTTAAGGATTAATTTTATTATTTGAAATATTACAGCTGTGTGCCACTTATTTATATTGCATCGCAATACTTGAAACCATTTAACAGTGTGCAAACAAATGAGTTCTGTTTATGTCATTTAAGAATTGATATTAAATAAACAACATGGGTTTAAATGCCATAAAACACCAATCAACCCATAGCAGTATCGATTTTCTCCATTTTCAAATAGGAAACCAACCCTGTACCCCGGTCTAAGCCATGATTCTTATTTCCTGTACCTTGAAAAATATGGTAAGAAATTAGGTAGATTACCATTACCACTTGCCTACGTTTGTTTGCACCGCACAGGTAATATTTTATAAAGAGAAATGTATTTCTGCTGAAATCTGTATTAACCTTATCTGAGATAAAATGATAACATGTTGCTTGTACTTAAACCGGAAAATCATACACTGATTAAAAATATAGGACTTAAACTGTAATCGAAAACTTATTTCTGCACTTTCAATTGCTAAAAAAAAAATGGTAATTAAAATGTGTGTTTTATTTCTTTCATATCAGCAAAAATACCGTGAAGTAGAATTGTTCGATACTCACAACCATTATGATATCAATAACAACAGCACATATACAAGTACAGGCGAAAACAGGCGGCTCTGTTGTTCACGTACGAATGGTTTATTAATTACTTGACTTCGGTTCTTCGACACGAGGGGAGAGAAACAATTCTTAAAAGTCTTTCGTAATCATAATATGCTAATAACACCCCCAACGTTCGGCACATCTCGTGGTGTTTTAGATCTCAATTCATCTTCGCTGGTCGAGACCCGAAAAACTTAACCGCCCCCGCAACGGTAGAAAACTAAACTCCATGGCAAAGAACTTCATTCTCTACTCCCACGGCAGAAGCTCAATTGTCTGCCTGCATGGTCCAATCTAAATTTCTCAACTGACATAATTTTTAAAATCCTCAAATTCTCAGCCCATCTCTTCTGGGCGGACGTCATCCACACTACAGCCTCATTTTCCTGTCTGGGGTTTATTATGACAATAGTGATTGTCATATCCTTTTCGCACGAGCATAAACTGTACCCAATGTTAAATACCTGAACTCTTAACCCGAATATTTCAAAGTTAATGAAAAATTATTAAAATAAAAAAAATATTTCTTAATTATATATTTTTGATTAAAACTCAAATCCAATACTATTCTGTCTGTGACGCTTAGAATACGTTGATTGTATCCTCCGCTGCAGAGTAACACTCTCACGAAAAAGGTCTCCAAGGTATGACACTAAACTAGATCGATGTTGAGACTCCAGTTCTGCAGGTCTTAAGGCGTGGAGTAACCCTTCATTGCTATTATTTCCAGGCCCATTCTGAATGATAGTACATTTAAGGGTCTTATCTATGGGTAAAATAGACCTGCTGTTTAAATATTTGTCGTATTCAATAGGAATTGTGAGCAAAATAAACCCTAACGAAACTACTGTACTAAAAATGAGAAAAGGAATGTACAAGGAACACAATTCCAAACCTTTAGGCAATCATGAACGTTTTCACATCAATCAATTTAAACTGAAATTGATAAAAATCATCTAAGAAAATTCGGAAAATAAATTAATACGCTAAATGGAGACAACATATTGTATGAAAAACATAGTTTAGAAATACTGACAAGGCATACTAAGAAACAATTCTACCGCAGTTGTTCTAGCTATTTGATTAGATTGAAGACTTTGTAAAGAAAATATCTCATAACTATGAATAAATTTTCGTGACAAATTCCCAATCATTAATACACACCAATCCGGACGGATTTGGCGAAGAGCAAATTCATTAAATACCCACTAAACTCATAAATTAAAACATCGGTTGATCTTTCCTTCTAGAAATTGTAAAGAATTCAAAAATTTACATATTAAATAGAACAGATTTATGCCATTATTCCAATTACAAGAGCAAATTCGAGTCATTTTTGTTGCTTACCTTCTCGAATTGCTTAAAATACTTACCTTGTGTATGAAAGTAAATAATTAACTATGAAGATAATGTTTATATTGTAATTAAAAAATTACTGAAAATATAGTTCATGCTTTACTAGGATTGCTAAAAACTAAGTGATGGAAGAAAGAATAAATCTTTGATATATTTAATTGAAATCATTCAGTATATATATATATATATATATATATATAATTGTTTTTACTCTGTTTCATCAAATATTCATGTACGTTTGAGTGTCTAACGTAGAATTCTTCTATCGTGTATTTTTTTCATTACACAACCCCTATTTCAATTTTATGTCATATATTCTTAATAATCCAAACAAATTCTTTTGTTCGTTGCTTGGGATGTTGAAATTATGTATATGAGCAAGATTGATATCTGCCTTGATCTTTCTCCTGAAAGGAAATATATTTCCGGGTTAACTATTTGGATACCACTTTTCTTTCGCTGAGTGTGTGGGTGCGTGTTTTTTGTTTTGCGTTTTGTTGGTGTTTTATTTTTGGTGTTTTCTCCATAAGAACCTGTATTTGTCAGGGGCCACGCATCCGTTGGTTTCCAATAGTTTTCAAAGCAAACACATCAGGTACTTTTGAATAGTGTTTCTATATCTTCAGATACTGGGACTCGATGGAGACGTTTTTGTCAATAGGATTTATTCCATTTTTTTTTTTTTCAAAATTCACCCTTTCTTCTGAAACAACCCATTCTGTGAGTTTCTATGGTTTCCTCAATAACCTGGCGTCGGGAAGTCTTTCACCTCTTTTGTCAATTATATGCCCTCGTAATACATTCACCTTTCTATGGCTGTTTTTCCTCTCTTTCTGTATCCTAATTCCCCTTTCGATTTTACTGTCTGTTTTCTCTGTTCTCTATCCTATAATACTCGACTATCCTCATACACACACACACACACACACATATATATATATTCAGGGGGTGTCTTCGTGGTGTAATGGTTAAAGCGATGGACTGCGGAATCGTTGTAAGCGAGTTCGTACTCCAGTCGCGCTATTACGTTCACTTTCGGGCAAATACCCTTGGGAAAAGTATGAGCCCCCTTTTCCTCCCAGCTATGGGTTAAATAGTACCACAACTGTTATTCTACGAGAATGGCTTTGGCATTAAATAACCTACAAAGGTTGATATGCCATTAAACAAAGAAACCAAACCAAACCAAACACACATGCAGAGAGATCGACCGACTTTAAAAGAAAATTCTTCCCTCTATCTCTCCTTATATATATATCCCTAAAACCCCCAAACGAGCAGGATGTGACACAAGGTCAATATATAAGTGGAGTTTAACAGTTTTGAATTCAGTCTTTTGGAGCATGCGTAGAATATGTGTAAGCCCTTAGTTGCCAATTCCACACTAACCCAATTGGTAGTTCCTGTTATGCGAGTTATGCGTCAAATAGAAATATTCTTGAAAATTTAACTGTGTGCTAAAAAGATAAATGATGTTAAATTGAATTGGTAGCATTAACAAGACATCTGTATGTATAATGCTGAATAAAAAAATATTAGTGTAAAAGAGGAATACTTGAATCATTTAGCTGTTAACAAACAATTGATTAGCATTCAATCAGATAGGAATACTTGATAAATTAAATAACTACTCTTGAAACATTTTAACAAGGTAGAAAATAGATCTAGTCATGTTAAATAGGACTACGTAAAAGTATTTAAATATCTTCAGATACATGAACCTTGGCTCATTTAAAAATGATATCACCTTCAAACTATTTCGTGTATATATTGAAACAAAACTAATGTGATACATATTCCGTAAAATACCTTTGCTTACCCTGAGTTTGCTTTGGGCAGTGCGGTAGAATATCCGGCTGCATTAAGGTTAGCTGAGTTTCAATCCTAGCATCAAGCATTTTGCGTGTATCGCCACACTGATCAATTGTGATACAACGAAATAGTCTGTCTGTGGAATATATATATATATATAAAGCAAGTTTTTACATTAGATAGGTTTATGGAATATCAACCCTTGCAAGCTAAGTAGAGTGACCCATTATCTTGACCGTGCAGGAGGTGCCCGTAGTGTAATGGTTATCGTCGTAGGAAATGAACACGGCGACACGCGGTCAAATCCTGGATGAGACTAATTACATTTCACATAGCACTAATACCCTTGGGAAAGGTATGAATCCAATTACTCTCCCTCCGGTCGACTCTAGGTTCAAAGTGATTGTGTTATTGTTTTAGGCAAGACTATAGTGTTACGGATTCGTTGTCTTATTTTCTGTTTAATTTATCAATTTCGGGTGGAATGAAATGTTTATCCTTTTACAGTTGGTAGAGTTTTATGGCATATCAACCTTTTGTTGGTTATTTAACGCCAAATCCATTTTTATGCCAATAGTTAGTTCTATTTAAAAAATTCAGTTTAGTATGAGTACACTGCGTATATGTCAAAAACATTTCTATTTCAAGTTATTCAGTTTAACAAACAAATCTAATTCAGTTTAGTATAAGTGCAGATTTTGTTAAGGGATAGTTAAATGTCAAAACAGTTCTATATTAAACAATTCAGTTTATTGTGAGTACAGTTTTAAAGTCAAAAATAGTTACATTTCAAACAGCACAGTTTATTATAAGCACGCAGTTTAAATGTAAGTACAGTTTAATTGTCAAAAGCATTTCTATTTCAAGCTATTCAGTTTAATCAAACAGTTCTAATCAAACTAATTCAGTTTAGAATAAATAGGTGGTTAGTTCTATTTAAACCTAAGACAGGTGCTACCATTCTGGGCTAGAGTGCACCTGGAAGCAATGGCAATGAAGGAGTACTCCGCATTTCCCAAAGCTCCAGCATTACTGGAACTTCAACATCAGTTTGTTTAGTGTCATGTCCAGCACACTTATTGGCGTTGGTGGGGGGTCTTACCCTTCTGCAGAGTTGCAAACGGTGTATTCTGCAGCACCAGAAAAATGTGCAATTATCCTTTTATCAAGTTGTCTTTTTCTTCGTGATGTTATGCACAATTGAGCGTTACAAAAATAACTTTTCCAAGGGTATAAGCACAATGTGAAATGTAAACAGCCTCGTTCAGGATCTTAAACTTGGGTGGCCTTGTCTATTTCATACAAAAATAAACTTTACATCGAAAGCGTCTCTCTCTCTCTCTCTCTCTCTCTCAATATATATATATATATATATATATATGTGTGTGTGTGTGTGGCCTGCATGCAATTATGAGTATAATCATTAAAACTTTTGACATCAAATAACACATGAGGGGTTGATATGCCATTAAAGAAATTAGCATAACTTAAAAACGCCGTCCAACTCTATGGAAATTGCCCTGTCATTATTTGGGCCATGTAATTCTTAAATGTGTCAATCATTTTACAGTTACAATTTGTATATGTAAACTTCTCCGAAGTTTCTAATAGCCGATGTATTCAACATTTTAGAAACCTGGAGCATATTGGAAACTCTTTAGTTTTCTTTCTGAAAAGCTGGATTTGGTAGGTAGTCTAGAGACAAAGCTTATAACCGCCAGGAATTGTAATCCTGTTATATATATATATTATCCTGTTGAATTATCTTCTCAAATTTGTCCAAGGAAAAGTTTTATTTTTGTCAAAACTTTTGCCCCGATGGTTGTGGAAGTTTTAGAAGAATTTTTAAAGGATTTAATGAACGTTCTGTGATTTACATCGCTTGTCCTCAATCAAATATTTTTACTTGATCTTTTAAAATATTTTTATCATGAGGGTAAACATATCTATCATTCTAATTTTCACGATGGAACAAGCTCCATCTGCAATGTACAAGTGATATTTTAGGGGTTCACGTTTTTGACTAATGTTTTTTTTTAATGCTTAGCCGAGGAGCAGGGCGAAAATGTTATGGGTATTTGCAAAGTAGTTTGCCCTCAAGAATTTCTATGATCATTAAGCATATAGATTGCTAAATTTTGCTTGAAGTGCAATCCTTAATGGCTGACGAGTGATCATTATTTTTTTTATTTTACGTTCAAAGAAAACGCTGCTTCATGTGTTAGGATCAACGGAATATTTACTCAGCATCTGGGACGGTGTTATACGCAGCGAGGAGCACAGTTAATGAAGAGACCTAAATAATCAGTCAGCCGAAATACGACTAAATTCCAGAGACTGAAAAATACATGTGAAACGAAACAATTGGGCTTCATTTCACCAACGGCCCGGCAGACCGGGTTTCAATCCCAGGTTGGGTCATGCCAAAACTCAAAAAAAGTACTTGATGTTAAATACTTTGTGAAGCCAAGATTTTAGTTTGTTTCAACGTACAAAATTGCTTTGTTAGGCTTTAAAAAAGAGAGTAAAATTCAAACAGGTTTATAAAGTATCAAGATGTGAAGATCTCTTTCAGTAAACTTGGTTTGGAATGCATCATCTGGCTTCGCTTCTTTTTTTTTCAAATGATTATCTATAAATCAGATATGTTCCATAGATTCAATGGGGCAAGTTCAAATAGCAGCACTCCGTCCTCTATGCTTCATAGTAAATATATCTGAATTATTCTACAACTACCTCAATGTTGTTTAAAATACACTGTATCCCCCAACAGAAAAGTAATACTCTATGGCCAAAAAAGGGGTGTCCTTTATATGACGCTTAACAACATCTGGTTATGAGGCTCTAGTTTCTAAGTTATGGTAGAGATGGAGTATTCTTTCATTAAGATTACTCCAGGTCATCTCTGACCGAGATATAGTGTCCTATCTTCGACTCAAATATAACTGTTTGCAAAATATTTGTTTTAAAGGAAATTTTGTTATTATGTATCCTTTTCGTTAGAAAAATGTAAATATCAAGGTCCAATGTTAGCAATTTTCTAACCACTAGACATAAAATAGATAAGGTGTAATGTCATTAAATACGTTCAATATATCAATTCTTCTCGCTAACTACCACCGATTATGATCAGATAATTCAAATTTGGATTCGTCGCACCAAAGAACATTTTTCCACTAGCCGCTTTGTGGGTATTTGATCTCATTTAAGTTGTTTAGTCTCATGACTTCTCACAAGGAAGGATCTTAGGCAGCTTTCAAACAACTGTCACAGAAATATTTCATGAACTTGACTGCATAGTATTTATATTTTCAGGAAGGTAACAAGCATACTTTTTTTTAATCAGTAGTCTCAGTAGATAAAGATACTTTTTTTTATAGAATGGAATCATGAGGTCATCATGATTTTTTCTCTATTTTCAAATTTACAAATTGATTTGAGTCGTTTCAAGTAGAATTATTTCCAAAATTTTAAATTACTGCCGTACCGGGACTAGTATCAGTGAATCAATGTCTTTCATTAGTAGCAATATCCATATCAATCCAATTGCCATCATGGCATGACATAAAATGAACATTGTACTTTTGTGAAGCTCGGAGAATTTTTTCTACGATGCCATATTCCCTTCCTCGTTAAATTCCGTGGCCGGTTCGTATTGTAGATCTATACCCTTGCGATTACTTCCGTCGGTAATATCAAGCGATTTTCATGTTGTTTTCTTTTCGGCTATATAATAGTAGGAAAAAAATTCAGACGATGCATCTGGTACCAAGTTTATAGGGCAAGATCTGCACATGCTAATATTTTATAAACGTGTTAGCTACCAAAAAAGAGATTAAAATTCTAACAATGCAATTTTATACGTTTAAATAACCTAAAACCTTTGATTCTCATTGTATTCAACTACTAACTATTTTCGGTCTCACATTATACATTACAGCGTGCCTCATGGATATATAAAAGGAAAAGTAAACATTCAAGAAAATATAACCTTTGATATTCTTAAACATTGCGTTCTGACTGACGTAATTTCGCTAACCTCCGTTCTTCTGGCGTTTCTATTATTGCCCCTTCCCTTTCTTCTCTTGCATTATTCATCTACTATCTTTCTCTCTAATCATTGGAACTGATTTGATTTTGGTTAGGTTGATCGTTCGGCTGAAATGAGTGCCTTATGGAGAAATTAGGTTCTCAACCGAATTTATTTTCTCGGCCTTCAAACTGAACATTTTATATTCTGATACGACCATTGCAGAGTTCAATAGCATTAACCTTGCTGCATACCGGGTCTTTACAGGTGAAACGATGTCTATAAGCTTAGTAATTTTTCTCCCGTTCTCTTCTGTATCTATCTTCCACTTATTCTTTTTCTCTCATTCTTTCTTTTTGCAATCTTTCCTCCTTTTTCACTCTTTCTTGCATTCTTCAATTTCATTCATTCTTTCCTTTTATTTCACTATTCTTGAAGAAGCTCATACTCCTTTAAACACAGAATCCCTCTTTATTACTCTAATTGTCGATTGTTTACTTTCTCATTTTTATTGCTCATTTCATATATTCCTACTTCGAATCTCGACGTCCTTTCATATATTCAATTTTTCTTTCAGATTTATAAACTCATCTCACTTCTCAAAGTCTTGTCTTTAAAAACACGCTTTTTTTTCTATATGTAATTAAGTTTTTTTCATTCGTTCGTATAATCAAATCCTATTCTTATCTTTGGAATATATTATCCCTCAAACTATCGATTGGTCTTTTACTCAAATTAATCTGCAAAGGTTTATATATGTTACTAGCTAAGTTATATTTATTTAACATAAGAACAACAAAAACATAAGTCTACGAGGGGATTATAAACTACTCTCTTACAGAAAAGTATCATCCATTTAAACCATGTTTGTTCTAGAATCAAAATCGATGCTTCCCTACAAGATGCCTCATTTTGAACACTCAAATTGTTCAGCTTATAAGTTTCATATCAAGGATTGTTTATTCGAAAGTTTGTCTTATTTGAACACGGATAATTCAAACAACTTTTGAGAATAATTTGTTATATTCATTGACTCTAATTGAACAATGATAAATGCTACTAAATATGACAGCACGGATTCCTTTTTCTCTATTCTTCACCATTTGTCCCTATTGACTATTACTTTTTAAAGTCCTCTAGAGGTATTTTGTAACTTCAAAGAGCTTATAAATATGTCTGCTGGTGTACTCATGTGCAGGATTCTGCTTATGAGTGCGTCTTCGTATAGTCGCTATTTTTAGAGTGTTGTTTCCATCATTTGTTCAAAGCAGGACCCAACACTGTGTATTTTCCGTCTAGCCTTTTCTTTTTCTCCTGGCGTTTCGTTAAATTTTCAGTGGTGTAACCATACAGCACTACTGATACGGCAACAGATTGGAACAATTTCCACTTAATTTCATCAGATAGATCAGATTTCCACATGGAAATCACCATAAACATGAAGAAAGTATTTCAATTACAGGCAATCTTCTGGTTTCAGAAACTATCTTACGTAGTACCTTATTACGTAAATCAGTATATATTTCGTTCTTTCTTCCAATATATTTCACAGAAAACATTTATATTTTTTGTGTGCTCTCACTTCTTTCTTTTTTACACTGCTCTCACTTCTTCCTTACTGAGAAAAATAATTCACAGTAGTTTTGATAAAAATAATTAGCTTCGTGCATTTTTCTAACCATGTATTGCTTTTCTTTCATTCATTCACCCAATAGTAAGATTGCACAACCATTAGAATTTCTTTCATTTCTATGGTATAGGGTGATTTTTTATTCCTACCATTGTTAGAGTAAATTTTCTTCGCCTTTTATCTTCATTTTATCAGATATTAATTTTTTTTTTTAAATGGAATTCACCATACGAATAACTTCCTTCCTTGTTGGTCACTATAACTAAGAAAGAGTGTTATGCAAACATATTCGTAAGATTTATTTAGAGGTTTGTGTATTTCATATTTCTTTAGTCCTTTTCTATTGATATTTCCATTTCGAAGATGGCAAAGGCAATACCTTTTAAAGTTACTTTGACTTATTTTTCCATAATCCGACACAGAATAATTATAAGAATCTTCTAAGTTTGAGAGATGGATATTTATCTAACTAAGCTCACATTAAACAGCATGATAGTTTTGAGTCAGTTTTCTAAGTAGTTAATGTTAATAACATCAACATTTACTCGTTAAGTGTATTAGCATAAAAGTATGAGGAGGGGATGATTCTACATGCAAATGTTTGCTCCCCGCCTAAGAAAATTTGCCTAGTCAGACTACTTATCATCCACCACTTGCAAGTATATTCAGTAGTGTTACCGTAAAACTAGAATCATGAGACCTAGGCAAGTTTCATTTTTGCTTTTTCTATTCGGATAAAGATAATAGTCAATTGTTGTAACAGATTCTACACATCAGTCTGATATGAAATCTGAAAGTAAATGTATATATTAGACCTGGATTTATCGAATGAAAGAACCATTAATAAAAAAAAAACAATCATATTTTTTCATATAAAATGTATACACCATATGTACTCACATATTTTGTGACATTTTTCAGGAATATTATAGGGTCGTATTATACGTAAAAAAATAATTTATGTGCGTAAATAGTGGACTAACCGGTATGGCTTCAATTATCAACCGCAAAAGTTCTCAATTAAGATTTCCGAAAGTCGCACGATACATAAGTGCGTGTATATATATATATATATATATATATATATATCGGCTGCATTTCTTTATTTTTACATATTTGATTGAAAATAAAGACATTTTTTTGTCAACCATTTTGAATTGCTGTGTTGATCTTATATTATTCTACGGGAATTGGTTGATAAACCATCCATAATTAGTTATTTCCGAAGTACAAACGCTCATTCTTACAAAGTAGTAATGCACATACAAAAGTTGCATCACTTTTGTAATACATCTTCTCCTGGTGATGGCCAAAAGTTGGACAGAAAGAACTTGGGAGATAACTAATTATGAGAAGTTTATTAACCAATTCCCGCAGAATATCATAAGATCGATACGGCAATTCGAAAGGATTAACAAAAAATATGTTGACAAAAAATGTCTATTAGGTTCAATCACATATATTTGTATAAACCATCGTTTCTAAAAATGGTTGATAAATGAAAAAGCGCTAAAATGCTGAGCATCGGGACAGTATGAAAAGTAAAACAAATTAAAATTTTACTTTCTTACAATTGTTTTATAATGGACCGTTACGGTACCAAAGAGAATTTAGTCCCTACTTTAAATCCACCTGGGTAAAGGTTGACGAACGCAAGAAACCCTGTAAAACTACTCAAAGACTTATTGACTAATGTATCTTGTAGGTAGCCGACTGGAGAAAGAAACAGTATGGAAGCTGGATGACTGCATTAGCTAGAAAAAGATTAGCAACATATCCTGGTTAGAAAAGCCGAGTAGCCACAGACCTGCTTCTATCTAATATGCTTGTCCGCGTCTCGTTTAAGTCTCCCTTTGGAGCGCACCCTAAAATTGAGGCTCGTAAACGTTCATCTCCTTACATCTTTGTGAATGGTGTTCAACTGTCAACACGCCATCACCTCTCTAAAATATAAGTCGTCGCCTCCCTTCCGCCTGATGTCACCGGTAGGAACATATTCTTTTCCAGTGATTCTACACCAGTGCAGAAGGTTTCAGACCCCCAAGATTTTTTTCTTGTCATTTCTAATTACCACGAGTACTTCGGTCTGGCTTGTTTGGAGACTGCCTGCTTTGTTCAATTTCAATGAGCCATTTTATTACGTTACAAATACTCTGCGTTTCGTGTATCATATATATCTATATGATTGAAGACAAAAATATCATAGGCAATTTTATAAAAATAAAAATTGCATCTGATTATATATATATATATATATATATATACATATATATATTGCCATGAAACATTATTAAAGTGAGATTTTAATCACTTTTAGCTTATATATTACTTAAAAACCAGCAATCGGTCAGATTAATAAATTTATTCCCATCCTGTTAAAAAGCATTGATATAAATAAATGCTCTAAAAATTAACAGGACATCTACATATCAAATAAGAAAATAGATTCAAATAACGTTTTCACATTTACAACCAGACTAAAAAAAACAAAACTTTTTTGTCCTATATAAAAGTAACCCTTCAAAAAAGTAACAATAAGTATCAACTTATTTTGGCTTGCAAAGAAACATCCAGTTTCATCATACTTCAAATTTAACAGAGGAAATATTTACGGCTACAAAAACATATGTCTAAACATTCAAACATTTATATACGAATATTATTCAGACATATCTAATTTTAGTACATCAATTTTTATAATCAAAATGAAATAAAAAAAATCTAAAACTAACGTTATTTGCGGTAAAATCACCAAAAAATTACAATAATAGAGCAAAAATTACTAATATAAATTCTAATTCATTTACAAATTTAATAAATCATAGTTATTTATTCACTTATTTTTTAAAATAGTCTAAATTTATTTCTGTGTCTACATTTAGCAATAAAATCTCATCTCTGATTTAAAAAGTTAACATGATCAATGTACAACATAATTTGTATCATTTCTTCCCGAGAACAATTGCATGTTCCGTCAAAGCAGCTAGGAATTTGAGATCTTTTCAAAACTTTCCATTGAATCTTTAGGGTTAAACAACTTTTTTTACTTCCAAAAATGTTTGGATAAAGCTATTTAATTTCTCAAGCGTTCATGAGAGAATGAATGAATATCATTATTATATCTTAACTTCCATCTAACCGGCACAATCCCAATATAATTTTTTTATCTTAAGACAAAATAATTTGCTCGGTAGATTTTATTTACATTTAGCTCTTGACCGTAATTACTTAAATTTAATATTCCGTTTTTGAATATTTTATTTGTCCTGCTTGGAATTGTTCGCAACTCCGAATTTACTGGATTACTGTCTTATATATCGTCATCCACTGAGTAGTTCGTGGTATCACAACTCTTCAGTGTGGCTAGATACGCAGCACGTTTCAAGCTGGTATCGAAACCCGCCTAACTTTGCACTAGATATTGTACCTAACCGCTCAGCCATTTTGGTGACATAGATCAACTCGGGAATTATTACGGAATTATAATGCATACGTATTAGCGCAAAGTGTAAACAAACGAAAGCTATCGGATACCAGAGCTTTGAATTACACGAGTGGCAGCCGTTAATATATATATAATGATGGTTCATATGACAGTTACGTGAACATTGGGATTAGGCATGGTTTCGTTGCCAGTGCATCATTATAATTAACCAAGTGTGCACCAGCCGTATTTTACAATATCACCAGACTTCGTCACATTGGAAATCGAAATCAATATGCATCTCCTATTGATAATGTTTTCTTGTATTCACAACTTTCAAGGAACGAACGATGTAACATTAGAATGAACAATCATTACGACACTGAATTTGAATGAAAAAAAGTTTGTTTTTTAAAGTGAGTTGTCAGATTTTATATATGTACATTCAATTATTTCTTAGTAGGGGATTAATAAAAAAGAGCACCAACTATAAGGCCACTTACCTCCCATCACGAAAACTATCCAAGTTAGACGAACCAGACATACAGGACACTGCTGGAGAAGCAGGGACGAGCTGATAAGTGATATACTCCTATGGACCCCACATATGGCCGAGCAAAAGCAGGATGACCAGCTCGAACATACATTCAGCAACTATGCGAGGATACGGGATGTAGACCTGAAGACCTACCAGAGGCGATGAACAATAGGAAGAAGTGGCGAGAGATGGTCAGGGATATCCGTGCTAGCGGCCCGACATAATGATGATGATTTTTATAACAATATTTTCCTGTACATAAACCATAAGCTAACTAGGCACATTTTGTTTTCGAAAATATTTGAGATTATGAACTCATAATTTGGAGGCTTTTGAAACCTTTCGTCTCTATTCTGTAATATACAACTATGATTGGGAATATAGGGTGATTCCAAAGAATCTTAGCACACTAAGAGGACTATCTTTATGTTATAATTTCAAACAATTGATTTAAAAAAGTTAATATTTCCACGGATGTGTCTTTATTAGAAAAGCAAATCTGATATTATGGATACGAACTGGAAAAGATTCCAATAATGTATTGCCAAGTATGGTTAAACGAAGAAATTTAAAATCATATTATCATAAAGAAATTCTCATAGATATTAATATTTTTTTCTAAACTGTATATTCTCATAGAGCACTAGTGCACAGATGATTTGATTACTTTTGTTCTATACACTTTCGGCCTTGTATCAGACAAATATAATCTTAGGAAACATCAATTAGGTGCCTTTAACACTAATCTCTTTATCCATAAACGCCAGTCGTTTTTAGTTAGTTTAGAGTCTTTATATCAAATACTATTTAGATTTGTTTTTAACATTACAAAGGCTTTCAGTAGTAAATCACAGGCTATCGATTTCTATAAATCATAATGCGAAGGCATGAATGTTGATGTCCGCTTTGTTTCGCTGTATCTCAGGCACGCGGAGTAATTACACTCAGCTATCTCACATTGTAAACCAAACAGACATTTTTTTAATGTCTTTCTTTCGTTTGTTTTGTTTTTGAACTCATAATAACACGTCTGTCTAATTCGATCTCCGCCATGATATCTTCACATATCTGTCTCCAACTTGCAGATATATGCACGCATACATATATGTATCACCAACTAGCCAATATCCCACTTGCTCCCGGGTAGCCATGGACACGTATAACAAAAAAAAATAACTCTTAATTTGTTGTGAATATGTTAGTACGCTTCTAGATATTTACTAAGATTATGTTGGGCCTCAGAGGATCATAATAGCGGGGTACCATGTAAAGATCGAACTTATTACGTTAGCCAATATCTTAGCCAGATTAGTTTGCAAACCATAAGTTCAGTCAGTAAGCGTATTGTATACCACTGTATTCAAAATTGGACGGATATAAATATGTCTTCAAAAGCCATTTGAAACGCATACAAAGTCTGTTAAAAAAAATACTGGAACATAAAGTGTTTTTACAAATATAGAAATTAATAAGGAACGATACATCTAATATTGTCGCCTTACTTATATGAAATCAAAATACAAAATCTGGCAGACCCAATAATAAGTTACCAAAACTATCCTTGATAATATATATAGTGATTCGAGTAAATAAATAGTTAAGATAGGAATCGCTTCCATATTTCATTGATCTGTCAGGCTGAGTCTAAAGTAACCAGTATATTCATTGTATCAGATTTTTCAAGATTATGACATCATTTTCAAAATAAAGTAAATCCCGACGATTGGGTTGAAATATTTCAGAATATTGGCTGACATTTAGGCTGATTTTTTCTTTCATAGTGATAAATAATGAGGTCAAATATTTTCATAGAAAACATTCAAATATTTAGTTTTATTTGTTTAGGTGTAGGTCCATAGTTTTCCCTTTCTTTTCTGAAATTTAGTATTAACGCATGTTAATTTATTTTCTAGCGTGAAATCTATTCCTTATTTCTGTATAACGAGGTGTGTAAGCTGAATTTGAGGTTTACGTTTTACCTATTTGGACATTCATGTCTCCACCGATTAAGAGAACATCGTGTTTCGGGATGCTAAGAATATGGATTTTAAAGATTTCTTGCCAAAAATCCTTCCTAGTGAGAAGCCATTACCGGTATCGTGGTATTTTATATCTTCATCATAAAGGTATCTGTGTTGTATGTATGTTATGTCTATGTAATGATGTAGTGCGTTAGCTGTTGGCTCCGGTAGTTGGCATAGTCTATTTAAAGTTGTGACGTTGAATGTCGCTAAATTTATTGTGCGTTTACATTTTAATATTTTTTGCTCTAGTTTGAGTTTTGTTGCTGATTTTTCGAACACTGGGACCAGAGCTCCAAACTAAGCAGGACGCTTCCCTTTTTAACCCACGCGAAGGGCGATGCGGTTTGGACGTGTGGTTTGAGTATGAGTCATGGTAATATTTCGTAGCTGTGTTTTATTCTCATGCTTAGAAGTCATCCTAAAAGTAGTTTCCCGATCAAACTACTTGATCTTGGTCATTGCTCCTTGGGATTCGTCCGACCAGCACCTGGTTAGGCGTGTCTTTGATCCGTAGTTGTGTTCCCCTGCGTTTACGTCCATTACGCTGCTTCCTACGGCTTCCTGGATATATTTTGAAAAAAAAATCCCTTTCTTCCCCTCTGTGCATGTATTAAATTTTAAGTCCACATTAACTTTACTTTACTTTAAAATATTTTATGGTCCATTGCAATCTTAAAGGTGTTTAATCTTTACAGAGTGTTTGAAAACCTACATTAGCGTAATGTTTCAAGAAAAACACATAATATTCAGCAATGACTTTACACATAATAAAATATTTCATTAAAGACGACTGTATAGTAAGAAGACCAACTAACCCGTTAGTTGATCAATTCAAGAGGCAGGTACGAACACCGAATTGTCAAGGCAATGATATGAATGAGCCAACGAAGGAATGGGGCCGGACAACCATATGACTGGTCCCTGTTTAAGAACAGGGATATTAGAGATAAATATACGTTAATACTAAAAAACAAATTCTATGCACTTCATGAAATATCAGAAACGCCTACACCTAATGACAAATATGATAACTTCGTCAATGCCCACGTAGAAAAGGCAGCAGAATGCATACCTACTAAACAAAGAACTGCATGTAGTAAACTTATTAACATATACCTAAAAGAACAAAGAGAATACATCCAAAATCAGATCAAAAAGTTGAGCGACTCGGCTGAAAGTATTCATCTAGGATAGCATAGCAGACGGTAAACGAACTGAACTACCAAAGCTGCCAGCCAAGAATAAAGAATACAACTGTGGAAACAATCTTTCCAGAATTTGCTCGGAAAAACTCCGATAGTTTCGGATGCACCAATCACAAAAATTAGAAGTAATCAACTAGATATCAAGCTAGGACAGTTTACAAAAGAAGAACTCGACTCAGTGCTAAGGAGATTTTAAAAATAAGAAAGCAGCAGAGCTTGATGAAATACCATCAGAAGTGAGGAAGACCAGGGAATTCAACGAGATACTGCTCCGACACTGTAACGCCGTATATAGGCAGAACACAATGAATAGACAAAGTGATGCACCACCCCTTTCCCTAAGATGGGTGACTTCGGAACAACCAAGAACTACCGAGGTATACCTCTTACATCTTTGTGGCTAAGATCTACAATGATCTACTACGCAACTGCATAGAACCTAACATTGAGAAATTACTAAGGAAGAACCAAAATGTCTTTCGGAGAAATCGATCCATGACATCACAATTTTTTACTCTACATCGAATTCTAGAAGGGCTACGAGTTGAAAACTCGAAACAACACAATTATTTGTTGAATCCTCCAAGGCATTTGACCCTACACAAAGGGAAGATGGAGCAAACACTTGTCGCCAACGACCTCACCAAAGAAGCCACCGCAGCCATAATGATTCTATATAAAAACATGAAAGTAAAAGTCCACTTACCGGATGGAGACACAGACTACTTCGACATAGTTGCAGGTGTGCTCGAAGGAGATGCACTAACCCCATACCTGTTTATTATCTGTCTAGACTACGTGCTTACAACGTCTATAGACTTAATGAAAGAAAACGGTTTTAAGCTGGCAAAGGAAAGTTGCAGAATGTACCCCACACAAACTATTACGGATGCAGACTTCACCAATTACATCGCTTTTGGCTAATTCACTCGTCCAAGTTGAATCCATGCTTCATAGTTTTTAACGAGCAGGAGGTGGCCTAGGCTTCCATGTAAAAGCAGACAAAACAGAATACATGTGCTTTAATCAAACAGGCGACATCTCTTCACTAAACGGTAGTCAGCTGAGACTTGTGGACATGTTCACCTACCTTGGAAGCAGCGTCTCATCAACTAAGAATGACATCAACACGCTACTAGCAAAGGCATAGACAGTTATCGATAGAATATCGGTTATATGGAAGTCAGAAACTGACCGGTAAAATAAAATACCGTTGTTTTCCAAGCAGCAGTTGTGCCGATACTGCTAATGGATGCACCATTTTGACGCTAAGTAAACTTATGGAGTAAAAGCTTGACAGCAATTACACAAGAATTCCGCGCGCTGTATTGAATAAGTCTAGAGGCAAAGCCCTACAACACAGCAGCAGTACGACCAGCTACCGCCTATCACGAGCATTTCACATAGCACTAATACCCATGGGAAAGGTATGAATCCAAATATACTCCCTCTAACTATGGGTAAATAGTAGGTCAGACTAGGTTCTTCAGCCTAAGTGAGGAAACTAGTCTAGGAGAAGGAAAACTCGGAATTCAAACCTGTTAAACTCCGCTTAAAAATTGACCTTGTCATATCCTGTCCGAGCAGAAGGGTTGGTAAATATGATCACGAGAACTATCCAAGTTAGACGAACCAGACATGCGGGAAACTGCTGGAGAGGTAAATATGACCTCATAAGCAATGTACTCCTGAGGACCCCTTCATATGGACGAGCGAAGGGGTGGATAACCAGGTAGAACCTATATACAAAACCTCTGTACCGATACAGGATGTAGCCTGGAAGACCTCCCGGAAGTGAAGGACGATAGAGATGGGTAGCGAGTGAGGGGCTGGGAGATCCGTGCTAGCAACATGATATGATGATGATAAAGAAATATATGTGTACAAAATGTCTCTATACAATACTACTCATATATAAGTATTGTGAAAGTGATGTTCCCGTTAACATTTACCAAACGTAGCCCCATGAGAATTTTGTCATGTTTCCTAGACTGAAAATTAATCTCAATGTTAAGCTTTAGGTTTATGAGAGACATTAGAAAATACTGAGGACGGATTTACGTAATTTCAAAAGAGTTGCTGAGGTGCTTCAATCAGTGGAAAACACGTGACTGTGAAGGCAACTGTTTTGCAGTAAACGTTTAGAAAGTTAAAATAATTTCAAATACATAATGAAATCCTGTTCTACAAAAGTAATAGTAATAATGTATAGAAAAGAGTTTGTTTTCCTCATGGACAACCGAATTGTTTTTGCATAAAAGTAATGTTTTGAAATCCACAATTTGAGAACGTTCAAATGGATTATTCAAATGGTTGTTCTTTTTTTTAAATTTGTTGGTTTACTATCTGTACGAATACCTCTTAATCTGAATGAGTTACTTAATAATCTTTAAACATTAATAAAAACAATCTTTTTATAACATTTTATGTAACTCTTTTACATATATTATCATTGATAATATTAAAAGTAATGCTCCACACGATTTATAATCGAACATGTTTGAGAAACATTAGTTTACAAAATATATGGATGTTAGCCCCGTTATGATGTCTAAAGATAGTGCACTAACCAGCGCTGCGGATGTCTCCTGACTTGTTAGTAGACGGTATATTTATTCATGACGAATCCATCTTTCAACTCTGTATTAGAAAAATCATGTCGAGCTTTGACCAAGCACATTTATACTTATCTAAACACAGAGTTTACTGAGGTAAAAAGTTAGCGACAGTCTTAACTATTCAGCTGACCCTCATGCCTATTTTCTTCTTAGCCTTGATAAATATCCATTACAGAAATTTGAATCGAGTTATTTAAGTCAAGTAGAAAAAAAATATCAGATGTATTAAGGGAAATTTCTCAAAACTGTATTTTCTTCAAAAGTTATAAACTGATACATATTTTCAGCATCTATATCACCACATAGCTGTTTATATATTTATAGCTACGAAAGCATTCGGTGCAGTATTGTTTCTAATAATATGCTGATTCAGGCGGCCGTAAATCCATGACTTCTTTTTATTCCTAGACGTTGAAAATAGTTTGGTTCTGTTTTTTGATTGGCTTCCATCTAGCGAGTTGCGTACATTAATAAACCACTGAAGATTGATAGTGCCAGTCTTCCTACTCGTAGTTAAAAAATATCTACCTCTATTGTTTGTTTGTGCATCAGAGTTTCCTCTTTTTCTTTTTCTCTTCGTTTTCCTTATGTTTCGTATAATTACCATATGAACAGAAGGTTTTACATAAGTTTCGTATAATTTCTTTCTGAATTAATTTCACCTTGATCATAAGTTACCCATTGTAAACTCTATTAATGTAAATGCTTATTTTTAATAAATGTCTTAAAGTATTTATTTATGTATATTAAATTGTCTCTGATGTTATTCAGGTACGCTACTTCTCACACTTTTAATGTAGAAAATATAATGTGAACCTTCGAGAAAACAAAGTAGTGGGATTGACAAAAAATCACTCTCTAAAATGCATAAATTAGCATTAAAATATCCAAATTTATTAGTAAAAATCACTTTCAAAATACATTATTCTTTGAAATGACACCCTATTTTTCACTTAATCAAATTAAATTTTTCTTCAATATTTGTCGGGCGATCACCCAACTGTGAACATATACTCCGCACTTTATGCTCAACTATTTGTTTATATTATTTATTTTAGTTTCTGATGTCCACGTAGACATTTAAATCCGTTTTATTTATATCGCATTCATTAACTTATTTTCTTAAGCGTCGGGTTTTTAATAAATTTTCTTTATTTTAAGAATTTTTACTGTTACACAACCTCATTTGATTTTCAGCAGTCATATGATTTTATTATATTGTCTTTAGATATCTCTCTCTCTCAACACACACACACATATACATATATATATATATATATATATATATATATATATATAAGCACTTAGAGAGCATATAAGCCTGCATGAGAAATCAATATTTCCCCAGGCGTCTTTGCTTCGTTTTTTTTTAGATATTCTTGTTTCATTGAGAAATTGTATGTCCACTTTTGTAAAAAGTTGTATACTTTTTATCCTCAAAAATTTGCATACTAAGTTTTTTCGGAAAAGTTTCTTTTATTTAATCTTTTTTAAATTCAACTCGAATTTAGGCCAAATGCTGGTGGTCTATTTTTTTGTTTTTGGAAATAAAGGGGATGTTTCATTCTTTTTACTCCAAACGTTTTGGCATAAAAATCTGTAATTCTTAGATCGAAAAAAATAAATGCAAAGTTTGCTCAACATATGTTTTTTTGTTTTTTTTCGAAAAATATATTTCGATTGGTCAAAATGTGTAGGGATTTGTATGGGTTAATTTGTATATTTGGCTTTCTCAAGAATGTGGATGATCATTTTGTCACTTCACAGGCTCCGTTTTCTTCAAAAGATGTCTCCTTTTGTTAAGATTACAATATTGTTTTTTATGTACAAATGTGAATGTCATGTCAAAATCTGTATGCTTGATTTTGTCTAAATATCTAAGTTTCGTCTTTTGGTCTAAATCTATGTTTCGCTTTTTTCTTAAATGCAGTGTTTCGCTCTGTTTTATAAGTGTACATGCTTTCAAGAATATTTTACTAAAATGATGTGTGATTTTTTTACAAGACCACATCGTCTTTCATTTTTGAATTTGATAAAATGTTTCCTTTTATCGAAATGCTTATATCTATTTTGAAAAAAATGATCTTATTTCATGGTGTAAGACATATGACAGAAATTTTTAGCTATTTTATTTTAGGATTGTCTTGCCCTTTTTTTTATAAATGCATGTCCCATTCTTTCAAGAGTATTTATGTCAACTATATAGGGCAGCTTATCCTTCGTTTTGTATCAGATGTGTGTATGCTTTATTGAGTTATAAATGTACGTACATGATTTTATGAAAAATTGCAATCGTTAATTTTGACAAAAAATATATCCCATTTTATCACATATGAGTTGCTTTCATCCGGCCGAAAAAAAGCAATATTTACTATTTGCATAACCGTTAGTTTATTTAGTTAAAATATTGTTTCGTTTTGTGAAAATGTCAATGTTTGTTTTGTATAAAGTATAAATATATCGTTTTCTTAAGAATGTTTATATTTGAAAATAAATGATTTATTTTGGCAAAACACTGTATGTTTCGTTTTCTCAAAATTTCAATGTTTGTTTTGTCTAATGTATATTTATATTATTTTCTTAAGAATGTTTATATTTGTCAAAAGTGATTTATTTTGTCAAAGTATTGAATGTTTCGTTTTGTCAAAAATGTTTTTGTATGTTTAATTCTGTCAAATATTTGTTTGCTTGTTTGATTCCTTTTATATTCATGAGTTCCGTTCAGGCAGAAAAGAATGTGGTTCTTTCGTCACAAATTTTTGTTTAATTTAGTAAAAGTTCGAGTTGTCAAATGTCTGCGTGTTTCACATTGTTTAAAGGTATAAATCTCGTTTTGACATAAACTGGTGTTTCTTTTTTCATGAAATGTATATTTTATTTGGCAGAAAATACGTATATATTCTCTTATTGCAAATGTGTCTTTCGTTTCATTTTTAAACGTGTATGCACCACTTTGTTTAAGAGAGCAAAATTGTTTCCTCAATTAATATCTAATAATTATTTGGCGAAGATTTTCTGATTCATTATAATAAGATTATGCCTAATTTTATACAAAATGCAATGCCTAATTTTCATATCAAAATGACTTTGTTTCAGTTTGGGTGTTTATTTGATTTTATCACGATTATACATGTTTACTGTAAACAAAACGGACATAATTCATTTTGTAAAAACTATTTTTCAGAAAGTTTTTCTTTTACTGAAGATCAATCGTTTGGTCGAAATAGGTTTTCTCTGTTTTGACAGGAATGTGTAACATATTAACATTTACGTCAAAAACATGCATACTATTCTGAAATAATTTTTTATGCTTTTCAATTTCGTTCTCACAAATATACCTGCTTCCTGATTTAATATATTTTGTTTATTTTGCGTTGTCGATATTATTTCGTTATTTTATTACAATGTAGGTACTTATTGCCAAAAACATGCATGATTTGCTTCGATTGATTAACCAACTGGTTTTTATGGCATATTATCCCCTCTAGGATTATTTTATGCCAAGAGCTTTGATAATCCTGTTCATTATAGACGGTCCTGTCGAATAGGAATAATCTTTTAAAAAATCTATATGTCTCGTACATGGGAGCCTTCCACTCTAGTAACAGTAGATTTGGGTGTAACTGTAATGAAGGTGCACTCCAAATGTTCCAAAAATGGAATTTTACCATGTTGTAAAGTTTAGTGTCATAACCACGAGACTCTTTTTTGATGTATTTCCTTTTTGCAGAAGATACAATCGACAAGGCAAATGCTTTGCTTTTTTTACAATGATAGATTTAATTTGCTTTGGTTTTAAGGCATAACAGCCATTGTAGGTTATTTAATGCCAAATCCTGTGTATACATATATATCAAATATGTGGATTGTAAACACATTTTGTCGGTAAAATTATCAAACGAGCCTGAGTTATTTTGCACACAGTTTTTGCAATGCATCACTACAAATTAAGAAAAACATCAGTCATTTATTTACATACAGTTAAATGGTCAAACAATTTTAATTTCTAACAATTGAATTCAATTTAAGTAATTTTCTTGCACACAGTTTAATTGTCAGAGTTTTATTTGAACCACAGATAGAACCCTATCAAGTATTAGCACTCTGGGTCAGAGTAGACCTGGAAGCAATTGCAATGAAGAGGTACCCAAAGCTTCAGGGCTGGAGCCTTACCATCATACCAGTCTGCAAAGATGCAGTCGGTGTATTCTATATAACCCCAGCTGACGCGTAGCGTGCAGGATTCTATATCAAAATGTTTTTTTTCCTTAAGCCACGGATATAGAAACCTCTTGCAGTCAGATATTTTGGTATCACTTAAAATCTATGGGTAACAATTTCTGTGTGTTACGTTGGGTATCCTTACGATATATCTTCGTTTTTACTTGTATGTAAAAATAATAAAATCTTACATTAATACATGGTTAGATCCGTTTATGCTATGTGTTGTTACACGTATATGTTTACTCCTATCAAAAATGTATTTTCCAATTCATCACGAATTTTTCAAGATATGAAAATCAAACAATGTTCATTTCATGATGTTTTCAGGGTTATTTTTAGATGTTTATATTTCTTCTTTTAAATGATTTTTGTTTTGTTCAATAGTTAGTGTCTTGCCTAACTGTGTTACAAATAATTGGGATATTCATTCTGTACTAATATATATTTTTATTCATGTGACAATGTGAGAAAATACATCTTTGCCTCATCTTAATCCGGTTTCATTTTTATATTTGTATTATATTCTTACCAAAATTTACAATTCTTTTATTATCCATTTCTTTATTCATAATAGAAAATCAGCCTGGATGATTTTATCACCATTTTTCGTCACGTTTTACTCTCATTTTTATGTAATTTTTTCGTATTTCCTTTTATTTATATATATATAGTTTGTGTATGTGTGATGCCTCTTATGTTTGCAGTTTGTCTATAGTCAGCGAATTCTTTGAACATCATTAAATCTTTAAAAAAATGATACGAATTTTTGAATCGATTGCAGTTATGTTACATCTTCCTCTTAAACCCTTTTACCATAATTCGAAATTTTATATTAAGTATCTTTCTTCCTAATATTATTCGTAATTTACCTTAAGTGGTATATATTTTTTCCTACGTTGAAAATATATTATTCAGACATTCTCTTTAAGTTGTCTGCAAAAATGTTTTCCGAATACATTGCAGAGAAGATAACAGGTATTATTCCACTAAGATTTTTAGAGGTCTTTCAATACCTGTTACTGCAATGATTGAATGTTTTGTTTTTAGTCGCCGTTGCTATTTTATCTGTTCTGGCTGCATTATTATTCCTCCTTTTTGCTGTATAGTGTATATTTATGTTGGTTTGCTGTTTAATCTATTTTCCTACAGTTTATCTATTTTGTTATACTCGAAATTCTCACACTATTTTATATGGTTTTTGCTAATTAATCTTCTTACTGTTTTTCTATCCGAGAGGTAGCAACAGCAGAGCTGGCTATTTTTAGCCAGTTTCAATTTTTGGGCGAGTATTCTGGTTAAAATTACCTTGTGTCACATCCCACATCCACAATATTAGCGAGAATGTCATGAGGTAAATTTATAAGCGGCGTATGATTCATTTTAAGTGGCAACACTCGTGGTGTAGCGGTTATCGTTGTAGAAAATCAAGACGGCCATGCAAGTTCAAAATCCGGACGAGGTTGTTGTTTTTATTTCACATAGCGCTAATACTGATGGGAAAGGTACGCATCCAGATATTTTCCCCGGTAACTATAGCTAAAGTTAATGCATGCTGGTCTCTTTAACAATATTATGGCGACCGGTCTAGAAAAAGGACCCTGAATAATCTGTTAAAGTTCTCTTGAAAATTGAAATGTTGCTCTTTATGGATGGGTTGGGTAAATGCACATAGAGCTAATTCAAAATAAGTTTTCGTTCATTTTGACTAGTTGCCTAAAAAATGTTCAAGGAATCATAGGCTGCCTAACTGTATGGTGGTGGATGAATGGAGAACAGATGGTTTCATGCTTTTCTCAAAGTGATTAACGCAAAGTGAAACACAAACAACCTTGTTCAGAATTTTGAACTGTCTACTGATTCATTTCCGACACCACCTTCCTTGAGTAACTATCTTAATGCTCTGATAAATTTTACTTCCTTGTAATTTATTAGTAATTCGAGAGTAATATATCAGTAAAGTTTTTTTTCTCTCCTTCAGTCCTCGGAAAGTTTTGCATTTTAAACATTTTAGGTTAATCAGGAAAACATATTTTTGGTAACTTTTGGAGTGTCCTTCATTCTAAGTTACGTTTTTCTTTGTAACTTATTTATTTCTGTATTTTTTTTTTCCTCGTCGCTTTGGGCAAATATTTTGCTGTCTGAAGATTCTGCATGCATAATCGAACTGACATTTTCACGAAGTACAAAATTATAGGAAGCTTCCTATTTTCTTTAGAAACGTTTATGTATTTGGTCATTCTTACATGCTAATTTTATTGTTGAATTCCTTAACCGTTCTATTTTTTCATTGATGTTAAATTTACATTTCATATGACGATAACCATTAAACTTCACACACAGACAAGTTATATATGGAGTGTAATGGCTATCGGCATAAGAAATGGACAAATTGGGAAAAGTATGAATTCAACAATTCTATCTCCGGCTATAGCTATTGGTAAATAGTTGGCTTGACTGTGCTTTTTGAGATGGCAGTGAAACTTATTTAGGAGAAGGCTGGTTGTTATGGCATATCGATCTTGGTAGTTTATTTAACGCCAAATCAATTTTATGCAAATAGTACTATTTCAAACAATTCAGTTTAGCATGAGTACACAGTTTAATTATCAAAACAGTTCTAATTCATTTTAATATAAGTACAGATTTTGTTTACACACAGTTGAATGTCAAAAACAGTTCTATACTAAACAATTCAATTTAGTGTCAGTACAGTTTAAATGTAAAAAACAGTTCCATTTCAAACAATTTAGTTTAACAAAAGCTCGCTGTTTAAATGTAAGTACAGTTTAATTTTCAAGAATATTTCTGTTTCAAGTCATTTATTTTAGTAACACAGTTCTAATTCAGACAATTCCCTTTAGCATAAATACACAATTAGGGCCATATCTACTGGGTTTAATAGAATTATCAGGTGCTACCATTCCGAGCAAGAGTGGACCTGGTAGCAATGGCAATGATGGGGTGTTCCGCATTCCCCAAAGCTCCTGCATCACTAGAAGGTACCCATCAGATTGTTTTGTGTCATATCAGGACACACGTTGGGAGGAGGGGTCTTACCACTCTGCAGTGAAGCAGTCTGTGTATTCTACAGCCCCAGCCGAATGATTAATTAAGAGAAGGAAAATTCTGAACTCAAAAGCATTAATCTCCACTAAAAAACTGACTTTTTGTCGCATCCTTCTCGTGAAGAGGAATTGGATAAATACATGTGTGTGTGTGTGTGTGTGTGTGTGTGTGAGACGAACATTCACATGAATATTGACGTATGATGGCTCTCCAGTTTAGTCAAAAAAGTGAAACGTTTGATATTTTTTTCGTGATAAAAGCAAACACACACACACACACACATATATATATATATATATATATACTCTTTCTCAACCACTATTTTAGAATATAATGTATGTGTTAAATTTTGTTGAATTTATTTACTTGAAATATTATGCATTAGTTAAATTGAAGCTATTTAATAAAAGAGAAATAAAATATTGAGTTTCTTCAAAAAGTCCACTCAGATATTTAACACTTATTCCAACGAGTTTTCCATTGTTCAAATTATGTCTGGTGCATCTCATGATACGATCTGAAGATCCATTAACATATTTCTTTCAATATCCATTACATCCCCATAATCATACACTTGATATTAATTTTTATTTGTGGACACAAGACAACTTTTTTCAGCTGTAGCGTGCAGAGTGATACCTTTGCGCAAGCCTATACTTTTGCAAAACATTTTACCATTCTGTTCAAAATTAACCGTGATTGATTGCGAATATTTTTTCCAAATTGCACTCAAGCTTTCTTATATTGTGTACAAAAGTCTTGGGCGCATGAAAAATGCTGCACTTATACAGTCAGGATTTTTAACAAAAACTCCTGCTCAAAATATCGACACTTACTACGTACTATAAATTTCAACTTGGCACTGACAACGAAGTCATCGAATTTTTCTCTATATGAGGTACACATCCAAACATGTATCTCTATTCAAATTTTAAATTCCCTGCCGATACTTTTTAAGCTGCAAATATGCCATGGAATATATGTGACCTGAGATTGGTTATTTTCCCCAAAAATATATCGGTAAGGAGAATCTGTCCCTCAGATATTTTCGGAGACGGATCTTATCAAGAACAGTTCTTTTCTAATGATATTTCAATGCAAAAAAAAACAAAAAAAAAACAAAACAAATTCAGGCTTGATTAAAACCGAATAAACAGATAGCTCATCATAGTGCGACTTGTAAATTTAATTTACGCCTGGTTTTCAACGGTGTACACTTTTCATCATAAAAGGTTTTATCAAAAACTTTATTCCAATTTTACCAGGAAGCTAGACATTCATTGAATCACGGGCAAACAAAGAATGAAAACGTGAATCAAGGTTCTGTATATATCAGGTTGTTTGGAATATACTGTCCGATTTTTAATACGCTGTTTAAATTTTGTTGTACCATAATTCTAGTTGTAGTTGTATAGAAAATTCACATTTCTAATGATTAAAGAATTCCCTAAGTTAATTTCCTGTGACTTGTTTAAGATTTTGATTTTGAATCTTGTATGTTCCTAATCACGAACAAGAAAAAGGCATGCACTTACTACTTTTTTTTCTTTTTGTATGACTTCAAATTTGGTGATAATTTTTTACTACTTTTTTTTCTTTTTGTATGACTACAAATTTGGTGATAATTTTGGTTCATCAACTGTAGCAAGAATGACACCGCAGACCACAGACATTGAATCTTTAACTTAACGACATTTAGCAGATTCTCTTAAACTCTCACTGACCAACTACCATTTGTTCAAATATGTAGACACTTTTACGGCAAAAAACTAATCTTTTCCTAAGTGGTAGAAACTTTACGTAAATGCTTCTTTGCATCAACACCTAAATAGTTTTATCTTACAGACGTATGCAAATTTTTTTTATTTTCTGGGAGAAATGTATAAAAATTCAAGGACTATATTTTAAATCATTAAAAACTTTAAAATCATTGCTTCAAAAGTAAAAGTTTTTTTTTTCTAAAACTGAACTTTATTCTAATTCATTAGTTTGCTTATCAAATATAGTTTTGTCATATGATTTACACGGCCGAATCGGAACTTATTTCTCTTTGAGAGTCATGATGTAGGAGAAAAAATATTTGTACAGAGATGAGATCGAGGTTCAGCTGTAGTTTACTAAACTATTTTACCTTATTTAAGCGATGGAAGTAAAGATAATTGATTATTTCTAAAATTTGCAGATTCAACTAAAAAGCAACTTAATTAATTTTCTTTTTAAGGGCTTTCTTGATATTTGCAAAAATAAAGTGTTTCTCTTTTAAAAGATAAAACCTGATCAATATATACATTATTATATTACAATCCTCAATCTATTCTTTTATTTGCAAGAAGTCCTTTAATTTAATATGCAGACACATGTATGTATGTATTTAATAAGTCCCGGTCCTTACTAATAAAATAACTTTTAGTTAAATTTTCGCTTTATTTAACGACAGTGTCCTTCTCGGGTGATACACTGATTCCAACGCTTCTCTAACAATTCGATGGCTTTTTTTATTGTAGAAAGATTTCCTTGGCCTCAAAATATGCCTCACTTTCCGATATCACTTCCTCATTGGACCCAAATCTATCTCCCTAGAGCATTCTTTTGATGTTTGCAAACAGCCAGTAGTCACTGGGAGCCTGATCCGGCAAATAGGCGTGGTTCGGAAGCAATTCGAAGAGCAATTCATGTAGTTTTGTCATCGTTGCGATCAACTGGAAGTACGGTGCATTGTCTTGGTGAAAGAGTACTGTTTTCTATTACTTCGGTGGCCGTTTTTGGGCGATTTCTGCTTTCAAATGCACCAATAATGCAATTTACAATTCGCTATTGATGTTTCTTCCTTTCTAAAGGATATTGATGAACAAAATGCCTTGCGCACCCCAAAATACGGAGGCCAAAACCTTGTCTGCTGATATCCACCTCCTTAATCACTTTGGACGGCTTTGGCCTGTTGCTGTTCACTCAGCTGACTGCCGATTTGACTCTGAAGTGAAGTGGTGGAATCATGTTTCATCTATTGTCACATATTTACGCAAAAACTCCTTTTTCTTGCGTTGAAACAATTGCAAACAATCGTCGACGCCATGTTGTTGTTTTTGATCGACTGTGAGCAAACGCGGCACCTGCTTTGAACACAATTTTCTTATCGACAAATGTTCATGCAAAATGGTGAATACACAGCCTTCTGATATCTTCAAATCGTCTGCTATCTCTCGCAACTTCAATTTACGATCAGTTCTTTGGGTTTTTTTCCGGGACAACTGCCAAATTTGGATGGCCTGAAGGTTCAGCATCATTTGTGTCCGTTCGACCGCGTTTAAAGTTAGCATACCGCCTCTTAACTGCTGTTTCCGATAGAACAGAGTCCGGATAACACTTATCAAGCCATTGCTTTGCTTGAACAGAATTTTTCTTCGTCAGAAAGCAATACTTTATCAACACACGAAATTCAGAGTTTTCCATTATTTTGAAAATTTGCAACAATAGTTTCATTTAAATAAGTGTAATTATTAAATCAATAATCTGATAGGGCTCAAATATTGATAGGTGCCAGTTTAAGGTTAGTACTTTAACAAAGAAAATGCATATGATTTTTATAATGGTGCTTTGTATATGTCAGGCCTGGCACTTATTGTGTGATGTGTTATATAGAGACAGACTGATAGACAAACAAAAACATGTATAAAACACTCATTTATTTCGAAAAAGATGGATGGAAATTTTATTATGTTTTTTCTTGGAGATAGTGTACCTTTTACATTTCAATTAGTTTCATAACGTTTCATTACTGTAAAGAATTTGAAGACAGCGAGTACAAATAAAACAATATTTATGTTCTTTCAGTAGCTTAATTATTTAAGTTGTTTTTTACGTTGTACTTATAATTCTTTTAAATGCATGTAAAATTATTTATCGTGGTTTATATAATATACTAAATAAATGTCTGATATATTTTGTTATAGATCGATCAAAAGGTAATAAATTTGGCACATGTGAGATTCATTCTTGAGTGAAATACGTCATCATGTGCTAATACTCATATTTTAACATGATTTTAAAGACTTCTAGCTGTCTTCTAAAAAAACTTGGCAAGTTGTTTTACAGTTTGTAGTTATTTAATAATCCAGCGGTCCTAATGTCATGCATACTTCAAGCGCTTTTCTTTAAAGCTTTGATTTGGTAGATCATCGTATATATAAGGTAGTCCTTGGCTATTACCTTTCGAAGGAGATCCCCAAAACCAGTGTATTTTGGGCATTGCTTTATACCATTTATTTTCAACTAGTGATGACAAGGATTTCACGGATAGACTAGTTTTATCAAATGACCACAATAATTATAATACTGTTCCACTCAAAAGCTGAGGTATCCCTATTTTACATAGCATCCTGATTCTCTCTTGGTTAATAAGAAAATGTTCATTCCTTTGTTCCACGAATATTTTTTGAACATACATATACAACAGTATATATATATATATATATATATATATATATATATGTGTGTGTGTGTTTGTGTATTTTGCAGATGAATGAATTATTTTTATTTTCAAATGTATGCTAATGCAAAAACAGAAAATATATGCAATAAGAATTTTCAAGCTGCTGTGATAGTTCAGAAAATGCAGTATCAATCATCTCCGTCTAAAAATTGACTATCGTAAACTAAATAATACCTTTGATGTAAAGGTATTGTTGATAAAAACAAATATTTATTATTTTACCATTGGCTTGACATCATCGTCAATAAGGACGTTGACCGTAGAATTGGGTTAATTCATTCTTTCAACGACCCACCCTCGAGAATTGGCAAAGTACTTTAGTCAAGTGGCAACTAGACAACAAGAAAATATTATATGCTCACTTTATCATATTTCATAGATTGATTCATTATGATGCTATAATTTAAGCATTGTTGATTTGAGAACTCAATTTAATAAACCTTGACCCTTACATAATATATATAAATGCTTAACTGCATTATTATGACCAGTATTTATCCCTCTCCACCATTGAAATGTGTTCTTTAGTACATTTTATTCAAGTTGGTTTGATTTCTATGCTTTTGTAAAACGTTTTGTTTATTTCCGATTCATCACACTCGTGATGTACTTCCCTTCGACGCCTTTTGTTTTTCATGTGCTTATTCATTAACTGCCTGGCATATCTAGTTTTTTTTTATTGTCGTGATTAGTTCTAACAAAAGACCTAAAGGATTACTACCCAATCAATAGTGAGATTTTATAAGAAAAGATAACACTATTTTCCTATCAATGGAAAGGTTGGTAAAAGACAAAAACATACGTTTAGGATGAACAGATGTTTGTTAGTCGGTTTGTTTCTACATGTCAACCTATTTGGAGTTATTCAATGTTAGAGGGGGTCTCCTAGTGGTGTAATGGTTAAATTTATGGACTGCAGAATCGTAGTGAGCGAGTTCGTACTCCAGTCGCGCTATTACGTTCACTTTCGGGCAAATACACTTGGGAAAGGTCTGAACCCCCTTATCCTCCCAGCTATGGGTTAAATAGTACCACTACTGTTCTTCTAGGAGAATGGCTTTGGCATTAAGTAACCTAAAAAAATGTTGATATGTCATTAAACAAATGAATCAATGTTAGTATTTTCCTTTACGAACAGAATGGTTTCAATAGCTTAATGAAAATCATTTGTTAATAACTATAGCTTCAAGCAACTTTTCTTAAAACAAATAATTTGCGCAGAATTATGTGGTTTCAAGCATTCCTATCTAAGACATAATTTATACACGAGTCTCTGCCTTCCAAGCATTCCTATCTAGGACTAATAATTCATACACAAGTATCTGCCTTTAAGTAACTATTCTGATTTATCAAGCATTTGATTGCCCAACTGTACGCTTTGTGGTCGTCGGTGTGTGAAAATTATGTCATTTTTGTTTTATACTTAATAGTTAATCCATATTGCAGTTTTAAAAACCCGTTTCAGGATGCTTATTTATAACACAAGCTCTTACTTGTTCAATAATATTCTGTATTACTGATTGTATTAAAGAAACGAATATCGTCATAACTTGACAGCGAAGCTTACATTTTCAGTTGGGTGTAACGTCACAAGAAAAAAAAAAGTGAACCGAGAACCCTCTTATTTCGAGATGTTAAAACAGTGTTTCTTTCTCGTTCAAGATAGAAGACAGGTTATGATTTTTCTAGTCCATACGAAAAGTCAAAACTCCACACCAAATGGTGGGTCGCAGGTTCACTTAAGATTTAGGAACCCATATGACGAATTGGATTCATAAACCGTTATGTTATTAGGAGAATCATAACCTGGACAACGGGAAATTTAGATCAAGATATAATAAGAGTTTATCATTCTTCTCCACATATAAGGTTTACAATTCGTTATATAATTGCATATACCTCCCACTCTTTATATCACGAGTAAGAACTCGTCATTAAAACGTATTATATAATCTCAGGAAAAGGAGTAGCACCCTCCCATACACCTATGAAGTATCTATCCAAAAATGAGGCTTCGAGTCACCTTCGACTATGGTCGCACACTTTACTATATAATCTATGTTTATTTTTAATCGATTGCGTCCTAATGCCCAAAATCTTTTCCATTTGGATATTTTCGTTTTGTTTTTGATGAAGCAAGCATTTGGTGGTGATGAAACTTGATTTTTGTTTATTACTGGTGATGTTTTTGAAAACCTATCACCAAGGCGTGACGAGAGAAAAGAATTCATCGACTCTGTCTCCATCCAATCTTTAGTCTGAATAATAGAAACTAGAATCCACACAGACCTTATGAATGTAAGATTTTGCTGATCGACCAAAAGTGGGGTGTCCAACGGTAGTAGTCTTTCGGAAAACTTCACTAATGAGTTGATCCTTACTTCTCAGCAGTACACATGTCTTATCCGTATCATGTGCAAGGTGTTTATGAGATGGGGGTATATCACCGTACAATTACACTTTTCTCGGGTGCTGATGGCAATAATTCCTCAAAACAACATGCAGCGTATTCATCTAGCTTTTTTTTTTCTTTTTACTCTTTCTGGTTACTTCAGTCTAACACATTCTTCCTAAAAACGCATTCCATGTTTTTTGTCAAAGTTTAGGAAAATTGATTTGCTACATACGTACTTTAGTTGGGTTGAAAAGCACTCATCTCCGATACCCATTCATATATGCAATAAAAGATTACACACAACGTGAGCACACTTACATATTTTTACACCCTTATATATTTATTTTGTAATTTTGTATTCTAATAAAATCATTGTTTTCTTTCTTTCCTTGCTAGAAAGTCTGTATTTAAGGGCTTGCATGCCATTTTACAATATCAATGAAATTCTTATTCTTGCATCTTGGCTAAGAAATTATTTTAATTCCCTCAATATATGAAATAAACAAAGTAGGAGCGTTTCAATTCTGAAAAAGAGATGAATTGTTTATATAATTGTATGCACACGCAATCAAGGAAACGTAATATATAAAGGAATCCGCATAGTGTGTGTGTGTATATATATATATATATATATACACACACAAATTAATTTTATTTTCATAAATACATATATAGTTTAAATTCATCGTATCTATAGAACATCCAGTATCTAAAAATTTAGCGATTTTTATAAAATGTCCACCGATTATTTGATAAAATATACCGATAAAATGAAACGCAGTTTCTTCCAGGCAGCGGTTGTATCGATACTACTATATGGATGCACTACTTGGACGCTAATTAAACGGCTGAAGAAGAAACTAGACGGCAATTATACAAGAATGTTGAGACCAATATTGAACAAGTCCTGGCGACAACACCCCACAAGACACCAACTATAGGGCCACTTGCCTCCCATCACGAAAACTATACAAGTTAGACGAACCAGACACGCAGGACACTGCTGGAGAAGCAAGGACGAACTCATCAGTGATGAACTCCTATGGACCCCCGCATATGGTCAAGCAAAAGCAGGACGGCCATCTCGAACATACATACAGCAGCTATGTGAGGATACGGGATGTAACCCTGCCAAAAGCGATGAATGACAGGGAGAAGTGGCGAGAGAGGGTCAGGGATATCTGTGCTGGTGGAACGACATGATGATGATGATTTTATAACATTGAAAAACGTTGGTTCTTCAACAAGTGATTCAGACGTAAGATATCATTTATTTTACACATGCCTTTTTCTTTGGCTTAATTCAGTGTTAAACATTAACATGACGGAGAATGATATTCATGATAAAGTAGATATTAATGATATTATTTTAGGTGATTTTTTACATTTCATCTTGTAGCATCATTAATATGCTTTTATAGTCAGTCATTGTTCTTAAACATGTATTTTTATTCAATAATATTTTCAAGTAGTAAGACATCCCCAAGTAAATATTGCATCGTTTATTAATCCTTTGATTTAGAAACTATTATAATAGCGATGTTTGTGAAAGCTATTTTTTTAATTAGAAAGGGCACATTATCGTCTCAAAAATATTCCGTGATATAAGTCCCATTCTTTTAATTGCATTAATTATCATCATTACGGAAAGAGGATGTGGCCTTTATGTCGTATTAGATGACACCGAAAACAGAACGATAGTCAACAGAGGACGATGGTTGCTGAATTGTACTTAACAAACCAACCCATTATTCTCCATTTAACCATGTGATGTAAAGGCGTTACACTAATATGTAACATTATGTATCACTCTTTTCAAACTTCACACACAATTATATGTATATAAATAAACTTCGATCTCAATAGCACAATGCGTTCTTGTATTAGATATGTGATGTTCCTTCCTGATCTTTTCTTTCCTAATCAAAGAAATCCGGTCTACATCAAAAGCTACTCTTGTATTATTTATATATTTATTGCAAGGCTACGTAGTTTCTTTGTATGCTCTGAGCCCCTACTGCCATGCAGGCTGTAAAAGTTTCAGCAAAATAATATAATCAATAATCCAAGCTACTGATAGAAAGAATGCACTTTTTTATATGGTGCAATGAATATTTGTTGCTCAGTAGCAATTAAACGGGCCATAAATTTCTTATGTTAATACACAAAAATGATTTTATAAAATTGTTCATACGCAGAATATTTGGTTTTTAATTATCTATCGTTATATGAACGATAAGCATATGTCAGTTGTAGATAAGAAAACGTCTTCGCTATGTCGGTTGATGATAACGCTGTATGTCTACGATAAAGTTTCTGTATGTCAATGAAAAAAACTGAATTAAGAATCAAATGGAAATATCTTGTTCATATTTCAATAAAAAATAAAGAGAATAAGATACAATTGTTTTATATCTAGAAAATGACACTCTTCAAGAGATTTTTTGTGTAATTGTTTTCATAAGCAATTTTGTAGGGCCTTTACATGACAAAAGATGGAGGGATTGTTTTATATCCAGACTTCTCTTTTCTTTTCGTAAATATCTGAAGCCAAGTACAGAGATAAGAAATACAAAATAATAATATCCTGTTATCTGCATTCTGAAAAGTTCGAAGTTAGCTTTTATTTACAACATATGCATTAAGAAAATATTCCTAACTATAAGTTTAACAAAGAATGGAGCCATTGTTTATTGATTCACCGTGAGTTCAATAGGCTTTGTGATATTGTTGATTGACTTAGGTCATATAGTGCAGCAAATAGTTAAGTGTTGACAGTTACTGCCCAATGTTTATCCAGGTGAATACTTGATACAGTAATATGTTAATCCATTTAGCTTAACAACGGTTATCTGATAAGCTAAGCCCGTTGGTCTGTTTTGGCATCATGAAAGCTCCCTTGTTCAAGCCGACAGCATACATTTCGTGTGGATACTAGTTTAAAATATGATCGAAAGAGTCTTCGGTGGCCAGTCACTGAAATCCATCGAAAAAAGAGCACTGCAAGCAGACTTAGATAAAAAGCTAATAAAAAAAGAACCCCAAATCGTTCGTTAGGACTAGTAATATGAAGAAAAGAAGTTAAGAGAACAATCACTTTCAACGAAAGTAACAATAATTAGATTGTTCATGAGAATCTGCTTTGCTTCTACCACGATCCACCACATTAAATTATTTCAATAAATATCTTAATTTAGTCAGTTGATCTATGGACTTTTCAGATCATTTGTCATGTAGATAGGAGTGCACATTATTTACAATCCATCTATTATGCTTTGATTGGAGATCATTAAATCTTTTAAATATTCGTTGATATTTATGGCTTAATTTCTGTATTATAGGCTGCGAGTGGGCATACACATACAGACATAGGTATATATAGATATTCATGTCAGCGAACATAGAGCAAAGAAATCATCTTTATATGGTAAATATATTTGTTTCATCATAAAATTCTCATCAATACACTTTAGCCTCTACATCACGGCACCCCCCATTTCCGTGACTTAAATGCTGCGACATCGTTGTAAGTAATTTCAGTCCGGCTAATTCGTTCACTTACGGGGTAATACCTTCGGGAAAGTTCTGATCACCCTTATCTTCCGAAATAAAACTGAATCTAAACCTACTGAAGAATATTATACCTAGAAATTACACACACAACAATATTAGAATTATATCCCTCTTTACGAGAAAACAGGAAAGCAGATTGACACTTTCTGTTACAGAGATACCCTCATTGGAATACTTATATAGCGAAAACTAATTTTACACAGTCTTTTTTTTTATTATTACGTTCATTCACGTCCGTGCTTAAATATTACATATCTCAATGCGTAAGCATATGAGCGCGCGTTCATCAAATAATTTTAGATAAAGTTTTCGGAAACTTTTTCCCCCATTTAGAAATAACTTTTCCATGCTTAAATGTATTTCATAAGTTTTTCATAAATATTATTCTATTTTCTACATTTTAAATTCTAATAAATGTTGAAATGAATTACTTATATTTCAATACGGAGAATTCTTTTCCCTCGACGTCTCCTGATTTTTATTGTAATTTCTTTGAAACTAATTTTATAAACATAAATAAATGGCCCTATTATTGTTTAAAAATGTTTGCTAACAGTGGATCATTAATAATAACACTTGTGTGTGTGTGATTTGATTTTAATACGAAGAAATGTTAAACGTTTTAGAAAATTTGATACATATTCTTTAATTTATTTTAACCATTTTTGTCATTATTTGATCTACAAAAAAGAAACGTTGCTTCTTTTCGCGTAATCAACGGATTTGGAATTAACGCTATTTTCTTTTGTATGAGAATACAGGATGAAAACAATTTCATAATTAAAATCTGCATACTTACAAACCCGTTTATGAGTTCATGCAAAATCATGTCGATCAATTTAAGAGCATTAATATTGCATTTACGTACATCCGTTTAATACACCGCAACTGACTCGAAATTAGACCCTAAAATACTACTTATCAGATTTGAATTTTACTTTTATTTAAATCAAATGTGTATGTTGAATTGAATTGTTATTAATTTTCTCATGGCACAAACATATTCCTGAATAGTACTTCTCAGATGATCTACAACAATGTGAGTAAATATATAATTATTTATACATTTTCAGAATGCATACAAAAAAAAAGTGAAAAGCTTCAAAATTTGAAGGTGAGCTTAGCTTAACAGGAAATCGAATCGGTGACCAAAGTTCAAATGTTACACGAGGGAGTTTGTATTTCACTTTGCTAATGCTTTTTGAAAGGATATGAATCGATATTTTCTCACCAGCTAGGTTTAGGCAAATAGACAAGATGAAGAATAACTGAATTTAACGTTAAGGAATCGCGTATATTATACGTCCATATTTACATTTTTGCTTTGTTATTTCTTCAGTGGTTCTTGCTATAGAATACGAATAATGTTCAAACAGATTAGACCCTAATAGTTGCTACCACTGCAACTCAAAGTGAAAAAAGTTATGGCCATAAAGGGTAGCTCCATTCTCTCCAGAGCTTTAAAATTGGAGCTTCAATATCAGATGTACATTAATTTCATACCTAGGACACCTATTTTTGAGGTGTTCTACTCCTCAGTAGGAGATACAGTTTGCATTTTCTTAGCCTCGCCGACAAGGTGAAAATTGAAATGGAATAGAAAATTATCGGAAAGACGTAAATGGAATCTTAATAAGAAAATTTAATATTTTCATACCGAAAAGAGTCACAACTTTGAATATTACCAGCTAATAAGAACATTAAACTGGGAATCATAGATATGAAAGGTATCATCTGCGATCAAAAACGTATGATTCAAAAGTCTCTGCGGATGAACGAAGCGATGACAAATTCTTTATTTGATAAAGAATCTTGTGAAACGTCAGAATAATTCATAATTCTTTGCCTAAAAAAATTTGACAAACTATTGTCAGTGACTTTATTAAAGTTAAGCCGCACGAATTACTGTCATTTGAAATTCATGGAGCGAAAAATAAAAGAAAAAAGGATACTCAAAATATTTGACGCTCACTACCTTTGTGTATTAGAGTTAAGATATACATCATATCCAAAAATTTTCTTTAAAAATAAAAACAGACACAGGTTTATTTTTCTGTTCTTGGAAAGACTACATTCAATTCAACCTTATTTTATTTCTTTTCAGAAAACTTATATTCCTTTGGTGATTGAAAATTTTCTGGAGTTCGGTTGATTTTATTTTGTTTAAATTTCCACCATTTTTTTTTTTTTTTTACTTTATCTTGTATTTTTTTCCAAGTTAAAATGCAGTTTCAACACGTAGCAGCAAAGATGTCGATTCAAGTCTCATCCAAAAGTCTCAGAAAGAGAAAGCTGATGAGACTGGCGATAACACTTAAGAAGAACGACACAATTCGATTCCGAAATCGAGATAATCAACGCTGTACTTTTCTGATGTTATTTTAGAAACACAAAGTACAATTCTTCATTAAAGGTCACGAAAACTAATACAGATGTAAAGAAGTAAGCATATGCTTTGTAGAATTTACTATGCTTTGTTTATTCTGACAGACAGACCCCAGATTGAGTAAGTTGTTGTTTGAATTTGATGACCTGGCATGAACTGCGACAAGAAGCGTGACTTGACCATAATTATAACAATCAAAAATATCCTTTCGGCGGAACTAATAATACGCTGACTGTATCTCCTACAGGGATTAGAGTTAGAAATGACACTAAACTTCATCTGGTGGTGAGTCTCCAGTTCTGGGAAATATAGAATACACAGTCTCTCTGATCCCGGATTGATAGTAAATGTTATACCCATTTGTGAATTATTCATATTAGATAGGAAAATTTGGGTCAGAAGTGGTTCAGCTTAAACTTCAAATAAAAAAATCAAATCTTTTCTTCATGCAAACTTCCTTGCATAAATTGTAGTAAGCCGACCATTGTTTGAAGGAAAAAATATCCAGGAAAATACTAGTTAAATTGGAAAAGCATATCTTTATAAAAGTTCTACAGATAAAAAAAAAAAAAAATAGGAAGTCAACGTTATTCGAAATTTTATCAAACAAAACTTATTGCAACACACGAAAAAACTTATACAGACATCTATTCTATCTACGTTTATGTTTTCCGGAAAAGAATTATTTTATTGAAAACAAATGGAAAGAATTAGGTCTTCAATTATTTCTGCTAAGAGTTTTTTTCTTCTTTTCAAACACACTCTAAAAAATAAATGTCTTGTTTCTTTTGCTAAGTCACTTTTGCTTTAAGATAGCTCACTGACTCGGCATTTTTTATCCAACATTCAAAATAGTTTCTCGCCACTTTCGTCGTAATATCTTTCCTATCAGCAAAAATGCTCGTATGGCTTCAATCAAATTCCCTTCCCCGTAATCATTGCCTTAATCACTGTTCAAGGGGCACAACTTGGTCGTCCTGCTTTTGCACGGCCATGTGTGGGGGTCCATAAGAGTACATCTCTTATGAGTTCGTCCCTGCTTCTCCAGCAGGGTCCTGCATGTCTGGTTCGTCTAACTTGAATCGTTTTCGTGCTAGGGGGCAGTTGGTGTCTTGTGGGGTGTTGCCGCCAGGACTTGTTTAAGATTGCACGTAGCATTCTTGTGTAATTGCCGTCTAGCTTCTTCTCCAGCCGTTTTGTTAGCGTCCATGTAGTGCAGCCATATAGCAGTATCGATGTGACCGCTGCCTGGAAGAAACTACGTTTCATTTTATCGGTTAGGTCTGATTTCCATATAATCGATAGCCTATTGATAGTTGTCCATTCTTTCACTAATCTCGTTTCAATGTCCTTTTCGGTTGATTCGACGCTGCTTCCTAGGTAAGTGAATTTGTCTACTAGTTTAAGAGGGGTTCCTTTTAGAGTGGAGATATCCCCCGTTTTATTATAGCACATATATTCCGTTTTGTGTGCATTAACATAGAGGCCTGTGATTGCTGCTGCTCGTTCCAAACTATGCAGTAGTGTTTCGACAATCTAATATCATATGACTTGGTGCAAAAAAAAAAAAACTTGAGAAACATCTACACAAAAAATGGAAATATATATGAACCTCGTATACAATTCCTTTACCTCTTGACATACAGTAACCACGACGGGTTGATCAATCAATCAATCATTTGAAAAATACATTGGGCTTTTTATCAATTGTAAATTGTTATGCTAGTTTTACTATAATCCTTTTCAAATTTGCAATTATCTATGTCTACCCTTCTACACAAGTTTTGTAGATTAAATTTTGGATATCATGGGTGCACCTGCTTCAGAAGATAAAACCCCTCCTAAAAATGATGTGCCCAGCATGGGACACCATGCTGTATTCAGTGCTGTCATCCCTTTACTCTGATTTACGAGGAACATTAAATATGTTTCCAGACTATTTTCGTATATGCACTTTTAGTGATAGTACACACATGCAACTCTACTCCCTTTCGAAGTAATCTCCTCCGGCTGCAATGCACCTGTTGTACCGTTCCAACACCTCCTGGAAGACCCCACGAAAGTTCTCTTGTGTGAGCGTGTCCATGACCTTCGTCACAGCCACTTTCATCTCCTCAATTGTCTCATAACGACAGCTTCTGAGCGTAGGAAATAACCAAAAGACACAGGGAGCAAGGTCTGGACTAAAAGGAGGCTGAGGAACTGTCTTGATGCCCATCTTGGTCATATAGTCTGTGATAAGGATGGAGTTGTGGACTGGTGCATTGTCCTGGTGAAAATGCCACTGAGCCGATTTGAAGAGTGCTGGCCTCTTCCGACGGAATCTCTTCCTGAACTCCCTTAAAACCTCAACATAGTAACCTTAAACCATTAGCCAATCATCTCTGGAGTACTGACTGCCTTACTCCTCCCACACCTCTCATTATCCCTCACAGACTCCCTGCCTTCCTTGAATCCCTTATACCACTCAAAAACTGATGCTTGATTCTTGCTAGACGCAGTCTGAAGCATTCCATACGTTTCTGTGGCATTTTTTCCAAGTTTAAAACATAACTTTATTGCATATCGTTCTTCTAAATTGTCTTCACGTCCAGATTGTCACAATTGGTGAATTTCAAAAATGGAATCAGGCTTTATTAGGGTGTATTCCAATTGCTGCTGTAGCTGTTCATTTGAACCTGAAATCATAAAAATTAGTCAGTCATCTCATCCGATGTATTGCAATAACATACTGACTTTTCAAGATTCTACAACAATTTTAAATGCTTGGACAAAAAAGTCTGAAAACTATTGAATGCTCCACATACACTCTAAGAATTAGTAACTGTTAGAATCCAATCCACGGGTCAAATAGAACTGTTTAAAATTCATTCATATGACATAGAAATTCTTGAAACCTTAGTTATTTTTCAAATAATAGATGGCTCAGTCGGCTGAAGCTCTAACCTCTACGAATTTCCAGAATTTGACATTTAACCATCTGATGGTGAGGCTTCAGTAGTGGAGCTTTGGTAAACGTGAGTACCACTTCCTTGCCATTGTCCCGGGTCTACATTAATCTGAAGTGGTAACTCCAATCTATGGGTCAAATAGAACTGCTTTACATTTAAAATCTGTCCAAACAAATGTTGAATTTAATTGTTAGAAATAGAACTCTTTAAATATTTAACTGTGAGTAAGTAAATGATTGATGTTTAATTGTTAGTGATACATAGCAATACTTAGAACCATTTAACCGTGACAAACGAAAAAATAGTATGGAATAGAATAATTAAATTGCTTGAAACCATTTAACTGTGTGCAAAAATGAGCTCAACAACAAAATGCATTTATATATATATATATATATATATATATAAACAGGATTTCACATTAAATAACATACAATGATTGAAAAGCCATAAAAAACGACCAAACCAAGCAAATTATTTAAATAAAAAAGCCAAATTAAAAGAGAAGCAATGGAATATTAAAAATATTGTCATGGCTACAGCCACACTTTTACAAATTCTACTGGTGCTTTTATTCGTCCCAGTGCAGTTCAATAAAACTCGTTCGGTAACAGGTACTACTACTGGATCAGAATGGACCTGGGAGTAATAGTAGTGAAGTGGTTCTTCAGACGCTCTGCAGCTTGAGTCTCACTATCAGCTTTCGCTTAGTGCTATAATCATGATAACCATTTTTTTAGGGGAATCTCACTCCTTTGCGGATGATGCAGTCGGTCTATTCTAAAACCCACCAAAAGAGCTTGAGTGATTATTGGAAAGGGGCAGATTTGATGTTGAACGTCATCTTTATAAACATGTTAAATCTCGATATTACAGCGAATGATTGATAAATGCTATATTAATTAGAACACTTAACTCCTTCCCTAACAGAATCATCAAAACAATCGTAAACAGCTAATACAATAGGGACCCAATGGCTTAACCAGTATATATATATATATATATATATATATATAACTGATTGGTTTAAAAGAACAAAGATTCTGAATTGAAACCTTTATCACTTCGCTTCCGATATGCCTTAATGACGAAGGAATTAAGTTAATGATTATCATGTGATTTTATGTTTCTGATAACATTTTCTGTTTTTAACCATAAAATGAGACTATGTTTGAAAAAAAGTTGTGTACACCGAAGATTTTCGATCATTGGTTTAAGTTGTGTATATCATTGAATCCCTATATATATATATTCCTACCAAGTTATGTGGATGATTAATGATATTTAATGGGATGTTGTGAAATATACCATATTTGATGGTGAGGTAGTTAGCTACATTAATATAGTTCATTTTTTCCTTTCATAATTTGACTCTTAAGTGTGCTATTAAGAACTCATTTGCTAACGAGTGAACAAAAGGAGAGAACAATAGTATAATTAAGTCTGCATCAGAGAAACAAAAATGTATGGACAGAATCTGTGAATAATTGGTATGCCATTTTTTGTTCAAATCTTCTCAGTGTTGAACACTTGAAATGTTAGATGGGGGCCATGTCTACAGATGTGCATAGATAGACCGATATGAACAGGCTGAGATAGTAACAAAGATATAAACAGACTTAATTAGATAACTAGGAGACCTGAGAGAGATATCTCTCAATAGACAGTTTATATATACATCTATAAACAATTATATATATATATATATATATATATATATATATGGAAGAAGAAATAGAGGATTTGTCTTTTATTTTTCAATGATCTAATATTTATTATATACATCATGTAAGAGATTAATATAACAGCAGACAAATAACCGGAATACTGATATTCAACTAACAATCGTATATCCTAATGTATTTTTAACTCATTCATGGACCGAATTTTGTATTGAAAATTTTAGATCTAAAATCGGTTTCGCATAATGAGACCATCTTGCATATCTTTTTTTAAAAATCATGTTGATTTCAAACAATCACTTGCTCAAAACGATTTTTGTAATGTTCATTATATATATATACATATATATATAAGCCCCTCCGCACGAGTATAATGTGGTACAATGTTAATTTAAGTGGGTTTTATTTAGTGGCCGATCAAATATTGTAGTTTTTTATGCGAAGTCCTGTTTATATATTAGATATGATTCTGGAACACAGCTCAGTTTTTCCCAACAGTTAAATGGTTTAACTATTACTATATACCAGTCACAATTTAACAGCAGTCATTTGTTTGCACACAATCTGTTAGTAATTTCATTTTTAAAGGAGTTACAAATAATTTGTTTGCACACTAGTTTTGCTATTCTTTCTACACAGTTAAATGGTTTCAATAACTGCAATCAAACACTAATAACTATTCAATATTAATCATTTGTTTGCACGGTTAAGTGGTTGTAAGTATTGTTATTTAATCCTAATAATTCAATGCAACAGTATACACGTATTTACACATAGTCAAGTGGTTCCAAGTATTGCTATGTTATACCGATAATTCTGTTTAGGCGCACAGTTTAAAGTATTGCTATTTAACATTAATAATGCCATTCAATATTACTCTTTTCTTTACACACAGTTAAATAATCAAAAAGTACTGTTTCTAACAATTCAATTCAGCATGACTAATGTCTAAATAAATGTCAAACAGTTCTATTTGACCCATAGATAGGACTTTATCTAGTGCCCCCTGTCCTCTTCAGTGTGGGCCTAGGAGCAGGGATGTTGATATGGTGCTCCACATCCCCCAGAGTTCGAAGAATAGAGCCTCCCTATGAAATGCTTTAATGCCAAATCCAAAACAATCGTTGTTGAGAGGTACCCCTCTGCAAAGATGCAGTTGGTGTGTTCTGCAACCCCAGCTGAGTGGGATATAAAAAGCGGAGTTTAACAAGTTAGAATTCAGAGTTTCCCTTCTTCACTTCACGTGTGATAGAAAGATTAAAGAGATTAGTCTGTACTACTCTTTACTCATACCTATTGGGAGAATATCTGTATTTATACGTTTCCCATGAGTGAAATGCAAATAGACATGTCCAGGATTTCAACTCGAATCGCCACCTTCATTTATTACGACAGTAACCATCACTCCAATAGATAGATACATACGTGTTAGTGAGTTTCCTGAGTCGTATGGATATGTTCATTTCTTCTGTATTGATTCAAAATAAATCGCTCCTCTTAAACCTATTCAGAGGTCGTAGACAAGCATACAAACCAAGATCTCTACGTCCATGTTAGTCACGTAACTATTATTCATTTCATTCCGGCTCATAAATATGCCATCGATCCGGCTATCTAGCCCACTCTATTCATCTCTCTCATTATACATATACACCTTGTGTTTCTTCTCATATGTGTCAATGTCGAACACTTGCGTATATATATATATATATATATATATATATATTCAGTTGAATTCATATAATAACTTAAACTAAAAATTGAGTGAACATTTTCGGTCTAGCAAGGCACCATGGCCAATAACCCTTGAACGGAGCTGTTTAAGGGCATGAAGCTCTGAGATAACTGGAGGTAGCCATGGTTTATACGGTTATACATGTCTTAGTCACCCATTGCCAGACGGATGTATTTTGAGAATGTATAAAAAACATAGAAAAAAATTGGCTTGGTATTAAAAGACAAGAAAAAGACGTTTGTTGCAGAAATAGACCTGCCATTCTTATTGATAATTGTCCTCGTACCACACCGGCTGAATAACGGTCGGTCATTCTCAACAATCAGGCTCTATTCAAAACACAATAGTCTCATAATTGAAAAGGTGAAGTCTCTTTAACAGCCGCCTATGATGGACGTGTGCGCCGGGTAGCAAGCCAAACTACTCTCTTCTTTCCGTTGTTAATTGTAGTTCGAAGTGAAAAGGTCACGGAGAACCGCCTTCGATACAACTGATCAAATTCTCTTTTAAATAAGAAAACAAAAATTTAAATAGGAAAAAATAAGGTATATAACATAAAGAATGAATTTGTCTAGGGAAGACATTCTTTTTCTCGGAAAAGTTACAAGATTTATTGGGCTATCCCCATTAGTTTTGTCTTGCTAACATTTGAAAGTGATTTGAAGCTACTGAAAAAAAATTGAAATTAACTGAAAATGAAGGAAATTCTGCCTTCCACAGGGGAAAGAAAATAAAGAATAAACCCGAAGACTTATTTGATATCTTTAGAATCTCATCGTGTGCCGAGAGTTTGTCTTTACGGAAGGACTTTTAATTAATATGTACAAGGGAAAAAAGTTACTCTTAATAAAACAAAATAGAAAATGTGTTTACTAACGATTATTGTTGATTACGTGAAATTGTATACTTAGGTGTAAAGATGGCTTATTAAACAAAAATTAGTACTTGAAACTAAACACTTATTTACATTAGGCTGGAATACTTGATATCTTAACTGAGCAAAAAAAATCTCTGAAAAAATATCTACATAAAAATGTAAATGCAAATGTAGAATTAAAGCGATTTCCCAATCTTTCGACAAGAAATAATCCGAGACAGGCTAGCTTGACGTTAAGTCAATCATGAATGAATGAATCCGTGAATAGGCCATTCTTTTGAGGATTATTTGACTATTTCGTAATAAGCAATTTCTTATATTTTGATTCTTCGTGGAATTAATCAAAATATAAATTTAGCTTCGGTACTTTCGCAATGTTATCTAAGGTGATTTCTGGAATCTTTTATTAAATATTTCATTCTTATTTACATTGTCGAATAAAAGTTAGATCACCTTATTTCCGATTGATTATTAATTTTCTCATTCAAACCAGTGATGGGTATTCTTCTTATCCATGTAATTAGTTGTACATTTGCAATATTTTCCTAGACTAATTTAAACTTTGTAAATAATATTAGACCCGAACTGACGGCCAACTAAGACTCTTAAAGATAGTTTCTTGTGTAGTGAGTTCAATCGTCAACTATTGATTCTAAAAACGTCAACTTATATTCAATCAACAGTTATATTTTACCAGCTTCATGCTCTCATCTAATATATCTCTTTCTCTTGTCTCAACTTTTTCTCCACTTTATTGTCTTATGATGTATATAACTCTCTACTTTTTCTGTGTACTTGTTTCATTCACATATTTTATTTCCTCTTCCAGAGACATTTCTATATCATCAAAAATATAAGATTGCGACAAAATCGATAAAAATATTTCTTAGTGACTTGCATCCACGAACAATGATTTATTTCGTGACAGAGTTATTGGGTAGAAGACAATCATAAAACATAGACGGTCGATTCGAAGAGATATCACTTAGAAGAATCAAATTGAAACTAACAAGTGAACCAATCTAACTACAATAGACGACACTTCTAAGCCTGAACCTGGATATTTTTGCACACATTTGACATGAGAAATTTTTATGACAATAGCGCGCATGTTGGCGTTTGCGAGTACATACCTCTCATTTTTGTACAGTGCGTTGGAGTTACTGCTTTCAAAATATTTTCTTTCTAGCATCGGCTGCTTTCTCTGCGAGTTCTAAAGTCCAGTTTCTTGGATGTAATTCCTTGAGTGCTATGTAATTTAATGGATCGACTTGACGTACGTGAACGGACAATTTTTTCATGAGAGTATATGGTAGGGGAAGGTTAGAGTGGAGACTGACACCTACTACTGTGAAAACTGATTTTGGCTATTGCACCGTGAATCTAATATTCGGAGAGTGCCAGGCCACAAGAGAGACTCATAACTTACAATGCGCTTAAAATACTCTAAATTCAAACCCAGCGACGTATAGGGGTTTTGTTTTTTTCGAATTTGATTACAACTATTAGTTCAATTTTCTTAGTGCAAACACTTATATTCTAAGCTTTAAGAATGGTGTGAATGTGCTACATTGCCGACTTATGTATGTAGATACATTTTAGCGAAATATACTTGGCAAGCAAAATGTAATTATGTTGGTTGTACATTATTCCTTCGGAAATAATTTGCAATGAACAATTCTGTATCTATTAAAGCATAGAGAGAAGCACATATACAATTAGTGTACCGAACCATGCCAAAAGATTGACAAATTCAGAAATGTAAGATACATTCTTTGAAAATGGAGAACAATTAAAAGAGATATACATTTCTTTATCATGGTTTGATTTAAGGTGGGTAGAAGCTATTTATGTCAATATGAGAATGAGTTGATTATTAGACATACTTTCAATGCATAAGAAATTTACAAAACGTGCAGATAAGTACTGACTCAACCCAATATAAATCATATCTACATCGATCTGCCTGATATTGAACGAAAGGATTTCCAGTATTTGACCTTCAAATGTATTCTGTGGTCTACACAATAATAATGAATCTAGGGGGAAGTGTATAATCTATGAATGCAATCCTGACATGTGTGCACACCATGATATTATCAATCCCAAATAGTTTAAGCTAAGTTAGAACTCTGTCCTGTATTTGATATGTATAAGTGCATGTGTATATTATGGTTTTTCTAAAAGTCATAAACTTCATCCCGAAAGAAAAAACATTGCTGAACATATTTGTTGGTCTAATACACTACCATTTTTGATAAATCAAGAAAATACATTTACACTTTTATAGTTCCCTAAGTGACAGTGTCTTGCCACAATAAGAATATTTAGCGAAAGCTCTTTATGGGTTAGGCTTAGAAAAATGTTAAACAATCATCTCTCTCTCTCTCTCTCTCATATATATATATATATATATATATATATATATATATATATATAAATGGTGATTGAAAAATAACTTCCAATTTTTTTTCAGTTCTTGTAAAACTTGTTAAAAAATAATTTTCAAGTATCCTGTATAGAATTGTGCGTTTGTGCAAATATGCACACGCGCACACTCATTTGCCTACACCTCTCTCATATATATATATCTTTTCAATCGCCGTGTGTGTGTGTGTGTGTGCGCAACTCAATCATGACTTAATTCTTGTAAAAATTATTCTTGATAGATCATGAGAATTTTAAAATGGGGAGTTATTTTTAATTAGTGTCCATATGTATGTATGTATATATATATATATATATACATACACACACACACACACAAATACATATGTATATGACAATATGAGTTATTTGCTGGTGCTAAAACTTATAGAGAATATGATACGCTTTTTTATTTGGGAAAATGTAATTTTCTTTTAATAACAACATAAAAGAACATACTTTGAAAGAAATTGAAAAGTAAATTTCAAATGTCAGTAGTAACTAAAACTTTTGATTTTCAAAACAAAAGGTAAATAGGCTTCGTGGTTTGTCAGCGCGTTGACCAGCCTGTTGAGGGCTGAAAATCAGGTCTTTGATTTTTATTTAGGTTAATTAAGGATCCTAGCCTACGACTAGTGGGGGAGTATTTTTTTTTTACTTTTAGCAAGCCCCTATATTGTGCTTAGATTGAATGACCAATCGAAATCAGATATTTGGAAGGGATGTTCTTCCCAAAACGTAGATCAGCACATTTGATTGGCTAACCAGTCAAAAAATTGTACAAGTACACAAAATTATCCGTGATTGATTAGCCAAAAGGGACTGTTTGTTCTCAGAGAAACCCTGTATAAAAATAGATATTTTAGGGTTAGATGAGAGAAGAGATTCGACGTTCCTACAAAAAAAAAAAATCTCTAGCAAATGCACCACTCTCCGAAAAATTGATAGAAAAACTACACCAGCCAAATACCTCTATTATCTGCCTCTAAAACGCGACAAAAACGACAGTCAGTCACTCGCTCTCTCTCTGATATATATATATATATATATATATAGTTACACTATTATGTTTCAATAGATAATTGTAAGCGGAAAGTTTTTCTTGTCTTTGAGTTGCGAAAACCCACGTAACGACTCACGTCAACCATCAGAAGAAATTCCCCCATCCTTGAATCTTTAAAACAAACCTGCGCAACTGAAGGGATTGATGCACAAACTACCTGGAAACGCGTGTGGTAGTCACGGAGCCAAGATCATAAAAAAGTAGAGTGACAAGTATAGTACTACATCAACATTATATATATATATATATATATATATATATATATATATATATATATACACACACACACACATAATATATATAGATACACACACACATACATATATAGCTAAAAGCGTCCTGCGTAACTAGCCACACTGAAGAGTTGTGAAACAACAAAACAGTTTGTCTGTGGATCACTATATATAAGATCATGTCACGTCATCAAAACGAATCTCATTGACCCTCTCCCACCTCTCTTCTCTATCGTCCATCTATCCCGGTAGGTCTTCAAGGCTACATCCTGTGTCGGCACAGGGCTGTTATAAGTAGGTTCTACCTGGTCTCCCTGTCTTTGCTCGTTCATGTAAAGGTGTCTACAGGATTACATTACTTATGAGTCCGTCCCTACTTCTCCAGCAGTGTCCCGCATGTCTGGTTTGTCTAATTTTGATAGTTTTCGTGATGGGTGGTAGGTGACCATACAGTTGCTGTTTTGTGGGTCACTGCCTCCAAGATTTGTTCAATCTTGCTCGCAGCATTATTGTGTAGTTGTCTTCAAGCTTTTTCTCTGTACGTTTATTTAGTATCCAAATAGTGCATCCATATGGCAATATCGACACGACCCCTGTTTGGAAAAAACTGCGTTTTATTTTATCGGCCAATTCTGACTTCCATATGACTGATATCCTATCGACAGCTGTCCAAGCCTTTGTTAGTCACGTGTATGTCTGTCACAGTTGATGAGACAACTTCGTAGGTAGGTGAACTCGTCTACTAGTTTCAGAGAAGTCTAGTGTGGTGATATCACCTCTTTGATTAAATCACATGTATTCTGTCTTGTCTGCGTTGACATGGAGGCCTATGCCAGCAGCTGCTCGTTCCAGATTGTGTAGCAGTATTTCGGCTTAAAGCAGGTGTATTTGCCAGAAGCGCTATGTCATCAGCGTAGTCCACGTTCATAATTGTTTGCGCTGGATGTTATCTGCTTCTTTTCTTTTTCAGCTTGAAGCCATTGTATTTCATTTTATCAACAGACGCACTAAACACGTAGTCTAGACATATGGAAAAGAGGTATAGGGCAAATGTGTTTCCTAGCAGCATACCTGCTACTATACCGAAGTAGTCTGTATCTCCATCCCCGAAGCCGACTTTTACTTTCGTGTTTCTATATTGCATCATTATGGCTGCGATGGTTTCTTTTATTAGGCCGTAGGCGAGTAGTATTTGCTCCATATTTCCTCTCTGTATGGAGTCTAGAGCCTTGGCGAAGTTGGCAAATAATATTCTTGCTTCTAGGTTTTTTGCACGTACAATTTCAAGAATTTGATGGATAGTCAAAATTTGTGACGTTGTGGATCTATTTTTCCGAAAACCATTTTGGTTCTTCCTCAGTATGTTCTCAATTTTGTGTTCTATGCAGTTGCGTAGTAGAGCATTGTATATCTTGGCCGTTATAGATGTAAGGGTTATACCACGATAGTTCTTGGCTAATCCGAGATCACCCTTCATGTGGAAGGAAAAGGTGCATCCCTATGTCCATCTGTCAATGGTGTTTTTCTAATATAGGTTATACAATGTCGGAGCAGTATGTCATCGAATTCTCAGTCTTCCATGCTCCTAGGGATATGTCATCAGGCTCTGCCGCTTTTCTATTTTCAATTTTTCTTATTACTGAGTCGAGTTCTTCTTGTGTGAACTGCGCTAGTTTGATGTCAAATTATTTACAAGTAATTCTCTTGATTCGTTCATGTATAACTCTCGGAGGGTTTCCTAGTAAATTTTCGAAACATTATTTCCATACTTGTATTCGTTCTTGTTGGCTGGTAGCTTTCAGTTTAGCTTTCGCAGTGCTCTACCTTCTACTTAGTTCGTTTACCAAGCTATCCTAGATTGTCTATCTTCAACTGAGTCTCTAATCTTATCGATTTGATTTTGTATGAATACTGTTTGTTCTTTTTGGTACATGTTACCTAATCTATTTTGTGCCTTTTAAGTTCCAGGGCATTGGTATTGGTTGGGTTCTTCCAATTGCATTTCAAGGCAGTTTTCACGTATGCACGCTTTCTTCTAACCGGTATTATCTCCCAAGGGACTCTAGGTTTAGCTCTTTGTTTACTTGGTAGGCATTCTGCCACTGCTTAGTGGGCATTGACGAAATTCTCATATTCGTCATTCAGAGTATTAGTTTCTGTCTTCTCCAAATCAAATTTCTTCTGCATCAAATTTGTTTCTCAGTGTTAACGCATATTTATCTCTAATATCCCTGTTATTAAGAAGGGACCAGTCATAATGTACCGTGATTGTTGTTCGGATGGTATTCTTTGATAGGCTCAGTCGTATTTTTACTGTGACAATTTAGTCATCGGAGGACACACCCTCGAAAGAGGAATATGCCTCGCCATTCAATGCGCTATTATTCCATTTCTTATCTATAAAGACGTAGTCTATTTGTGTTTTTGCATTATTTGTGTAGGCGCAGGTCCACACTTTTCCCTTTCTGTTCTGAAATTTAGTATTGAGGTATGTTAATCAATTTTCTAGCGTGAAATCTGTTAGATGTGCCCCATATTTGTTTGACGAGTTGTGCAAGCTGAATTTGCGGTCTACGTTTTTACCAATTTGGACATTCATGTCTCTACCAATGATGAGAACGTTGTGTTTCAGGATGATATGAACTAGGGAGGATAGCTTGTTACAGAAAGCGATGAGGTCCGTTTCTTTACTAACATCCGTAGGGCTGTAGCAGAAGATTGTTGCGCTGGAGTTGCAAGTAAAAGTAGCGACCATCATTCTAGGAGGTATTTTCTCTATGCTACTTAATGATTTTAGGGCTCGTGGTCCTATAAGCATACCTAAACCTCCAATTGTGACATTAACAGAGTTTTCCATACAGATGCAGAGGCTAGTTTCTATCCATTGCCAGAGTCGTGATAGTTAATATCCTCCCTGTGAGTGTATCTCTGTTCTTGTATTTTATTATATCTGTTATGATTTTGCCCCGATGCAGACAGCTCCGGTAGTTGTCCTATTCTATTTAAGGTTCTAACGTTGAATGTCACTATTTGTATTGAGAGTTTGCATTTTAGTAATTTTTGTTCCAGTTTGAGCTCTGTAGCTGACTTTTCGGACACTGAGACCAGGTCTCCAACCTCAGCAGCACGCACCCCTTTTTTACCCGTGCGAAAAGTGATGCGGTTTCGACCGGTGGTTTGAGTATGCTTCAGGGTAATCTTTCGATGGCTGTGTGTTTTATTCTCTTCTCTAGAAACCAAAGTTATTGATGAGCAGCAGTAGTTCCTCGATCGAACTAAGTGATCCTGGCCATTAAACCTTAGGATTCATAAGCCCATGACCGGGTTAGGCATAGCATTGAACCGGTTTATCTACTCGCCTTTACGTCCACCATGCTGCTTCCCATGACTTTCGTAATTTTTTGTTCTTTTTTCCCCCATTCTGTCATTTTAAAGTTTTAACTTTAAAGTCCACAATTATTTTCTTTTTAAATTTCATCGAAGTCCTTATAGGCATTCTATTTTACGCTAACTTAGGTTTTTAGTTTCTAATAAAGTCCAAAAATATTAGCTTCTCTTGACCCAGTTCAATTGTAACTCGAAATTATAGTAAATTGTTTTTGCATTTAAATCCCGGATAGTGTACTGCAGTAATTTCATAAATGAAAAAAAAATAATTCGTGCATTTTTCAATTGACATTATTGTGAAAGACAAATTACTAACACTAATTTGATTTCTGCTCGTCTTGGAGTGGATATGCTTAGTATAAAAGTAAAGTTCAGAAGTATAAACGACACGAGCCGTGTCATACATACTTCGAAAATACTAAGCAATACCTGGTCAAGAGAAGCTAATAGTATTGGACGTTATTAGGAACTGAAAACAAAATTTAGAGTAAGGTAGAATAATTTTGGGAATTTCATGTTAATGACGAACTATTTAGAGAAAAAAAGAAAAGAATAGAAAAAAATAGAGAGAGAAACGAATAACTGAATGAACCCCCCGCACGCAATAGAAACACTACACTCACAGGTATATATATATATATATATATATACACACACACAAAAACACACACACACATATATATATATATATATATATATATATACATACACTGGGAATTTTAATTCCTCAACTAGAAGTTTCAATCTATTTGGTTTCCGTTGTAACCATTGCATTTTGATTCTTCTATTTTCATCAAAGTGAAGAATTGCATTTGTCTTATTCTTCCAAGAATGTGGATAATTTTTAAAAAGCCAATCAGCAAGAACTGAAACCCGACACATAATGCAATAATCAGCAACACTTGAAATTTCTTTATTCTCTAAAAGTATTTTAAATTTATTACAGTATCTTATTCTGTACCATTTTATCATATTTTGCTGGTTTACAACTACTGACGAACATAATTAGCATTTTATTAATAGATAGATATGTGGTTAAAACTTAATGTTAATGAGGTCGAATATGTTAAATGCTAATAAAAAAAATTCTCAGAATAAAAGAAAGAATGGAAAAGCAAAAAAATTACTTTAAAACCTTTGATTTATAATGATATATAATCGATTCTCTTTAAATGTCAGACTAAGTAGCCATGCCACTTTCGGTTTCCTCTCCGGAAAAGACCTGAACATAAGCCATAAGTTCAATGAATAGCGATTCCATTAATAGAAAGGCCGTTTTCCTTTACTTCTGTTTCTAACAATATGCACATTAATGCTTATTCAGCTTCGTCATTAACCTGCATCCCATTCATTCAGACTAGAGATTACCAATAAAAACATAAATAGAATGTAATATTCGTAAGAAAGGCAGTATAATTAGATAAAATGAGCGGTGGACAAGACATCTACATTTCGATTACTAAAACACTCATCTTCAATATATCGCGATCGTTAAAAAAGGTTAAAAATTCTGTCTCAATGGACTTTCATCCTCAAATCGCTCTTCTAGCACAGACTTCCCTGACACTCTTTCTCAATCCGTACCTATCTTTTGCATAGTTTCTATGATATATCTGATAAGGATTTAGCTAGGCTGTCGCAAAATGAGAGCATTTTTTTCTCTCTCAAATCTGATTCCGAATTACCAGACCTGGATACATTCTTATCTCTTTTCAGAATATCTACCTTTTCAAAATCAGTAATAATTTAGTAATGGAAAACGAGGCATTGGACTTCAATATGGTGCCATTGCTGATTATATTTTGTACTTTTGAATCTGTGGCCAAAAACAGTAGGCAGACAAAATGTGGCTGTAGAATCGAAATTTCGGCTTTCCCTTTGTATCCTTCAACAAATTTATTTTGACAGCATGCCAATTTTTTTAGGGGATTTTATGCCTAGATATTATTGAATCACGTTCAGTTTTCATTTTTTTTTAAAGATTTTTATGTGGGACAGGATATCAAGTATTCCTATTTAACATAAATAATTTGAACACAGTTATATGATGCTAACTATTTAAGACAAATATTTTGCATGGTTAGATGCTATCAAGTATATTTATCTAAAATAAAAAAAATTGCTAACAGGTGTATGGATTTACTTTTTCCTATCTCACTCTTCAAGTAATTATTCATATTTAATAATAGTCAACTCTTTGCTCATAGTTACATTGTTTCAAGTAACTAATAATCCTTAATAAACAACTATCATCATCATGTCGTGCGGCTAACACGGATATCCCTGAACCTCTCTCTCTACGTCTCCCTATCATTTATCGCCTCTGGCAGGTCTTTAGGGTTACATCCCGAATCATTGCATAGCTGCCGTAAGTATGTTCGAGCTGGTCGTACTGCTTTTGATTGGCCATATGCGGGGGTCCACAGGAGTACATCACTTACGATCTCGTCCTTGCTTCTCCAGCAGTTGCCGGCATGTCTGGTTCGTCTAGCTTGTATAGTTGGTGCCTTGTGGGGTGTTGCTGCCAGGACTTGTTCAATATTGCTCTAACAAATATAACTTAAAGTAAATATTCTTAATAAACATAAGAATACTTGATGCCATATAGATATAAACAATCAATTACGAATGATTTTAAATAGATATATATATGGCTTATAGATTGGACCCTAACACGTACCAACACACTGAGTCATTGCGGAAATAGAATTCATAACAATGTAATGGTAATCCATATTTACCAGATCTCCAGAATTAAAGACCCTGCAGCAGGTGTAGTTTAGTCTCATACCCAGGACACCCCTTTCTGTGAAGTCTTAACTCTTGGCAGGTAATGCAATCAACTTATTGTGAGACTCGTCTTTGAGCGGATTGCTTCATCAGAATGTTAACAGCAAGAATGTTTAAACTGAAAGAATATTTTATCATCCTGTTTTTGGAAACAATACGTGGAATTGCAGATGATTTGGGGGCCAAACTAAGAAAGACCTATAGCCATTATGATTCTACGTAGACATCCGGCAGTACAATAAACTCGATACATTCTTTTCTCAAGTGACTTTAAGCGTATCCACATATTTATATATAAATATGTATGATTTTAAATGAAGGCACGTTCTTTCTCGGGTGGGTTACAGATTTTTTACAATTCCTAGTACTTACCACTGTTTTTACTAAGAAACAACTGCGCAGTTGTTTCTAACGTAAACACTATGATAAACACCATTTTTTAATAACTCTTACCTCATCATTGTTATTATGCCGCGCCAAAAACTAAATACCTTGCTATTACGCGGTCTCCAAAAATAAACTGTAGTCACCTCATATCGCCCACAACAATATCTATTTACGAAGCGGAAAATATTGTTTCAACAACTAATTAAAACTCTTACCCTTCACTTTCTTTATATATGCTTTATAGAGTGTTCCAGGTGACTTATCAATTTTGTATACAACCTCCACTCTTAGAACCTCCAGCGATTTGATCCTGATATTTATCATCGTCAATCAGTATTAATTATTCTTTGATCGGCCGAACTATCAATTTTTACTATTGTACTGATTTACTAACAAATCCAAATATTCTTTGAATTTGGTGGATGATCCAAATATTTAATAAGTTTTGTTCTACTATTAATGTGCACAAACTTGTCTGTAATTTTTAGTGCAAAAATGTTCCCTCATTCCCACGTTTTTTTTCGTATATTATCAAAATGGTCCTGATATATATGTATTGATGAAGGCTGACCCTTATTAAAGGCGTCATTATATGTATTGATCAAGTCATGACCTATCCAAAACATAATAGGATCCCAAGGTTTTTACAAGGGTTATACACACTAATGTTGAAAATGAAAAAAAAAAGCATTTTAAAATCCAATGTAAAAAACCATGACATTTTTATGTGAATATTATTTCAACCATCCAAATTATTGATATAATTTAGACAACGATAAAGTGTTAATCAGACTTCTTCAACGCTTTTTAAACAACAATAACATGCTATCTGGTATTTCTTAAAGAGTAGCTCTTATTATTCATTAGCATCGAATGCTTTTATTTTTTTTTGACAAAGACGGTGCTTGCAATTCTTCTGTTTTTGTCAGTCTTGTGGTTTTCAATTTTTGGAGAGTAATATTTTATTGCCCGTGGAGTAATGGTTATCGTCGTAGGAAATGGACACGGCAACACGAGTTCAAACCCTGGACGAGACTAATTGCATTTCACATAGAACTAATACCCTTGAAGAAGTTTTGAATCCAATTATTCTCCCTCCACCTATGGGTAAATAGTAGGGCAGACTGTGTTCTTCAGCATTGGTGAGGCAACATGTCTAACAGAAGGAAAACTCACAATTCAAACCTGTTAAACTCCGCTTAAAAATTGACCTTGTGTCATATCCTGCCCGACAAGAGGGGTTGGTAAATATGAATATTTTATTTTTCTGCGAGAGACAATCGGTTTATTCGTTAGTAGTTGCTTACAAAATATATTTAGAAAAGCCGTTTCTAGATATAAATTAATCAAGAAACTAAGCACATTTCAATACGTTGTCAAATTTGAACAATTATCTGATTGAACTTCTTCAAATTCATTCTTTGATCCGAAGTTTTCTTTTCGTTTCTCAAGAATCCTGAAACCCACGCTTTATAAATATTGGCTTGTTATAATATTTAAAAATAGTTAAATTCAGCAATTTCATAAATGACTAGATACATAATTTTTTTCTAAACAAAAGCCTATATATTCGTTATCATCTAAACGTGCGAACAGCATAAAATCTCTACAGTCCGTACAGGTTACTGCAGTTTGTGCGTCCTAAATACCGCATCCAGTTTTCACATCGAACTGTTTGTTTGTTTGTTTTTTTTTTTTTCTGGTCGTCTAACACTGGAGTGTTTATATGTTGGAGTACTCTATTGCTGTAAAATATACTAAAACCTTTAAAATCGTCCCTTCATATAATTGTCAACGAGAAAAAGAAAAAGGTAAAAAGTTTTAAAACGCGGTCAATAATAGAGGTAAAAAATGAATAAAAAGACGTACATTTAAATACACCTATGAATCAATTCTCTGACGATTAAACATATTCCGTTCGGTGGAAATTAAGATATATGCCTCACTATATCGTACCACTCAATATATAAACACGTTTCTCAACAGTAATGTTAGTCGAGCAGGTAAATGGATTTATTTTATTCTTTCCTGTGAATAAACGGTATTTTTGAAGGTTACAAAATGACAAGGTTAACGACCTTGACACACATTGCACTTTGAATACCCCATAATTGTCTCATCTTCCACCTGATCAACGCTAACAAAGATGCCTGTGTTCAATGGCATATAAACCGGCTGATTATATTTACCGTATACTTCGCCTAAGATACCTCATAGAAATTTTGTCGCAATGAATGCACCGTTGTGTACAGTGTTAAAAACTGCTTGCCCTCCATCAGCTTTCCCCGTTTATGGAGGTGCTTCAAGTGTAATTAAAAAATTGACCCTTGCTATTTTAGACGAGAGGACAGGTGCTGTTTGAAGGGCTGTCCCCAGAAGGTATGTTCTTAAATATATCGACTAGAACCGAAGCTCGCGCATAATTTCCCAACTACATTTATAATCACCACAACTGGTTCAATACAAGATAAAAACTTTTTGGAAGAAACGACTTCCAACTATTGTAATCAGTATTTGCCGTTTTAATTTTTTAGTTGCAGCAAAAGAAATGAATATTGTCAAAAGAAAGGTTGGTTTCATTTTAGCATAGAGGGCATTTTTAAAAAGATTTTGGTTTTTTTGCTTCATTTTAGTTTTTTTTTTTTGGTGGGGTATAGATCAACGTTGTTTTTAGCATAATTTAATTGATGGTCTTTTCTCATTATATAAAAAACATATACACCATCAACCCCTTAAACTATTCTAGTTGTTTGGATTTATACAACTTCTAGTTTTCCAATGGAAAGTAACTTCGCACTAGATCTTCTTTGTTGACTTTATTGTAAACGCTAATAACTTGAATAGAATAATTTTCACGTCTTCTGTTTTTGTTTTCTTTTGATGTTTTTAGACAAGATCAAATAAAACATTTCTTGCTTTGGCATACCTAGCAATAGAAAAAATCTTACTTTTTGTCGTCAGGGTAAAAGAGCTAGAAACAAAATTTTTAAATACCTTACATTACAGGGGGATTTTAGAATATTTTACAAAGCACTGTTGGCAAAGAAACCGAGAAACGTTACACCTTAGATTAACGGGAGCTCCAAAACTGAATTCATCATCGAATCTATGCAAAATAACTTTTGATAATTTGTTACTTATCCTAACATTAATTCTGATTGAAACTTATGCTGTGCCAAAACTCTTTTCTAGTTATATCTTGTTTGTTCTTTACCCTTTCACTAAATTTAACAAGTCCAAAGAATTTTCTCCGTGTTGGTTTGATTTCTCACCCCACTATTAAGCTTCTTTATACAGCTAGTTCCTCGTCAAGCAGTTTGCATCAATCCTTCGAGGTTTAGTCATCATAACCAATTTATATCTATTTTTTGTCAGTAATATACGAAATATTGTCGCATTCATATTAGCAATGGCAAAATTACCCGTGTCCCTATGATCTGTGCAACCAATTTCAGGTCCCCTTTCTTTTGTTTTTCTCTGCGAAATTACCAAAGGAGATGAAGACTCAAAATCCAGTTTGAACACTGGAAGAGAAAGCCGTTTCCTTCGTTGAACAAACTGGCATTTACCAATTCTTTGTGATAGTCAGGCATAATGCAGAGTCGGAATTCCTCTAGGCACTCATCTGAGAACAGTAGTGCGCTAACAAAAGTCTTTCAATCCCCTCGGCATTTTCTTTTACAAGTCGCATCAGACAATTACCTTGACCACACCCAAACTAATCGAAGTATTGTCTCCACCTTAAGTGAATTGGCGTATACAACAGTGCAGAATGAACGAATCTTCCTTCCCTCAATTAAGTAGTTCGTTTATAGATTCTTATTCTTCTTACAGCTTCCCAAAGCTTATCTATCAAAATATAAAATTATATTCATCAAACTTGTCATCCTTTTCCATTTATTTTACGAACAGAACACATTTTTCATTATGTTAAAAAGTGCAAAATTTGAATGGATTATAGTGTCCCATGCTCTATAGAGGGTTTAGGCTTTGTATACGAGTCATGTCAATTGAGAAAGTTAATTAGTCTAATTCGGTCTGTTTGCCTGATTTCGTCATATGTAATCTCCATCGAAACAAAGCATGAATCATTCAACTGAAGAGAAACCAACACAGCCATATCTAACGTATACACAAACATATCAGAAGAAAGTGCTTTGTAGCTTCAATGTTAACATTTTGTTTCATGTTTTTATTAAAAAGACCTGTGAAGCATAAAATGGCAGTTATTTTAAGCTTTGAATAGTCAAAGCATGAATTAAGCCATGACTTGAAGTACATTTAGGGAAGTTGATAAAATTGTCTTTTTTCGGTTAAAATATGTATGCATTAGATCAGAAACAGTAAGAGAGAAATATGAATATACACAATTGATATTTTTCTGTTTTATATATGGGTCAGGTATTTTGGGCTTTTTAGAAAATATCACGGGATATAAATCATTTCAAGCTGTTCATAGATTTTTTTCTTAAATTTATCCTACAAGATATTTCGAATATATATCTTGTCCCCTATCAAGTAACGAGTTCTTTTGTAAATGGTAAGCAAATGGTACCGTCGCGTACCCATAGAGCAGTTCTCAAAAAGCCAGTGATCGAAATAAGGACCTGTTGAAAAAGTACCACATCTCTTCCAATGAGCTCGATATCGGTGATATCCATCTAAGGAGTGACAGACCGGATCATGTTATCCATCTGAGGCAAAAGATGGGTTGGGGTGTTCTCTGAATCCAAATATGAACACCAGTTTCGGGATTCAGCTTTCTTTCTCCTTTGGTGGCCTGGATACAAGGAGTAAAACATTCCTGAGAACGGGGAACGAATAAAGTATACTAGAAGAGGCAGATCCAAAAAGAACGAAAAAGCCAAACTATACGTTGTGTCTATTATCCATTTCACCAAGAATCCATGACTTCAGGGAATAAACAGAGTATAAATCAACGAGGTTCTAACGCTTAAGATGAGTTGTATTTTTGTTTTCCGCCCCAGGCCAACATTGAACCATCTCCGATATATCAGTCGTCAGTGACGACGCTACAAAATGCTCAGTATCTATTTTATAAATGTGCAATTCGAGAAAAAACAGGGTTGAATCAACGAGTCCGTTACTTGAGATTCATAACCTAAAATTGTATCGTATGTTTTTGTAAATTGTTTAGGTAGGAAATTATGTAAAATATACCACTTTAATCATGATCGTAGTCGCGGCTAGTGTAAAGGTTGTAGTCAAAGGAAATGAAATCGACAATCCGAATTTACATCTTTGACGTTGCTGTTTTTAGTTCGTGTTAATTCTTTTGGTAAATGTATGAATATCAGTTTCCCAGGTGTGGAGAAAATAACAGAGCAGACTGGGGTATTTTGCCTTGTTTATGTAATTCTTCTAGCTGACGTAAAACTTTGAATTTAAACCTGCCTTACTCCGCACAAAAATTGAACTTAACACACCATGCTTGTAGCGTAGGAGTTAAGTAAATGCATGTATGTATATATCATATACTCATGTATTTTCTCTACAATCTTGGCGTGCCTCGTGAGATACAAAAAGCCATCTGCATATCAGGTATTTGCTTTTTTTCATTTTAAAGACATTCAAAGGAGGACAAATATAAATTAATTATAATGAACTTAATTCCAACGCATTATAATAAGTTGATGTAAGCGTTTCTAACAGCAAAATTCTTAAAATGTTTAAGAAAACTAAAAGTCTCTTTAAATTTTGAGCAGCTGTTTATTGGTTGTCAATTCATTCAAGTGTGCAATGTCGTCTGCACCCCGAGGAAAATTCATCTAGAGGAAAACAGTATCCATGCGAACATACGGAAACAAACATCAGATATCGTCTAAATACTTTCTTTTCTACCTCAAGAAAGAATTGTCAGAGTTAGACCGTATTCAATGGCGATGAAAAATCGATTCATTAGATGATTCCAAAAATAAACGATCGCCAGAACCAATCCAGCTTTCAATATCTCAATATAAATGCAATCAAGAATTTTTTTTTTTTGTATTTGGCGAAATTTAGGTATAAATGAATAGTTATCTTGATTTGTAGAAATATTGAACAAACTGTTACTGTATAAATGTACACTGAGCAACTGGCTTGTTTGATTAACCTATTGAAAAAAAAAAAAGGAAAATAAAAATAAAACGCTTTTTTAGACGGTGATGACACCGAAGATTATTTTCCAACCTTGTTCTACTCCTGATTTAGTTAGTCTGCGGTTGCATTGAAATTTGGATGCTGAAACCGCGTTGATATATCTGCTAAATAAAAAGCAGAATCTTTATTTTATGATCCTCAGATTTTAAGGTAATAGGAAACTTGAGACATATTTTGAAGCTTTAACCAAGAAATTATAAAGCAGATTCTAAAAAAAAAAAAATAGAAAATTTCACATTAACTAAATAGCTATCTATAATACTTCTTTTTACGATAATTAATGTTTTGACTAGTATTACCTTTCATGTTCTTACTTATTGCTGATTTTATTGCAACTCATTCTATTACATGCGTTTAATTTTAAGCATAAATACACAAGCTCTGACGGTAGAGCATAGAATACGCTGCCTGAAGCAGAGGTGTGTCCCCCACCAAACTGGAAAAGGAAACGCCCAGAATATGATGAGGTTTCAGTTCTTGAGTTCAGGGGAGTACTTCTTCATTATCATTACTCTCTGGCCTTGACAGGTCGTAACTTATAGTGTTTAATAGATCTGTTTAGAAAATATACATATTCCATAGGACCGTGCGCAAGAAACTTTAATTCCTAACCTCTTGGCATAAAATAATTAGTCGGGTTGATATCCTATTAAAATCAGTCACACGTACATGTATGGATTCTTGCAGAACATAGATAATACATTTTAGAATTCTCTACTGAGAAAATATGCCAGATATATGAAATGTTTAGATATATCTCTTTTTGTGATGAAAATTCTGTCTTATACAAATCGACGAATAAAATCATTCTTGCAAACCATTATACGAGTATATACAAAAATAAAGAAATTTTGGAAATATCTTTACTACCAATTACTTACTCCATATATAATGTACCGTCCATGAATAAGAAAACCATGACATTTAACAAAAAGGCAAATTTTCTTCGAAACTAATCTTACAAAGACTTTTTTTATGTAGGGATTATACAATACAAACATTAATAGCAATTTTTCGTAATCAAATAATTCAGTGTCGAAAACTTCTAACAAAAAATTACACTGAGGTTTTCATATGAGACCAAGCAAAGCTGAATGATATGCTCTATATATTCTTATGTTTGTTAAAAATTTTCAGTACTGTAGTGTTTGGTATTAGATAATACATCATAGGATGAAACAATGTTTGTAAATCGATTCAATGTTGTCAATTTACTTAGCTGAAACTTTGTGAACAAATTACACGAGGGAATTATTAAGAGTGGTGAAGGTTTGTTGTAGAACCATCCACATTTTTTGGTTAGCTTATTGCAGAAATATGGTGTAAAATGTCCGATGGATTTTCTCAGACATCATTGTTCAGTCTGTGAATTAGGCTTTTCCTCCAGCAACAAGACAGAAGAAAACGATCCATAGTTTTCTCCAAAAGGATGTGGAAAGCTTACAAACTCATCCTTGATTTAAACTTGACTCGTTGACTTCATTTCTATCTACCTCATGCCGGCATCCAAATTGTTCGTTGACAAATAAAATCCTGTTAAATATAGTTTTTAAAGAAATGTCTTTTTCGTTGATATTTCTATGAATGTGCAGTATATATATATATATATATATATATATATATATATATATATACACGCATTTGTTAGTGATCGCATGCCATAGATATGCCTATATCTGGGTATCTGCTTATAATCCTTTACAATTATCAAACATAATTTCTTAACGATTCTTTAATAATCGTAGATCTTTATCTAATTTTATATTAAACACATAACAATTATGATAAATAGAAATAAAAGATTATGATAAAGCCAATAGGCTGAAACTAATATTTTCTGTAATAATAATGTTGCCATATATTGTTTATTAATACAAATCAAATAATTTCAAATAACTTTTGATTTCGAAATTTTGCTCCCCACAAAAAGAACCCAAAGACAAAACAATGAAATCAAACTATGCCAAGTTGAGAGAGAGAGAGAGAGTGAGTGAGTGTACTTCTAAAAAATCCGATATGATAGATAATTTTTCGATTTCAAACCTGTTAAACTCCATTCAAAAATTGACCTAGTATCATATCCTACACGTGCGGAGGGGTTGGTAAATAAATACAACTCTCGTGGAATTGGTCAGTGTAAGGCTTATAAACAAATAGTCTTGTTAAATATCCAAGAAAAAGTCTATTTCTAAAGTTCTCATGTTTGCAAATATATATTAAACTATTTGAACAACTGTAAAAAATAGAGCTCTGACCTAAGGATGGCTGATGAGACTGAAATGTAGGCCTATATATAATACATCAAATTAATATTTCGTTTTTCTTTTATTTATCCCCCAAATTCATTAATATATGTATGCATGCATGTGTGTGTTTTGAACAGTAGTCTACTATACATCACAGTGAGATTTTTATTTGTATTTATTTATATCTGTTCATTGTTGATGAACATTTTTAATAATCTAGATTCTTTATCTAATGAAGATAGGAATGTGAATAAGAATTCTTCACTCTTTTTTTAAAGAGAAGGATCACTACAATATTGAACTGCCATTACAATGGGACCTCAATGAATTCAATGGCCATCTTATATATATATAGATATATATTCCAAGATGAATTGGTCCACTAAAACGTATTTTTTTAAGATTATTTATTTCAATCTTGCATATGTGTATCCAGCTTGTTGCTTTCGTCAGAGAACATATGTGGCACAAGGCTACATGAATGGGGGACCAAATGAGGGTCGAACTCACTCATGTAGGTTTGTTTCACCAATTGGGATACATAGCTCGATGAATCTTCATTCATACGTACATACACTCTCGTCGTTTCTGTACAGCCGCGCACGTTCCCGCATCCACATTGTTATGATAAATGAAGCCGATGTGAATCTCGGTTTAAAAATCGACTTGACAGATGGAGAATAATTTTCGCTGGTTCGTCGCCAACAGGGTTAAACAATGCAAACATCAATTATATTAATAATTGCTTTCCTTTTATGCAACAAACTTGGCCTTCCTTCTTACACAGAAATCATCTCCCTTGCCTGATGGCTTTCGAATTCCAGACATGCTGCCTGCCGACCCATATTAACCGGTGTCAGAGTTTAAATAGTCATTCCGACAAACGACTTAATTGCAATCACTGCATCAGCCTGCTATTGTTTTGCATTGACAACTTGGGCGGTTTGCTCTTTTAACGATAATGTTAAGAATTGACATACATGGATTAGTTTGTTTATCAGAGTGTGCATCTACAATGTAATCAGATATCACTTGACGCAGCTTGCGTTTGTATCGATGGAGCTCATATTTCAGCGATTTTAAGTTAGTGAATATATATTGCCCTTTCGTAATATCTGTATAATGTAATACGTGTCTTCGGGAGCATGAATTTTAAGAAATGTTGATAGATGCATAAGATATGTTTAGATAAACGTTTATTTGTATAAAAAAAATTAGACGTTTTGTTTATAAAGTTTTCTAAATTGTTTTTGGTTGTCTGACCTAATTTTTAATACGGTAAATATGCTCTTTCGATATGACTTAGATTACACTGACTATATATCCTACAGCGAATCAAGACACCCTCCCAAAGGAATGTCCAGTGTATAACTAAACTATCTGGTCGTAAGGTTTCGGTTTTTGGAGTTCTGGGTAGTGTTTTGTACTCCTTTCATTGGGTTTACCTATCCCTAAGTTAAAGTACTTAATAGGGTCTCATCTATTTGTCTAATAGATATTTTTGCTTATTATTTCTATTAGGTAGGATTGTTTAATCCTATGTATGTGTGCAAAAAATCTAAGACTACACAAACGATGTAAGTATAAACATACAATGTACGTAATATCCTAATCTCTTGTCCTAAAAAACAGATAAATTGACATGACGTTTTATGAATCAATCAATAATATATTACAAGATGGAAGTCATTCCAAGAAAAGTAGATATACTTCAAAATAAAAAAGAATTCAAATCCCTCAACTTTATCCCTTGTAGATTCAACCTGGTCCATGAAAAGATTATTTCCAATAATCATTTATATGAGAATGGTTAGCTTCTGAAAATAATACTAATTTGGTCGATTTTTACATAGATATGAGAACATATTATGGCACCAAAGGGATATAGACATTCACTACTGCAAGTCCATTTAACACGTCGACAAATTAATCCATCTCTAGCTTAAATTTGAACAAAACAATTCTACAACACATATATTTTACGATAATATTTTTCATTATCATTCCACAGTGAAAAATGTTTCATGCAGATCGACATTATTGATTAACCCTCGACTATATAATTAAGATTAAAATTGCCAAGTAATCGATTACAGCGAAAATGGTTGTAAATTTAGTAAGAAATGGTAGTGCTCAATGCACACAAATATAAGGTAAGTATCAGAAAATAAAAAGTGACAAAAGATTAACTTGCAATTCCTACACCACGTGAGATTTATTGGACAAACCTTTCTTTAATGATTGGTTTTATGAAACCCGGGGTTTGGTTTCTTTGTTTAATGGTACGACAGCCTTCATGGGTTAATTAAGGCCAAAAATCATCCTTCCGGGACAATAGTTGTATCATTTAAATTATAGCTGGGGTATAACGTGGTTCCTAACTTTCTCAAGGGAGGTGCCCGTGGTGTAATCGTTATCGTCGCAGGGATTGGATACGGCGACACGAGTTCAAATCCTGGACTGACTGCATTTCACATTGCACTAATACCCTTGGGAAAGGTATGAATCCAAGTATTCTCCCTCCAGCTATGGGTAAATATTAGGGCAGACAAGGTTCTTCAGCCAACTAGTCTAGGAGAAGGAAAACTCTTAATTCAAACCTGTTATACTCCGCTTAAAAAATTGACCTTGTGTCATATCCTGCCCAAGCGGAGGGGTTGGGTAAATATAACTTTCTCAAGGGTATTAGTCTGAAAAAGAAGGCAGTAGAGCAACTGGAGTTCAAATATGCTTACTACGCTGTCGTGGTATTGCATGTTCATTACTACGGCCCTTCTTCTCCTAAGCTCAGAGTTGTTAGTTATTAACTCATAAATCGTAGGTAGTAAGTGATGGCTGCAGAATAACCTTTTTTCATGCATTTATATGGCTGTTCAAACGTATATAAGAATGTATTTGTTGGTACTGAATAATTCTTAAGCATTTACGTAACGCCTTAATTGCCATAGATCGAAATGCTATCAAAATTATCCGGTATAAGAGGTAACTAATCATCGTGAAATATTAAGCCCTTCTTCATTAAAAATAATTGAAATACGATATTCTTTGATATTTTGTTCGATCTCACTGAAAAAGAAACAAGAATTCAAAAGCCTGTTTCTTTTAATGAGATTATGATTCATGATAATTATCATAAAAAATTCTTTCGGTATCTTCTATGAAATAAACTTACTTTTATTGGATGAATTATATTATCACTTCCACATGTGTGTATATATATATATATATATATATATCTTTTTGTAGGTACAGAAATTAAATATTGTTTTCAAAAGCGTGTGCATGGTGTTAAGTCTTAAAATCATAAAAAACGATTTAAAATCCTTAGAAAAGTTCCCCTTGTTTCGGTCACTTCTCATCTGAAAATTTTCAGTGGTAATCGATTTCATACTAGAGGAAATATATATGGGATGGTAACCTAAGGTTTTCCAGGATGTAGGGAAAGAAAACACAAAAACATTTTCCGTAAAGTTGTAACGGGTAGTGTTGTTTTCTTCTGCAAGTCCGAGAGGATTATTAAAAAGCAAAGCAGTGTAGAACTGCTTCTAGATACACAATTCTAGTCTGTATTTTTTATAAGTAATGCTTCCTTAAACAAAGGAGGTTCAGTAAGCGTAACAGTTATTATAGAGAGAGAGAGAGAGAGAGACTCCGGTAAATAGCTATTGAATTTGAGAGTCTATATTAAAATATGTAATCGCAACTAAAACATCAAGATCTAACACATTGTGTTCTCCATAGCTTTAAAACCAAGTTGTTAGTGATGCATTGTTTCAAGTTGTTAGACACATTGCAAAAAGAACAGTAAAGAATTGACAATAAGAGAACAATGTTTTAGCAGATTCAATTATAGCAATTTTTCTATTTCGATTCGATTATTATCTAACGAGCACTTGACCTGAAATAGATTTGAGCCGATCTGGCAAGCTAATTGCATTAATTCAATTAGCAAAGCTGTAAATTGGCCATATGAATACCGCAACGCTTATTAACACTTCATAATAATTTAAGTGTATAATTTATTAAAAATCACTAAGAATTTTACTTGTGGGGCCCTACGAACATCAGAAAATTATCATCGTTTTATTTTGATTTTCAAAAAAACTAAGAGAATAACCTAAAACATTTCCTGATGAAAATTCTGTAATATTTGTGCTTAGAAAATCAAGCAGTCGCTAAACTGTATAATGTAATATAATAATTTTACATTATTCTGATTTATATCTTCATATGTTTGTTTAAGAATTACTTGATGTATAAATAATCCATATGCGATATAACCAATTATAGTTAGGTTTATCTTTACCAAAATATAAAATTATCATAAATCATTAAATGGAAAGATACATTTGCAAGTAAAAGTATTAACGTTGAGATAGACTTACTAGTAGTTTTTGGTGTCTGTTTGTTGGACGTAATTCCACTCCTATGCACATCACAACTAGATGAACTCATATAGATAAATGCATTATAATCTGGAAAACTAATCAGAATTTTTCAAAGACATCTTTACATTTCACTTTAATTTTTTTAAGTCGCTTTTATTATCCTCTTACATTTTATCAAGGCTAAGTATTGCATATGAAATTTTCTTTGGTTAAAGATAATATATACACAGATAAAACAAACTTACCAATTTGACGGTGTATAAGATGCACCCTAATTTCAGCAGGCCAATCAATAACAAAGTACTTATATTTAACGTGATGAAATTAATTTAATGAATATTACTAATGATAACACTTAACCTGCATAATAGCCTTTTAAATAATAATAGGTATGTAAAAGTTACTCTAAAGTCTAAACAAATAGGAGTTGTTAGATAGCTAATTTCGCCCGACTATACTGATTTTTAAACCTACGTGAGGCATGTTTTAAAATTTTAATTTTAATGTTAAAAGAGGTATTTTAAAAGATTTATATTTTTAAAAAGTGCAACTTATATGCCGTCAAATACGGTAAATGCACTCGAATAATTTATTGTAGAACAGATTTAAGATCTAAAATCGTAAATCTGTGTTTGAAGGACTAAGGCGGAATTAATATTACACACACAAGTTTGCGAGAGGATCAACCACTAGAAGCTCAGTAGAGAGGTTCTACCCCGTTTTATTCTGATATACCTCTGGGTTTGGGGGCATATATTACTGTAACTTACCTATTTAAATATGTGTTTGCTATATAAGACGTAACACACATTTTCTTTATTCGTGTAAGAAGAGCCACAATTTTTGGATGACTTGATATCCCCTCACGCTAAAGAAACTGAGAGTATCCATGTTTTGAATTCAGAATCAGTCCCCCTTTTCTCAGCAATCGGTAAAATATATATATATATATACACTGTTCCCATGACTTTACATAAGCCTTACCCACGTGCAAATGAATGCACTTTAATTCAGTTGAAGAGTTAAAGAACTGAAGCAGTATATTTGTGGTTGTCTTTCTTTAAACAATACCATTTATAAAAAGTGTCACGCTAGGATGTATCACTAAACTCTGCTACCAGCATTGATATGCAACATTGTAAAACGTGTGCTCCTGGGAACAGAATATATATTAGAAAATTATATCAGAGCAAAGTATCAGTGTGTGAGCACAAAAAGATACGGACAAAGATTTTGAATTAGAAAATAAGAATAAATAAATGAATGGCAAAGACAAGAAACTTTTGAAATTTATATTTGGTCACTACTGGCCCAGAATGACATTCATGGGTCACTCACTGCGGAGGAAATACAATATTGAAGGTGTCTGTATTGCATATTACTGATACCAATCAAGTACATGCTCAATGATTAACATTACTAAAATCATTTGCCCAAACCAAATAAGAATGGATAGGATAATTTAGATATGTCTTGGATGTTAAGTATTCATGTTTTTTTGTCAAAGTATGACCCTAGCAGAATAAAATAAGAATATGCCTTGGACTAATCCAAAATATAAAACAAAACGATATAGCTGGTTAACGAATATTTTGTATTTTTATTCAAAATTTGCAAATGCTTTACTTTGAAAAATAATGGCGTTTGTGTTCAAAATTAAAATGCAAACATTTTTAAAAATTTACTTGGAAGTTCCAGTAATTTTTTAAAGAGAGATTTGTTACATTATCAAGGAGTATAGACTGTTCATGTTTTGTCCTCAAACCCTGACCGTAGCAGAATGAAATAAGACTAAATGAATTAAAACTTAAGAATTTTAAAGTTTTAGTTTTTGTGGCCGTTGAAGTGCATTATTCCTGGGAAGAATATAGACCACATCTGTAACAGGAATATAGATAATAATCAACCCCTTGGTCTGGCATCAACACAATATACTACCCATGGAAAATACCAAGTTCAAATATTTGAGTGTCATGATCGGCAGGTGATCCCTCGATAAACAACAGGAACCAAGTGGACATCATGCAAATGCTGCCTTTCAAACTGCAGGTACACTTACAATGACTAAATCAACATATCCATCTGAGTGATACCAACAGAAAAATGGAAAAGAGAGTATGGCAAAAATGAAATCCATTGTTATATGAGCAATCCAGGATAAACAGGACATAGAAAAAAAAGAAATTTCAGTAGAATCTGCTTGCTTTAATGGAACAATCCGAGGCCTCAATGACCGATCTTGAATGATTTTTGAAAAAAGATGGTTTTCTGACCATGAGATATTAGAAAAATGTGAACATGAAAGTTATGAATAATATGAATTGATGCACTAAATACTGAAAACCGAGATACTAAAGATTCCAGCACCAAAAAACATGTTAACACAAGGCAAAATAAATGTAAATTTGACAACGAAAATCGTGACTGAAAAGAAGACTGCGTTACCATCCTCCGGGACCAAGACTAGAAAGTAGATAAGGAAGAAACCGAAAAGATGAATAAATTAATATACAAAAGGGTAACATCACTGAACTAAACTAGATAATATATGCTGGAGTGAAACTAGTATGTGATATAATCAGTATTCCACAAGGGAATCTTAACAAAAATACAAAACCTGAGTGTAAAATTTGATTAAAATAACTGGTAAAGAAACAAGAGAACTTGCAAAGGATGGAATACCACACGATGATATATTTTGATGAAAAAATAAATGGTGATTGCGGAATACACCAGGAAAGTTTCACAAAAAATCTTAAATTAAGTAGAATAATGGCAAAAGAAGGAAGACTCAAAAGTAACCATGAAAGGATCTAACAGAAAAGGACGTAAAAATAACAAGAAAATTCCTTCATTTATGAATGCAGGAAAATAAACAAGCAACTAGTAGGGAAGAAAATGAAACAACTTTGGAATGAAATATAGAAATGGAAGGAAGATAGTTTAGCCAGTAGGATAACAACATGAATATATAACCATATTTACCAACCCCTCCGCTCGGACAGGATATGACACAAGGTCAATTTTTTTAAGCGGAGTTTAACAAGTTTGAATTCAGTGTTTTCCTTCACCTAGACTAGTTGCCTCAACAAGGCTGAAGAACCTAGTCTGTCCTATTATTTACCCATAGCTGGAGGGAGAGTTATTGGATTCATACCATGGGTATTAGCGCTATGTGAAATGCAATCAGTCTCGTCCAGAACTTGAACTCGTGTCGCCGTGTCCATTCCCTACGACGATAACCATTACACCACGGCACCTCCATGAAGAATGTATAACAGGGACTCGATTAAGGACTTTAAGCAGGCATTGCTCTAGACTCATACAGAGTAATATTCGAGGAGACAAAAACGAGGGAAAAATGGAGTCATTGCATGGATTGACCACAAAAAACTTATGATAAAGTCCCGGAACTTTTGATAATTGATTATCTGAAAATGTATAAAATATACGACGAAGTCCTAAAATTCGTCAAGAAGGCTACACAAAACTGGAATTAACGGCAGAAGTAAAAACTTGAGCAGTGACGAAATTTCTAAGCAGCATGTTTCGACCAGGTTAGATCTCGACAAAACTATTGCTAATAGCAGTTATGCCTCTCAATTGCATACTTAGCATGTGCAATGGTAGCTGCAAATTTACAAAATTGTAAGTTCAATTAGTTTTTGAAGTGAACATCAAGCTGTTTGCAAAAAAGTGAATATTGATACAACCAAAAAGAATATACAGCTAAAGATATAGGAAAGGAATTTGGCAGAGAAAAAATGTGCCAAATGGAAAAAAACGGTAGAAAAGGAGAAATAATAAGATCATTGGAAGCGGACCTCATCAAATAAGCAGGGACGAAAGAAAAGGAGAAATAATAAGATCATTGGAAGCGGACCTCATCAAATAAGCAGGGACGAAAGAAAAGGAGAAATAATAAGATCATTGGAAGCGGACCTCATCAAATAAGCAGGGACGAAAGAAAAGGAGAAATAATAAGATCATTGGAAGCGGACCTCATCAAATAAGCAGGGACGAAAGAAAGATTAGAACGGAGTATCTTAGACGAACGAGAAAGCTTCTCGAAACCAATCTCAGCAGCAAATATTTCAAAGGAATTTACACCGGGACAGTCTTTCTTCTAAGATTACGAGGACTATCCTTGAAACGGACAATGGAAGAACTCAGACAAATGTTCTAGAGAAGAAAAGCTGGTGACTATGCAATAAAGCTTTACATCTCAGAAATGACATAGACTACATGTGCCAAGAAAAAAAAGAGGAAGGGGACTCTCTAGCATTGAAGATAGCATGAATGCAAGAACTTGAGGATAACATTAAAAAAGAGCAAAGGATGACTATTTATAAAGGCATGTAACAGCAGTGAAAATATAAGAACAACCCAAACTAGCAAGTGAAAATTAAGAGACAAAGAGCTCTCTGAATATTTCAAGAAACTGACTGGGGAAATTATATACGAGGAGACCTGGACATGGCTACGAAAGAGAAAACTTTAGAAAGAAAGTGAATCTCTTCTATTAGGAGCACAAAACACCACCACAAGAACCAATCGTATTACAATGAAAATAGATAATACGCAACAGAATAGTAAGTGTAGTTTATGTAGTGATTAAGTCGAAATGTTTAATTACATAGGAAACAAATACATCAGATAACACAATAGGAGTCATCATCATGTCGTGCCGCGAGCACGGACATCCCTGACCCTCTCTCTCCACTTCTCCCTATCGTTCATCGCCTCTGGCAGTTCTTCAGGGCTACATCCCGTATCCTCACATAGCTGCTGTATGCATGTTCGAGCTGGTCGTCTTGCTTTTGCTCGGCCATATGAGGGGGTTCATAGGAATGCATCATTTATGAGCTCGTCCATGCTTCTCCAGCAGTGTCCTGCATGTCTGGTTCGTCTAACTTGGATAGTTTTCGTGATGGGAGGCAGATGGCCGTATAGTTTGTGCTTTGTGGGGTGTTGCCGCCAGGACTTGTTTAATATTGCTCGCAACATTCTTGCGTAATTGCCGTCTAGCTTCTTCTCCAGCCGTTTAAGTAAGTGTCCAAGTGGTGCACCCATACAGTAGTATCGACCCAGACGATGCCTGGAAGAAACCGCGTTTTATTTTATCGGTCAGTTCTGATTTCCATATGGTCGATAGCTTATCGATAGCTGTCCATACAAGACTAGAGATGTCAGGATGGAGAAATTGGTCAACAGGGAATTGTGGGAGAAAGTAAAATTTGACATTACTGCCAATTAGTATTTGCAAAAATAAGAATCCGTCCTACAGTATGACATGTATAAAATTCTATGGGATTTTTAAATACAATGTAATCACCTAACGCCGGTCAGAAGACAACCAGAAAAAAATTGCCATCTAGTGGATTTTACCGTTCCCGTGTGACAGAGAGCGAAATGATAGTTCTCCGGCAAGGTCCAAGTATTTAAGAATGTTGTAGATCATGTGGATTATGCTGATACCTACCTATTGGAATTGGTACACTTGGAACGGTCCATAAAGGCTTAGAAAGGGAACTAGAATAATTGGAAATGAGAGAAAGAATCAAGACCATTCAGACTATAAGATTATTAAGATCAGCTAAAACACATAGAATCGTGTAAACCAACAGATATTTGTTGTGACTCAGGCTCAAGTGAAAGACTATCAGCTAACGCTCGTATGAAAACTCCCAAGAAATTATAAAGCAAATCCTGAAAACTAGCACAAAAAAGAGTACTACACTAGGCCCGATGAATCAGGAAATATGATCCACTAAAGAATTGTGCAAGAAACTAAGATTTAAGAATGTTAAAAAATATATGAACAAACCAGAATCTGTGTCCGAAAATGAGAGGCATGAAATCCCCTCAGAATGAGATTCAAGCTGATCACCTGCTCCGAGACAGAAGACCAGACCTAGTATTAACCACCGCAAAAAAAAGGAATTTGTCACATGGTGGATGACATTTCAGTAACACACTTAATGAAAAGGAAGGAAGGCGAAAAGATTGACAAATACTGGGACCTTGCCAGAGAGCCTTAAACACTTTGGAATATGTAGTTGTGCTTTAAATAGTCCACAATACTTGGAGAAAAACTGGTGGAAAACGATATCAGATAGAATCGACACATGCAGCCCATAGATATCAAAGCAAAAATAGTTAATAAGTGGAAGAATAGCAAGAGTAGGTTGTGTAGAGGAATAGTCAATCATTAAATAAGTGAATACTGTAAAAGGTACAGAAAAGAAATACATAACTTGACATTACCTGGTGGGAATGTTGATCTATTGAGAATTGTGCAAGTCGTTAAAGTAATACTAACAAATGGCAAATGCATAAACAAGAATATATCCTTGAAAATGAGATGAATTAATTCATATTGTACTTTTAAATATAAACAAGTCAACACACCCTAACTCTAATTTAAAGGCAGAAAATAACTTTCCAATTTCCCAGCTAACCATGGAATCACAATAAAAAGTGAAATGATGGACAAATAGTTTGATTTGCCAAAGAAAAATAACTTTGGAACATGAAAGCACCGGTGATAACCATCGTAACTGGAGCATTTGGAATGTTTCCTTGAGACCTGGCAAGGAGATAGAGAAAACTGAGGACCAAAAGATGGATCTAAATTATTCAGAGCAGAGCACTGTTAAAATCAGATAGTCCTAGATATCGGATGATGCTGTTGCTCAGACTCCAGTGAGATACCACGTATCAGAGCAGATGTTAGAAACCTGCCAGAAGTCAATAATAATAGTGTGATCCACTTTCACATCACTTCAAGGCAGTCGCTATCAATGAAATCTGAGGGACAGCATTTTGTTCAGCTTTCCTTAGTATTGTGTCCAAATAATTAAGTGGCCGCAATGGTTTCGTTCTTATCCAGTATATATAGTTTCCACAGTGTGTTTCCATGTTCTTTGGAACACTATCACTGGTACATCCCATAGTATTTTTGCTTTGTCACGTCTTTTTAGTTCTCTGGCTAAGTCCAGATATTTATTCTTAGGTCTTTTTTTTTTATTACGTTAATTCTGTGGTAAGCTAGAATAACTAAACCAACAAGCTAACATTTTTGGGGGTGGATTTCCAGGTTTTCTGTAGGAAGTTGAAGTTGTCCATATATCTAAATGCAGTTTGGAATCTTTACACGATCCCATTTCGCAGAGAAACTCATTTATCCCCATTCATATGATCACATATCTTAGAGAATTTCGAAAGAATTATTAACATCAGCATATGTTTTTCCTCCTCGTAAAGACGTAAAAAGATTCGTACTTCACTGGAGCTATTTTGTTCACTTTCGGACTAATACTCTTACACCACCATCAATTATGGGTTAAATAGTACCACTACCCTACTATAAGGATCATTTTTTGGATTAAATGGCCTTCGAAGGTTGATATGAAACAAAGAAACGAAAACCTGTCTCTACAAATATCCAACTCCAAATACTTAAAGATATACATCGAAATATTTAAGTTAGCGATACTAATAAATGGATAAAGTCTGTATCATGTTTCCGTCAGCAAATGACAATCATGATTGTTTCACAATGCAGTGTTCATTAGAATGTTGATGAATGTCTATTTCTTCGAGTTGTAGAGAATATTTACGGCCGTGTGATTCCATCCTTTTGTCGTTTTTCTGTCTTCATGTAATTGCAGGTTGCTTTTGTTTTGTTTTTTTTATAATTGCCTTTGAGTCGGCTAAGTTGACTTGATTATCGCCTGGAAGTCAGCAATAACAACTTTAACTTCATGAAAGTGAACTTCATTTTTTCTATGAAGCACATTTTTTGCTTACAATTTTTTTCAAAAAGTTCTATTCGCCAAAAACTTTGCTGATTTATAAAGTTAGTGGCTGACTTGTTTTAAGGTTTCTAGTTTGCAGGATATTTTTTAAAATCTTTGTTTTTTTTTCTTTTTTTAAACTATTGAATATTTGCTGATGTATGCTTGGTAAAAGTATATTTACATCGACGGGAATTCAACAAATGGATAAGCTGAGTTTGGTTAAATTTCGTGATTGTAATGATTATTAAGATTCGAGTTATGTTTAAAATTCCACGTTATAATCGCCAGTCTTGGCTTGCCGTCTCCGCTTGAGTTGACTGGGAAGCTGTTTATACTAACTCAACTCTTCCACTATCAATAGGGAGCGACAAAATATCAATTTTTTTCGGAGTACAGATGGTCTGAATCTGGAGTTTTACTTTTTCTAGACGGGTTACCTAACTAAGGCTAAATAAGACAATCTCATACTACTGACTCATACCTTAAAGAGAGAGAAAGAAGGATTCATGCTTCTCCCAAGGGTGTTATCGCTAAGTGAAAGGCAAAAGCCTCATCCCAGAATTGATTCCAAGTCGACTATTTAATTTCCTTGACGCTAAGTGCGTCTCCCTACTACTTATCTTGAAGTTGGTGAGATTAGATCTTCCAAAATAATAACGCACACAATCGGTTGTAAAAGAATAATTACAAAAGGATTTCTTATGTAAGTAAATGGCAAGGGAAAAAAAGCAGACATACATTAGCTGCTTCTTGTTCGAATGCACCCAGTTGCTCCAGTAATTGTAGAATTCTAACGACTTTAAATGGTTGTTGCAGGGTATGGGTTACATTTTATATCTGTGTACTAGTGTTATTATTCTGATATCAATTTGAAGCAATTTTTTGGTATCTCCACATATTTCAATATCTCTTGTGAGGTCTGCAGCTTGGTGGTGTGTTGCTGACTCGAGTGAAGTATTTTTTTTGTGTTGAATTGATAAAATGTACATGTATCATTGCCCCTTAATAAAAAAAAAAAGCCGGCCTTTTAGTTGCCTCAAAGTCATTCTTTATTTGGCGTGGGATATTTGGTCATGTCAGACATCTTATATTGCTAGTTTAACAATGAAACTTAGTACAACCTGTTGTCTATGACTTGATGGGGTGGTACTTTATTTATTTGGCACATCGACAATCAGATAGGTCATTAGAAAACTAAGCCCAAAAGAAGTTTATTATTTCTTTTCGCATCGATACATAAAATAAGTATTAAATGAAAATAAGATGCAAGATATATACAAGTAAAAGATTTAAAAAAATGCAATTTTAAAATAACATCACTAAAAAAATGTGGAAACAGTAAATATTTATTTTATATAAAAAGAAAATCAATTGTATAATAGTGACATTTAAAAAATTAATGATTCTAGTAGTAATAAAACTAATGATAGACAATAATTATAAATAAAGAAGAAGGTCTTATTGAAGAAAAATGTAGCATCATGCAAAATAATATCACGAATTCTATATGTTTGCTGCGTATTTTTTAAACATGAATAAATCGAAACTGATTTGCGTTGAATCCGATAAAGAAAGAAAAGTTTCTTTCAAATCACAATTTGATTCTGAAAATAAAAATAGAAATCAAATTTAAATAAAAAAAATTGTTCAATCGCCCACATACATTTCTGCTCTTACAATTACATAGGCGTAAATACGAGCGTATCTGATAGGTATAAATGTGTACATAAGTGTGTGAAATATATGTATGCATATTTATTCAATCTACTTATGGATGTAATCAGATATATTCTGATAACAAAAAAAACTTAATATCATTAACAAAATATCTCGTAAGAAACAAATATAAGAAGAGCATATTCAAAAATCTAGTCGTTCTAAACACCAACAAAATTGACAAGAATTTAAGACAATATATATTCTTAAAGCAAATATTTTGCTTTGGCAAATAAAATAAAAAAATTACAAACAAACAAAATCCTAACAGCAATCGGAACAGTTGTATTTTCTTTCAAATAGAATAGAAAAAGTCGTTATAAACAAGTCATGCAACATTAGCTTTTTAGGATTCACAAATAGTCATGTTAAGTCGCTCATGAAAACAAAGAATTGAAAGGGAAATTGAATTTGAAATATTCAGTCAATAACACTACTTAAATCTCAAACAAACGAATTTATTTAATTTTTCGAAAAATATTACCAGTTATTTAGTGAGGAATTAATACCAACAATAAAAATACAAACTTGGCATTTGTCCCTCCTCTTTTTTTTATTATTTTGCAAGTACAAAATTAGGCTGTTTTGTAAGAAAATATCTATTTTGTTTCCAAATTGTATCTACATTTCGAAGACTTGTAAGTAATAATTTTCAGATATATACATATAAGCCTAGACAATAGAGTGTTCGCCAGGGGTCCGGGAGTTCAGTCCCGGGTTGAGTCATACGAAAATCTCAAAAAATGGTACATGATATGAACTTGCTAAACATTCAGCACTATAAAGTACGTATCAAGGGTAATGTGAAGTAATCTAGGGAAAGGAGTAAGTCCTTCCCCAACACATTGATGTAGTAGCTATTGAAAAGGGAGCCTTCAAGCTGTATTCGACTGCAGTTGCCAAAATTTTTATAAAAAATATAAGTATTATATATAGTAATTATTAAGTTGATGCAATAGCCTATCATTTTTATAGCTAATATTTTATCCATCTTCGTAGATATGATCATCACTATATTCTTTGAATTAAAATCACACGCTGACTCATGGACAGGAAATGAGAATTTCAAAATGTGCCATCGGCGATGACACATACTGTTGTTACATTGTATAAAAAGTAATCGTAGTATCAGCAGAGAGTCCCTAAAAACCGCTCAAGATTTGAACTTTGGTCGTCAATTTATTTTCAACGACGATAACCGTTACACTAAACTTACAAATCGTAAAACGACATCGTGTAGAGGATAAGTAAAGATGGATGCAAACCCGAATAAATTAGTAAACTGCATTTTGTTAATTGATATTTCAATTAATATTTCTATTTTAAAAGTAAATCCAAAAGGTAATGTTAAACATAGTTATGAAAAGTTTATAAAGGCAATATTCTATTCAAGTATATCTTTTCAATTCTGAAAACCAGCATCCAGATTGCTTATACCTGGGTTTAAATACCCTTAAACAGATATGAAAGACTAATATGCAACCAGCAGAGAAGACTTACTATACTCTAAATTCAATATTGTGGAGAAGATGGAAGATTTTAATTATATTTATTTCATAGATATTATTCATTTTAAGCTCTAAAAATGTCCCTCCAAAAATATTGATATAAAGAAAATGTCGCTAATAACTAGCTATAAGATATGTGTTTTCGTAATAGCAATAACTAATTTTAGGCCTATTGAATAAAATCAAGAATAGTGTTATTGACATGCAAAATTTGTGAATTTGAAAACGATATTAATATGATACATTTTAGCTCATCTTATTTTGCCTACAATTTTTTCAACGTGATTTTCTTGGTTATTTCCTTAGAGAAGGTACATCACAATGAAGAGTTGAAAAAATGCACTTTTCTTCTTTTCTAATTACCGGTGGCAGATTGATTAAAAATGATTGATGGTTTTCTGAAAATATAACAAGTGGTAACTAAATCTCTGCAGCTTATTTTTTTTTGTGAGAGAGTGAAGAGAGTAAGCTGAAAAGAAAAACGATATTCGAATTGACATGCGATGAATTCTTACTGGTCCAGGACATTAGGTTAAATTGTCAGATTGTATAGACTTCTCGTTTAATAGTCTTGATTTGCCTTTAGCAGTGTCTCGGCTACAGATGATATAATTAAAAGATATATACCCCAGACAGAGACAAATTAATTCCAATTAATGCAGAATTATGAAGACATAATTGTAGATTATCCATGGATTCATTGATCCTGGCTAGGATTTTTATAATTAGATTTTGAAGGCCCGGAATGGGTAAGTTCAATCGAAAATCCGGTGAAACGATGGCTATACTAAAATACATAACCGTCTTTAAAACAAGGCAGCGAAATATATATATTACTTAAACATATGAACTAAAGTCATAAGAAAAATAATAGTGTTACCTACTATTTGATTGTTCGCTGCAACTTCCGAACTTAACTCTTAAATAGAACAACCGATTTTCCGAAGAACATTTTTTAAAAGGTTTTTCAAACAAAATTGATATGATATAGGAGGAGTAACAAAATCATCTCGTGAGGTAGCATACCTATTCATGTAATTAAAATTATTTCCTGGTATCCCGTTGTCTCTTTACAAAAAAGGAACAAATAATATATATAGATATAGATATATATATATACACCGAACAAACACTCCTAATTTCGATCTGGTGGCATGGACTCAGAGTTTGCATTGTACAAGGAATATTCACTTTTCATTATTTCTTTGCCAATTTTATTTGTGTGCTTAATCGGTTGACTGTATAATAATGGATGAAACTAAGGAATAAAGCCAACTGTTTGAGGGGAGATAGACAGAATTTGGGCACTTTGTTCATTAAAAAGCGTTTATAAAATGTTTAATCATATATTATCATCATAATGGTTTGAGTGTTCACCATTGGTTCGGGAACGGGAGTTCAATCCCAGGTCGAGTCATACCAAAGACTGAAAAAATGGTACTTGATGCTTCCTTAGGCGCCCTGCGTAGTGTAATGGTTTGAAAGTTAGGCTAGCAAACCTACACGAACGAGTTCGAATCTCATTGGCAGCTCTATTCATTCGGCCTTGTGTCACATCTAAGTAAAAAGCTTAGTAAATTACTACTTGATGCCCCTTCGCTTAAAACTCAGTTTTATAAGGTACTGATCAAGGTAAGAGGAGCAATCGAGGGAAATGGGTAGTAGTGCCCTGTCTTACACCTTGGTATCGTAGCAACTGAAAAAGGAATCTACAGGTTTCCATCGACGAGAGTCGGTCTCTCTCTCTCTCTCTATATATATATATATACACACACACACACACAAACATACATACATAAATATATACATATACACACAAATAAACATATCCCCATGCCAAAAAGCAGGACAAAAATATACGCACTCGTTTGATAAAAAAGTGGATAGATAGGTTGATTAATTGATAATGAAGTGGATAGATAGGTGGAAAAAGTATTGTCCAATGATGATGATATTTGATTACTATACTTTTAGATTTGTAGGTGGATACTCAACCGACTAAAAGAAATTAAAATCTCCAATGATAAGCAGCATGTTTTTCTACACGAAAATTAGCACAGCACATTCTTTCAACTCACACTTTTCAGCTCTTGACTTTTAAGATAAACTTAACTGCGTGAATATCAAAACGGGCAGAAATATCCTTAAGTTATAATACGTTAATAAATCGTTGAATTAATAATTCATTTTTTTTACCTGTGTACATTGCAAAAGTCGAAACATAACTTTCTATCTCAATTTCTTCGTTTTAAACTAGAGTCCAGCAAAAGTGCTACTAAAAAAATATGAGATAATCAGATTATAACAACTACAATTTTTGCCGTCTCATTAGATAGAAATTTCCGCTGCTATTTTATTTGGTATCCACAATTCAGGTAAAAGTGAGTGTGTATATATATATATATATATATATATATATATATATATATATATATACGAACATTGCTCTGAAAGACCTAAACCTCGTGTAGAAAGAACAGCATAAATTAAAGTTTTTGTTGTTCCAAACCTTTTACCAATTTTTATAAAACTAGAAAAACTAATTCAGATATTTTTCTTGTTTTATAAGACGTAGTAGTGTATTGTCTCAAAATGTCCAGCTATGCTCTCCTTTAAGTGAGAGGATTAGAACTTTTTGAACGGCCTTCACATGATTGATTTTTAACGGCATATCTGCTTGTCTAGTTTTACTTTATGCCTAAAGGTTAACGAATTTCTTTTTATTATACAAATATATTAACATCTTTTTCTTTAGTTTCTTAATTCTTTATGATAATAAGTATTCTTGTCAAATAAAATTCAATTTTATGGTTCCACGTATTCCGATTGAATGCCTATAATTTTTATTTCAAGAAATAATTTCTATTTAAAACTACATTTTTTCGCCCATAGTTGAGCGTTTTCAAGTAACCGATGATATTCCTCAGTAATAAATCATTACTTCTACTAAATATTCTTAATAGACAGAGTTTACAGCTGTCTATCACGAAGTATTCCAACCAAATACGAATTATTTTTAAGCAGACATGAATGGCCTTGGGACTGACTGTTTCTACTACTCCAGTTCAATGTTGACCTGGCAGTAATGGTAATAAAGAAGTACTTCACACTCTCCAGATCTCCAGAACTGCAGACTCTGCATAGTGTTATATCAGGATACCTTTTTTTTTTTCTTTTAGGTGGGAGCGGTGACTACCTCTCTTCATGGTATACAGTCAGTGTATTCTAAGTAGATAGATAGATGAGAGGAGGGAGGAAATAAAATTGATGAACAGTTTCGATTATAACCAGTTTGATGAGAATAAATCGAATATGTGCCCGAAGAACAAATTAAGTGATTATGTTTTCACTAAGTTGATGATTTGCTAATATCATTAACATGAGGATCAAAGTTTATGATGAAGAAATCATTGATCGGTATTAATGATTCCTGTGTAGGAGAATCATGATGAGAATATTCTCCCGAATAAAAAACAGAATCGACTTAACGTTTTAATTCTGTACAATACTTTAGAAGATGCTCTTTTGACAAGAAAGGTCGATGCATCGAGAGAATTTTATGTTTCATTTAACATTTTAATGGTCTTCTACTCAAAGTAATTAGATAAGAATTTGTAGGAGTCAAGAGAGTTTAGCTCGATTTAAATATGAATTTCAATTAAAATTAATGCAGCTCCCTTGATAGCTGTTTATATAAACGTTACCTGATTATGCGAATTTATATATATATATATATATATATATATATATATATCTTTGTGCTATTCCTCATAAGCTGATGTTTATTTAGAATATGTAACGTCAGTATTTGTAATACATTGTAACCTGGTGTATTCCATGCATCTATTTGCAGGTAAAAGGTTTAGCAAATTATCTACGTTCCTTATGAGCATAGATTATTTTAGTTAGTTTCGAGAGAATATCCCCAAATAGTTAGGCTCATTTTTGGCTAATTTTTTAACGGAATATAAAGACTTTTGACTCATGTTATGCAAAAATGCTATTCATTAGTAAATTTTTGATTGCAATAACTATATTTTCAATTTTCATCGCATTTTTACATTCACTGCCTTTGTTTTATCTCTGAAAATCTTATGGTTTGAATTTGCTTTTACTATTATTGTTAATTGAAGTTGTATTTGTTAGCTCACATGGATACAAGCATTTTCACCCAGTACTAATAATTTCCAAATATATATATCTGACTAGTAGATGGAACCCTAATATGTACCACTATTCTTGGTCATCGTTGACCTGGAAATAATTAAAATGAATGAGCATGCCATATTCTCCAGAACTGGATCCATACTATCGAGTGCAATTTACTGTCATAAAGAGAACATGTTATTGAGTTATTATTCTATTGTTCATATTAACTAAATATAATTTTGTACATTAAACAGCTAAAAAAACATCTGGAATATACATAGGAAAATAGCTTTAAGCAAAAAGTGAAATAACAGTTTCATTAAAAATAAGTTTTCAATAGCTGCTTTCAATCCAAGCTTTAATTCAAACAGTGGAAGCTTCTTGAATTAACAGCATGTCATACTTATCATTGTAGTTATGATTCTACTTTTAAAGAACGATTGGATATAAATAGAACTTTGAAAAAATATAAACTTTTGGATCACTTGATATTTTATTAAGTATTCATTCATTGCAAACTTTAATTCCTTTAATTTCGATTCGGATATTTTTTCTTATTGATTTTCTGTTTTATTTTTAGTATTATATTTACATCCACATGGTTAACAAAAGTAAAAAAAATCTGAAGATCGATGCTTATTTTAACATTGGTTTTGTGTGCAGATAAGTTCCGAATAAATCAGATATAAGTTATATATATATATATATATATATATACTCACAAAAATATTTAAAAAAAAAAAAAAAACACGTCTTGAAGTTTATTTGAAAAACCTGTCTATCCTGGTTAGCCCCCTTTTAGGTACCAGTGTGTTTGTGAGTGTACATATAAATATATATAGAATGAACTGACCTGTTCATCTTGGAGGTATGATTGACCAACATTACAGTTAAAGACGACTTAAACAGATTTGTATGTACGGGGGTAGGCTCCTGTGTGAACAGTTAAACTTTTTGGATAAGCAGAGTAGATCACAGATGTGCCACAGATTCTCCAGCTCACTAAGCTTAGTGTTTTGAATTCAGTTTTTTTCTTCTCGTAAACTGGTTGCTCTAAAGCTAGACAGCCAAGTCGATCCTACATTTTAACCACAGCTAGGAGGGAGAAGACAAATCTATGCTTTTAAATACATGTATTTGTGTGTGCCTAAAAGTGGCATTTTTTACGTATCTTTTTTTTAAGGCAATATTGTCTCCAGATTTTCCTATTTTCTTACTTTCAAATTTTGGTTGATTTACACTACATTCTTACACTTTAATTCGTGCATTAATCCCTTTCCTGTTATCAGTAACACATATTCCCTTCATGTACTAAATTTTTCCTTGTCGATACAAAAAGGAACGTACTCTTTACCCAAACTAAAGCCTTCTGAACCACTTTTTGAATGTTTTTCTTTCATACAGTTACTCTCCTTATCACGTCTGTCTTTATACTTGATGCTCTAACACTTTCGGTAAAATCGCTACTCAAACCAACCTCTTTCTGACCGTCTAAGTTTCAATTTCCTTCGATTGGTCACACTGTCTCCTTTGAGATTAAAGCAGTCATAATCTATATCAGCCAAGATAAATCTACACAGACAACCTTAATGTAAGCAATAAATTGCCTATGACAGGGTGAAATTCATACTTAGAGATCCTTAATGAGATTTGAAAATATTTACAGCGTAATCGACACCCATCATTGTATCCATTAACTTGCAATAGTATGCACAAACCAAATATCTGATCGAATGGGTGTAGGTATGTAAACTTTTATATGTGAATGAACGTGGTATACTTTAATCTGGATATGGATCATATATATAAGACTTCTTGAAATTACGTTAATGTGGCTTATTGTATCATATTCGATAAATTATGCGTGTGGTTATATGATTATGTGCATGGTAGCAATATATTTATATTTTGACCTTGATAACGAAATACATGCACCTATGTGTAGGTGATTGTGCACGTGTTACTCTTGTTCACATAGGAACAAGGACAGTGTCCACATTAATATGTATATATCTACTTTAGTATGTATTGTGTACTGAGTCAGCTATCTAGTGCGTACGAGTAATAATGCAATTTATCCCGTCCATATAGGAGAAATGGACTGAGAGACGTTGACGGAAAGAAAGAGATTAACCAGTATCACGTATTTAAGGTCTGGGAAACAATTAAAAAAGACAATGAGCGAGTTAAATCATTGTTATTTTTCGGGTTATGCTCTGAAACTATGCAAAAATATTTCATGAGGAAAGGTTTAGGACCCTAGGTGACCATTTGAAGTGGATAGACTGTGCTAAAAAAGAAATGAAAGCTTACTTTCAAAATACAAGGCAAATCCACTCCATCTTTGGCAGAAGTCAACGAACTGTCAGATAATATCTTTTACTATATTGTCATTTCGTAATGCATGAAAGATTTTTTTTCGTTGTGAAATCACTGCTGTATATTATCTGTGCCTTAGATGCAAGAAGACAAATACTGTAATTCCAAGTAAAAGTTGAACTGTGTCAAAAGAAGCTAATACTATTGGACTTTATTGGAAATTGAAAACATAAGTTAGCGTAAAAATAGAATGCCTATAAGGATTCAGAGAACTATAAGCACAGATTAAATTTTAAAAAAAGAAAGGAACTGTGGACTTGTACTATTTAAAACTTAATGCCGATAGGAGAGGGAAGCGTTTTTTTTTATCTCTCGAAAGCCATGGGAAGCAGCATGGTGGACGAAAAGGCGAGCGGACAAACCCTATGACGGTTCAACGCCATGCCTAACCAGGTCCTGGGCGTACTAAACCATGGAGCAACGGCCAGATTTAAATAGTTCGAACGGGAAACTACAACTGCTCATTTATAAGGGTGGGTTCTATAGATTAGAATAAAAACGCAGCCATCAAAAGATTACCATGACTCACACTTAAACCACTTGTTCAAACTGTATCGCTCTTCGCCCGGATAAAAAGAGGTTCGACCTTCTGAGGTTGGAGCCCTATCCCGAGTGTTCGAAAAATCAGCTACAGAGCTCAAACTAAAACAAAAATTACTAAAATGCAAACAAACAATATAAATAGCGACATTCAACGTTAGAACTTTAAACAGAATAGGCCAACTGCCGGAGCTGACATCTTCGGTAATATATCATAACAGACATAATAGGCATTCACGAACTCAGGTACATTCATAGCGAGGACATTAAATATCACCATACTAGCAATGGATGGACGTTAGTCATTGCATCTGCATGGGAAAACTCTGTTAATGATATGATAGGAGGTGTAGGTATACTTAAAGGACCACGGGACTTAAAAATCACTAAAGAGCATCGATAAAATAAAACCGAGGATGATGGTAGCTACTTTTAATGGCAAACCCAACGCAACAATGATCTTCTGCTACAGCCTTACTAATGTTAGTGAAGAAACTGACCTCATCGCCTTCCATAATGAACTATCTTCCCTTGTTCGTAGCATCCCGAAAAACAACGTTCTCGTCATTAGTGGAGACAAGAATGCTTAAATTGATAAAAACCTAAACAACAAATTCAGCTTACACAACTCGTCGAACTAATATGGGGCACATCTAACAGATTTCACGTTAGAAAGTAGACTAACATGTCTCAATACTAAATTTCAGAACGGAAAGGGAAAACTATGGACCTACGAAATACTAAAGCACAGATAGACTCCATCTTTATTAATAACTCATGGAATAATGGCGCATTGAGTTGCGAGGCATAGTCCTTTATCGAGGGTGTGTCCTCCGATGACCGAATTGTCACGGCAAAGATAAGACAAAGCTAAGGAAGGAATGCAGCCCGAACAACAACAACCGTACACTATGACTAGTCCCTGCTTAACAACAAGGATATTAGATATAAACATACGTTAACACTTAGAAATATATACGGTACACTACAGATTTCAGAAACAATTACTCCGAATGACGATTATGGGAATTTCGTGAATGCCTAATTAGAAACAGCAGCAACGTGAAAACTGCTTCCAAATGCAATAGGATGAACCCAACCAATATCAATGCCTTGAAAATTAAGGCGGCACAAAATGAATTAACACATACCTAAAAGAACAAACAGAATAGATACAAAATCAGATCAATAAGATTAGAGATTCGGTTGAACATAGAAAATCAAGGATAGCATGGCAAATGGTAAACGAAATAAACTGTAGGAAGAGCACTGTGAAAGCTCAACAAACTACCAGCCAAGAAGAACGAATACACCTATGGAAACAGCATTTCGAGAATTTACTCAGATGACCTCCGAAACTTACGAGTGAACGAATCACGAAAATTATTTGTAAACAATTACACATCAAACTAGGACAGTTTACGCAAAAAGAACTCGACTCAGTACCAAGAAAAATTTAAAATAGAAAAGCAGCAGGGCTTGATGAAATACCCCAGAAGTATGGAATACCAGGAATTCGACGACATACTTCTCCGTCACTGTGATACCGTATATAACCAAAACTCAATAGACAGATGGGCAAAGGGATGCATCCTCCACTTCGCTAAGAAGGGAGACCTAGGAATAGCAAAAAACTACCGATAAACGTTACATCCATAGCAGCCAAGATCAACAATGCTCTAAACGCAACCGCATAGAACCCAAACTTGAGAACATACTTGGGAAGAACCAAAACACGACATCCAAAATGTTGCCTATCCGTCGAATTCTTTGAAGGTGTACATGCAAAAAACCTAAGAGGCAACAATATTATTTGTTGACTCCTACAAGGTCTTTGACTCTATACACAGGGAAGATGGAGCAAATACGACTCGCCTACGGCCTACGCAAAGAAACCGCCGGAGCCATAATGATGCTATATAAAAAGACGAAAGTAAAAGTCCGCTCCCCGGATGGAGACACAGACTACTTCGACATTGTAGTAGGTGAGCTGCAAGTTGACACATTAACCCCATGTCTGTTTATCATCTGTCGGTGCGACGTGCTTAGAACGTTTATTGATAAAATGAAAGATAACAGTTTCAAGCTGGCAAAGAAAAGAAGTAGAAGATAACCCGCATAAACAATTATGGACGCAGACTACGCCGATGACATAGCACTTCTTGCAAATACACCAACATAAACCGAAACACTGCTACATAGTCTGGAACGATCAGCTGCTGGCATAGGTCTCCATGTAAATGCATACAAGACGGAATACTTGTGCTTTAATCAATAAGGTGTCATCTCCACAGTATATTGTAGTTTACTGAAACTAGTGGACAAGTTTACTTAATAGGCTATCATTCATATGGAAGTCAGACCTGACCGATAAAATAAAACGCAGTTTTTTCCAAGTAGCATTAGCGCCGATACTGCTATACGGATGCACTACATGGACGGTAACTAAACTTATGGAGAAAAAGCTTGACGGAAACTTCACAAGAATTCTGCAAGCAATCTTGAACAGGTCCTGGAAACAGCACCCCAACAAAGCAGCTGCTGTACGGTCACCTATCACCCATCACGAAAACTACCCATGTTAGACGAATCAGACATGTGGGACACTGCTAGAAAAGTAGGAACGAACTCATAAGCGACATATTCTTGTGGACCTCTTCACATTGACGAGCCAAGACAGGACGGCCAGCTAGAACCTATATACAATAACTCTATGCCGATACAGGATGTAGACGAAGACCAACCGAGAGAGATGGACGATAGAGAAGGGTGACAAGGGAGGGTTAGGGAGATCCATACTAGTGGCGCGACATTATGATGACGCAGTCTTTTGCCACCGTCTTATACATGTGAAAAGTGGTCGAGTGTTATCAATCTTAACCCTTTGAAAACCTCAGGGGTGAAACACGTGACACTCTTTCGATGTAGATGACCACTTCAATATTTTTGAAAACAGTGTGTGTGTGTGTGTGTGTGTGTGTGTGTGTGTGTGTACAGTCGTGGTGACAGCATAGATACACTTTATTATATGTCTATGGTCATCACTTTTTGCAGCTTCTTTGCCTGGCATCCAGTTACCGCAGAGATATATAGAAAATATCTATCAAATAAATATATTTTTACCAAACCCTTCCCTCAACAAGCTCAATGCGATCCAAGGTAAATCTTTTTAGTGGAGTATAACTGCTTTAAATACAAAATATTTCCTCATCCAAACCGGTTGCCATACCTGCATTAAACTAGTTACCCTTAGCTTGGAGCAGAATAGTTGCATTTATACCTTTCTCAAGTGTATTAGCGCCATGGAAAATGTAAACAGCTTGGTCGAGGAGAAAATAAAAGTACGTATGCCCATACGCGCTCCTGTGTGCGGTAACAGTTCCTACTTGATAAAAATGCTTGCTCTCACGCGATATATATGCATTTGTGTCTGTGTTGTCTGAAACTGCAAATATTTTTCAAAACTCTCAAATATGATACGTATAATTCTATGTAAATATTGATATTTCAATGAAGTGCCCATTTATTATGTCCATCTTAGTCTGGTATACAATGACAAATATTGTGTGCAAAGTGAAAGACAAATTCATAAATAATGATTTTATGTGTGATGTACCCTTCATAATTTTTGTTTTTGATTATGTGAAAATATACCATGAAAACGAATAGATTTTTTATCCATAGGATCTGAAGAAGTCCTGTTAAACTTTTTTCGTGTTTTTGAAATTTTCAAAAACGCGTAACAGGATGGAAATGAATTTATAATCCTAAGGTGACCGGTTTGTTGTTTTTCTTAAATAATATATATATATATATATATATATATATATATATATATATATATATATATATGCATGCAATAATGTAATTTTCTTAATTTATACAACATTTAATTTCAGTGTTTTAATCCTTTTGAAATCAACCTTGCTTTTTGGTTCACTTGGTTTTACTCTAAAATCAAAGAATGCTAGAATTATCTTTCCCAATGTCTTACGTTTAATCGTAATCACGAGCATTATTTGTTTACAAATGATTTTATTAATGAGGGAAAATTGACTCATAAAATTAACTTATTTCAAATTAGTATATTAAATAAAGTCTTTGCAAAATTATTAGTATTTATCAATGGACGTGATCTTTACTACAGAATTTGTAAATTCCTATTTCATAACAAAACAGGGTTAATAATTTAAATTTCCTTCATACAGCTGGTCTTCTGCTAGGACAAATTTGAATGAGAAGGTTAATCGCCAAAATACCCAAGTTATAATGCTGTTCGCTCTTTGTACTAGAGATTGATAAAACTCGATTAGATATTCTAGGTCATATTACATCCGATTGAAGGATCTCTCCCACGCATCCATGATTAGAGAAAAAAATATCTAAAAGTATTTAAGAGTGCAAGTAATTCGAAATAGGATGGACACATCTTTTTCAGTCTAACATAGAAACCAAAAGAACTTTGTTGGTTGATAGTTTCACATGAAAGCAAAATGTTGCAGGCAGGATTATTTGTCAAGTTTTTCAAGTAAAATGTATCTTGAAATATTAAGCATGAGCTAATAGAAAGGCTTCACATGAGCACCCGTAAAATTGGCATTCATTTTTCTCCTTGCATATCAACTCAAGTTTCGTGCGAATTTTGTAATAGAATATTCAGCTTCATAAGAACTTACTATGTTGTCAGCTTATATTGCAGAGTACAAATTATGTAAACCTTTAATAGGAAACCATCATTAAGTAAATCACGCTACAATAATTACATCAGAGAATCAACTCACGCGTTCTGTTATATTTATTTCAATATATAATTGATTATATATATAATTTGTGTGAGTGTTTTATTATGTGTGAATAAAATTGCAGGAATGCGTTGACTTAATGTTTATTTTTGTTATGTATATGTAAATACAAAATCCCTGTTGAACAGATAATACCTTTTCTTGCCTTACCTACCCAGACACATCAATGTTTTCTGCATATACGTAAAGATATATATGTTCATTCAGAACGTGGCCATATATGCAAATTCCCTTCATTTTAGAATAGCTTTTCCCAAAATATGTGCACATAAAATGTTACTATATATATATATATATATATATATATATATATATATAGAGAGAGAGAGAGAGAGAGAGAGACAAACTCTTTCTCCATATGAACGGGACACATAATTACATGCATTTATGGAAAATGTTCGAAAATAATCTGATTTTAAATCTATGACCTCATGGGGAATTAACGTATCTACCCATATATATGTCTAATATATATATATATATATATATATATATTACACGAAAATATCCATTTTTTTAGATTCTCATAAACATATCGGTTGATTTTCAGTAGTGTTTCACGTAGGATCTATCTTAAAATCCGACTTGGAATTTTAACGTATAAATGTTTACGGTATTGTTATTTGTTATTTCGAGTAAGTTTATCTTAGGAGATGTATATTTGGGGTTACCAATTCATATATCATGAAAGAAGAGTCAATAATTCTTTCAAGAGCAAAGTATGAATGATTTGGATCTGGTGAATCGGCAGCAACCCTGAAATAAAAGCTGGTACTGCAGTCAACTGACAGTTCGAGAAAAGCAAGAGCATTACATTGTTAGCACGCCAGAGAACGAGATTACCGTGAATCTCGCCGAGAGAGAATCAAGTCCTGCAGCGAGAGAATCAAATTTATCGTCATTGCTCGTAACAAAATGAATGAATTTTCGTGAATTCCTGAGAAAAACAATGAAAACTGTGCCTTTCGAAGGAAATTGATTTGTAGACTTTGAAATATTATCAGATTTTAACTTTACAATCATAAAAAGATCTAAAATGTTGATTCTACTCCGGTCATGAGATAGAATGATAATCTTTAATTTTAGCTAACTTTATTCAAAACCATTGCTGCTTGTGATTAAACATATTTCACTTTTTTTTTCTCGTTCCCAAAGAAATTCCATGAAAATATCATTGTCTTTTTGGGGGAGCCAAAGAAAATATCACCCCCAAAATTATGAACATGTTTAATATTAACCCACTTGCGAAATTTAAACATTAATGTAGATATTTATAGTAAATGAAGGATATGCTTGATGATATATCACCATTTTATAACAACGTTTGTAATCAGAATAAAGCGATGTATCATTGACTATATGTGTATGTGTGTCTAATCATTTTAAAATCGAGAACAGAGATTGAGTGTTGAAACTTGGTCAAAAAATATGGAATCGAAAACTGCCAAAGTTGGTGTTTGATCCGCAACTATTACTTAAACGAAACTGAATTCGTAGCAGAATAACGGAAATGTTAAAGTACAAGATGAAATGTTAAAATCTAACAAAATTTAGTCATAATTAAAATACAAGTAAACTTTGTTGATTTTCTATACCTAAATTCCATGAGACTAAGAATGTAATTATTAATTTGAGTAAGAAATTTTAGTATCTTATAGATATTAATCGTATCATCACAGGTTTTATGCTCATCTAACAAGCATCAGCAAGGTCATTTTCAAGCGTAGTACTGCTGGTTTGAAGTCAAAGTTTTCCTCAGACTAGTTATCTCATCAACACTAAAAATACCAAAGGCATTTGCACGAAGTCAAATGCAGCCTCATCCAGGATTTGAACTCTGGTCACCGATTCCATTTCTTTCGACGATATACATTATATCAAATGCACTTCCCATATAATGTCTAGAATAAGAGTTGTATAATTCTTTTTTATGACGGGATTAAGTATGGATTATTCTGATCCACATATCTAAATTATTCCCAGGTTAAGTGTCGATACTCAGTTTTCTAGGTAGAATCAGCGTTGTGCACTGAGTGATCTGCTTAACTTAATATTTTAAGAATATTTTCCCATAGAAATAAAGTAACCGAACGTTTGCATACGAGGTATGATTTGGTTGGGTTTATGGCTTATCAACTCTTGTTGGTTATTTAATACCAAACCTTTACAAATCATATCTAATATATACATAGAAACAATTTCCAGATGAAATTTGTAAATAAGCCCGAGATCATTCTTTCCTTACAGTTAAATACTTTCAATTATATCAATCTAACACGAATAATCCTGTTCACTCTTAAATTGTTTGCACTCAGTTTAATTGATTCAAGTATCGCTATTAATCACTAACAATTCAATTAGACATCAGCCATTTGTTTACAACGTCAAATGGTCAACGTTCTATCACTAATCCTTTGTTTGCACACAATCTAAATGTCAGACAGTTCTATTTGACCCATCAGGGATCAATGGCGATGAAGAGATACTCGGTTTTCCTCTGAACTCCAGGACTGGAGCCTGATTTTCTGATTGTTTAGTGTCTTATCTAGGATACTTGTTAGTGGAAGGTTTTTCTCTTCTGCAGAGATGCAGTCAGCGTATTATTCAGCCCCAGCCTCTTGACTGGTACGAGATAGAAGGCAAACAGGCAAGTTGTCTAACCTGTTGTTCGAATGGGCTAAAAAGTCTCTTGTTCATTTTGTAAATCTGTTTTCTTAAGCATGACAGAAATTACATAAGCGATTTAAAGCAGCAAAGAGAAAAAAAAAACCTTTTATTTTTTTGCAATTCTCTAAGAGGTCATTGTGATGAAGAATCAAGGGACACGAGTCGGTTTGTTCTCACTTCGGCATCAAGGAGCCATGTTATTTCAAAGAGGTACAAAACTTATAAAAATGTCCGTTGGGATTCATTGGTAGCAACTCAGATATAAAAGCCAGGGCTGTTTTCAATCTCCAATATGATAGACTATTATCTTTTTTTAAATACTGAAGAAAGAGTTTGAAAATCTTGATTAACCACGAGATAGAAACAGACTCAACGAGAAAAAATCTCCGGATATTGGGCACAACAATAAAATCAATCATTTTTTATGAATTCCAAGTAAAAAATTACATGTGCCTCATTCGAATGGGATTTATTAATAAACATCGAAAGATTATCAGGATTTATCCTTAAAATATTCTAAAATGTTAAGTCTTCTTTGGAGGATACATGGCATGATCAATCTTTAATCTTAATTTCGTTCTAGAATATTGCTGTAATATAAGAGGACAATGTTTATAATCATCAAAACTTAGTATCATTTATTCATTCTGACACGAAGATGGGGAAAAAGAAGTGGACATTTTTCTAAGTAGTATGATCTTTTTATAAGTATAGTAAAAATGGCAGTTAAGTACAAACAGAAAGGACTTATGTAGTTTTTGTTATTGTGAATGACCAAAACTCCTAAAAACTTTGTTTTTAAATCTTGATATGCAAGACAACACACAAGGGTAGATCTGCCGAGCTTGATATATTTCTATTCAGGATACGTTTAACATAATACTGTAAGACGCGGTATATAGCCAACAACATGTTGAAAATATTGAATTCATCCTTTTAAAGGCATTTCTATCAATTTGACTATGTTAGTCACTTTGGTGTGTAGCTTTCTAATAAGAAAATAAGCCAGACTCCGATGTGTATTTTGCATATCAACCCTTGTAGGTTATATAATGCTAAATCCTATATTCAAATATATTAAGTATTTATGGTTTGGTTGGGATTTATATCATATCGATCCTTGTAAGTTATTTCATGTCAGATCCTCATTGTACATATTAAATATTTTGTTGATTAAATTTTTAGACGAACCTGTGCTCTTTCTTCACACAGTTAAATGTTTTCAATTATGCAATATAACAGTGACACTTTAACATCAGTCATTCATTTACACACATTTAAATGGTTATACATGATTTGTTATTGAATAGCTTATGGGTAGTTATTTTTTAATGGGTGAGTTTTTGTTTGTTTGCTAACTAATATTGCTATTGTTTCCACACAGTTGAATGCTTTCAATCATTTTGATCTAGCGCGATTATGATTAATTATATTCAATATTAATCAAGTGATTTCCTATAGAGAGGTAGTTACAAGTATTGCTAGTTAAAACTATTCTATTGAACACTTTATTTGCACACGGTCAAATTCTTCCAAGTATTGCTATACATCACTAACACTTCAATTAAGCATCTGTCATTTGTTTACACACACTTAAATGATCAAACACTTCCATTTCAAATAATTCAGTTTCGCATTAGTCATTTGTCTGCGGTTAGTTTAAATGTCAAACAGTTCTATTTGACCCACAGATCGGACCGTATCAGGTGCTACCACACAGATTGGACCTGAGAGCAAAACTCCTACGCTGGAGCCTCTTCATCAGATTCTTTAATGTCATACTCAGAACACTCGTTGGGGAAGTCTTACCCCTCCGCAGAGATGCAGTCAGTGTGTTCTACGGCGGAAGTCGACTGGAATGAGAATATTTCTAAATTAGGTGGTATGTAGAGTGTTATTGTAAGCAAGGCCATGTAGTATCAACAAATACCATACGACAGTGACCAAAACCGTCAAAGATCAAATGCTGGCAGCTAAGATACTGTCATATGTTGTGCAAATAAGATTAGGGTTTTCTACCTTAAGGGATTTGGACTTATTGATTGAAATCACACTTAAACGTTCTGTTTGACTTCAAAGAAATAAATGTGATATAAATGTATTTTCTCTTCCGTGTAAAAAATATGTCCTACGCTTTTATATTCTTTATTGTTTTAACTTCTGTCGTTTTTTTATGCATTTATTTTACGAATATTTTAAATTCGCCATCTTGTCTTTTTTTAATGTGTTTTCTTCTTTTTTTTTCCATTATCATTTCTTCTTTGTCAATTTGTAACTTCTTTTTTTCTTTCATGCTACTTGTGCTTTTTTTTTTTCACTGATTTATATTAGTTGATCTGCCAACTATCAAAATTAGTCTTTCTCCTTTAATTTTCGTTCAATATATTCTTTTTATTTATTCTAACTCGTCCTGTATATTCGTTTTCCTCTTCAATTTTTATTCATTCCTGCCTGCTTGCATTTCTTTCCTTTTTATCATAAATCCAACTTTGTCTTCACGCCCCCCGTTCTTCTTTATTTATTTTCAATTGTATATTTCTGTTATTTATATCATTACCCTATTTTCCTGGGTATTTTTTCTATCTTTCTTTATGTAAATTATACTTTTCCTGCTTTTTATATCTTTTTCAAGAGTACCTTCGATATTATATTCAAGACTTTTAAGCTCTATTTTTTGTTTTCATACATCTCTTTAATGTTTGTTGTATTTTTAACACATTAAAATTATTCAAACTGCTGTAGTATCAGCCCGTTTCTTCAAAAACTCACTTGTATCTTCTCTCAATTTTCTCTTTACACATACACAAATATCATGACTCAAGTTTCTGTGAAAATTGTTCCCACCATATCAAAATTAAGAAACAGTCAGCTCTTCACTGACCGTCTTAGAAAAGGCTGGTACATGCATTTCTCCAGTAAAATATTTTACTAGAAAACAAATTTTATAAAATAAATGGATTGCACATTATTTTCATTGTAATGATTTATAATGAAATCTTTTATTATAAAAAAGAATTGCAAATTATTCTTACAAAAAAAAAAAAAAGAGGCTAATATTCTACATTGGCACACGTTTAAGTTCACTGAGAAATATTTTCTAGTATCTGCGTGTGTTGTCAATTTTTTAGTCCCTCAATCACGCTGAAATTTATTTTTCGAAAAAAAAAAAAAATTAATGAGAATAGTTCCCTTTCACATTAAAATTCAACGTACAATGATCACCCATATCCTGAACAAGTTTTTAAATAGGACACTCCCGCCGAAGAGTAAAAAAATTAAATTCAGCCTGTCTAGTTATTTGTCTTTGCCAACACTAACTGTTCCAGAAATAAATAATCATTCTATATTGAATTAAAATCTAAAAGCAAACTTACATAATAAATTGTAAAATTTTTTGTCTTATTTGCATTGTTTTCGAAAATTAAAAAGAGAACTCCGGTGAGTTTGATGGTCAAATTAGTAAAAAAAAAAATCAATTTACCAGAACATTTTTCCCCTGATGAATTTGAACCGAAGCATGTGTATAATTTTACCTGTAAAGGAATAGCAAGAAGAGATCTGGTTTGGTTTGGTTGGTTTTATGGCATATCAACTTTTGTAGGTTATTTAATGCCAAGTCTATTTTTTTGTAAATAATCTGTTCTATTGAAAACAGTTCAGTTTAGCATAAGTACCCAGTTTAATTGTCAGAAACATTTCCATTTCAAACTATTCAAGCAGTTATATGTAATAATTCAGTTAAGTATAAATACACTTTTAATGTATAAAAATAGTTCTATTTCAAATAATTCAGTTAAGCACAAGCACGCTGTTTAAATGTAAGTACGGTTTGTCAAAAACGTTTCTATTTCAAGCAATTTAGTTTACTCAATTTTAGCATAAGTATGCTGTTAGTTCTATTTAACCCATAGATAGGGCCCTATCAGGTGCTACCATTCCGGGCCAGAGTGGACCTGGGAGCGATGGCAATGAAGGGGTACTCCGCATTCCCCAAAGCTCCAGCATTGCTGGAACCTCACAATCAAATTGTTTAGTGTGATATCCAGGACACTCGTTGTGGGGGGGGGGTTATACCCCTCTGCAGAGAAGCAGTCAGTGTATTCTACAGCCTCAGCCGACTGGGCAAAAGAAGAGGTCTGTGTGCCAGACTAATTAAAAATGGTTAAGTAAGAAGGCAAAGAATAAAAGAAAACAACAACAAAAATGACCCAATAATTTTCTATCATTTTTACTCCACAGTCAACTTTAGTGAATAATCAGCTGATTTCTCAAGAACTGACAACGTCAAATGTTAATGGAAAAGCACACCAAAGTATATTCGTGGAAAGTTTATGTAAACCAGCAATAGCAATTAAGACATAGAAAAAAGTTAAATATAAGTGAAAAAAAAATTAAATAAAAGTTGTTTGACATAGAACGTTTGAGTCTAAAACAGACCTACCAATAGTAATGCGTACAATATGCACACTGGTTCCTTGAAAAGGGGAAGATAACTCCGAGATAGAACTGCATCTGATTGTGAGGCTCCTATTCTGGAGGTCTGGTGAATGTGGAGTCAATTATTTTTTGCTATTACTCTCAGGTGTACATAGATTAGACCCACAGTAGAAGTACCTATTACAATCGTTTTATTATTCAAATCTGCTTTGAAATTAGTAGCATCAGTGAAGAATACATAAGCGATATTACTGTTTAAAGAATTATTAGCATTACAGAGAGATCTTTGGAATCATAATTTTGTACAAACGAATGATTATTATTTCATTGGAATAATTACATAAAAACCATATTAGTGTGTATGAATTGTTCGCTTTGAGAATAATTAAACTATAACACTGGTCAACAACAAAAAAATTAGTATTTGTGTCAAGGCACTAAAAATATTTTAAGCTAATTTGAGGGCAATGAATCTGAAAATTACCTTACTTTTTCTTAGTTATCGACCGCTTTTCATTCTTGAAAAAAAAATCTTTTGTCATCTCTATATATGATATTGACCGATGGTAATATTTCTCAAAGTAAAATCATTGAAACTTCTCAATTTGTATTTAAACCAACAAATATTGGTATGCTCATTGAGAATTTTTTTTTTTTTTGGCGATAATAATCAGACCCTAAGTCATTAAAGATAATACGATCGAATATATCAAGAACAGGTATATTGATCAAATGATTTAATAAACTTACAGCAGAAATAAAACCTTCGTGAACATAACTATGGTTATTTTTTCTCTAGATTGTCATGTTATTTAAATCACTTTAATATACTAGAAGTAGTCAGCTATCATTCGTTTATCCTACCTTCCCGGGTATCACTCTTTCATTGTTTTGATATCCTGATGGAATCGTTCTCTTAGCTCAACACTCACATCACAGCAATTATCCGGAAATTTATCTAGATGGTAATGTAAAAAGTGAACCCTAAAACTCATTAACGCCGAGGTTCTATCAACTGCTTTTCCTCTAACTCCTTGTACTTTTCTATCCGGTGATTGGCTAAGAAGATTTTCACCACTTCAACAAATGATGTCCAAGCATGTTATTCCAAGTCATTCATTGAATTAACAAATTCATCATCCTTAATGAGTTTCCTGAATTTTATGGTGAAACCTTTTCCATGAGGATCATCATTTACAATATAATAAGTGCATTCAGTTGGGATTTCTTTGGTTGGAATTTCTTTTCAACTGCGAAAACCAAAAAATTAATGTGCTTGGTTTCCTTCAGTTGTTGAAGGACAAAAATGATGGGATAGATTTATGAATATCAAACAGAAGATTTTAGTGTTTCATTTTTTTTATATCACCTTAAATGCCATGTTTACTAAAGTGTATTACTGATAAATTTATCAGCTGATTTGAATTTTGGTGATAAATTTGAAAAAAAAAAAAAAACAGTACTTTTATTTTATATTTTTTGACTGAAAAACACTTTCTTAAAAATAGTTTTTTTTTCAGGTGGCTGACATAAATTACTTGACCTATCTGAAAATTGATGGGTTCCTTGACCTTTATTAAGTAAATTTTGCAATCGGCTAAGATCGTAAAATTATCTTTATTTCCAAAAATAAGGAATTACAGTACAACAAAAGCAGAAGATAAACATGAAAAATTAAAGTCATTTTCAAAAAACCCTGTTTTGTTTCTTAGCACCCAAAATTCTGTTGACCAGTGTAATTGCTAACAAAGGAATTGTATCACTTACATGAAACAGTATAATTGAAAAAGCATGGGGTTGACAGGCCATAAACCAACGAAAAACGGGTAGCTGCACAATGTGCAAGATCTTGCTAAATTCCAGACACAAACCACATTTAACATCACCTAAATCCATCACGAATAATTTCTTAGACAATTGGGGCAGCGCTAAGCGGAAGAGTTATTGTAAGTTTATGGAATTGGCAAACAGTTCAAATGTGGAACGAGTCAGTTTGCGTTTTAATTCATGCTAATACCTTCCGGAAATGTACGAGTCCATCTGTTCTCTACCCTTGTAATGGGTAAGTAAATACTTGGGTTTTTTTGATTTAAAAAAAAAAAAAATCACAGCGTCATAGTCTGCCCGTTGCCAATTAGTTGCGTAAATACATACTTCTAGCTTTAATGCCTTCCTTAACGTAGTTAAGCGGTTTTTAAGGACCCCAACCCCAAGTTTCGATATCAGTATTTTCTTTCTTGTAGACTTGTAGCCTACAGAAGACTACAGGTCCCAGTGTATCTTCAAAGTAATAAATAACTTGATAATTATTAATCACAGCTGAAAGGGGTTAAATTCCGATAAGTTTTCTACCAGATTCACATTTTAAAAAAATCATACTGATGAATTTTACATTAATTACTGTGCTTTTCTTATTTTTGCTTCTACAATATATTCCCCAAGGTTAATTTGCTTTTTAATCACAATTCTAACACCAATAAAGCTCGTACTTCAGATGAAACATTGTTTTCTTTTAATAGATAAAATTATTAATTTTGCTTACTCCTAATATTTTCTTTTGACTTCATCAACCTATGTTAGTTGTAAATCTGAAAATAAATTGCAATTCTAAAATTCATTTTAAAACTTAATTATTGGCGACACGTTTTTTAAGTTATCTGACAATACAATAGATTCTTTACTATATTAAATAACATTAAAATCGTAAGTACCGTAGTCGAAAAATGATACTTTAAAAGAAAAAAAAACAGCGATGACAAAATATAAGGCATATAACAACTCTGCTTAGATTCTTGTTCATTATAAACGTAAACTTTATGGAGGTACCCGTAGTGAAATGGTTATCGTCGTAGGAAATGAACACGGCGACACGAGTTCAAATCCTGGACGAGACTAATTGCATTTCACATACCCTTGGGAAAGGTATGAATCCAATTATTCTCCCTCCAGCTATGGGTAAATAGTAGGACAGACTGAATTCTTCAGCCTTGGTAAGGCAACTAGTCAAGGAGAAGGAAAACTGAATTCAAACCTGTTAAACTCTGCTTAAAAATTGACCATGTGTCATATCCTGCCCGAGCAAAGAGGTTGATAATATGATAAACGTAAAATTTCAATATATAATATTTGCCAACCAATCAGATTTCTTCATGAATGTTGCACATTCTCTTTCACCTCTCATCTCATAAATAGATAAGAAAATTTTACAGCTTAAGACTAATTGGCTAATGGGGTTATCAGTGCTTGCAAAAGGCTCTTAATAGAATGCTGCACTTTCTATTTAGATTCCCTTGAGAAACTTATATTTTACCCATAATGGAAATTCACTTGAAGAATGTAACATTTCTGTTGTTTGAATAGTGTTTCAAATGTTAAATGAATCCACGAAGAAAATGCACAAAAAGTATGAGGTACAAGCATCTTTTCTATCTTTTTATTTTTTAACTCAGTTCACTTTCCCTTCTCTTATCCATAACAATTTTGCGATTCTTAAGGGGCTTAGCGTAATGGTTGTCGTCCTTTGAAATGGAATCGGTAACCAGAGTTCAAATCCTGGACAAGGCTGTTTGCGTTTCCTTGGGAAAGACACAAATTTATACATACACCCCCCATCTTTAGGTAAATAGTGGAACAGATTTTATTTTTGTTTGGTAAGGCAAACAGTTTAAGGAAATGACAATCTAATTCAGATCAGCTTTACTCTTTCATAAAATTCACCATACATCATATCGTGTCAGTCATGGTGAATATATTAACACGATCACCGGGGAAAATAGGTATTTTACAAAATATACGGCTTTTAACATCTATAAATTATTTTTATTGTTTCTAATTGCACCTGTCATGATTTTACCGCTTGAATCTTTCAAATCAGTTCGAACAATTGGTGTTTCATAGGAATCCAAAAAGACAGTCATCGATCACCAGGATTTTTATAAAAATCCTGGCTTACGTTAACATAATTTGGTTGTTCTTTATTCATAATCAATTGACCCTATATTTTTCAAGATATTTGAGGACTGTTCCAAGAACACCCACTATCTTTGGTATCATCGTCACCTTCATTTGTCCTTGTTTTTCAGCCCTCTGTTACGTATTTCTGGTTTTTCTGGGGGGTTTTCACACTTGTCTTCAAGAACTGCAAGTTTCTCTAAATGACTTGTCTTTTGCTTCTTTTAAATAAATGAGGCATTTTTCTTGATTGGGTGAACCGTTTGAATATCAATGTCTCAGAGAATATCATGAGCTATTTTCAAACACTTATTCCTGTATGTGAATATTCATTTTCTTAGTATAATCAAATTTGAATCCTATGCACATTTCCCTGTGGATCACCTTCCCCACGCAGTTTTATCTGCTACTTTATTACTTTTGTTATCTTAATCCGCTTATTATGGAAGGTTAGTGGAAGTATAACTGCAGTTTTCTTTGATGCTGCCTCAAAGATTAGTTCAAAGCAGCACCCAGGCGTAGTTCTCATCAAGCTATTTCGTTAACCGTTTCGTTAATTTCTGCAAATGTACAAGTGTACTAACACGGCTACAGCTTCGATGAATTCTATTTCATCAGAGAGATCAAATTGGCATTTGTCATGAACTTTTCAATTGTAATCAAAGCTAATTTCAAATGAATATAAATTATACAAAAAGAAAATCCTGTTAGAAATGCTGGATGATGAGAATACTTAAATTGAAGAATCAACCTTGATCTCGTCTAAGTTTTATTTTTACAGCTGAGTACCAAATAAGATTAGATGAGAGAGAAAATCGGTTTCCATTAATCTTTTTCAGGTTTTAAAACGAGACAGGGTTCATCAGGTATCACTTTGTTGCATCGCAGTCTTAACTATAAAACCCAAAGTTAGTTAAATGTTAGCAAGCTTATTCATATATAGTTTTTAAATATAAGATTAACAGATTACCCAGATAGAAAATCTATTTGCTGATGAATTCAGAGTCCATTTTAGAATGCAATAGGTTTGTTTAAACATTGTGAAAATATATTTTGTTGAATGTAGAATGAAAATGAAGAACTATGTGACTGAGCCATGAATTTTTCAGCACTCCTTCGTAAAAAGGAGGAAAGAATACACTTTTGTTTATATTGTTTTTAATAAAAAGTTTTCTCGACTATCCTCCGATATTATTTGAGATTTAATGCAGGAAATTGTTGGCCTACGAGTTGGCTTCGATCTAGCTTTGGCCAACTATTTCTCCACGCAGAATTTGTTCCTAGCGACCCCCTAAATTTTAAGCAACATTTTCTTAAAAGACAGCGGAACAATACGCGAATGTATACTGCATTTTCCATGATTTCACGAATGTCAATATAAATTTCAAAACCTGACAATACTATTTTTTTAATTAGAAATATACTATGAGATTAAATATTTCGCTTAGTGTTTTAAAGATTATTCATTTTTTGTTATGCATAGTTCATATTGAAATCTGAAAAAAAAAAAAAAAGGAGAGTGTACATTATTCTAAATAGAAATACTTAAGAAAACTGATATTTGCGATGGAAGCCCTAAATTTACGTTTTTTATAAAAATATTTCAAAAGTTCAGAGCTCAAGATTTTCTACACTCTTCGGGAAATCTGAGAAATTTCTTTGATGTTCACTGAAGTTTTTATTGCGTATGTAATCAGTCAATGTAAGAAGCCTCAGAAAAATTGGTTGTAAGGAAAATGGGCTCCACGGGAAATGTCAGAATTTAACATTGATCTGCGTTTGAATTCTTTTCTTTTTCCTCCTCTTGTTCGACGTAGAAAAACATCTATACAAAATAGTTATTTAAGGTGAAACATGATTTATTGCCGAAATCAAAAACGAAGAAAGCCAACAGCTTTAAGCAACTTAAAAATCCAGCTCTAATTTTCCGTCATATTTATGGCATACTGGTTATCAACTTAAAATATTAACTCAGAGAGCCAAGATCTAATTCTGAACTGAGCTATTTGTGTTTCCTTGCGTAGATCCAACTATTCTTTCTCTACATATTGGTAAATAAAGAGTAGACAGGAATATTTTGCCTTGGTAAGAGCAACTTTCAAAGAGAAGGGAAATTGTAAGTTCATATCCTATATTAACGTTTCTTGTCAACTTTTAGTTTGGTATTTTAACATTGTAATTGAATAATACTCGCTTGAAAATAAATTATTAAAAAGACAGTCCAATACCTCGTCCCGTATGCTAAATGTTAAAGATATCTAGCACCCTGGACTGAAACTTGCTGAGGTTACCAGATTCGACGTCGATGGAGATGAGCCGATTAATGCCGCCTGTCCTAGGTAGAAGTAGGGGGGTCGTGTTTTGTAAACAATGATAAAAGACCATGGTTATCTCGACCCTCGATCTCTTTTATTGGCTGGAGTAAGAGGATACAATTGTTTGCTTATTTAAAGAATGAGGGAATCTTTCAAAGATACTGAAAAAGTCGATTCTTACTAGGACGAAGCAGCTACTGAACACATTGTACTCCTTATTCATTTCTAACTCCTTCGATGACTCTAGAAACTGAATGATGAGATTAAAGCAACAGCTGTCCAAATGATTGGCGGGAGATGTATTTTTGAGCCACTAATCAATTTAATGTCTTCAAAATGGTAGTCATTGGTGACTCTGCAACATAAAACCAACTTAATAAATTGCTTATTATCCTTTTATCACAGATTTTATCGTCTCCTGTCATCTTAGTCATATCGTCTCCTGTCATCTTAGTCATTGCCTCTTTTCAAAACTATTCTGTATTGGAAATTTTACCATGCTATTTCTCCAGTACTGTCTCGGAAGCAGACAATTTAATGATGTTAGTAGGAAATACTAATCAGAAAATAGACTTTTTAAAATTGGAAATCTGTATTTGGTAACTGAGCGTGGAATTACTTTACAGTATAAACCGTAAACTATAAATTCTTACGACATATTGTGTGTTAAGAATTCATTCCACCAGAGTTAGAATTTAGCTCTAGTACCTACCCAAAAGCAAATGGTTGTTATAGTAATAATAATTTTAGTTGATGATTTGCAGAGATTTCCCTCATCGGTGGATTTTTTTCTTCATACACAAGGCAGTCAGTAATTCCGGTATACTTACGTGTGATATGCAGTTTTTTTTCAGAAAAAAAAATCATTTCGAACTCTAATTACTTGATCAATCTTTTCAGATGTTTCCATTTTAACATGTGTAGAAACTCAGAATTCTCTATTTAATATTTTTCCTGTATATAAATCCCATTTATGAGGAATGAAAATGCTTTCACAAATTAAACTAATTTTTCAGTTACTACTGCTAAAGATATTAAGATTTGATCTCATTTAAATATGAATTAGTAATTAGGTTACAAAATTATATCAATTTTTCTAATAAACCCTGTCCATCTTAAATGGTACCAAATGTTTTGCAACACACACTCTCTCTCACATATATATATATATATATGCGAGGATTACCCCCCACCAAATCAAGGTGTCCTGAATATGGCATTAGACTTCAAATTGCACCTTCACTCCTGGAGCATTGCTATTGCTCTCAGATTTACATTGACCGATCCCATGAATAGATCAAATAGGAATCTTCATATTAGTTGTCTAAATTTCTGAGATGAAGCTTGATGAACAAAAAGAAAAAAAAAAGGACTCTTCATGATTTAGTAATTAATGTTTGTTATTTGAACTCATTTAGCTCTGTACAATTCATTTATATTACAAAGGAATACTTGGTATATAGAATTACTTACGTTAAATGGCAGTACTTGAAACCATTTAACCATGTGAAAACAAAAGATTCCATAGAAGAATTAGTCTTACATGAAAATAATTAAAACTATTTTGCGCAAAAAATGGATTCTTACTATTCATTTGAAAATAAACATCCCAGCAAAATATTCCCTTATAAATCATTATATATATATATATATATATAAATTTGGCGTTAAATAACCCGAAAGTGTTGATACGCCATTAAAAGTCAACTGGCCGTTTAGCTATAACCATTTACTAAGCTGACTACAATATACACTGGCAATAAAAAAAATGTTTAATACAACAGATTCTAAGCGGCAAGATAATAGATAGCTAGAGTTACTACGATGCTTTTTATCCAGCAGACAACAAGTGCCTAAATTCTGCGCTTATAAAAATATAAACCAGACAGCTACTGTTTTTGTTCCGGTGATTAGGGATGATTCGAAATATTGTCCATAATACAGATGAGGTATGGGGAAAGTGTCTCTTTTAGCTTCCAAATTTTCTTACTCGTCCTGACAAGTTAGCTGTCGGTGGTCTTTCCGCTGTTGAGTAAATTTCCATATGACAAAACAAATACAAACCTTGCCACCATCTTGTAAAATGCTTTGATAACAATATTTAACTCGTATACTCTTCCTTAGTCGTGATCCACAGATGAACTAACTACTTTGACACCTTACCTGAAACGCAGCTTGCTTGTCACATAGCAGTTGCCACTGCTTTGACACACTAAGTCTACGTAAATGTTCAGTAAACATTGATGACTATCAACGGGATATTTACAATAACACTTGTTTCATGTCAGCCAACATTTATCCAGATTGTAACTCAATTGCTAACCATGATACAGTCTTACTTGGGTGTATAAGCAGAAGGTTTTAAGCATAACTACCGAACATACTTACAGATGATGTAGATGATTATATATTAGGCATTTATTTCGAGTGAACAATATTACACTCATACACACACACACATATATATATAGAGTGAGAGAAAGAGAATGCCAACTGAATATCATTGAGAGTTAGTCTACATTTGCATAGCTTAGACACAGTTAACTGCGCTTGATGGCTCATTTTCTCGACAATGAAATCACACACATATATATATATAGCTGCAAGAAATCTCAGCAAGGTGTAATGGTTAACATTTGTCACGAATCAATTTCTACACAACTATATATACGTGTATGTGTGGGTGTGTGTGTGCGCGCACTTCTATGTGTGAGTATTTATGTATATATGGTTTGTGTACCTACATGTGTTTCTCCCGTGCTATATATATATATATATATATATATATATATATATATATATATATATATATAATTGGGACAGAAGCATAAACATGTTTTTACCCAACCTCTCAGCAAAGGGCAGAGTACCACACAAGATAAATTTCTAAGAGGATTGCAGTTAAGATTATTTCAGTGTTCCTTCTCCTCGAACAGCTGCCTCACCAAGAATAAACAGCCTACGTCTGACCTCTTTATCCATAGCTAGTGAGTGAATAGATGGATTCTTGCCTTTCCAAATGGAATTAGCATGAAATTTAAGGAAAGCCGCGTCGTCTAGGATTTAAACTTACCTTGCTAAGTCGTTCTTTACGCTCGTAACCTTTATACCACATACTCTTTTCTTGGAGTAGATTATTTTCCGGGATATTTTAAGGTTAGGATGCTTGTATTTCCACCGTGTTCATCATTAATTTCCCTTTAACAACTATCTTCACTCTATAGTTTCTCTTCACCAACTCCTAACGTTCTTTATTCTGAGTCATTTAATCCGCCTGTTTTGTGCACAGTTAAATATTGAAAACACCTGCAAGATCTTCAACAGTGAATATCTTGCGAGTCACTTCCTCTTTTCTTGCTGCAACTTCAACGCGTTACTTTGCCTGTTCAAGTAACTCTTTCCCTGTCGACATATGTTCGTTCTGTCATTAATGAATAAATAAATTAAGACATGTCAGCTGTTTGGGAGGAGATAAGTATTTTCTTTCATTCCATAAACTTTTCAATTACATCACATTTCTTCAAATTTTATACTCACCTTCACAATGTTAAAAGGAAAAATCCTAAAACAATCCTCTAATAACATTAAATTGAATGTCAGTTACTCAGCGGTTGTTTTCATCAACTCATGGAACACTTATAGGTGTGATACTAAAGCCCATCGTGTTGATGCACCAGATTTTTTACCTTACTCTATGGTCCACTCTAACCCGGAGTAGTAGTACATGTTCAGACTTGGTCTATGAGTCAAGTTTGAAAATTATAAGTATTGGTGGGGATATTTGAAACCAACGATGAATGAATTATTCATATTTAATCGGAATAACAGTATTTATGTGTTATGCCTTATTTAAGGTTTAAAATATGCTAACTATACCCACTACAGAGGGGTTAAACACCCACCAGGAATTGGTGTCTTAGGAGAAAAACTACACGTTTATTCTCCTTCATTGACATTACTTCCAAGTCCTTTCGGACTGGCAGTGGTTTCACTTGTTCGGGTCCTATCTCTGGGCTAAATACATCTGTTTGCTAATTATTTATATTCAAAATTCATAACTATGTGGAAAAGTCTTGAGGAACCAATGAAAGATGTAAATATGAACAATTATTTAACATCTTCGCATAAAATAACCCCAGTTTGGCTGGCACGCCGTTATAATATATTTATCGAACATACAACGAACACTTACTGTGGTCGGGATTTAACTTGGGGACTACTTTTTTGATCGAGATCTTGTATTTATGTTACAAGTAAATTGTTATTTATAGTTTGTTCTTTCGCTTTTGTTATTTCTGTAAATTTACTTTGGCGGAGCTTCTATCACAGCATTGATAATATCTGTTTGATTCAAGATTTTGCTTACGGTTGAATGAGACCATCCCAAATCACATGCTATAAATTTTATAGTTTTACCATTTTCAGTTTTTTTTCCTCATCAAAAGGTGTGTCATCTATTTGTCTTACAATTACAAGGCACGGCTTCTCTAGCGATTCCGCCAGAGGCTCGCTTTAATATATGTTCCGATATTACCGAACAAGATACACACAAAAGGCTATTCACAACGTTATTCCGTGCTTCAAGCTTGTCATGTACCCTCTTTGTACAAAAATGTTAAACAGTTTAGTGAATTAAAGCAGAGTACAAAATAACTGAGAGAATACTTATAAATTTTACATTTTAATCAAAAATACTCATTTTTATATGAGTTAAGAGTGTCTCCCGTAGAGCTATTCCACAACTTCTATTTCGAAGCAATAGAATTTCTCTCAGAACAAGTAATTCGTCCTTGACTTGCTGAATTCGTCATCCTGATACGAACTATCATGTATAATTGTTTTAACTCGTTAATATTTATAGATTTGTTACATTACCATGATTTAAAATGTTGATTTAGATGAATTTTGCAGATAGTGTTCATGATAATGTTACACAAAGAAAAAATCAACATGGCTAATTATTTCAGGCACTGGATATGACACAAAACAATCTGATGGTTAGGTTCCAGAGATGCTGGAGTTTTGGGAAATGCAGAGCACCCCTCCATTGCCATTGCTCCCAGGTCCACTCTGATCCGGTGTGGTAGCACCTGATAGGGCCCTATCTATGGGTTACATAGAACTAACGGCATACTTATGCTAAACTGAATTGTTTGACTACACTAAATAGCTTGAAAAAGAAATGTTTCTGACAATAAAACCATACTTACATTTAAACTGTGTGGTTATGCTAAACTTAATTATTTCAAATGGAACTGTTGACATTGAAGCTGCATTCACGCTAAATTGAATTGCTTAATATAGAACTGTTTTGAGATTTAACTGTGTAAACAAAATGTATACTTATACTAAACTGAATTAGAACTGCTTGACTAAAGTAAAGAGCTTGATATAGAATTGTTTTTCAATATGAAACAGTACTTACGATTAAACTGCGTACTTATGCTAAACTGAATTGTTTGAAATAGAACTATTTTCATAAAAATGGATTTAGCGTTAAATAACATACATAGGTTGATATGCCATAAAATCCAACCTAACAAGAACAAACAGCACTGTGGAAAGTCTTCTCTCGGTTTAAACTATTGAAAATGTTTTATTACTAGCCAAATTATGTGAGGATATTTCGTATTGCTTTGTTGCAGATGAAACATTGAGCATGTTGACGTTCTCTCTAAACCTAATACTTATATTTTGTTGTAGAGATTCTGAATGATAGGGGAAGATGCAAGACAATCCCCAAATTTGGCCGTGCAAAATTTTTTGGTCACCTTAGTTTATAAACAGGAAAATGTTCCACCGCAAATATGCAGATATGTTTCCTCAATATTACTGATAATTTCTAAAATATCGTGAAAATTCTCTCATCTAAGATCATGCCGAAAATATCCTAAGAAATTAAGTGGATGACTAAGAATATGAATCTTCGTGTAACAGATGATATAATGACACATACCAACATGGGAATGGACAATTCCTCCTCAATATATACCGACTCTCGTTGACACTCGGGGAAATAATTTCCTAGCAGAGTGGAGCGTATGCACAACTCTCTCGGCGGCGCTGGGCGGGGACAAACTTCGGTCGGCCGCGTTTTATCGGTGTACGAATCTGGTCGGGTGTGTCTTGGTTCCAGTGGCAGTCGGTTGAGGATGACCAGCATCCTTGAGCCTCAGGGGGCCGTCCTCCCAGACTCTAACGTTCCTTGGAGGGGCTAGGTTCATCAACTGGCACCGGAGACGCCCCTTTTTATGGGAATGCAGACGGGAGAGGCATTTTGGGGAATGTTGGGCGTGTCTGGGCTACGGCCCTGCGCCGAACCCACCTAAAAAAGGCCTTCCTGTCGGGTTGGTGGGACGGTAGACAAATACCGATAACCACCAAGCTGCCTGACAGTACGGGAAGGACATTCCTAACTGTTGTAGAACAACTGCATTCTGCATATTTGTTCTGATCTTCTACTCTTTCTATCTTCACTGGCTTATGTGAGGTCATCCAAAATTATTGCATGGTCATTTGTATGGGTTTTTTGCAGCTTCCTTCTCTTTCAGTGGAAAGACTCCAACTGGGCCAATGTTTTCTTTATTAAAAAAAAACTCACCCAAAATATCCACTGGGAGTTTGGCAATAAGAAATTTATGAAAGTTTAATTTTGCACGGTAGAAAATATATTCATGGACAAATGTATGTATTTTTTGGTTTGGTTTCGTTATTTAATGACCTATTAATCTTTGCACGTTTTTAATGCCAAAGCCATCCTCGTAGAAGAATATAAGGGATACTATTTAACTGACTGCTCAAGGGATAAGGAGTCCATACATTTCCCAACGTTATTAATTCAAAAGTGATGATAATAATAATAATGCAACTGAAGTTCAAACTCACTCACTTCTAAGGCCACCGGCCAGCATTTTAACCATTACATCACGGGACTCCCCCAAACGTACATGAGTATATCATGTTGATAATATTTGTATGTAATTTTTTATATGTATATAACATGTTTTATATATATATATATATATATATATATATATATATATAATTATTTTTCAAAATTATATATGCAAAACGTTTATATTTTTGCATATTTGTATGAATATTTTTACATAAATGAACACCTGTGTGGATGTCTTTATATGCATATATACACCTAAGCATAATATGAATAATTTTTGCCATCCCTCTCTCTCATATATAGATAGAAAGATAGATAGAGAGAGAGAGTGACAGAAAGAAAGACATAGGAGAAATTAATTCTCATACACATTAAAACCACCAAACGCTCTTGACTATATATTTCTAATTATTAAAAAGGTATAGATATATACATGTGAGCAAGAGACGGGACAAAAATCCATGCAACACTTTTGAAAAATTTAAGTGTACAAATGAGAGTAAGTACGAATGAAAGCGCACGTACTCACTAAAGACATAACGATATATATATATAGGTATATATATACACACACACACACACAAAAACGTTTACTTAGACTAAGGGTCCTCACGGACAAACTCCAATGAGACTTTACAGATACAAAATGTCACTAAGTAAAATCAAAACAACCTATCAAAATAATCTTAAATGTCAAAAAGAAACGGCCAGAAAGTACATTCAAATCACCGATTAAAGAAAAGAACAAGTCCGAAAACTTGTAGCACACCGGTGGCTCAAATATTAAAAACCTGAATACTGAATTTTGCATCAGCATATATATATATATATATATATATATATCCACACACACATACAACATTGTTGCGATTTACACTTCCTCTGCGACAAATCATTTATAATTTTATATTGACCATACAAGAGAAATAATTGATTTATCTAATTGGTAAAACATAAATCTGTAGTTTTAATCACTTGGCTTTTTTGAGCATGCAAGAAATAAGTTTATATTATCGTTGGGGTATTCGTCTAGAAATACGTTTATGAAACTTGGGATATCAAATTCATGATAAAAGAAAAAGAAAATTCGATGCGATAAAGACAAAACTAAAAGCATATACAGAACTTTATCATCATGTTGCGCTACCAGCACGAATTCCCTGACCCTTTCTAGTTACCAATCTTTAGCGGCTCAGATCTTATGTTTATAGGTTCTAGTTGGTTGGCTAACTTTTGATCGTCCATAGGGTTCACAGGAGTATTTGGCTTATGAGTTCGCACTTACATCTTCATCAGTGCCCTGCATGTCTCGTTAATCTAACTTGGATAGTTTTCGTGATGGATGGTAGGTGGCCGTATTGCTGATGTTTTGTGAAGTGTTGCCTCCAGGACCCGTTCAATATTGCTCGCATCATTCTTGTCTAATTGCCGTCAAACTTTTTCTCCATACATTTTGTTAGCGTTCATCTAGTGCATCAATGTAGCAGTATCCACATGCGTTTTATTTTATCAGTTAGGTCTGACTTCCTTATGACGGATAGCCAATCGATAGCTACCCATGCCTTTTCTAGTCGCATGTTGATATCTTTCTCGGTTGATGAGACATTGCTTCCAAGGTAGGTGAACTTGTCCACTAGTTTCAAAGGCTCACCCTTTAGTGTGGAAATGTTGCCTCTTTCATTAAAGCACGTGCATTCTGTCTTGTCTGCGTTGACATGGAGACCTATGCCACCAGCTGCTCATTGCAGAAGTTGTAACAGGGATTCGGCTTGGGTGGGTGTATTTGCCGGAAGCGTTATGTCATCGGCGTCGTCCACGTCTGTAATTTTTGTGCGGGGTATCTTCCGTTTCTTTCCTTTGCCAGCTTCTTTCATAAAATCAATTGACGTTCTAAGCGCGTAGTCTAGACAGATGATTAACAGGTATGGGGCTAATGTGCCTCCTTTTAGCACAGCTGCTACGTCGAAGTAGTCTGTGTCTCCATCCGGAGAGCTGACTTAAACGCTGCAGCACATTTTGAGCGCTAAATTATATATGAATTTCAATGCATATAGATTTAGATGAATACATAAATATTGCCTATTTTCTGCATAAAATTTTCGGGAAAATATTAACTTCAGAAAGGAAATAGATCATAAAATGAGCGCAATTTTCAGTCCTCACTGAAGGAATTCTAGTTTTCAAGAATTGTTGATTTATGAGTCAAGCACTGTAAGACTACGTTATATCTATGCATATATGAAAAACAAATCGGGAATGTTAATGGAGATATCTGATGGTTTAAACTCTTAACATTTTTTTTTATCTCGAATTTATCGTTCAAATGTCCTCCTCTCGTTTTAAAATTTGTACGTTAAAATATGGAATAAATTTCTTGTCAGTACTCTGCAATTAATGCGAATATTGCTTTAGAGTTAAACAGGCACGTGAAAGTATGTTAATTATATGCTTTTATAAACACCGAAATAACTAAATTGGTAAGTTCATTCGTTTAATCCAAATTTTGTCAGAATTATTTTTCAACTTTTTTTCCTCATATAAATAACGTCTGTTATAGCTTCTGAATACTTTACGTAGGTTTCTTTTTTCTTCTGACTCATAATATTCAAGCCTATATGATTTTTAGTTTCTTAGTATTTTTTTTCTCTTTCCTTTTGGGTGGTGAGCGATACTGAAGTGCTACTGTCAGTACGTATCAAGAAAATGTCTTTCATTTGCTGAGTCTTTTATTTAGTGTTGGATTCTGAATACAGCTCTGATCAATTTCAGCGTCTTGAAGCGGATCTTTCTATAGATTTTCTATCATTGTGATATGCTATGTTCCAAAACTTTGGCGTGAGATGTTGACCCTCTTCCTTGTTTGACATTCATACACATATTACACTAAGCACCATACACACGCACATGAACCGTCAATCAAATACGAGTTCGTTGAAGGCCAGCAGATGTTCCTTAACAAGATAGGATCAGTTTTATCTCGTGTCAATCTTGGAACACACACTCATACATATGAGAATGTACCTCTCTTTGGACAATTTTGTGGGAATGTTTGTGTAGAATAAATATATATATATATATATATATATATATATATATATATATATACACACACTACGTAGACATTCACACAAATATAGTCTTGATTCAAGTGACATTCTCACAAAATTACCCTAAAAGGGGTAATTTTACAGACACGTGCTCATATGTATGTATAAAACAGAGTTAAATTATAAAAGATTGCTTAAAAATAACTGCTCGATATTGCAACAAAGCTTGTATAAACTCTTGAAATATTACAATTAAAAACACTAGAATTTCGTTACTTGAAATTCAATGTGTTTTGCGTGAAAAAAAAACGGAATTTTATTAAATGTGGCAAAACAATCCCAATTCAATGTAGCATAAGTACGCAGTTTAATATAAGTACAGTTTAATTGTCAAAATCATTTTATATTTCAAGCTATTCAGTTGAGTATAGATATAGTTTTTGTCTACACACAGTTAAATGTCATAACAGTTCTATTTCAAGTAATTCAGGTGCTAAAAGTCCGGGCCACAGTAGACCTGAGAGCGATGGCAGTTAAGGGGTGCTCTGCATTCCTCAATGCTTCAGTATCCCTGGAACCTCACTATCTGATTTTTAGTGTCATATACCAGACCACTCGTTGGGAGGGTCTTACCCCTCTGCAAAGATGAAGTCGGTGTATTCTACAGCTCCAATTGACTGGGCAACAAATCAGTAGAACTGTCCTTGCTATGATGCAAATATAGATCTGATGGTGAGGCTTCACTTCTTGAACCCGGTAGAATTACATTACTTTCATGTAAACTATGACCCAGAGAGGTAGTGCGTCTTATCATCCAATCTACGTGTCAAATATCTTTCAAAATATTTGTACTACATAGGAATAATCGAAACCATTCAACTGTTTGCAATTCATTTGTATTAGGAAATGTTTCTGGACGCTATAATTGGTCAGGAATTATTTGTAAATTAACTGTGTGCGAACAAAGGAATATAAATTAATATATAATACTTGAAACCTTTTAACCGTGAAAATTATTAGAATTTGAGAGGAATGCGTTATCATTTTATTGTGTGAAAAAAAATGTAATTTATTTTGAATGCTCACAAAAATAAACACTCTGTAAAGGACATATCTGAAGAAACTTGTCACAAATATAGCTTAGTTTAAAAAAAACAAAAAAAAAAACCTTTCATTGTCGTAAGACAGCTAAGAAAAGTAGTTATTGCAAATAAGAATTTATTAACTTTTTAATCCAGTAATAAAGTGTTTTTTAAGGCTAACCCAGGCCTATTATTATTACAGATTTTTCTTTTAGACACAATGTAAATAATATAAAACGAGCAATAGATAGATTAGAACTGATAAATAGATATAAACAATAGTATGGACATTTGTAGATATAGTTATTAAAATTCAATATTTACATTCCAAACACATAAGGTGTTGATATGCTGTCAGACATTAAGGAAGACTAATTAGAATACACAGGGAAATATGTCAAAGAAATATCAAGAGACGTGTACTAACAAAACAAATCGGTCGATTTCTACTCAAGTGAAAATCTCAAGATGAAGATAAACGCTTGACATTCTGGTCAAAAAAGAGGACATACAATTCGTTTCCAGGATAGAGAGAATTATCAGAAAAGCCCTCGCATAAAAGGCAGGTGAATACTAGAAAAACTGAATTTTTGTCAGGAGAAGAGGGCTAAGCAAGATTACGTTGAGTTAGCTGTCAGTAATGGCAGGAACTTTGACCAGGACATACACGCACACACAGCGGAAATGGACGTAGATCGAGTTAAGAGGAATAAAAATGTAGACATCCAAACCACTTCCGGCTGTCATTAGCCAAGAGATAGGAAATAGAATTCAAACCTTAACGTTTTCTTTTGAATTTCTTGGCTTACTTCATCTTTTTATTCATTTTTTAAATATTTTCTAGGATGTTTTGTTTGTTTATCTATCCTTTCGTTTTGAACACTGCTGTTCAAAGTAGGAAGTACGTATACTGTGCTGGTATGCAAGTCATCACCTGCCGTTACATGGTGATTTTCCAGTTTCATATATATATATATATATAATGTAATGTAAAAAAGAAAACGCGTAAAAACTTTCCGTGTTAATATAATTTTTTACACAAGCTGTTATTCAGCTGGTAAAACTTCTTGAAACTTACACATAAATGAAAATAATATGGCACAAATATAGTACCAGTACGTGGTACATTGGGAAAATAGCCTGACGCAACAGATAGTTTTAAAGGCACTAATTTAGACTGTTTCCTTAACATTCAACATTTACTCACTCCTTTTTAAGATCGTGAAAATTCTTGTTTTTTTTTTGTTTTTTTCAATTCAGTATATAAATGTGCATTTTACTTCAAGTTTTCTTTAATGTTTATCTATACATCTAACGCATTGCATTCACTTTGTACTTCAAAAACGAAATAAGACGGGGAAAAAAAAGCATCTATTTGCGGATATACGCGCTGAAGTCAGAAGAACATTTGTTTTCGTATCTTTCGTGAGCGTCATCTGATACAATCTTTACTTATTTCGTAAATGCATCGGCAAACAATATTCTTATACTTGATAAATAATAAAGAGTAATGGATGTGCGAAATTTAACTGTAACTACATTAACAAATATAACGAAACATATAGACGCATGATACCTTAGGAATGAATATAAACATTAACCATGTATATATAAAGAATTTTAAAATGAAATCGAAGTAATTCTATTTTTGCTTGTCCTATATATATATATATATATATATATATATATATATATATATATATATATAGAGAGAGAGAGAGAGAGAGAGAGATGTGTCTGTGTGAACATACCGTTATGAAAACGATTTTTTTTATTTAGAAAAGTACTCAAATACTGGCGAAGAGATCTAGCTAACACCTAAAATAAATATTTTCCCATATTCTCATGATTAAGTTTCACGTTTTCGAATAAAAATCTAATCTTCAAATTTTACAATCTACCTATTTTACAAATACATGCAAGTAATAGTCACTAGATGAACATAAGGTTTGAAGAATAAATATACACACGTACACAAATAAGCAAGGAATGCCCTGGACGAAGCTGTTTCCGTTTGGTTTCGAGCTAATGCCTCGGAAAAAGGCTTTAATCCACCGTTTCTTCCACCAGCCTTGGGTAAATAGAATGACCGACTGGTTTCTTTTGTCTTGTAAAACAACCAGTCTAAAATAAACCGAATCCTCTAAATGCAACGAATTCTTATCCCATTCAAAAAATGGCTGTTTGTTGCATCCGACTCGTGGCCGAGGAGTTGAGTACATTGATTACTGAAAAATGCTTTAAATGTAATTTACCCACATTTACTTATTAAAAATGTTTGTTTTATGATAAAAACATTGTTTACATTATCTGAATTAGAGGCGTCCTTTTCCCTCTAATCTATATTGATAGTGGAGCACTTATCTCACCGGAACAAGAGTGCGCATTTTCCCTCTTAAAGAATTCAGTCCTTTTAGCTGCTGTTAGGCCTTGCATCGCTAAGTTTCACAATATAATATTTCCCCTTGAAACGTGTTTTTTAATGAATGCTGACTGTGTTCAAGTAAGGATCATAATTGATAGTGGTGCATATTGACCCAGGCCAAGCTGTCAAAAGAAGAAATGCACCTGTGTAAATAACAGGTGCATCCGGTAGAAGATATCAGGGGGCGACCTTGGCTGTCTAGGGGTTGAATTGAGTGCGAATTGTGGCGCTCGCAGGAAGTAGGTGGGTGTCAAATTATTGTATAATCCCGGCGAAAGGAAGTTCAGATCAGTTGGAGAGAAGATGCTGGAATGAGAACCATGTCCCACCAGAGGCTGGGCCCTCAGGCCCCCAGTTAAGCTGCCCAGGAGAACGGGAAAGAAAAGCTGTGATATCCAGAAGAGTTGGGGGCTCAATATGTTGCAGTCTTTGTTCGGTTTTCAACTCCCTCTCTCACACAACCCTTTCAATAAAGTGAGAGGTATATTTTTCTAGAGAACTGTGTCCGCTCGTCTTTATTGTGTTGAATATGTTTCTGCATGCATCTGTGTATGTATAGTTGTTCATGACTATACAACAATAGTGATCTTATATAGTATAAAATAACTTCAGTATAAGGACTAAACAAGCAATAACCGGTCATGGCTGGAAAACTTTCTCTTATCCTCTCGCTACAGTACTGACATGTCACATAGATCTTAATCTGTTTTAGGTCTATGAAGGTGAAAGTTAGAAAGAGAGGCAAGTAAAAATCCAAGAAGGTTCTATGAAGTGGTGTGAGTATATCTACATATATGCAAGGGTGGGATGCTACAAATGACATCGAACAAAAATATATTGAGGAATAGATTTAAAAAATCTGAGAGTATTTGTATGCCCCATGCACATATGTAAAATCTACACCGATTAAAGAATAGGCATTACGTGTCCATTGATTCATTCCTCGTTCGGCCAAACGTCACTACATGTTATTTTTCATCAATGACAAGAGAGCCAAGATATACCTCGCTAAAGTAGATTCACGCCACACCGAGTGGGAAAATTGTGCGTATGTAAAAAATATAGTTTTAGAAATCTTCCTTAAAACATGAACGGAGATTTTTTTAAGAATATCGTAAAATTCTTCTCATCCAACAATTATCCGAATATGAACTAAATTTATTTTCTGAAGGACAAATGACTGAGTGCATTTTGAAATTACTGTTTGTACGAGCTTGATAACTGTGTACAACATGTCTGAAGTTTAATGACGTAAAAAGTATCTTCAGTGGGACATAGCTATGTTAAAGCTTTATCTCATTGTCATTTCACTGAATTGACCAATATTTTACTCTGAATTAATTCAAAGAATATGCAATGAACAGTTCAGAATAGTTTATACGTATTCACGTTAGGGTAGTATAGACAAAAGGACAACAGTTCCTGGTGACAGTTTCTTGCCTATGTGATATACAACTTCATATATATGCTCTATCACCGATAATGACATCTCAATTACGAATATAGAAAATTTCTTGATATAAAGGAATACATCATGGAAAAATTGACATGTTTTGTAATAAAGATAGCTTCAACTGATATTGAAACATTTTATAAAAGGGAACATTATTACTAGCGCTTATTTATGAGAGAGAGAGAGGCAATGGTAAAGTAATGGACAACGTCGAAGGAAATGGACGAGGTGACCAGAGTTCAAATCCTGGACGAGGCTGCTTACATTTCACATCACGCTAATGCCCTTGTGAAAAATATGAATCTATTCTCCCACCACATAAGGTTAACATAATACGGCAGATCAGGCACTTTAGCCTTAGAATGGCAACCTTTCTATTAGAAAGCTCTGAATTTATATTTATAAAACTTCGCATAAAAAAATTGACCTTGCATAACATCCTACTCATACAGAGGGGTTGGTATATATATATATATATATATATACACAAAACTGCTACTACTCAGAAAACAGCAGCAGTGAATCTGAAAAAAACATTCATTTACACTGTTCAGTGTATTTCAGATATTATATGCAATACAAGGTAATTTAAAAGATTGTGTTTTATGTATTGACAGAATAGAGATTATTTTAAAACTAGAAATGTTCATACCTGTTTAGAAAAGATGCATATACATATTTCTTTATATTTTTTGTAAGCATTGTTTACTCAAGAGAAAATTCCTGTTTTCTTTATTGTGTTGTTTTTACTGCATTACAAAATCATTCCTAAAATGGCACCAATCGAGATTGCTCCTTTACTGTTTTATATTGTTAGCTTGAAATAAAAGGATTTCCATTTTTAATTCTTATCATAACTGTAATTTAAATTATCAATCGATTTGTTTTTCTTTCATTAATTTTTCTCATATTTATTTGTTAATATCATTGAACGAGTTAATTTTATTCTTATCTTACCAAAGCATCTTTATTTCTAATATTGTTTACTATTTACAGAACCATTGATATTATCATAGCCTTTTCATTACTTGGGATTTACTCTTAATGACAGTTTTTACTTTTATATATTAACTCATTTATTTTGGGTATGATTTTAACAAAGATCCCCCTTTGTTTTGTTGCATATAATCTCTATTCTCTTACACTTCTCCCTTATAGTGTATATATATATATATATATATATATACACAAACAGAAGAGAGGGTTCAGAAGTAGTTCCTCCCGAACCAGAATGGAATCCCTTTTTAATAATCTTATAAACATTTTTCAAAGATTGTTTATCATAATTGAGATGCTGTGTGTTATAATGCAGGACGGTGTTATGGAAAAGTCTGTAAAATATTTCAAAGACGATTATCACATATTTAACATAAAAGGCATATACCTTTTAATATATATATATATATTATATATATATATATATATATATATATATAACCCTCAAGTGATTTTATTTGTATTCGTTTAGTCAGATCAGACTGTTTTTATCGGCATGTCAAACCATTCGGGTGATTTTATGTCTATAAGTTTACGAATCGCGTACATTGTACATGTATATAAGCATTTTTATGTAAATGTTTTAGGGTTTGTTTGGGATATTTTTGCACTCTCCTAATGAATTCAAATTTTAAAAATATCTATTTTGCCTATAGATCGGAGCATAATATGTATTACCATTCTCGGTCAGAGAGAACTTAAGCAAAAAGGTACTGAGGGGAAACTCTACAATACCCAGATCTGCAGAACTCGAACATCAGATACAGTAAAGTGTCATACCAAAGACGCCTCTTTTGAGGAGTCGTCATAACTCTCTGCAATACATAATCAGCGTATTCGGACCCAGCGAACAGGGGGTTTATTCGTGGGTGTTTTGGCCAATATTCCCAGCATTTTATGAACTAAAATATAGGGATTTTAAAACATGCTTATTTCTTATTCTTTTAAATCAAAGTAATAGAAATATTTGCAAACAAAATCGGAAGCATATAACACCGTGCGTTAATTAACGGATAGTACAAGTAGTTACTTCCCCAAAAAATACAATGTGAATATAACATGAACAACATTAAAATATATATTTATAAACAAGTGAATAAAAGCATTTTGAACTGTGAAGTATACTCTTCTTTTGAAGGAGTATTTTTTGATCACAGAATCGTCTCGGGAAATATTCACCTGAGTCTACGTAGAAATACGATATTAAAACTTCACGATATGACTAATCACCATTGAAAAAATATCCTTTGTTAAAAAAAGAAAACCCTTCAATTGCCCCTGCGCAAAAAAAAAATGAAGTTTAGAGAGAACACATACAAAAAACAACCAGCATACATTCAAGGTCAAATAAATAAAATCAGAAATCCTACAGAAGATAACCAATGGGGATTAACCTGGCAGAACAGAAGAAAAAGCACTTCGAAAGCAAAACGAACAGTTACAGCTACCAGCAAAGAAAAACTTCTGTAATGGAAAAATATTTTAAGTAACTTCTCTGAAACCCTCCTGAAATTAATAAAATTGCCAAAAAGATTATGAATAGCCAACTAGACATCAAAGTAGAACAGTTTATGGAGGTAGAACTTGATGCTGTACTGAAAAACAAAATAGAAACAGAAAAGTAGCAAGCCTCAACGAAATACAGACAGGAGTAAGGAAGACAAGAAATTTCGACGACATATTTCTCCGTTTATGCGATGCTGTGTATGAATGTTGGAATGTACAACTTGCAGCATTCCCACCTCTTTTATAAGAAAGGCATACTCAGAATTATTAAGAACTTGAGTAATAACTTTTATTGCAAGAGTTACTAAGGTTTATAATGCCCTTCTTCTAGATCGTATCCTACTTGAAGTAAATTCTTTGGAAAAATCAGAATTGTTCCCGGAAAAATCGATCGGCAGTATCACAGATTCTGACAATCCGGCAAATAATCGAAGAAATACGGGAAAAATTTCGATGCAACACTACTGCTTATATTTCGCCAAGGAATTTGATTCTCTCGATAGTGGAAAGATGGAGCTAATACTACTGTAACACTATGAGTCGAAATATGTTGTAACTTTACACGGCACTAATAGAAGTTTACAACGAAGTGGTGTTCAAATGGGAGTTTGAGCTGAGACTGTTTCAGAAGAAATACATAATACTACTATGCATAGACATTTGTACCACCATGTCAAACGGGTTCATGTATATAGCGCAACGTCTTGAGTATCAGTCGCACCTCGAGATAATCTCGCCGTGAGATAAAGAAACGAAAACACAAAAACACCGTCTTCGTTCGTTTATAAAGTTTATTCGCTACTACTCTTTTCAAGTAGTCATTAAGAAGAACCAACATAGTAAGAAAACTGAGGCGACCGCGTTATCTAGACAAGGAGAAACAACATGTCATGAGGAGAAAGACGGCAGACAGACTATGGGTTCTGATTTTCTGTTGTTCACTGGTTTCGTTTCCACAGCAGCGTGTCCGGTGTGAGACACCTTTTTGGAGCTCACATTAAATGAGGGTCGTTATTTTCATCTGTCTTTACATCGTCATGGCTGCTGTTTAATCCACGTTTTTTTCCTCATCGCATCTCCCAGCCAACTAACTCTTTTCTCTATCCTATCACGTATCCACTGATTCATGGAGCGTTCATTTGAGTTTCCTTCAGCCAATCAGAACTCGTTGTCGATTTGCCGCTAATACGTTTCTATTTTTAACCCAGGCGTCCCTATTTATTCTACACCACCAGCATAAAGTCTCCCAAAAGTAAATTACCTCTTCAGTGATGCTAGAAGAAACAGTGAGAGATACAGACTACGCAGATTATCAAGCACTTTTCTCAAATACACTTGCCCAAGCTGATCCCTGATCGCATATCCTAGAGCAAATAGCAAGGTATTGACCTCTACGTGAAGGCAAACAAAAAGGAACAAATTCTACTTAAAGTGGCAAGAAACTGAAATTAATTGACCATTTCATATTCTTCAAAAGCAATACCTCGTCGACTAAAAGTGATGTCAGCAATACCTGCGCCATCGTAAGCGCAGACTGCTATCGACAGGTTTCTGATCATATGGGAGTCGGCCCTCTGATAAAATAAATACAGGATTTCTTCCAAACTCTTGCTGTGCCAGTAGTTCTATATAGATCCACCATATGCACGCTAACAAACTGCATAGAAAAAGGGATCTACACAAAAATGCTTCGTGTTGATTTGTTCAAATCCTAGAAGCAAAACCCCGCTAAGCAGCAGCTGTACAGCTAATTACCTCCCATCACACAATCAAACCAAATAAGATAAAGAAACCATGATTGGCCCCGCTTAGAAAATAAGGACGAAATCATAAGCGACGTTCGCTTATGGACTACTACACATGGACGAACCAGTTTTTCTCCGGGAGTTTCGTGTGAGTCCAAGTGTTGCAACCATACGGTAGTACTGTGCAGTGAAGAATTATAAGTTGAAGAGAGTCAGCGCAGCATGTTTTTTTTTTTTGCCGCAAATGACGAAATGTGTCTCAGACTGGAAGTGAGAACGCCAGCCGTTCACATAGAAAGTAAGAAACGATCTCACATGGTTTAGCTTTCCGCGTGACAAGCGGCTGTTTGTTAACCAAAAGAACTTGCCAATCAGCTAATTGGACTTGCCAAAATAAACTCACCTTAGTGGAAGTTTGAGGAGTTTGGCTTTTCACAACTTCAGAGCGAGTTTATTAAGATTCATGCATCTACGTGAAGCGATGTTAGACGTTGTTTTTCTAGAAAAGAGAAAATCAGCCAAAACGTTTTTTCTATCAACATACTGATTAGACTATAAATTGGAAGAATGTGTTTTATTCTGTAAGTGAGATTAGCTTTCCATAAGGTCGTTCACCTGGCAACAGAAGTCTATGGCTTTCCTATACTTTCGTTGACATCACCTGTAGTTCATGAGATACTGCTACCAAAGTATATGGTTTGTTCTAATTTCAAATGCTTGCTAATTAATGTGATGGCACCACACGTGGGTGCAACATAATCTTTCACATCTTCATACTAAAGTAAATAACCTAAGATTAACGTTTTAAAGAAATACTACAGTAGAGGAAAAATTAGTGAGAAACGAATTCACTTCACGGGGGAATTGGTCAGTGACATTCACTGAGTAATCCTCGTGGTGTATTCGCCGCCTTTTTCCAGGATATAATCCCAAGCTATTTGCTTTTTGAGGCTGTGTAAGCTTGCAAAATGCGTAAATATATAAACTCCGCAAAATAAAAACGTAAATACATATTGATATTTAGCTTGTAGAGGCTGTTTCTAAGTTTGTCTTTTCTTTCACCATTCTTAGATTTTTTTTTCTTTTCACATTTTTTAAAAATATTTGTTCCTTCCTTCTTTTAGCAGCTTTCCGTATTTTCCTTCATTTTCATCAATCCTCTGCGAGTACCGCTACGCCCTTCTATTTTTAGACAGTCCTTTAGTTTTTATCACGTTTCAAACTATCGCCAAATCTTCTTAGCCATCGCGAACATATTTTCTTAGGTTCTTTCTCCTCTCCTAAGTGTTATTTTTATTATTTCATTTATTTTCATTGCTAATTCCTTTTGTTATCTCAACTTCTTTTTGTAATTTTTTTTCTTCTTCCGGTTATTTGTGCATTGTCGATGTTCTTACAATATTTTCTGTTTTTCCCCTCATGCATTCATTTACTTTTTTCTTACCGATTTAGAATTTTCACTTGATCCCTTTCAGTATTCTCCTTTCAAACTCCCACATACAAAAAAAAAAAAAAAAAAAAAGAAAACCACATGTATGCACGTTTATATGTGTGTGTACGGTGTTTGGGTTATTTATATGCTCACCAGTTAACATTAGTTTTCAAATCAGTAAAATAATGATGTAATAAATACTATACAACTAATATTTATTATTGGTCAAATCACTTATTATTGCACTTTATCATGAGTATATATATATATATATATATATATATATATATATATATATATATACACACACTAGTTAACTATTGTAAACTAACATCATTAGTTTACAAATTAGTAAACTAATGAAATAAACACTATTAAACTAATATTTGTTGGTCAAAATGCTTTTATTATTACACTCATCATCATACATATATATATATATATATATATATAAATGCGACAAGCAAAGGCATGGAATGCTATCCATAGGTTTTCGATCATATACAAGTCAAACCCATCTGATAAAATAAAATGCATTTTTTTTCCAGTCAGCGATCTTGTCGATTCTACTATATAGATGCACCACATGGATGTTGACTAAGCGTATTGAGAAAAAGGGAGACGGAAATTGTACAAGAATCTTTCGAGTCTTACTGAACAAATTCTGGATGCAACATCCAACAAAACAAACCGTACAGTTGCCTACCTCCTATCACTAAAACCAAAATAAGACGGAGTAGACATGCAGGACACTGCTGGAGAAGGTAAAACGAACTCATAAACGACGTCCACCAATGGACCTCTTCATAAGGATATGCAAGTGTTGGCTGACTAACAAAAACTTATCTACAAAAGAGACGTCTGCACGGACACAGAATGTAGTATTGTACACCTGCCAGAAGAGATTGATAAAAACGAATGGTGAGTGAGAGTTAAAGAAATCCGCGCTAGCAGCACGACATGAGATTATATATATATATATATATATATTGGCTGTCCTCTCAGTTACGAGCGTGACCACCTCCTTTATCTAATGTCCTCTCCCTCCCCTACTCCTCCCTTAAATTGTATGTGTTCGTTGGTGACTCTTCAGGTCAGCCAAGCTGCGACAGATTTTACCACAGAATTAGCACAACCGATCATTTTTTATTTTTGCAGTGACATTATTTGGGTGCAAGATAGATTTTGCACATTTACGCAGATGGCTTTTGAGACCAGCAAGAGATAGGCACATACATATACAGAAACACAGCTACGAGTAGTATACTCCACATGATCAATTTTAAGTGGAGTATAACAAGACATATACCGGACATTGGCATAATGGTTAGAGTGTTCGCCAGTGGCCCAGGAGACTCGGGTTCAATCTCCAGGTCGAGTCACACCAAAGACTTAAAAAAAATGGTACTTGATGCCTCCTTGCTTAACACTCAGCATTATAAGCTTTGGATCAAGGGTAAAGTGGAGAGATCTAGGGAAAGGAGTAGCACCCTCTCCTACTCTTTGGTGTAGTAGCTATCTAAAAGGGAACCTTCGGGTCACCCTTGACTATGTTCGCCAACTTTACTTTTTATAACAAGTTTGAATTCAAAGTTTTGTTTCTCCTTGACATGTTTCCTTAACAAGATTAACAATCTCCCATACTATTTATCCATTGCGAAACGTATGCTTGTCTACATTCACGAATAAAACTTCACGACTTAGAGTTTCATGTATTTAATCCACAGGTGAGCGAAATGTGTGTCGCTAGAGTTGGACATTTTTATGTTTATACTCACAATTTTTGAAAATGACTCTTCCACCATTAGTGAATTTATGCATATCTTTACTTTTTCCTGTAATGTATACGTTCATTTCATATATTAAACTTCGTATATTTGCTCGGTCTTATTTTTTTAAGTGTGTGTGTGTGTGTGTGTGTTTGTTTCCAATCATTGTGAAGACACCATACGAACCCCTACTTTATTGTAATTTTACCTTTTTTTTTTACGTCCCTTCTCTCCACATCGACCATCCTTCTTTTAGTCTTCTATAAACAGGGTATTTTTTTTATTAAAAAAAAATCATACAGATTTGCCAAGGGCATTATTTTCACACCTAAGTTTCTAACAGCCTTAAAAAAAATGCAGCACTTTTGCTGTTTTATCTATTTTATTTGCTGTCAGTTGTTATTCACGTTTTCCTACACACATTGTATCTTTCTTTTTTTTTCTTATTGTCTTCCTTTTCATTAATGCTCTTTACCTATCTCATAAATAATAACTTTCCATTCTCCTTTTGTCTTTTCACATTCTGTTTTTATTCACAAATCCCTTCTCTCTCAATCTCTCTCCCTTTTTGTATATAACTTGTAGACAGATTTTATATAGGGTAAAGCCTCCCTTCTCTGAAATAAACGTGGCTCACCAGAGTATTTACAAGTCGAGAATCATTATGTGTGTTTATTAATCCAGTGTTGTCTATGAATATATCTGTTATATGTGTCAGTACGGGATTTAGTGACTTTTGCAGTAATTCATAATTCTATAGTGCGCAAGGGAAAATAAAGTCCCTTGATATAAGGGTGTTACTTTGACCCATTTAATGCCACACTCGCACGATTGGTGCGTACGTTACTTCGATAATAAAGTTATTATTAAAAAGGTGTTAATTATTAAGATATTTCTCATAATCGTAAATGTATCATTTATTCCATTATTATAAAGCTGTTATCTATTCTTATTATAAAAGTATTTATTGTACGCCTTACGAATTTTCCTACATCGGAGTGGCAGCAAGTCTCCTTAGGTTTCCAAGACTCTTCTCGGTATTCTACTAGACTTTGATGATGCAGTTTGGATGGTCTCCATTCTTCCTCTAATTTCTAACTTTTCAAGCCATTTACCAAGCATATTGGGACAGTTCAAAGTGGGCTGGTTACTATTGGCATCACCGTCATATTTAAAAGCTTTTTGTAGTTATCTGGCAAAGTACAAGTATTTGACTGTTTTATTTACTTTTACTCTATGAGCTGCCGGGACGGCAAAGTCCAATACACAACAGGCTATTATCATTATCGAAGTATTATCATTAAACAATTCTTTTTTTATTTCTATTATACAGGTAATATTTTCCTCATTTCGATAAAGGTATTATTTACTCTCATGTTCCCATCAGGAAACATGGTAAAGTTATAAGGATTATTTCCAAAATGGTCTGCGCTATTCAAATCTGCCATAATAGAACCAGTATCCCCTGTGGTGCTCGCAAACACCAAGAGAAGACATTAGACGCTTTTACAGACCCCTAAACAGCTTTCAAGAATTGCTGCTGACAAAGCTTATGTTTAGCCCTCTGCAGTCTTTTCAATGCACGAATTCGACTGTCTGCCAGAGAGATCTAACAAATTCACGCATCTGATCTTGTGACATGGTTGCAGTCTTACATGTTAATCAATTGTAATATTCGCTGGTTCAGGTGAAATATAAGAACTTAAGCTGTAGTGTCAATAATCACACTCGTGCAAGTCGACAAATATGAATCCCTATGGAAAGCACTTTACGCTGTACAGAGTGTTGACTAATGAGGTGTGAGACACCAGTAATGAACTGGCAGATGATTAAGAGCAATGTCTTTATTATTTCGGTGGTTACCATTCTTGTCACAACGAGAAATTCCATTATAATTTTATACGTGGACGGTTGTATTTTCACTTATCCTCTATATATATATTCTGTATTCACATCACTAGCATTCCCTTAATACTCTTGCATGAAAAAAAATCCCAAATCTTTGCATCCTTGAAGACGGACAGTAAAGGCTAAATTATTATTTTATCCGACATGTATCATTCAGCAGAGATTATTGATATAATTAGGAGAGGGACTATTCACTCTGCTGTTATTTCAAATGTTTACCACATCAATTATATTTAAAAGAAAATTTTCATCAATTATGGTTGACTAGACACTTTTCTTTTCAGCTCTGTGTGTGATATCCGTCGAAACTGAGAAAGGGACCCTACGGGAACATTGTGATATCTTAAATTTTTGACCCGATATTCAATAACAGCATCGAGCATTTAATGTAAATTTTCTTGTTCATATATATATATATATATATATATATATATATATCACATAGCCAGTAACCGTGTCTGTGCTATTCTTAGATTTCCATGTGATCTGCGATATATATATATATATATATATATATATATATATATTATACACGCAGTAATCGAGAAATGCCGTTCACATTTTCAATTGCCACATATGTGGTGCAAGTACATTTAGGCAAGTGATAATCATAGCTCAATCTCGCTAATATCTTAGATTATTTTCAGGTCAATCATAGCCTGGACCCGCGCACACAATGTTTTCGGTTGAAATGCTTTTTCAAGAGAGTATAGCAATTACAGATTTACGAAAAAACTTTATGTGCTCCTTTCATCATAATTCAGAATGATACTGTACCGGATAGGATTTCAAACCCTTAGTAGTATCAAACAATATCATGAGACAAGCACTTAAATGAGCCATTACCGATTCATCAGTCTTAAAAAGAATGGTTTTCGCATCAATTGCAGTGTGTACCTGTCCAAGTAATGGCATTTCCCAGGTGAAGCTACCATTGCTATACTTCTAATTTCACTTGCAGTTTTGGTGACACTTTCAAATGAGACAAATTTCCCTAATGTACAATTTTATATAGTACCTACAAATAAATAGAGCCGAAGCTAAATACTTAAAAAATTAAGTTAACTTCAATTTTTCCTTATATAACGCTTGAGTGAAATGATGAAAAGTAAATGGAATTAAGTGCCTGGAAATATGAGATGATAAACGCATTTATATTATAGAGTATGTATCATCGTCATACTGCAATTTATATGATGTGTATTCTCAATACATTAAATTGATCGAACATTATACATTTAAAGTAAACTTTGGTTAAAATCTCTGAATATATATATATAATTTCAAATGCGTGTATTTATAAGAATATGGCACTTTTTACCTTTTCTCAGTCGTTTGCAATGTTTCCAATAGTCTAAATTTTATTACATTTTTCGCCTACTATTCATTCGTACGCCGCTCTTTTCTCTCTCTCCCCTTCTCCTTGGTGAGAGGTTTTAATAACAAAGTCAACAAATATTTGTCTTTGTTTTCATGTCCAAAATATTGGGCTCTTACTTGCTACAAGCACACTCGTCGAGAACCAATCAATATATTCAAAGTAAAGAAACCATTCTCATAGTGATAGTTTCTGAACGTAGGAGATAACTTTCAAAAGAATGGTGGAGACCAAAATAAGCGCAAATAATAATTTTCCAGGTTCTTATTCAATATTTTACTTTTTTTTCTAAATTTTAGCATTTACATTTTTCTTTATTTCGTGGATTAAAAAGTAATTCAGTGACACAGATGTGTTAGCAGTGTTTAACATGATTAGAGTGTTCGTGTATTTTTTAGCAACATTTTATCTTTGTAAAATGCCTTGTTAATGGAAATACTAAAGGGAGTCAAAGTTTTGCGATATTTTGATAACGTGAGACACGAGTACACAGTTTCGTATGCTTTTACTGGGATCATGAATGTAGTAGACGCCGTGCTCTGATATTTTCTGGTGTTAATTGTCGGATTTGTGTATGTCTTGCAGTACAGTTTTAGTCTAACCTGACCTTGATTGATTTTCATGCTTCCTGCAACTCACGCAAGTTTTTTTTTTCAACCATGTTTAATATACTACTATGTAAACGCTTTCACATTTTGTACATTAAATATTTTAGCTACTTCGATTGTTTTATAGCTTAGTTCAAACTACTAAAGTAAAAGGTACCGAATTAAACAACGTTTCACGTTCTTCGGCGTGACCTAGTGAAAATGCCCTATCCCGACACTGCAGAATACAACTGGTACCTACAAGGGCATGAGCTGTATCAGTCACCATATATACGGGCAATAAACACGTACTAAAATATTATAAAGCTTTTGACTTTACTTGTGTATAGTTGGTTTAATAAAATTGAAATCTTCAAAGACAGTTACTAAATTTGTTACCTGAATCAAAATGAAAGACTAGTTTCAGCTTTATTTCCTAATACAAGAACCTAGCAATTATGAGAAATATCAAAATGGCTTTGATCGTTTCTTTAAATGCACTTACACAGAATAAAGTAGCAATGTATTTATGTAATTTACATCAGTCTATTAAATTAAAAAAAAATATTAGGCGAGACACATCAGCAGTATGAGGGATTACCGCTGGGACAGCATATTGCTGGCCATCGTGACAGAAAGACAAGAAAGAAAGAAGTGTATCAAGGTCTATTTGAAAAATCCCTTGGTTACTGTCACAGGAACCACTGCCGATGGTCCAAAATAAAAATAAAAAATAAGACCAAGAAAATATAAGAAATCTAATATATGATCAACTCTAGCGGCGAACTATGACGCCAGGCATCCCACCTCGAACGATGAAGACCCTTTTTTGAAAACATACGAAGAGCCACTCGAAAAGACAAAAGCCACAAGAGAAAGAACCACTACTCTAAGCTGCAGCCAATGTGTCCATGCCTGCCTTTTGCTCATGGGCCTCATCTGATACAAATGTGCCTGCATTAGGCGTGGACTGCACCCTCATGATCAATATTCACAAAACCAAGTTATGATGACAAACTTCACTGTCTATTCTAAGAAAAAGTGTCCTTAAATACCTATTTCTTAATAAAGAATATAGTTTCAAGTTCAACAGTGAGGGTTCCGTTGTATCGTAGCTAATATGTTGGACTGCAACATCGTAGCAAGTTAGTTCAAACCCGAGGCAATACTATTGCAGTCACTTAAGGATCAATAATCATCAGAAAAATAAATCTAATTACTGATTGAATAGTTCTACAACTGTCTCTACAAGGGTGGCTATGGCATTGAATAACCCACGAAAGTTTATATGCCACAGAACAAAGTCAAATCTAAATTCAACTACTTTATACATATACACTCTAACAGTTCAATCTGAACACAGTAAAATTTATCCAAATGTAGTAAATGATTCAATATTTGTATTTGACCCACAGATGGTACCGTAACAAATTCTACCACTCCTGGTCATAATGAACAAGAGAGTAATCATATTTACCAAACCCTCCGCTCGGGCAGGATATGAAACAAGGTCAATTTTAAGCGGAGTTTAACAGGTTTGAATTCAGAGTTTTCTTCTCCTAGACGAGTTGCCTCACCAAGGCTGAAAAGCCCAGTCTGTCCTACTATTCACCCATAGCTGGAGGGAGAATAATTGGATTCATAACTTTCTCAAGGGTATTAGTGCTATGCGAAATGCAATCAGTCTCGTCCAGGTTTTGAACTCATGTCGGCGTGTCCATTTCCTACGTCGATAACTATTACACCATGGGCAGCTCCTTGAGAGAGTAATGGCAATAAAAAGGTACTCCACATTCCTCAAAGTTCCATGAGTGAAGCCTCACCAATACTTTTTAGGAGTCAATTCCTGAAAATTCTTTAAAGGGTGACTTACCCACCAACTGCAGGAATGAATTTGGAATTTTGTACACCCAACTGACTAAGCTGTGTGAAAATTGTTCTTGCATTGAAAATTCAAGCGGAATTATAAAAGTTGGAAGAATATAACGTTATTCATTTGAAAGTTTTAAATGATGACGACAGACAGGAAGCTAAAACTTAATGCAAGTAGTGTTGGTGTTGAAAATAAACTGGAATAAAGTATACTTTCAAATATATGAGATACAATTGCATTTCAAACCCCTAACTACACATTATACAAGATAAATTAAGCCTATCTTTTTTTAAAATAATTCATTATAAAATTTCCGTCGTGTAATACGCGAGTAATTGTACCTCAAAAGTCGTAGACATTATCCATATTGGACTTGTACATCAAGATCAATAACTCTATACATTCATAGGTGTTACCAATGAATTCCATACTTGAATGTCTTATATAAGCATACACGCACACCCACAGTGACGGTTATCAACAACAAAAATGAAATCAGCGATCTGAGTTCAAATCCTGAAAGAGGCTTTACGTTCACTTCGCACTAATTTCATTCGTAAAGGAATTAATCCAGCCCTTCACTTCTCCGCTGATATGGATAAGTACTAAGGCAGAAGTAAATATTTAGCATTGTTTAGGCAACCAGTCCAAGAAGAGAACTGACTTCAAATCAGCTTTACTCAGCTTGAAATATGACATTGCGTCATATCCAGCCAATGATGAAGAAGTTGAGTAAAGAAATTTATGCACTCAAAACAGAAATGTTTATATAAATATTTTCAAATAACCGTAAAATACTACTTTGCGTATATATTAGAATATACGGGTACAACCATAAATAAATGGATAGATATACCTTTCTAGGTCATTTGACTTATGTCATTAATTTATATAAAGATAGATTAGGTGTTCGTGATATAATTTTCACTATGATAGGAGATGGACGTGATGAACAGACTTCAAATCCTTAACAAGCGCTAATATCCTCGAGTAAAGGTATGGATCCAATTATACTTTCTCCAGTTATAGGTAAATGGACTCCTATCTAGGCATGGCAACCAGTCTAGGAGAGAGAAAACTGAATTCAAACCAGTTACATTCTGCACAGAAATTGAGTTTATGTCACAATTGGCTCATACGGAAGGGTTGAGTCTGTGTGTGAGAAAGAGAGAGAGAGATAGATAGATAACGAGGCCCATACAAATACACACGTCTTTGCTAAAACATTCACAGCAATATTAAATCAATTATGAAGGTAAATTAATGTTCACTTTTTATACTAGTGTTGGTCATTAGAGATCAAATGACATTTTCAAATCGCCAATATTTGTAAAGTATTTTTGTCAACCTCATGTTTGAGTAGTTTGTTTTGTACCAGCTTCTCCTTAAATAATTACTTTTTCTAAATTTCTGAGTTTTCAATACTCTGACTTTGATATCCTGAAAACCTAACCTCATATTCGGCATGTATTTTAATCCTCAAAAAGTTATATTTTAATATTAATGGTCATAACCCTAATCGTTAAAATTGGTTTGACGATAACAATTATGAAGGCGAAGATATATTTCCTACGAACTTCAAAATTTCCAAAGAATATTGAGCAAATTATTACATATAGTTATTAAGTAAAAGCTTTATTTTTACAACAGGAGACAAAACAAGAGTCCCCATTGACTATCAAACGCTTTAGAAATGTCTTGAGATTCAAATGCCAGTCATTGCTGTGCGCCAAACACCTTTTATTAAGTCGTTACTTAACAAAAAGGAGAAAGAATCGAGAGAAAAACAGAAAACTACGATTGCAAAATTACCTGCAGGAACTATAGACTGATTTCGTATCGGTTGGCGCTTAGCAGTGTCTACCTGAAATGTTAATGAACACCAATCTAGATAAATATAACTTTTTTTTTTTAGTCCAGTTTAAGATTCAGAAATGAATCTTCTTAAAAAGTGAGATGGATTTGACGTCGACGCAAACGATAGCAGTGATTATAATAAGTTTAAATGGTCGTAGGTTTTATAGTAGAAGAAGAAAAGAAATATGGAGGGGAATATTAGGTTATTGACTTGAAGTCTCAAGTAACAGTCTATCCCATTCAACCGTATGCTGGCCTGAATCCATTCCTTAGTTTCGCATCGGTCCAGAGCTTCTCCCCTTTCCTGTTCCATCTTCATTAACGATGAACTGGCCACGGGCGTCAATCTGTCCTAAATCTCTGAAAATGAGAAAGAGTGGAAGATAGAAAATCGGAGTCTGGCGGCTTCGACTTCGGCACAGCCGGCTTCACTGTGTCTTTGCCCTTGCCAGTTATCGAGTTGATTTAGCTGCTCAGAGAAAAAGGAAAGAATGAATAAAGCAAAGAAAGACGAGCGGAAGGAACGAAGGAAGGATGAAAGTATATCGTCAGTATGTCCATGTGAACGTGTAAATGAAGCGAGGGAGATAGAAAGAGAACAGTTTTTCGTTAACTTTTTCTTTCTATGCACATGACAAGTTGCTCATCAGTGATTTTGATCGAATTTTCATGAAGCTACATCATTCGGAGAGACGCCTGACCACTTCTACCATCCCCGTAACCGTGCCAATTCCTGTCATCATATGGCTTTCCGCCAACGGACTCTAATTGCCTATTGACTTCTCTCGACCTTCCTAAGCAACGACATCGCTGGGGCCGACAAATACTACCATTCTACAACTACTTCTTTCCCAAACAATAATAATATAACAATCACTCGTAACATTGAAAGTAAATTATTAAAAAGAGAAAAATGTGAGCACAGTGAAGAAAGCAGGATTGTAAAGAATGATATTCTTGAAAATTCAAAAAGTAGAACATCTCGAAAACAAATATGCTTACGCAGTGGAAACGTAAAAGGAGAAACAAATTACAACGATCAATAAAAGAAAGATGTCATGACAAAACGTAAACAGAAAAAACAAATAAATCAGATGTTATCAATGAGGAGAAATAACGACAGTACTTATTTAACCAACCATTCCAAAACAGGCAGGTTGTAGCCCAAGGTCCGTATGAATGAGGAATAAAGATGGTTTGATTTCGAAGATTTATTTCTCCAAAACTGGTTTCCTAACCAAAGATAAAGAACCAAATCTACCCTGCTATCTACCGATCATAGCGGGGCGAACAGATTGGTTCATGCCTTTACCAAAGTTATTAACACGAAGTAAAACACAAGCAACCTTATCAAGAATTTCGAGTCACCGATTAGGATAAGAGCACATAATGAGATTGTACTAATTTGCTGAGTTTATCACAAGGTCAGAATGGATTTGAATTATCTGTATCATTGGAGGTGCCCGTGGTGTAGTCGTTATCGTCGTAGGAAATGGACACGGCGACACGAGTTCAAATCCTGGACGAGACTGATTGCATTTCACATAGCACTAATACCCTTGGGGAAGGTATGAATCCAATTATTCTCTCTCCAGATATGGGTAAATAGTAGGACAGACTAGGTTCTTCAGCCTTGGTTAGGCAACTAGTCTAGGAGAAGGAAAACTGAATTCAAACCTGTTAAACTCCGCTTAAAAATTTACCTTGTGTCATATCCTGTCCGAGCGGTGGGGTTGGTAAATAGTACCAAGCAAGAATAAAACTTGCAAGTTACTATAACTATTACACCACGATCAGCCGATCGAAAGATGCCATTGAAAAACACGTCAGAAATGGCAGCTGTATGCTGACTAAAAACAAACACAGTTGAAGTGACGAGAGAAACTACGTTCTTTAAGACCAAACCAGAGACCATGCAACCGAATAAAAAACAGAATGTGTTGCCTATGGGCATCGGGATCTAAACCGACTTCATCAAAGCAAGAAGGCCGGACACAGTTGGTGCGAATAAAAGTGAACAAAGCATGTACGATTGTAAACGTGAATATCGAGAATGTTCTCCGAGTGAAAATAAAATGTAAATATTAACGAAAGACCAATGCTTCAACTGAAAACTAAAAAGCAACAACTGTGGAATGTGATGCTTTTTTTTGCCTGAGTTACCTTAATCAATTTGTGAACATTACTAAGCTGTACTTGGTCCAATTCAAGGTGTTTTCCTGTTATAATCTGAAATATAAATAAAATCATGTCTAGTCCAAGATAAGGAATCCAACTCATCTGAATTAAATTTTCATTTCATTATTAAGTCGTGATGACAGCACGAATTTTCCCCGATTTTTTTTTCTCTCTCTCTCAATCCATCCGTCCCTATCATCCATCGTTCCATGCCGTCTTCCAAACTACGTCCTGTGTCTACACAGAGCTGTTGTAAATAAGTTCTTCCTGGTCAGCCAACACTGGAACGTCCATGTGTGAGGAACCATACAAGAATGTCACTAATGAGGTTGTCCTTGCTTCTTAATCAGTGTCCCGCATGTCTTTTTTTATGGGTGGTAGTTTTCAGTACTATTGTTGTTTCGTGGAATATTGCTTCCAGGTTTAGTTCCAGATAGCTCCTAGAATTCTTTTGTAGTTCTCAATTCATCAATTATCTTTTGTAGATCTTTGTTCGGTTGGAATCTGTCTCATCTTCTTTTCCTCAGTGTGAAACATTTACTGTTCGCTAAGAAAATAATATTTTCATTAAGATAAACTATGTAATTTTTGTTTTACTATAATTTGTTTTTATATTGCCTTGCGGGGATTTATCTGTATCATTGGCATTATTTTCCATCGTACTCTCATGGATGTTAAGAATCTTTGGAACCTAACTCGTTCCTACTCGAGTTCTTCTATAATCAAATGTTCCAGTGATATAGATTCAATTTTCAGCTGAAATATTTGGTGATGTGGACAGTTTAATAAATCAGTGTACATAAATGATACTATGGAACCTTCTAAAAACAAACTTATGATTGGATGAAAAAAAGGGGTCTCTATTTCTGAATCTGACAGAGGTTGAAAACAAAAGCAGATTTTCTTTTTGATATATTGTCAATTCGTAGAATATTATTGATTATTATATTATTTATATGCATAAACCAAAATCTGTACCGGAGAATTAGAAGCATAACATTCTCTTGGACTTTGAAATACAAATGGATCACGTGATGTTACCCATAAGAAATGGTATACTATTAATTAAGAAAAAAAATTGTCAACTGCTGGTTATTGTCATCCTAACAGACTACAGAATGACAATGAAAGAAAACGAAAAACTCGACCAATATTTGAATCTTACAAAAGGAGCTGAATAGTCAGTGTTACATGAAGGTGCAATTGATATCATTAACAGTCTGCAACATTAGAATTGTCCCAAACATTTGGAAAATCGACTGTGGAATTAGAGACCATAGGAAGAATCAAAACTATCCCGGACAAAGCCTTTTTTAAAATCAGCTAGTATACTTTGTCATGGAGACCTACATATAGTTTGTATCACTCAAATTCCGGTGAAAAATAACTCTGAAAACTGGCAATAAATAAAATTACAATCTAACTGAAGAAATGGGACTGAGAAGAATAGTACTTGGGGTGGGGGGTTATGGCATATCAACCTTTGTTGGTTACTTAATGCCAAATCCATTTTATACAATTAAACAGTTCTATTTCAAACGATTAAGTTTAGCAGTAATATACTATTCAAATGAGGGCAAGTACGGTTTCAATGTCAAAAACAGTTCAATTTCAAATTCGGTTTAGTATAAGTACCTAGTTCTTTTTTTACCCATAGATAGGACCCTATTATGTGTTACCGCTCCGGGCCAAAGTGGATCTAGGAGCGATGGCAATGAAGGGGTACTCCACATTTCCTAAAGCTCCAGCATTACTGAAGCCTCACCATCAGATTTTTTAGTGTCATACCCAGGACACACATTGGGGCAGGGGTATTACCTCTCTGCAGAGAAGCAGTCTGTGTATTCTACTGCTCCAGCTGATTAGGCAAGAATAATAAGTGAAGGCTCGGTAGCGAAAGAGAAGAAACACCAAAGACCCTCAGCAAGCTGACACAAAAAGCAAAGAAGAATGGGTAATATAATAGAAATTTGTTTACTCAGGTTTATTTTTGTCTGATACAAGCAAATGCAAGACAACCAAACAAACAAAAAAAAAGATCGCTCGATTTTTTTTATTATCTCCAATATAAACTAGTTTGTCATTCATCTATGGTGAGGTACAGTCATTTACCAATCCTAGTTTGATCTGGCACATGGTCAAAAGTATGATTGTTCCCATGAAGACTGAAATCATTAAGATTCAAATGGTAGATTCAAAACTATCAACTGTCAGAATAGTTTTAATGGATATAAGCTTGGTTAAACACCGAGCAGTACATTTTTTTGGGGGGGTTGCAATAAAGAGACACTGGAAATGATCCCCCTATGTGGTTTGTTCTGTTGTGTAAACTGATTAAAACAACTCAATTTTGTATGGAATGAAGAGAGTACGAAACAACAAACAGACTGCGACAGTGTGTGTTTTGCAAGATCTGTGTAGTCTGGCAATAAAATATTTGGCAGCAAGATCTCTGAGGGAAAATTAACGATTTTATTTTTTTGTTATCATTTAAACTTTTCAAACTTGTTATCCTTGACAAAACTGGACTATTTTTTATTCGTTTTGGTTAATTGATCTGCTATTTATTTTGATTTTTTATCAAACTTTTTTCTTGCTGTTTTTCCTCACCTCGTATTTATCTTAACCTTTATTTCTTTTAGAATGTACGTCATAGTGTATCGCCGATTCTCTTCATTTGCTATTTGTTTACATGTGTTCTTTGAATCATTTCCTCCTACGTTCTTTTGTCAATGTTTCCATATCTTTCTTCATCTGGTAGTTTGTTTTTATCACTAATTTTCTCTTAATCGATTTTCCTTTTTTTTTCTGAATCTTTTTCAAACAACCCTTTGGAACTCGTTTTATACCGACACAGCACACATGTATACAGCATAATCAAATCTTTCTAAACTGCCAAGATTATAACTTATTATAATACTGAAAAGTAAAAAAAGGTATTGACTGCGAGACAAATTTTGAATGGAGAAGTTTTAAAACTTACTGATGATTAGAAATTTGTGCTTTTGTTTTACTGAAAAGCTTAAAACAAGGGAGGAAACTAGCTTTATTCCTTGTCTAGAAACACTGATATAAGTAAATGTTTAAAATTCAACTGAATAAATGTCATAGTTGCAGTTGGTTTTTAAGACATTCTGATATATTTGAAAATAGTGTTAATTTTTTTTTTGATATGCCATCAGTAATTTCAAAACTAAAAAATAACTACTGTTAGAAAACAAGCCTAGTTTGATTCATCTATGAGTTCATTCGATAATTTATTCAAAATATATCGAAAAAGAAAAACAGTGTGTTGCATCGTTCGATATTAATATGATAAAATAAAATGGAGCGGACGGTGACAGGGGATAAATTTTAGAATCGATATTTTTTTAATACGAAATCATTTTCGACCGTCGTAAAAAAATGTTACAAACTCAATGTGCATTCTACTCCCTGCATGCGCATTTCGTATATATTCTACTTCAGAGAATGTTTTTTCATCCCTAATGACTTAAAAGAACGTTAAGCCTCTGTTTCTCTTTAACCTTTTCTGATATCTAAACAAGATACTGAATTTTTCGTGAGAATATTTCAAGAAGGTTGATCTTCCCAAAACGACAAACCTTTAGAAACATCTACAAAATGAAATTATATCCTATTTATATTTTGTTGAATGTTCTTTTTAGGAATAAAAAATGAGATGGATTAGAATGTATACATGTATATGAAAAAGCGAAACCTTTTCTTCCTCACTTTCACCCTGAAAAACACACATATGAAAGAGTCAAGCCTATAAGTATAAATTTAAAAAAATTAGTTTTGAAAGGATATTGTTTTATCGGCTAGAAATTTTAATAAGATCATTTGTTGACTTTTACCATTGATATTTGATAATTATATCATGTACGGGTATTATTTTTATGATTTTCATTAAATCTGAACAATGCAAAATATCACTCAAGACCTATAAGAAAATTAGATTTGAAATAATAACGGATAAATTGTAAACAAATTCTTCAAAATTATTTCATGGAATTTTGGTTAAATATATCACTTTCTAAATTTTTGATCTACCGAAAGTCATGTTTGGCAGAAAATTAAATCTTAACTTTAAAAAATATACTTTACTTTATCCCTCATTATAAGATACCGTTTCCTTGTTATTGATAATAAATCCTTTAAAGTGGCTATGAAAACAACTAAAATTTAGACGAAAGAAAATATTTCACTATTAGAGAAAAATATTTGAACGTATGTCGAAACCCTTGGTTCACTTCTAAATAACGTAGAAAATGAAGAAAAACCCAAAAATATGGTTGAGGTTGGGTTTTATGGCATATCAACCGTTTTAGGTTATTAAATGCCATATCCTATACTTTTGAGATTAGCTAAATTACAAGGAATTCAGCAAAATTGAAAAGACCTTATCTCAAGAATATCAAGGAAGCTTATTAGTCAAAACGGTTTTGAAAATTTACTGAGTATTTATAAAAATGGACACGCATGCATATATATATATAAAAAAAAAAAAACAGTATTTCCAAACGAGGCCTACGAATGGCAGTTATAGTGATCGACTTAATTGTACAGTACTGAATGTTTTAAAATGAAAACTCTTTTCGAATTAATGATAATTATCAATGACGACCAGTATGGCGCTTAATATATAAATTCAGATTTATGATCAATTAATGTAATTGTATTCCATAATTATTCTACTTTCCCTTGAAGACATCTTATTTTTCTCGAACTCATTTTATTTTACTATATTTTATTTGGCTTATTTGTTCTTAATTCTTCTCCTGTACTTATTTTCTTTTTTCGCAACTGGGGTTCGCTGCTCTTTGATTTTTCATTTGTCTGTTAAACTCAGCGCTTTTTCCTCACATGTTATTCTATCACAGACATCATTTAAAGTCATTTCGATACTGACGCATTTCACCCCTAAAACATTACTCGAAGCAATGTGCTAAGTTGCACATTTAACAAAACCTCTCTCTGCATGAAACTTTTTATTTGATACCTTGTTCTATTTCTTTTAGTTTTAAATTCTTTTTAATCGATGTACATTTAAGACAAATTTGAATCGACTGCGAGTGAATTTTTTGGTGTTTTTCTTGCTTATATATCTATATTTTTTTCTATACTTTTAAGTGTTATTTCCCTGGGCCATTTCAGCTTGTGTTTTTATCCTGTGGCAAAATCATTAGTTTTTGAACGTGTTTTGCCATTTAGATCGATGTTGGTTAGTATAACGTTCCTTAGGCGAAATGTAAACACTTTTAACATATTACCCGCAGTGAATAAAAAAAAACGCATTAGACACCTGTTGTTTCATTTTCTTATTTCTCTCACTTTGGTTTTTTGGGGTTTATTTTTTTGTTTTAGCCTTTTATCAACTGCACGACTTCTTTTGTTCTTCTCTTCAACATTTCTCTTATTGTAATTCTTAATACGTTCTGAATACAGTAAATTCACTTTGGTATTTTTCTTTTTATAGTGATTATCATGCTGTGTGTTCAGAATAATTTGTATTAGGATTATAAATGATATATTTAATTGTCGTGAAATATTGAATTTAATGGATACTGACGAAGGAAATAAAAACGATAAGTCTATAGCTATTAGTTTATATTATCCTTCCTCATTCAAAAGCATAGCAGTCTATTTCAGGAATAGTTATTTGCATTGCTTTAAATGTATCGGGCATGTAAAATGATATACATGACGAAGTATTATATCGGGGATATATTTGCTGCCATTCTCTATCAATTCTGATATGAAATGTAATAACCATACCTACGGAGAATATAGTTCGCCATCCCTAGCAAATAAAGTAAAATCTCAACCAAACAGGGTGGTGAGGCTTCATATCTTGAACACTGAGTGTGGATTACACTTTCATTGCCATTACTCCAAGGTCCATTTAAACGGAGTGGTAATGCCTATTATGTCCTCGTCTATGGTTCACAAAAATCAGTTTGGAAATTATTAGTGTTACGTAAAAATCATAACATTACCGCGTATAAAAAAAACATAAAATAAAGAGTGTAAATATAAACGTAAACTGTAAGCAAATCCCTAAACAGTATGTATAAAATAATCCCGTATTGGTTAAAAAATCAATGAGGTGAGAAAATGTAATACTCACAGAAATAAATGCAATAGTTTTGGTCAACTTTGTTGCAAAACATAAGATTTATTAAGAGAGAAAATTTTATTTTGTATATTTTAATAAATGTGAAGGTTGTTTAAAATGTTGAGGGGGGGTATATGCACGTCTTTATATATATATATATATATATATATATATATATATAAAAGCGATATGCATTTCTTTGACAACCCCTATATATTTTACAACGGATTATTTGACCTGAAATTAGCTGAACAAATATAAAGATTTTGAACGGAAATAATGTAATCTATTAAAGGAAATAATCTTACAGTTAATTGTATATAAAATATAAATTATCAAACACTTTTTTTCAGATGGAAGTCTTTAGTCAAACTTTTAAACGTTTCAAATGAATATTAATATGCAATTTCAGCTTTGGTAAATTTGCCTCTGTGGAATTTTAAGAGCTTTACGTTTGGACATAGAAACTATAAGACGAGTTAACTTCTCTTGTAAGATACCTGATATATTTGCATTGGAAATATGAAGAGAAGCTATTTCAAGAAGGTTTCCTTGGTACTTGTCGTAAATTACGATCCTAAATTGCCTACAAATGTTCCTACTATTCAAATCAGCAGACTGCCAAGTCGCTCTCAAATGTTTTAAGCGCTTTCCTAACTACTTCTCGGCCATCTTTGTTGCTATAAAGGCATAACGCACCATCACCCACAGATGTGCCGTTTGTATAAAATAACTACCAATGAATATTGTCAGAATTCCTCTCATCGGAATATGCATTATTCTTACCCACAATTTCTTCCTTACTGCAGACAGTTTGAAGGAACAGAAGTCCAAAATACTGTCTTTGTGACAGTTCACCATGTTTGACTGTGCGAGTTTTTAGAAGAGTGAAGAATATTCTTGGCTTAGTATTTACAGGTTGTTGTTCATAAAATGAAAAAAAATATTGAGAAGGTGATTCATTTCAAAAGACGACGAGCATCTCAACTATTACCAGGCTTCCGGAACAATTGTTAGTGATTTAAAAATTCACCTTATTTCTGTTTATCAATTAGATCTATGGCAAATTTAGGCAACTAAAATTATTGGATTGATTACAACCCTATATAGCAATATATACTAAATTGTTCAGTTTCCTTCATTGCATAAAATTGATATGCGCAACATCTTATAAGATTAGAAACAAACGGAGGAAAAAGTTATGTCTTTAATATATGGATTTTCAGTTGACCTTTTAAATTCCGATACCAGTTTTAGGTATCAGAGTCAAAATAAAAATATACACCTTTGTATATTAGCATTCCTTAAATATTTATAGGATTATCCTTTTTACGAGCGGATAATTTTAAACTATCAGTTATAATATTAAACGAAATAAGTTTGTCCTTAGCGGTTTCAAAAGCATTGGATATTAGATAGATTGGTGGGGGGTTATGGCATATCAACCTTTATAGGTTATTTAACGCCAAATCCATTTTTATGTAAATCTGTTCTATCTAAAACAGTTCAGTTTAGCATAAGTACACATTTTAATTGTCAAAAACATTTCTATTTCAAATATTCAAGCAGTTATATGTAACAATTAATTTAAGTGTAAATACAGTTTCAATGTAGAAAAGCAATTCTATTTCAAATAATTCAGTTAAGCATAAGCACGCAGTTTAAATATAAGTACGGTTGAATTGTCAAAAACATTTCTACTCAAAGAATTCAGTTTAGCATAAGAATGCTGTTAGTTCTATTTAAACCATAGATAGTGCCCTATCAGGTGCTACCACGCTGGGCCAGAGTGGACCTGGGAGCGATGGCAATGAAAGGGTACTCCGCATTCCCCAAACTTCCAGCACTGCTGGGACCTCACCATCAGATTGTTTAGCGTCATATCTAGGACACTCGTTGGTGGGGGGTCTTACCCCTCTGCAGAGAAGCAGTCGTTGTATTCTACAGTATATTAGATAGAGATACTCTCTTTCTGATTTCACCCGCTAGAATATGGTTGAAAACGATTTTACTAATCGATAGTACCAAAGAAAATGCTGATAATTTTACACAGATAATTCAGTAATACAGCTACAAACATTAGTATAAGTAATTCATGAAATAATGACACGAATGAATAACCGAAAATTGATTTTTTAACAGTAAAATAATTTCATCTTTTCTTTGGATATAATTCTTACTTTTTCAATTTAACGTGATGAACAAATGTGCTTATTCTTGAGGAAAAACGATTGCTGTAGAATCTTTTTTAAAATAAAAAATATTATTTTATCTTTAAGGAAGCTCTATTATAGAACGGAAGATATTTACTAAGAAATTCGGTCATTATAATTGTGTATCGTTAAATTGTTTTATAGGTAACATTTATAGCTTGTGTTTCTGTAAAAACTGAAAAGTGGTTATCTATATCGATTTTTCAAGGAGAAATGTCCTGCTGTCGTTGTTTTATTCAATCTCTGTAGAAATTCCACTGTAATTTGATTACAATCGAATTACAGAATCAGCTTGCGTTTATAATACATCAGTAATGACTGAGATTTTATTTTGAAGAAATATATAAAATAACTATATAATCTGTTTATATTCATTGTTGTTTTCAGTGATATTTTTAATATCACGTATTATTTTTTAAGGATGAATTATATCAGCTTTTACTCCATATTTCTCCACGGTTTAAAACTATTTCAATCCGATCTCAACCAGAGTGAAAGCCGAGACTTTCATTTTCCATATTTTCCCAGTCCTGCTATTTTCTTTCTGAGAGTAGCTATAATGTTTCGTGTTGAAATTTTACCAACAGAGAAAAAATAAAATAAAATCAAGTAATTACGTAAGGTTTACCGTTAAATATGTTGTGTGAAACATTATCTACCGTTTCGCGATAATATTGTCACCAGTCTTTGAATTGGAAAAATACTTCTTATCATAAGAAAATCAACTATAGAGTTACACATCACTAAAAAAAAAAAAAAAAAAAAAAAAAAAAAAAAAAAAAAGAAATCCGCCAAAATTCCATCGGTTTTTCCAAACTCAGAGACGGATTTTGCTTCTGCGAAACAATTTTATCGTACTCGCTTATATTTCAATGATTGCCAACATCTCAATTGACTGTCATTTTTTTTTCATTTCTATCTCAGTGTGCACATATCTTTTTTACCCTCGTTCAGCTTTCTTCTGTTAAAATTTTCACATCAGTATATACATACATATATTCATCTTTTTATCTCTACATAGAAAAATGATATTTAAGAAAGGGAAATAGATATAATTCCCATTTAATTACACTAAGAATGAGTTTCAAAGATAATTCTTCAAGTTACTGATCCAAAAGGCTTAATTAGGACTGATATCTTGTAAAACTTTAAATTGATTTATCAAGTTAAATCCCTTGAATTTACAATACGTACCTCAATAAAACTGAAATGTTTCGCAAAAAAATACCAGCTTCATAAGAAATTATAAAGATTAATTATTAAGTCTTTCATAAGGATTCATCGTTTGGAGTAACTATCAACATAGCTCTAGGGGGTGTCCTCGGGGTGTAGTCGTTAAAGCGATGGACTGCGGAATCGTAGTACGCGAGTTCGTACTCCAGTCGCTCTATTACGTCCACTTTCGGGCAAATACCCTTAGGAAAGGTATGAACCTCCTTATTCTTCCACCTATGGGTTAAATAGTACCACTGCTGTTCTTCTGGGAGAATGGCTTTGGTATTAAATAATCTAAAAAGAGTTGATATGCCATTAAACAAAGAGACCAAACCAACATAGCTCTAAATTTAAATCCTAGTTATCGCTCAAAATTAAAACTAGCGTTTTTACCAGCTCTAAATTCAAATACTTTAAAATAAACATTTATAAACTGAATTGATTAGCAGTCTTTAGCTTATATGATCAGAAATATATTTACTCGGCGAATCTTTATAATTCATTTGATTGTCGAATTTCATCATCTACATCGAAATCACTCCATATGATGTGCATGGATCGACTGACTAAGTATTAAAATGGACAACTCTTGCGATCTTTGTGGATATGGAGGAATTTAGCTTCGACTTTAGTCTGCCTACAATCGATTCCAAGTGTGTTTGGATGATGAGCTTGACCTTGATGTGTTTAATCCTGGTATCAAGAAAATGCGGGTCAGGTGCACCGTTGATCTAATCTGCAAATCTCTCGAACAGCAATTCAAAGAGTGAATCACTTAGTTGCTATCAGAAACTCAAGTTCAACACCTGTGAACAGCTACACGTGTGTTCGTCAGCCGATAGGAAATTTGATCCACACATGCTTAAGAATAATCCACTTTGCATATAGGTTCCTGTGTTACATGCCTTTACCTTCGTGTATGCATGCACGTGCAAATATCACACGAAGAAAAATTTAAGTTTATATAAATTGCTTTGTTTTCACTTTCCTTGTCATCTTTATCCTTCACACACAAATGCCCACCCATATTTAATAAATTATTCTACTGATTCATTGTTTCTTTCTGCAGTTTTTACATATGTTCAAACAAGTCTTTTTTTACTATGTTTTCCATCTTTTTTTAAAATTGTGTGTGTTAGTTATTTTTGGAATATTTTCCATCTTTTAAAAAGTCCTCGTGTACTTCGTGTTTTTTATGCCTCATGTTTTTCTATTTTGTAATCATTATCTGTATGTACCGTGTTTTCTCTTTTTCCTGACGTGTTATTCATTTTATTCCTGAAAGAATTGTGTTGCTACTAACATGTGCGTGGGTGTGTCCACGAGAAAATGGCCGTCACCAAGAATTGTTGACATTGTGGCTACGCAATCATCTCTCTCTCTCTCTATATATATATATATATATATATATATATATATGGAGTAAGAGAGAGAGGATAACTCAGTCACTGACTCATCAGCGCTTTTCCCCTTCTATAAGATCAAATTAAGAGCCGTTGACAATTTATGCGATCCAAACAGATTTTTTCATGTTCTATCACCGATATTGAGCACCTTTTATTTATGAAAATAGCAAATTTATATAATACATATATGAATGGTTACGTAAGGATATATTTATTTCATCAGTGTAACATTCATAACTTTTTATAGTTTTTTTTTCATCAAAGGATTAATGTTCAAGATATTTTGAACGCCGAACTAATGCTCTGAGAAACAAAATTATAACAAAGTTATCCTGAAAAATGTTTCCTATAAAACCAAAAGTGCTTGTTTAGTATCAATTTAATTATAATCCCATACATTTTTTTAGGTCTTACGTGTGCCATGTCGAGCAGAAAGAATTTGTAAATAACCGTTACATGGTAACAGTAACCGGGTTCGAACTTAATCCTGATTTGACTCAACGTGGTGAATTATGTCCCGCTGATGCATTAGAAGATTGAATTTAGGTTTTTCCTTTTCCGAAAAAAGCTTTTGCTAACCGACGTGATAAAATATCTTAATATGCTCTATTATTCGCCCCAGTATAAGTTGAAGAGATGTCTGCATGTCATTAGCAAAAGCATTTGTGCCAAGTGAAACGAGCATCCACGAACATGTTTACCCTCAGTGTGATCGAATTGAAACTACAAAAACAGTTCCAGCAAGCACGCCTCCGTCTAGAAGTTCGTGAAGATGAAATAAAGCCGAACGAAATATCACACATCTAAATTTGGGTTAAGTGTTTGATTTAACCAACTTTCCCCATATTTCTATCATACTGTCAGATTCACTACAATTCTATCTTTTCAACACACAGCATCTTCTTTTAAATATATGTTTTATTAAATTGGACTAACACTTCGGTTTTGCTTTATCTGCCTGGTCAGTTCATGTCTTGGTATGACTGAGACGAATATATTCGAAGGTGATCTTGTTTAAACAAGGTTGGTTAATCTATATACAGTTTCAATAATTTGAGCAGGGGAACAAATGTGTTTTGAGGTGTTAAGAGATAAAACGAGTGTCAGATACATGAACTGTTAAACGTCTCGACAGAGTTTTAGTAACCAGGTCGATGTGGCTACTTAGTTTATTGGAGAAGCATACCCCTTGAACACATTTAAACTGGTACACTACATTCTGGCCTTACAGAGATAACTAGTCGTTTTGTTTGGTTTGGTTTTATGGCATATCACCGGTTGTAGATTATTTAAAACCGAATCTATCTCTCTCTCTCTCTCTCTCTCTCTCTATATATATATATATATATATATATATAATATATGTGATTTTAGACACATTTTAAACAAACCTAAGCTCATTTTGTTGTTCAGTTAAATGGTCCTAAGTATTGCTATGCATCACTAAGAATTTAAGTATTTATTAGTAATTTGCTTACACACTGTTAAAGGATCAAACAGTTCTATTTAACCCATAGATAGGACCCTCTTAGGTGCTATCACTCCGTACTTAGCGTTGTTTGATTTACTATTATTTCCAACGCAATTTGATGGTTAGCTAAATGCTACCTTAGTTCAAAGTAGAATATTATTTTGGAGGAGGATATGAGTTTGGCACGATATCATCATCATGTCGTGCCGCTAGCACGGATATCCCTGACCCTCTCTCGCCACACTATCATTCATCGCTTCTGGTAGGTCTTTAGGGCTACAAACCGTATCCTCACATATTTGCCGTATGTATGTTCGAGCTGGTCGTACTGCTTTTGCTTGGCCATAAGCGGGGGTCCATTGGAGTACATCACTGATGAATTCGTCCTTGCTTCTCCAGCAGTGTCCTGCGTGTCTGGTTCGTATAACTTGTATGGTTTCCGTGATGGGAGGCAGGTGGCCGTATAGTTGGTGCCTTGTGGGGTATTGCTGCCAGGACTTGTTCAATATTGCTCACAACATTCTTGTGTATTTGCCGTCTAGCTTCTTCAGCCGTTTCAGCCGTCCAAGTATTGCATCCATTTAGCAGTATCGATACGACCGCTGCCTGGAAGAAACTACGTTTCATTTTATCGGCCAGGTATTTTAATTATTGCTGTTTTGTATTGTTCAGACCATTTGCTTTTATAATTGAGGGTGCAGGGGTATTTATAGAAACCTTTTGTGATTTTTTGTATATTAACTTGTTGAAAGTGTTGTTTGCGTCAGTCATTCTCTAAGCTCTATATAAAAAATGACAAACGCTAAGTACATTTCGTTACTAGATGCACAAACACTACAAACAAGATCAACATCGAATATAACTGATACACACTAAAATACCTATTGCGCACTTCCCATCAATGCTTATTCTTAAATTTAGTAAAAATATTTTTTCTATAAATTCTTTTTTGACTTTTGCTTCCTCCGACTATTTATATAAAAGACCTGTCATTGTATATTTTTTATTCCATTATCCACCCCGGGGAAGAAAATGCTCTAGATATATTCAAGTAGGACTTTCTATTTTCAAACCGTTTGAATCCATTCCATCTATAAGTAAAATAAAATATACGAAGATTTGAACGGATCAAGGACAATATAGGCAGAAATGAAGAGAACTCTTTGATCACACACACACACTCACGAGGGTCGCTAAAAATGTTCGAGGCCTTACTCAGAAAGCCAAGTCATAGGTTAACACTTATGGTCACACTACCTCTTTTGATAATACTAAAACAAATTTAGATTTATATATTGATTTCTGTGCTTCGAAGTCTCAAAGGTGTGTATCAAGTCTAAAATCTGGATGAGGCTTATAAGTTTTTGAATGACCTATATATATATATATATATATATATATATAAAACCACATTTAATTCATCTGATGATAATATTTAAAACTTTTTTCAGACCTAACTATTGCTAAACTATATGATCAATTTAGTGAGCTCCAGGATTGAAAATGTAGGCTATCCTAGCATGTTACATCCTGATTTTCATATAATTAAAATGCCTTGCACTCGTTTTTGCTTTGACTATATCATAAGGCATATTATTTAATGAAAATATTCAAAATCAAAATTTGGTTGAAATAATGAAAATATTGAGAATTAAAATTTCGTTGAAATAAGAAACCTATGTGGTCTCCAGTAATCTATTCATATCAGACGAATAATCAACATATACTTAATGTGAGCTACAGCTTGTTCATTTCACATCATATGAGATAACTTTAAATACTAATGCCAGAAAGATATATAAAAAGTTTGATTTTAGTCGATTGTAAAGATTTAACTTTCCACACATTGTAAGTATTTGCTCTGCCCTGCAAATAATTTAATATTGTTTTGTCTCAACAAGAAGAAAATAAGAGTAAGCCGACACATTTCCAACACAGCTAACTTCCGAACATTATATGCTTTGTAAGGAAAGATATTTCCTTGTATCAATGTAATCCATTCTGAATATGTAAACACCTTCAACCAATAATTGTAAGGCATTTAAATTCGCAGAGAATATCTAATCAATGTGCAAACAAAAAGAACAATCGAATGCAGAATATTATAATGAATACACACAAAGCAAAACACGCCAAAATCTTGTATGGGCGTATGAAATCCGCTAGGTGAAGACACGTAAACACTCAAATTTATACAATGGATGTGTTTAAGGACGTTTGGATGCATGAGTCGGCTGCGTGTATCTGCTGAAATATCTTGTTGTGAGCCAACGATACAACATGCAAATAAAGATATTGAATCGCTTTTCCTCTGGGTACAAGAGAACAAGTCGCGCAACAAAAGCAACGAAACGAAAATCGGAAGCACTTGTCGCCATGTTGGTTCGATCGCCCAAGTGGAGTTAGTTTTTCAGATTTCGAAAATTTTCGTGTTTTCTGTTTTGTTTTTTCCATTACTTTTTTTTATGTGGAGAGGCAGGGAAATTGTAGTATTTACGTCTCTACAATTCAACCGTTGTTCTGTACGAATGTGAAATAAAGAACAGGATTTCGATCTACGGTTCTCTTGCCATCAGACAATGATTCGCTTTTTTCTCTTAATGCATATTTTCCTTCTCGTTTTCTTTACTTATATATATATATATATATATATATATATATATTTCTTTTATTGACTTAGCCGATTTCTAGCATCCTTCCTCTTTCCATTGAAAACTATTCGACTTTTCTTAGATTTCGTTACCTTTTCTTTCTTTCTTTTCCACATTTCCCACTACTTCATTCTATTTTATTTTCCCTCTTCATTTCCCATTAATTTGATTTCAAAGATTTCACTTACTCTTTCAGTTCTATTTTCTTTCCCTTTCCATTATTCATTTCTTATTTAATACCTTTTCGATTGATTCAAAATATTGATTCCCTCTTAAATTTTCTTGATTCCTGTTCTACCATTTCAAAACATTCTATCAATTCGCGCCTTCTTTCCATATTTCAATCATTTTTTTTGCTTCTCAATTCTAATTCTTTTTTTCTAATTTGTTTTTAAAAAAATTGAATAATTTTATGCTTATAAGAGGTTTTTTTTTTATTTTCTTTAAATGTATTCCATTTTTTATCATAGTTAAAAAGTACACGATTAGTCTGTTCTGTTTCAAAATAAATCATTCTCACTAGACATTTTGCCTTCTACTTTTACCTGTAGTATTCTTTCTTCGTTCCTTTAACTGTTCTTCGTTCATCTTGTTTCTATTCAAATTTTATTTCTCGCCTTTAGAGAACAGTACTTAACTTCCTCCTTGCTGTTTATTTTCCATCCTTTCCCTCTCTATCTTCATCCAGTCTTGTTATATTTTTATACCATAGTTATGAATACACATCGTTCTCTATATCATTCACATAATTTTCCTGGATCTTTTTCTAAATTTTGGTTCTTGCTTCTTTTCAAATATGTCTGCCATTTCTGCCTCTTTACCTCCTTTATTGCATGTTTGTCTTTCCTCTTTATTTTACATTTTTTTCTCTCTCAGCTGCACACATCGGTTTTCTATGCTTTCTTTTTATGAAGCCAGCCTTTCAGATACCGATATTCAATTGCGGTCGATTTTGTAAGCCACTTCTTCTGATGACGAGTAGTTCAGCACTGCGGCCTTTAGAGACCCCAGAATCAATTTTTGAATACATTTGACAAAGAGACAGTTACTCATGTGCATACATATACATAAATATACATCTAAGCATGGAATAGATCTGAAGAGACGTTCATGAGTAATGATAGTTCTTGTACCAGGATGGAGGCAGCCTCAAATTGATAATTACATATGTACACATACATATAGAGATACGCTATACATATTCTCATTTTATGTGTATACACCAACATAACTATTCTAAATAATTTATATATATATATATATATATATATATATATATATATATATATACACGACAGAGAGATGTTATAGATGAGATTGTATTTAATACACGAGCAATATTTTTTTTATAAAATATAAACTTTATATTGAACAATAGTTGCAATTTATTCAAATTAGATCGTCTCACACATACAAAATTACAAATATCTACTGTATGACACACAGCCCTAAATGTTATTTAATGAAGCAGGAGGGGGACACTCGGTGAATTTATTCGCTGTGTTGTACAGGTTTGAATTCGAAGTTTTCCTTCTCCAAAACTGAATGCTGTACTAAGTTTTAGAAGCCCTGCTCCTATTTACCCAAACCCTCCGCTCGAGCAGGATATGACACAAGGTCAATTTTTAAGCGCAGTTTAACAGGTTTAATCACAGTGTTTTCCTTCTCCTAGACTAGTTGCCTAACCAAGGCTGAAGAACCTAGTCTGTCCTACTATTTATCCATAGCTGGAGGGAGAATAATTGGATTCATACCTTTCCCAAGGATATTAGTGCTATGTGAAATGCAATCAGCCTCATCCAGGATTTGAACTCGTGTTTCCGTGTCCATTTCCTACGACGATAACCATTACACCACAGGCACCTCCATGAAGCCCTGTCTGCTCTAATAGTTGCTATACGAGGGAGGATTTCTGGATACAAAACTTTCCCCAAGAGTATTAGCGCCTTGTGAAAGGTAAACAGCTTCGTCCCGAATTTGAACTCAGATCACCTTATCGATTTCCAACGACGACAAATATTACACCAAGTGCACACCGAATTTATAGAACAATTATTCCTAAAGTTCTCATGACTGGATGCATTTGGATCATTAAAAATGTGTTTGTATTGTTACGCTTATTTGGCCAATTAGTCGAACTTATTTCTTGTATAGATGGCGCTGCAATCACAAGAATCAAAATCACATCTATTTTGAAATTTTGGAAGTTGTATATTTTCGAACTGTATGAATTCTTTATCACACTCATGTGCAAAATTTCCGAAACAAAAGGAATAAACTGTTGACAAGGCAGGCACCAACTAGTGAATCATAGCAAATGTCTTCATTATAAATTGATGAGGGAAGAAAAGCCAACATTTATACAAGGCTAAAAATACATTTTATTCTATTGACAAATTGGACAGTTTTACTGGTATGGGGAAGATATCAAATTATTTTGTGCAAGCATGATTAATCATTAATTTGAGTAGTACTAATTTAAAATAGTAACTTAAATCGGCTTTGTACTTTTTAGTGATACGACCAAGGAACATTCAGAGAGGATCAAGCATAACATTTTTATGCATCTGCCACCGCAAGTGTTCTGGCTAGGGATTTTTGTCAAGAGAACTCACTTATTTTCCCGGTTTGACGCTTTACGATAATACAGCATGTCTATGAGAGTGAAAACTGAAAACTCAAACATGATCAATGCATCTCACTTGCAATAGTGTCACACGCATGTTAAACCAGCTGATGGCTTTGTCATTACCAATATTATGTTCAGGGATACCATTAGACGGTATCATTGGAAAGTATTTTACTCAGAGGAATATGAAACTAACAGAATTCAGAAACATTTACTTTTAATGAAATTTAATTGTAAAAGATGTTTCATTAATAATCATTATTATGATATCGCTAAACAGAATAGATCTTGTTTTAGTTTATAGAAAAAAAATGTCGATTAGGAGACTTCCCCGGTCTAAAAGATCAGAGTGAGAGTAAAGGAAAGCGAAAAACGAGATGAATACCAGAACTTTACGAAAGAACTAAAATATTGTGAAACGGGAAGGTAACAGAATTATCAATTTTCGTTGAAATTCATGGAACAGTCCCCCAAAACCTCGATTGTGTAAACTAAAATCTACGTTAGAATTGGCACAGACCAAACTACAAGACTAAGATTAATTAGACTATTTAGATGAGTTCTGAAGAGCTGACGAGATTTGTCATTCAAATGTCGGCAAAAAAAAACAAAAACACCTCACACCACATACAACAAGTATTAAAAACTCAAAATAGTTAAAATAATGCTTCACAAAAAAGCGGAGTAAGATTGATTGTATCAACCAGTAACAGCACTATGAACAAAAATGAAGGCAAACAGAAAAATCAATTGCATGCATATTTTCAGTGACTAAAAAAAAATTCATGTCACCAAATGCCTGGTATAGATACGGGGCTACTGAGAAGGAACTGGAAGCATCAAGCCTGCGGTACCTAAACTCTGCAAGAATACTTAGTGTCCTAGAGATCAGAAGATACAAGTTGCAATTTTAATTTGCGAAAAGCCATCGCTTAAACTTGTTGGAAACCTCACAAAATGTAAATAAGAAACTCGAAAAATGCCTTTACCTTGACAAAGAGCTAAAAAGGAATAGAAATATGAAGATGAGATTTATACCAAACATGGAGTATATGGAAAAATCTCCCAGATACTTAAGTAATAAGATATCCGTATAAGAATTGAAATTTTCCAGAGTAGAACTCAGCTGAGATTGGCTTGGATATGCGGAAACTTGCTGTCACTTCTACAATTGAAAATCCCTTGAAAAAATTATCCGGTTTATGTTACTCCTATTCCTGATATAAGTCATAAAACAACTCATTCCATGACAGAATAATATATGGAACTAAAAAAAATGTTTCAAACTATCTCCTTAAGTGGGTAAGGGATACTGTCTATGAATCCAGTCACATTTCCATCAATACATACAGAGACCTACACGTATTACACTCTCACGACTGTAGCTTGTACAATACATGCCGAACCAAAAGTAAAATTAATGCAAAATGAACAAATATGCAGAATCTACTCACGAGCACCCTGAAAAATGTATATCCACAATCTGATAGTATAAAATACATAAGATACAGTAAATTAAATTTCTTTTTATCTACTCGTGCAATCTCAAAAAGTAGATGCCGACAGACAGTATAAAAAGAAAATTTTAACCAGGCAGCAATGCGATATATTTTACAGAGTTCGAAATGCATTAAAAACAAACACTAAAAGATTTCAAGATATTGGCGAGGTGACGGCTACTGACTTTTTCTTTGCTCTCCATTACCATTATACGTACTTGCTATTTTCTAGTGCTCTCAGATTGAATGACAAAGACGAACTGGGAGGTCACTTGTAGCAACGAGAAAGACTTGGACTGTTCTTTGCACACAACACTACGTAGATTGCTTTTGGCTACTTACAACTTCTAGTCCAAAAGAAATAAGCAAACTCATTCCTTCTCCCAACAGGAGAGAGAAAGAAGTGTAAATAGAGATGTACGCGTGTGACTAGATGATTATATTATGTATGTATAATAAGATGTTTAGAAGGATTCCTAGATGTGTAGATATATTTCTTAGAAGCATAAAATATTTGAATACACGAGAAAATATAGTATTTTTATTTTAAAAAATCACATGTAAATGCATGAAAGTAAATGAGATATATATATATATATATGAGAGAGAGAGAGTGTGTGTTTCTGCGCACGCGCGAACATCAATATGTTCATTGTTTTTTTTATGATATATCAACCATTGCCGGTTATATAATGTCAATTCCTTATATATCTCAAATAAATGACTAATAAACGAGGAAATTGTTAACATTTTCAAAATGAACTAGACCTAATTTGTTTGCACACAGTTTAAGGGTTTCAATCATTGCTATGTAACACTTATGATTTAATATGAATCCTTTGTTTGCACAGTCAAATCATTAGATATATACAATTCATAAATGAATAATTTGTAGGTAATTTTATTTTTAAAAAGTTTGAGGTAATTTTTTAGGAAACAGTTTCGTGTTTCATGAAAACCTGCACAACTCTAATAATTCTAATAAATACATTTATTCAGAGGCATATAGTAAAATGGTTCCAGGTGTTGCTGTTTTACGACAATAATTCAGTATTACCAGTTAAACTGTTTCAAACATTATTTAACACGAATAATTCTATTTAGTATTCATCAGTTGTTTGCACACAAATGGTTTAAAGTATTGCTATCAAACAAATAGTTTTTTTTTTTTGCTCTCAGTTAAATGGTTTGAAGTATTGCTATGCAACACTAACAATTCAATTAACATCATTTATTTAATTTTTTTCACATTTTAATGGTCAGATTTTTATTTGACCCATAGATAGGACTATAACAGTTACTACCACTCTGGGTCAGATTAGACCTGGCAATAATTGCCATGAATAAGTAATCCACTTTTCCCAAAACTCAAAGATTGGAGCCTCAATATCAGATGGTCTGGCGTCATATGCAGTACATTTAATGAGGAAGGGTCATACCTCTGCGGAATTGCTGTTGGTGTATTTTACACATCTAACCGACTGGTATGGTACGTTAATTAATGTATGATAAGTATATATATATATATAAATTTATATAAGAGATCTCTCCACATTCAATATATATTTGAGAATTTTAACTACATCGAAAGTGATAAACTGAAGGCGATCCATTTTATATTCTGGCTTAATCAGCTTTCTAATATCTTTAGTTTTTCTGGTTTTTGGCTTCCATTTTTTACTTTAAAGAACCGTTCACATTTTTCCAATATTTCTACGGAATTCGTTCTACCGTATTTGTTTCCCTTCGATAGTGTATATAAATGTATACAAACGAATTTATGTATGCATTTCTGCACTCACACTGACACCCAAACGATCATGTATCATTGGATATCTAATTTGCATAAGGATATTAAATAATTGGTTCTAATTTTTTAAAAATGTTATTGATTCGTTTGATTTCTTTGTTAATGGCATATCAGCTTCCTTGTAGAAGAAAAGCAGAGTTACTTTTTAAGCCACAGAATGGGCAATAGGGAAATTTCCATCTTTTTCAAGCGCATTTGTCCGAAAGTAAACGCAATAGTGTGATTGGAGTTTGAACACGTTTACTACGATGCTGCATTCTGATGTTTAACTCACTACCCTAGGGTGGGGGGACTACCCAGTAATTTATTTGTTTTTATACATATAAACAATAGTTTTGCCTATAACTTTCATAAGAAAACCATAACTAAATTTCTAGAACAAGAAACTATGAGCAAATTGTTTTGAGACGATTATAATGAAAGCTCAATTCGGATAATTATTAATATTATATGAACAAATCTCTCCTCTGAAATCAAGGAAATACATTTGAGCATTTCCTTGATTTAAGAGATGTGTTTATGTGTATTGGTTGTAGAACAGGAAAAAATAGAATAATTATCTCATGTTGCCTTTATTACTAACAGTCATTCATTTGAAAAATAATTATCAGATGAAACTCGTGATTGTGTGTGAGTTTGTGTGTGATAAAATGGAATTCGGGAAAACTTGACAATCGTTAATAAACACCTCTCCTCGTAAATATGGGCATTTATGTAATAATTCTAAAATTCCCAATTAATTTTATTCCACAGATTAAAAGATTTGCAGCTCAAGATTTACAAAGTTTCATGGTTTTCTTTTTATTTGAACATTAAAATTACGATACAAAATTTTCTTTATGTATATATCTAAAAATGTTGGAATGAATATATGAAATGTAACGTTTTAAAAGATGACTTGGACGATATTTTCTTCTTTGCAAATATCGAGAATGGTCCGAATAATCAAAAACAGAACTCACTTCGTGTGTGTGTGTATATTTTTATATTGTTAAAACCTGTCCCTTATTTCACGATTATTTTTTTCTTCTGAATGGTAAGAAAATGTTGAATAACCATATCTGTATAAAACCGTATGATAAAATGGGTATCTAATATGTTTTAACTGATTTTTACAAACTATTCATAAATCTTTAAACAAGCTCTGCTTTAAACATTTCTCCATGAAAATTTTGTGAGGTAATCTCTAGTTGGTGTGTTTTTATAGTATATCAACGGTTATTTACAGCCAAATCCTTATATATATATATATATATATATATATATATATATATATATATATATATATATATATATATATGATTTCTAAAAAGATTTTGCTGATAACATTTTTTAAACGAGACTTAGCACATCTTTTGGGGTTTTGTAAACAGTTAAATGATTTCAATTATTTCTATTAAATACGTATAAATCTATTTACTATTAGTCATTTGTTTGCTCACAATTCAATGCTTTCAAGTATTCCTATTTAACAATTCAATTAAACAGTTATTTATTTACAAACACTTAAATGAGTAAACAATTCTATTTCAAGCAATTCAGTTTAGCATAATTTGTTTGCACTGTTTGAATGTCAAAGAACACAGTTTAAATGTCAAACAATTCTATTTAAACCTATTAGGTCTTACCACTCGGGTCCAGAATGGAACTGAGAGGGATGGAACTGAAAGGGTACTCTGCATCCCCCGAAGCTCTAGAATTGCCTCACCATCAGATTGTTTAGTGTCATATCAAGGACACTTATTTGGGGAGTCTTACTCTACTGCAGAGATGCAGTCAGTGTATTCTACAGTCCAAGCGGGCAGCAATCTCCACATCTGTTTGAATATTAACTGTAAGTGATACGAACGTGAGGAGGAGTGTTCTGTGTTTCTTCAGTGCATGTCTGATTTATGCACGAGGTCAATTGCTTTTAAGGCTTATCAACCATTGTTAGCTTATTTGTTGCTGAGTAAGTTCCTGTTTCAAATAACTCTTCATATTTAATAATCGTTAGTTTTTACACCATTATAATTTTAATTACTCCTTTTCACTTCAAATAAAAGACACGCAGTTATATGGCTATAAGTATTGTATCAATACTAATGATAGAGACAATATAGCTTCGAGTATTTCTGGCATTTGTAGGATTTCAAATAACTGATATTAACTTATTTTTGGTATCTATACAGTTATAGATCACAGTGCTTCCATTTTAACTATTCAGTCGCGTAACTGTGAGATTTTGGATAGCGTTGTTAAACTCAGGGACATTTTGTAGTAGAATCTGACCGGCTATTGCAAATGGTAGATATATTCAACCATATTGTGATATTTCAATTAAAGTAATCGGAATTGAATCATTGTGTTCAATTCCTTAATATCCTTTAAAATGATAGATTGTATCTCGGTGATTTTTCTCCGTACAGCCACTATAAGCGTGTCATGTCTCTATTGAAATGAGCTCTGGCAAGCCTTTCAAATCGAGCGGTATTGTTTCAGGATATCTACAATTTGTGAGAATCTTATAGTTTTGGATTGAATTTAGCCTACTTTAAAAACAGCCTTAAATTAACTAATCCATAAGTAGGGCTTTGCCAAGTTCAATAACACTTATTAATCCATAAGAGCCTCAGAAGTTGAATCTGTTTGGTATTGCTTAATTTTGTTTCTTGTAAAACTGAAATGAACGAAACTTCAGAAAACTTACTTTTTATAGTTTTCCGTTGTTAACAATGCAGCTTTTATGCAAAAATTATGAATGGATAAAATCCCAAATTTCTTCATTGACTATAATTTCAAAAGTTATAAATTTTGATTTATATTTTGCGTCTGAAATCTTATTTTTTTTATTTCAATCTATGGATAACTAATCTAAGGATAACTAAGCTTCATTTCATATAAAAGAGTGTTTAATTTTGTTGCTCTCCTGTCCACTGCCTTCTAAAAACTGAGTACCCTTCGAGAGGTGTATTGGTTAACAATCTAAAAGCGAAGTCATTTTGTATTTGTTTGATTTTTGTTCTGTGTATTTTCTGCTTTGAAAGCCATTCGTGGAAAATAAGTATTTTCTGGAATTTGTGTTTTAAGCTTCCTTCATTTTTATCGGAATGGTATTATTTAAAAAGAATGAACTACATGTATGAATGGGTGTTCATTTATTTTCACATCACCAGTTAGTACAGGGGACAGGAATCATTTCCAATCGCGTCTAGAAAAATAAGCTTAGCTGCAGAAATTACTCAAAAGAAAAGGAAGCAGTGATAAAATAATTTCGATATCAGTTAATCCATCTTTTATGGTTAGTTCAACATGTACAGAGATATAAGTGTAATGATGATCCTCTGAAAAAAAAGTTTGTTAGTGGCTATCGAAGTATCTAGATATTTAATTTCAGTTTATTGCAAATAAGACAACAAAAGATTCAGAGAGTTTGCTGTCTTCTTTGGGGATTTGAAGGATACTGAGTGGCTTTCTGAAGTTGGTAAAATCATACATTTGAAGTGTCATTCTTAATTCGTTTCTAATTAAGCCAAGTACTGATAGTTCGACAGTTATCATGGGTAACATCTTTGTAAAATATTGTCTGTCACATCATTCGATATGTAAGACTATATGAGTATTAAGAAAGCACACACACACACTATATATATATATATATATATATGTTTGTAAGCGCAGGGGCCGGGATGTGTGTGTAAAATGCCATCAATTCTCATACACACAAAATACATTTTTCTATAAATGCGTACAAACCGACACATATATAAACGCATACAGAGACGACGAGTATGTACAGGCGTATATATCTATATATATATATATATACACACACACACAGACGTACGTACATGCATATATCTATATTTATATATATATATCCACTCACAGGAAGATGTATATATATATATATATATATATATATATATATACGTAAATATATGCATATTTATATCCACACACATCCGTGTATATATACACGAGTGTCTGTGTGTAATTTCATCGTATTTTGCAAGAAGATTTTTAATGTACTTTCGACAAAAATCATTAATGATCAATTGACATCAAACTAGGGCAATTTAATCGAGAAGAACCCGACGTAGTACAAAGAAAAATTAAAACCAGGAAAGCTGCCAGTCTAGAGGAAATACTACCAACCGTATGGAAGACAAGAAAATTTGAGGTCCAACATCACCGATGCTGCAACGCCGTATATAACCAGAACATAATAGAGCCGGACAAAAGGCCCCGTACTCTCTTTTCCAAGAAAGGTAACCTTGGAATCACCAACAACTACTGAGATATTAACATCATCATTTCCATAGCAGATAAGATGTTAAAGGCTCTGCTACTGATCTAACCATGAATTGAGAAACTTCTCAAGAAGAATCAAAATGGCTTTCAGAAAAAACGATCAACTACATCAGATTCTTATGATCCGTCAAATTTTTGGAGTTCGTACAAAAAAACCTCGAGGCGACGACACTTATTTGTATATTTTTCCAAGGCATTTGACTATGCACAGAAAAGATGGAGCAAATACTTCCAAGCCAATGGTCTTCCCAAATAAACCGTCGCAGCCATAATGATCTATAAAACCTCAAAAGTCAAAATTCGCTCACCGGAGAGAAACTTCTTTGACATTGTTGCTGGTGTTCTGCAAGAGGATACGTTAGCCCCATATCTGTTCGTAATATGCCGAGAATACGTACTTCGAACGTCGATAGATCCAATGAAAAAAAATGGTTTTATTTTTAAAAAGGACAAGCAGACGATGCTCCGCACAAACTATTACGGACTCAGACTACGCATGACATAGCACTACTGGCAAATACACCAACCCTCTCCAAGTACCTGCAGCATAGTCTAGAGCATGCAACATGTGGCTTTGGCCTCTATGTGAATGCAGACAAAACGGAGAGCATATGTTTTGATCAAAAAAGACATTTCCACACGAAATCGTGGCTCTCTGAAACTATTTGTCAAGTTAACCTCCCTCGGGGCAGCGTATCATCTACTCAAAATTACATCAATATGGGACTAGCAAAGACACGTACTACTATCTATAGATTATCATATGGAATTCAAACTTATCCGATAAAAAAAAACAATTTTTCCAAGCAGCGGTCGTGTCAATTCTTATTTATGGATAGCACCACATGGATGCTGGCTAAGCTTAGAGAAAAAAATAGACGTGACTTGCACAAGAATCATACCAGTTATATTAAAACAAATCTAGGAAGCAATATCCTATAAGACTACATATGTACGACCATCTACCTCCCATCTCTAAAACCATCCAAATAAAACTAACTTTAGTTATTAATAGCATTATTGGAACATTCTAGAAGGCTAATTATGGGTAATGATATGATTATTGGAACAATCTTGAAAAATATTGCAACAATGCTGTTTTGTATGATTACTATTTTCACTCATGAAAATGAATGGCATGGCATCAATTTCAGTAAAATTAATTGCAACTTATATATATATATATAAGTAGAATATATACTTATACAGTAAATGTATACAAAATTCTGTTAAGGCTATGTTTGAAAGATAAAAAATGATATTCATATATATGAATATTTTTCACCCCACTTTATATGTATGTGTGTATATATATATATCCATACACACACAGATGTGTATAGGATATTTCTTGGTCGAATAAGAGAAAAAAGTATTTTTCCAATGAATATGTCCACATTTTGATTTATTTTCTATGCTATTTATTATAATATTTGTTGACAGCGTTTTTCTTTGATTTATATAGTGGTGACTGTCTTGATAACGCTCTTCTTTTTAATTCCAGGATTTGGGACTGAGAATTTTCTAATCGCATTGATAAGCCAATTGTCCGTGAGAAATTGTCGTCTCTGAAGGTGTCATTTCTATCATTCCTTCTTTAGATTTTTACAAGTGTACATTCTGTACAAGCGTGAGTGCCCGTGTCCATATACGTGTATAGATACTTTGGTGTCTTTCTTTTGTTTAGAGTGATCTCTTTAAATAAATGAAAAGAACTTAAATATTTAACCCACATTAACAAAACTGTACACACACATACACACCACCCCAGGCACACACAGAGGAGAACAAAAACATTTTACTCAATTAAATTTATGGCACAAAGCACACATAATGACCCTGTGAAGACAACAAACTATAGCATTTCAAGTATCGTAGATTATTTATATTTAAGAAAAAAAAAATGGAGGTATACGTACGCATTCAGGGACACGAGCTCCTACGGGGAGACACTGAATACACTCTCGTAAAAATAAAAGGGAAAAAGAAAAGAAAAAAAAAAACAACCGAAGAGATGAAAATTTGTCACTGACAATTAAGGCCTAAATGCGACCTGAAAACTCAGACAAAAATTCTGGAATTAAGAACCACCACCTCATCAAAACACTCACCTCTATAAAAATCAAGGACAAACGCTGCCATCAAACAATCTTCCTGATGAAAGTGTAAAATTGGAAACACGACTAGAAGAAAAGTAAATGACTTAGAAAATAAATCTACCTGTGGACCCGTCAAGGCAAAATGTAAACAAACGAAAGTTACAACATAATGCCTAATAATTCCCGAGCTGACGTAGGTCGTTTGCTGGCTGAGTAGTATAATACTAAGTCTAATGTAAAGTTGAGTGGTTTTCGATCCCAGCTTGAAGCGTCCTTATCTAGCCACATTGAAGAGTTGTGATGAAACAAAACAGTGTCTGTGGATGACATATATATATACACATATAAACAGACGTGTATATGTATATACACATACAAACAGACGTGTATATGTATATACACATAAAAACAGACGTGTATATATATATATATATATATATATACACATACACACACAAACAGACGTGTATATATATATATATATACACACACAAACAGACGTGTATATATATATATATATATATATATATATATATATACACATACACACACAAACAGACGTATATATATATATATATATATATATATATATATATATATACATACACACATAAACAGACGTGTGTATATATATATATATATATACACACACACACACACATACACACACAAACAGACGTGTATATATATATATATATATATACACACACACACACATACACACACAAAAAGACGTGTGTATATATATATATATATATATATATACACATACACACACAGACGTATATATATACACACACAAATACACTCAATCGTGTTTATATATATATACGCACGCAGATGCACCTCCGAGAGTGAGGATCAGTATTTTTTGGGAGAGTTTCTTGGAAAATTTCCTGAACCTTGAGTCAGAATACGTATGTATATCCACAACAGAAAACCGATATTTTAGCAAGGAGATATAAAATATTATAAATTTGGCTTTGCTGCCAATTTGTTCACAATGGAGGCTTTAATTTATTGAAATAACAAATTCCTTTTTATCAAGTTCAAAATAAAGCAATAGGTCACCAGCAAAGCATTACAGCCTATATCCTTTGCTCACATGCCATTTTGCTTTTTTAACGTGGATATAACTTTATAAGTATTAAAAAGCGTGGCACTTAGTCTTTAGAAAAAGGTGACTCCTGACTGCCACTTAATCTACTTAATGTCTTCACCATTCATGGCCTGATTGCAAGGAAGGACGCTTTGGTAATGACAGGTATTGTCGGCTTTTTGCGCACTAGACTGCAGATGGCAATCGCTTTACTATGCGTCATGTCAACGGGAAGTACATGTGGTAATTTGATTTAAAACCAGTAGGATAAAACTATTCCTATAGCGGTCCCAACCAAAAGTGTGAGTAATAATCATATCATAAAAGTTAGGTGAATGAATCATAATATTTAATCGTACATATACGCTGTTTAATAAATGTTGTGGTATGATAAAATTGACACAAGCAGCAAAAACAACTAGATAAAATAAATGTTCAGAATAGAAATATTGACGATTTTTCAAGTTTTAGATATATATATTCTAAGAACTAAGAAAAACGGACAACAGAAGCAGGTAATAATACCAGCAGAAATATCTTAAGGCCAAATAGAAAACCAAAATCAGTAAATATAGAAAATACAAAAGAAATGTAAAAAATAAAGGAAACTTCAAACGACGACCTAAGAAAATTCTAAAGAGTGAAACAATATTTTATTGGCAGCACAAACTAATGTAAAATAACTAATCATTTCAAAGCAAAAACTGACGATACTTAAGTGTAGGTTATGAAGTGACAGAGGTGAAACAACATAAGCGAATACAGAAAATTGAAAATATTAGATATGACTGGGTGGGAAGGGTTATCATCTAAGAATTGTGCAAGAAATTAAAATTTAAGCATGCTGGCGAAAGTTACATACACAAACCATAATCTGTCCAAGAAAGTAAAAGTAAAGTTAGCGACCTTAGTCGAGGGTGATCCGAAGACTCCCTTTTCAGTAGCTACTACACCAAGGTGTAGGGGAGGCCGCTACTCTTTCCCTGGATTGCCCCACTTTACCCTCGATACTTACCTTATAATGCTGATTGTTAAGGCGGCATCAAGTACCATTTTTTGAGTCTTTGGTATGATTCGACTTGGGATTGAACCCCAGTCTCCAGGACCATTGGCGAATACTTAAAGACTTATTTTTTGGAATTTGAAGAAAAATACGGCCACTAAATTCCGGTTCGAAGATCAGACCTAGTTTTGATTAATACGAGTGAAAGAATAATCTTGTGTGTTTTGTCACTTTTCAGTTGACAGTCGGGTGAAAAGACATTCACTTCAATTCATTTCAAGATATTGATTCTAGTGATTTCTCTTGGAGATGATGATATTCTTTTCTTGAATAATATACATCTTACTTGGTATCGATAATAACTTCAATTAAATTAACTTTTGAAAATATAAATGTCAAAACCTATCTGTTGTATCTACTAATTAAAAATGGAGTAAACTAATTTTTTTATTTCCTTTAAGATTGTTTTTCTCAGATCCTAATTTACAATACTTTCCTGACACTTGCAATCTTCAGGTGTTTACAATAAGGATACTACTGATGAAAAAACGACCCCATCATTTCATGTTTGAGAGGAAAATAGTTATATAATCTTCATTTTTGTTTTTATTTATTCTTTACTAAATTTCGTCTAAGATTAACCTAAGTGTGTTGGCGTTGACTTTCCAGTATTATCGTTGGGAAATTTATGAATTCATATCCTGGCAGTCTTATTGACGGATACCTTCACAAAAAAAGTTAGTGTTACTGGTATCAGTGACAATTTTCCCAGAAGGACATGACATACCAAACTATGGTCAACTTTTTACTTAAAGGTTATTACAGAGACCAATAATCAGATCATATCACCTAAGAAAATAGAATTTTAACTTTCTCTTAAAGAAAAGAGAAAAATTTAATGAGATTCAGTTGAAAAATAATGCAAAATAACATTTTGACTAATATAAAAATCGATTTAATTTTGGATTGATATAAATATATTGTCCTTTTCTTCCCATATCTATTATTTTAATTTTATCACATTGTTTTTTTGGGGGGGTGTTATTTGTTGTGCTGAGTTTCTTTTAAAACCCATTTATGACTTGTGATGATCCCATTAAATATCAAAAACGTACCAGGAACAAAAAGAAATTATCTGTTATCTCCCAATGACAGCCGAGCAGCCACCTTGGGAAAATACTATTATTACTCAGTACAGAAATACACCTAATATTTCTAATTATATAAGCATGCATCAATTTTTAGAAAATGGATTTCATCGCCCAACGCCTACTTGTGCATTTGTTTAAAATTTGGAGTTAAGACTTGTTTTTTTTTTCTAAACCTTATTTCAGGAAAAGTTTATATCCAAAACCTGTCCGTATTTTACAAATGCTAGTGGCGTTTGCTTATAACAAAATCACTTTTTTAATCAACCTATATAAACAGAAATGTAGGAATTGAGGTTACGTAAAATCAGTTAGCTTCCATCCTTAAATGACAGAACCACATTAGATATTTTGATCGCAGAAGCTTTCCAATAAATATTTAATTAATTCCTAGAGATTGAAAATCTTTTCATCGCAATTCAAAAGAAAATTTCGATTTAGTTATTGCAAAATTCAGAATTTAATCATGAATATGTTTCCTGAATTTTGTTCTAGAAATGCGGAGTTGTATAAAATCCAATGCGTTGGTTGGTTGGTTGATTGTTCCACGACATATCAACCCCTGTAGGTTATTTAATGCTACATCCTATGCTTGATTTGTTAATTAAATGGTAAATGATTAAAAGAACTGAAAATATCCTTCTAAACATAGCTCCTAAGTGCAATCGATACAAACTTTACAATGATTATTTTATATTACGCATCCCGTCATAATTTTCTGTTAATAAAATATCAGGCACATTATCCTGAAAAAGTTTTTTTAAACGTTTTTTAAAAAGTTTAAATGAAATATATGTGAGTAGCGACAACCATCATCAATTGTACTCTGGCTTATTTCAACAATTTACTTTTTGTATATTTTAGAATATAAGAAATTTTGTATCCAATTATATATCAAATACAAGTGTCTGAAGGTTGCTTCAGCAAATATTTGACCATTTATTGAAGGTTAAGCGTATGTCTCAATCGACACAAGATACTTTAATGTAAACTGCCTAATATCTGAATCGGCAAAACTCATCACAAACATATAATCCTTGGACAGAGGTTGGATATTTTGGGCTCGATATCGTATTATTAAATTTTCATCCTGTGATGTAATAAACTGAGAAAATATACATCGAAAATCTAGTTGTTCAGTTGAAATATTCTTTCGAAAAACTTAGAGCAATGAACATTTGTGATAATCAAACATAATTTTTCAATTTTAGCGAAAGATCTATTCATCAGAATCATTTTATTAGGTTTTGCTCATATTTCCCTTGGCAGAGGGAGCTTATTTTCAAGGGTTCAAAATCAGTAGCCAATAAAGTTTTCTTCGTGTAAGTTTATGAAGATTGTCTATAAAGTTTATATAAATCAACACGTTATGGTTTGAAAATAAAACTAAGCAATTATGAGTTAATGAGTTCAAATAATCCTTTATGGTGTGTTGAGTCCAACCCTTGTCAAAAACAAATGAATTGTTCTGAAAGAATTTTCTTTGCTTCGAAAGAAAGAAACTTGACAGAAGAGCTTTTCGGGCTAAGTCTGAAAACCTACAGAGTTACATGCAGTTAAGTCTAAACAGAATGTTCGTTTGATTTTATTATTCCGTCACTAGGAATTACGTTTTGACTTTATTAAAACATGTGGTTTATAAAACATGTTAGACAAACAATATTGCTTATTTTTATTCATTTGGAATATTTTGATCTTGGAATTCACTGCTTATTTTCAACTTGTGACTCTTCAGCGACTTAATGTATCAAATTATATCAGCTCTTTTTCGTTTCTGTTTTTTTTGATATATACAAATTCTGCAAATTTTTTTTTTTTCAATTCGTTGTTCCAATATCAGCAGTAAGAATAGGGAGCTTGAAAATTTACAACTTCAACACTCTACTTTCCTTTATTTCAAATAATTCCATTTATGTTTTTTCCTCTTTCAGTTCCGCCCACAATAATCAGCCACTTGTCGAGCAGTGATATGGAGGTCCGAGAGGGAGACACCGTGACGTTGATATGCAACGTTACTGGAATCCCCCACCCCAATGTCACGTGGTACCGACAGTCAGCAAGCAATGATTATTCAACAATGGAAAGTAAGTAACTATATTCCTAAAAATATCATTTATTTGCATGAAAAATTAGATACAAAAAAAGAAAATTAAATACCGTCGAGAGATATCTTAAGAGGTCCATCTTGATTTTTTAGTAATGAGGCTTTAGCTCTGAGATCATTCCTATCTCTACGAAAGGTTTCTTAGGTCTCATCTTATGTAAAGATTAACTGCCATATTACTTTTAATATCATACATGGCTTCAAATCTTTTTAAAAGTACTTTTTCTGTCGAAAGCAAGACAAAGTTGGATTGAGTTAATTCTGTTATAAGATTTCCCTGATAAAACCACAACATGGCGGCTACCAAGCATAATAATTCATCAGCTTAGAGTTTTGACATGACCAGCTATGGTAAAAAGTGCTCGAGCTACAAATGAAAGAGCTTTGAAATTTGTTTTTTTTTTTTTTGTTTGTTTTTTTTAATGCAGCTTTGATACTTCAGCATATTATTCTACGGTAAAAAGGAACCTAATTGGAAAATGAATATCCTATATTCGGTGCTGAAATACTCACAATTGTATGAAATGTAAAATTCGTTATAAAAAAAAGCGAATTTTCTTAAAGTGCTCAAATCCTGGCTAGTAGAAAAAGATAAATCTTTTAAAACACTGACCAGAATTTGACCTGTTTTCTGATTTGGGATATTTTTAAAAAATTGATTTCTTCATAGCACCACTAAAAGGACCAAATAATCATTCATCAGGGTATACTTTTGATATACATGTGTGTGTGTATTTTAATCACACCTCCCATATGATGAGAGCATTTTTCAAAACGTGAAACTCAGTCATGAAACTAATATAGGTAGGGGAAATATATATAATATAAAAATCAGTCAAGTTTAAGTAAGGTAACCTCTCAAAATAATTAAAGACCCCAAATTAACCATCGAACGTGTTTCCAGGAGACATATTGAACAAATTTGAATTGTCTTAAATTGAGTGAGCACAAAACCTTAAATCGGTTTGCTCTTGTTTGTGGTACTATTATTACTGATTTATGTGTGTGTGTGTGTGTGTGTATGTTTGATTTTACGGTATGACAACTATCGTTCTTATGCCTAATTGAGTTTATTAATTCTTCTCTCCAATTACATGCAATAAAGTAATGTATCGTAGCCTTAATTCAGACAGAAGATTCATCGGTAATTTTAATTGCTACACTGTGTGTGTGGCTTTTAAATGAATTCTCTCAAAAGCCTGTCAGAAAACTTGTAACTCAAATAATCCTTAATAACTCAAAAGTCCTAAAAAATATATAGCGCAAATTATAGCCTGTTTCGCCCCCATCCCTTAAAATATCAATTAAAACTAGTTATTTTTTAAGATATTTTGAATTTTTGAAAATTGAGTGACTGAAGTTAAACAAATTAAACCAATTTTAACCGTAAACAACTGCTGAAAAACAGAAAGAATTGAGTACGGGAATGTTCACTTTGGAGTTATCAAAGGACATTTGCAGAGATCATCGAACAATACGAAACATTCTTTAAGAATTTGGTTCCTTGGATGAACGTAAAGTAATGCGAATATCAGCAAAAAACTCAGATCTTTAAAAAGTTTGGAATTGAAGTCAAGGAAAAAATTGCCGAATACTTTGGGAGGTGGGATAAATACTTTGTTTCGTGGAATCTGCCAAAAAGTCTCCTTAGCATCCTTCTCTCACTAAAGCAAATATTTTAAAGAATCATAATTATTCGAAGAAATTCAGGAAAACTTATTTTCGTAAGTAATTTTCATGGACATATAAGTAACATTTGATGAACCTGATGGTTGGGCCAATGAAGGATTTTATCCAATTCAGGCGTGCCTTTGGCTAAAAAGTAATATTAGGGCGGTAGCGTGATGATATTGGCTGGAATTGTCGACCAGACAATTATTAACAGCATTATTGCAATTTAATAAACATGATTTCCTTGCATGATACAATTGTATGAAAGCAGCAAACTATATTAAAGCAAAGTAGATCCAGGAGAAGTAATTAAAATTACAATGTTGGACACTGAATTTGCTAAAGTTAAAAAGAAAATCAACAAAATCAATAGATAACAGATTACTAGCTGTTATTGAGATGAAGGGTCACAATATTAAAACATAACGGTTACAAAGATTTGTATGTGCTTGTTACTAGTTTTATGATATGTGTTGATCAATTTTTAATGATTTTATTATCTTTTTATTGAAGCAAAATGTGATTTTTTGCTTTTGCCTAATACATTTAAACGGCAGGTTTTGAGAATACATGAAATAAATTCTACGAAATATATTGAAACTATGAACTGTTAACTCGGGCTTTATTGAGACATCTACATTTGTTTAAAATTAGACAATTTTTCCAAGAAATTAGAAAAAATTCCGACATGTTGATATAAATTTACCAAATTCATCCGAAGTATTTTTGAAGTTATCTAATATCAGTATATCGTATGATCACACATCCTTTAACATTTTTGAATATATTTTACTTTTACGAGTGACATGAAATAGAATAAGCGGTTAGTGTATATCTTTTCTAGTTACGTTTTTGATGTTTCATTTTCTCAACTTTGACTCGATTCGTATAACTTTAGTATCTGAATTCCCCAAACGATACACCAAAGTACGTTTATGTCACCAACTGATTTTGACTTTTGCTTTTAACAGGGATAGGTCAACAGGGGGAAGTGTTAGTTATTCACAATGTCAGCCGATATTGTGATGACGTATACGAGTGCGTGGCAAAAAATGGAATTCCTCCCTCAGTCAGCCGGAAAATTAAAGTCTCTGTAGATTGTAAGTATTTTTTTTTAATCTTTATTTGCACAGGATTTTCTTTACCTTCTCTCTAACTTTTTTATCACCAGTATACAATGTTACATTTTCACAAAAAACTTAATGTGCTTTGTTGTACTTTCTTACATACTAATTTGCCTTTGTGTTACACGGAGTTACTCTTCAATTATAAACGGTTTTCTTTTTAAGCTGAACAGTTTCTATAAGTACGATTAAACTCATGATCAAACATTACTGAACACAGTATAAGTGAGTATTAATACAAGCATTTGCAATTATATGCATTCCAGTAATTAATTTAATCATTTATATGGGTGCATGTAATCCTATCTAATAATTTTCAAATATGTATTTGAACCATAGATAAGACATTGACAAATACTACAATTCTGGCTGAAAGTAGACTTTGGAGTATTGACAACAAAGGAACAAACTACACTCACTAGAACTCTAGAATGTGTGCCCGACCACCGGTTCAGTTTCTTATACTCAGGTTAACCATTTTGGGGAAGGATAATGTGTTTTCCTTTGCATATATTAGGGGTATTCTAAGCCTCGATTTCAAGAATGAAATTATTGAAAAATTTAACTGGTAATATCTAGACGCCTAGATGAGTCAGAATCAGTTAGGAAAAATATGCTATTTCCTAAAGCGAACATTCATCTTAGAAGTTTTAAGAATGTGTACGTATTAAAAGAAATGTATGCCATATCATACACTAGATTTATACCATATCAAGTAAAGCGTCAAGACTACTTAAACAGAAACAATGTAGCCATGTGCAAACGTATGTTCAAGTTTTCTTAGGAAACTTTTTGTCGGAATGTTGCCCCAGCCACACATTCATAAATACGTTCTCAAACACAATAACAAGGTAAAATTAAGTTATAAATTTTTTTCACATTAACAGCAGTGAACTAAAATACAGGTTTATTTGTGAAAATGTCCATTTATTTCGAAAACCCCTCATACTTGAAATCAGCAGCTAAAATGAATTTGTTTAAATGTTGGTTTCCCATGGCTATTAAATCTTTGTTTGGTGGCCTAATGTAGGGGAAATTTTTATGACAAGGCATTTTATTAGATTCCAAATCGATCGAAGCAAGGATCGATCGAATGTAGACAAATCGTTTAAAATAAATTAATCCAAGTCAGCGAGCATTAAAGCAACTTTCTACGTTCATTTATTACCATGGCATGGCCTTAAACTTTAGTTGAAATATTGCAATATTATTCTCGTGTCTCGATATAAAGAGTGCAAATTCAAATGACACAGACTGGCTTTGAGATTAGGCCATATTAAAAGTTATAATTTTCATAGAATAGAAATTTCTTTGTTGAATTAGAACAAATGTTGTGGATAATATAGCAAATGAAACTAGCACTTCGAAGAGCGGATATCTTGAATCGGGATAATTTGTATTTCTATACACACACGTATATAGTTATATGTATTGGTATGTATGCGTATTTACGCATTTGTATATAGACTACGTTATTTCTTCAAACTTACGTATTTTGACACATTTAAAAAATATCTAAACATTTTAGATTGGTTTCGTTTTGTAGCATATCAACCATTGTAGGTTATTTAATGCCAAATTCATATTTATACATTTAAACAGTTCTATTTCAAATGATTCAGTTTAGCATAAGTACACTGTTTAGTTCTATTTAACTTATAGATAGGACCCTATCAAGTGCTATCACTCTGGGCCAGAGTAGACCTGGGAGTGATGGCATTAAAGAGCTATTCCGTATTCCCCAAAACCCCAACCATTACTGGAGCTTCACCATCAGATTGTTTAATGTCATTTTCAGGACAATCATTAGGGGAGTCTTACCCATCTACAGAGATGCAGTCGGTGTTCTCTGCATTTCCCGCCGACTAGGCCACAAAACATTTTAGATTTGAAAAGAATTAAAATACAATAAAAAATATTTTCATTTTGTTTTATCGTAAAATCAACCCGAAAAACATTTGATTTGTTTATTTCTAAATTATTAGATATAGAAAAATATAAGCGAATGTTTTGGTGAAAAAGTTTTGTTTCTTTAACTAAAAAAATAACTACCCTTTAAATGGTTTAATTATTTCTATCTTTAAGACACGGCATATAATTTAGAATTAAACAGCTTGTGAATCAGCTTTACACAGGTCTTTGTGCATTAGGGGAATTCTATGTAGAAGAATGTGTATTATGACAATCTTCGGGTATATTGGCTTATTACAACAGAAATCAGTTTAGTCTAGCAGACTAAATTAAGTTTTCAACGATTATCTAACTCATTTACTTTATTATTATAATATAAATATTGTCAGCCAGCAAATATCGTTGCATTGGCGCCGATTAAAAACAATACAATTTGTGCTACTTAGTTTTGGCAGTAGACAAACCATTAGCTTCTAAACTATTTATGAAGAACGGTTTTTAATTTTAACTTTAAGATAAATCTTTCAAACCTTAAAAGCCATAAATATATATCAGAGTAGGAAAGCAAATTCCTTTGATAAGCTGGCAACCGGATTCGGGGGCGACCAGAAGGATACCTTTTCAATAGCTACTACACCGAGGTGTAGAGGAGGGTACTACTCCTTTCCCTGGATTGCCCACTTTACCCTTGATACACACCTTATATTGCTGAGTGTTAAGCAAGGAGGTATCAAATACTATTTTTAAAGCCTTTGGTATGACGCGACCTGGGATTGAACCCAGGTCTCGCGGACCATTGACGAACACTCTACCCCCTTGGCCAGTGATGAAAATAGTCCTGAATTTGTCTAAATTATCTGGCTTATATCTAATTCGAATGCACACAAATTGGATTTTTTTTTCTGCCAGTTTTGTCATCAATCTTATATAATCATAGTATGATTTTGGAAAAGACAAAGTTCGGTTAAATTCATTCAGAAGTTTGAGAATTATCAAATGTATGCTTTTTAGTGAGATTGTATTTCAATAGACACTATCATCTGTTTATTATCTTTCCAGCTCCTTTTTACAATTCTATTTGGTCTTATGTGTTTGTTGTTAAATGGACCTTAAACGTATTAACATTTAGATGTAATGAGATCGTGTTTTTTGTGGTTCTGCTACTTGTGTATTTATGAAAATGTCAAAATTAATCACTTTTTACTCCTGTCAATCCTGTATTGACTTTATTTTTGCTATGGTGCCAATATTATCACTTATAACCAACTACTATAGAAATCTTGCTTTATGATCCGATTGACACTTTTATGACAGAAGTAATAAAGCAAGACTCATTTTAAAATACGAACTAAATTACAGGGCTTATATTAGGAATATTATCTACAAAAGTTAGAGCTCGTTTACGTCCATATTCGGTCAAATACATTACCTTGGATATCTTAAACAAAAATAGTAAACAGATTCTTTCTTCCAAAATCTCTTGAATTTTTCAACAGTTTTACTGATTTCAAATACAGACAAACAACAAAATGCGTGTCCAAACCGCTTCTATATTTAGCTGTCTTCAATTTTGTCAGTATATAGCATGAAGTGAAATAGCCTCGTCAGAATCAGAACTCAGGTCACCAATGCCATTTTCTACGACGAGATCCACTATGTTAATTGCGCCATATATATATATATTCGGGTATTGTAATATTTACATGATATTAGGCTTCGTGACTGCGCTTGACTTAATTGGACATATTTACTCAGAGATTTCAGCTTTTATACGTCTCCATTCCTTTTTTAAAGTTTATGGCACTTTTTAGACTTACCACACAGATGTTATATATATATATATATATATATATATATATATATATATAAGAATCACATAGCATTCCAGCTTGTAGGGGAAATATTCAATGTAGCTATGATATTAAAAACAACGTAGAATATAAAGTTGTAATCATACAAACCATATCTTATGATCGCTATTTTCTAGAGCTTTTAGACATTTTATACATATACATTATTAATATTAAGAATTTGAACAATCTGAAAATCAGTTTTCACTTAAGTTTGCTTGGGTAATTAAACATTTTTAGACGGTGGGGAAACTAAACTCGCGTGTTTGATAACTTTTCCAGTTTCATGTGATATTTTAGAAGGGGAGAAAATATTACTAATTTTTTCTAAGCATTTTCCTGGAAAAATATTTGGATTTTACTTTATATATACATATACACACAAATCTAAGGAGTTATATTGCTAAGAGACAGACGAGAAAATAAGCAACGATATATCTGTCAGATTTTTAAATGTATCGGGATTAGATACTTTATTGTAATGTTTAATCAATCTTTCTGGTAAAATGATTTTTATGATATAGATTTATCGATAAAACATAAGTATAAAATGATTTATACCAATCTGATTATTACTAAATGTAAACTACATTATGTTTTAAACCGTATTCTAAATCTTAAGTGGATTTTTTTTTCAATTATATTCATATTGACGAAATCATTGCTGAGAAATGATCTTTAGCAACGTTTATCAACGATTTTATATCATGTCTGAGATTGCTTTTGACAACTGGCTGATTAGAGTCTTCGGTTTATAAATTCAATAAAAATGCACTTTTCAGCAAAGTTCCATGGTACTTTGTCGAATCAGTAATCTGTTTCATTTTGATTCTTACGATTTTCTGGCATTTACTTTGCCAATTCCTTGGGGCAAAACCGGAAAGAAAATAACTATGCTAACAATCGCAAATGATATCAATTGATTTTTTCCTTCGAGAAAATGGTTTTCTTTTGGCGCTGATCCCATGAGTTTATAGACACCAAATAAAATAAAAAAAATGTTCCTTAACCTCTAAAAGACATTAACGTATTTACTGCGAATTTAAAATATTTTTATGAAGATCACGTGTGGTTATAAGTTTATTCTAAGTCACTCACATATATAAAATTTCAAGGACGATATTTTACGTAATTTCGTGAACGTTTACAGTTTCTTCTCGTTTTGATTTTTTTTTTTTTTTTAGTTTTGGCAGTCCTATATATTTATATACAATATTTTTTAATGTTAGCAAAAGTAAATCAACAATTAGTTCAGATATTTTCCAAAAGTTTTTTTTTTTTAGAATGAAGGGTTATATGTATGCTAATAATTTTTTTTTACTGCACTTCTAAGATTCATATGCTTTCGTTTTGTAGAGGTTAGGAAGGATCCAAACAATCCAACTATGGACACAACAAATAAGTTAACTTTAACATGCGAATAATTTTTATAAGATATTTATCTCTACATTCGAGTGTTATTCAATAAAGTGATTTTCTCATAAAAGCAATATATATTTTTAAAGACTTTTCTATAAATGTAAACACTGCATTTTTTTGGAATTGATTTATAGCAAAATTATTCTAAATCATCCAAAAATGTTGTAGAACTATTGAAAATTTCATCAAATTTAAAGTGATTCAGGAGTAAGCAGAGATTTGTCATAAAATTATTTTGTGGCGAAGAAGTCAAAACCACGTGAAGTTTACAGAACAATGTATGATTGGTGCGGATGAGGATGTTTTAGTTTAAAATGTTCACTAATGGGATAAACAAGGGTTTGTCACAACGAGCCATAGAGAAAACACTGACTCTCTGGCAAAACGTTTCAGTTGCTGCGGTCAGAAAAGAAGATAATGCTGACAGTTTTCTTGGATATTAAAGGACCCATCTATTGATTCCATTGAAAAAGGTGCAACTGTAACATTGCTTCCTATTCCTAAATCCTTATACAATATTTACTTTATTAAATACCCCACGTACATTCTAAGAGGAAAAGCCAAAATATTGGATCTTACATCCCATTTGATTGATTTGGTTTTATGTTCTATCAATATCTGTTAGTTATTTAATGCCATATCCTGTTTTTACTTATGAATTGAATATAGGATTTTTGAAAACATCTTGTGGATACACAGTTAAATGATCAAAGAGTTCTGTTTTTAGTATAAGTCAAAGTTAAATGGTTCCAAGTATTGCTATGTATCGCTAACAATTTAATCAAACAGTCATTTGTTTACAATTAAATTATCAAACATTTCTAACGATTCAATTTATCAGAAGTGATTTGTTTGTACTCATTTTAAAAGTAAAACAGTTCTGTTTGACCCATAGATGTTACCACTGCGGGCAAGAGTTAACCTGGAGATTGATAGTAATGAAGAGATACTTCACATTCCCCAAAGCACCAGCATTACTTGAGCCTCACAATCAGATTGTTTACTGTCATGTCCAGAACACTCATAGGAGGAGTCTTAACCCTCTGCAGAGATGCAGTTAGTGTAAACTACTATCCCAGCTTACTGTGCCAACATCCCATTGAATGTTGGGAATTTAGGTTGGTTGGTTGGTTGGGTTTTATGGCATATCAACCTTCGTAGGTTATTTAACGCCAAATCCATTTTTATCCAAATAATTCTATTTCAAACAATTCAGTTTAGCATGAGTACACAGTTAAATTGTCAAAAACATGTCTATTTCAATTTAGTCAAACAATTCTTATTCAAACAATTCAGTTAAGTGTATGTAAAGTTTCAATGTCTAAAACAGTTCTATTTCAAACAATTCAGCACACAGTTTAAATGTAAGTACAGTTTAATTGTCAAAAACATTTCTATTTCAAGTTATTCAGTTTAGTCAAACTGTTCTAATTCAAACAATTCGGTTGGTTGCTGGGAATTTGTTAGCGTGACGGTAACAACTTTTACTTAGAAGGCTATAACTCAGCTACTATGTTCGATACTTACTGCTGTTGTCCTGGTAATTGCCCAAAATATATTTCCAACATTTTCAAAGGGTTTACTTTGGCTACCTTTTAAAAAGATTTTTCCTATGTCCATTTAAAAATCCTTTAGCCTCTTTGCTGTTTTAAATAGTGGCCTGATTTCAAAATATCTTAATCTGTGAAATATGCCTCAATGGATATACCATTCACACGAGTAGGATCTAAAACAAAATCACTTTTCACCAAGGCTAAAAGATGACAATCTGCCTTAATATTTACTCTTATTTGGGAAGAGGACAGGTGCGTCCTTGTAAATGAGTTTTATAAAAAAAAGTAACGTTGGCGACCGTAGTCAAGGGCGACCCAAAGGCTCGCCTTTTAATTGGCTACTACACCGAGGTGTAATGGAAGGCGCTACTCCTTTCTCTGGATTGATCCACTTTACCCTTGATCCGTAACTTATAATACTGATTGTTAAGGAGTTTTTGGTATGACTCGACCTGTGTTTGAACCCTGGTCTCCTGGACCATTAGCAAATATAACACACTTTGCAAACAGGCTGATTATATTTGATTGCCGATTATGTTATGATTTCCGAAGTTCTCGAGGTATTTGTTGAGACAAGTGTCCATTTTGCATAGAATTGTACAATCTCATCTAATGCAATGATGTGCAAACTGCAGATCTTTTTTTTGAATAGCGCAACTACGACTTTAGGTTTGTTTTTTGGGGTTTTTTGTTTATTTTTTTGACAGAAAGAACCTTTTTTTTTTCGAAAAAACAAAAAAAAAAAACTATTCTCTATTTCAAGAGTAAATCTTCGTGTGTATGGTCTTCTATACTGAAAAGTGTTTAGGTATCTTAATTAAAAATATTTCTCTTTTTCTATCAGAATGGTCCACCTCATAATTTGGATATGCAGGCTTAGGATAACCACATGTATCATTTGATTTTGTTTAACAATAAAGGCACCTGGCATACATATATGTCCGACTAGTTACCACTCGGACCAGTTCTTTATGTATCGTTTATCTTTATTCGATGACCTAATATCAATGGCCTTGTGCTTTGTTAAGTTGAATAAATATTAACTATTTCATATCTGATAATTGATTTTTCTTTAATTTTTATTTTCAGTTGCACCTGAGGTCCAGCTGAGAAATAAACGTATTGGTCAAGTAAAAGGTCGAGAAACTATATTGGATTGTCGAATTACAGCATCACCCCAAGGGGTAACAGTATGGATGAGAGACGGAAATGAGCTACTAAATAGTGAAAAATACAGCATCGAAGTATTTAACGAAGGTGGTCATACTATTACTTTGAGTCTTCGTATCACGCAGATAGTGGAGAGTGACTTCGGAGACTATACGTGTTTAGCTTCCAATCATCTGGGTAGAGACAAAGAAACAATGCTTCTCTACGGTACGTTGTTTGATTAATACATGAAGAACGTTACTTTAATCCATATCTTATTCAAACTATTGTTTTATTGCTTATAGTACGTTATGGCTAATAACCTATTCTTCCTCATGCAAGTGTGTTCATCCTCAACCCAGACTTTAGAATTCACGCCTCTCATATAACCTGTTAATCCAAATTACAGAGTAAATTCTAAATAAACGGAATTATATATAATATATGACTGAGGAATAAACCACACTCACGTGTTAAAAATAAACATTAAGACAATAGTAAGAATAAGTGTATATATTACTGAAATTCAGAAAGAAAATGAAAGACACTTGACGTGTTAATATGTAAGTATATAGAAGTGTTTAAATTTTCAAATTTTGAAGGTCAGTTTATATGTGAATTCTATGACATATGTATGCCAAATTTCAATTTCTCTGCTTGTTATTAAGTTTAAATAGATTTTGTTTTGTTTCAGTGCTTGTCTGTTTATGTTTTTATGTGACATTTGTATCTGCTCGTATCTGTTATGAATTTAATCTCTCTTATGCAAAGCGTTTTTTGGTTCATAACCATAGCAGCTTTTTTCGGAAATGGTTTCTATATCAAAGACAGCATATTTTGCCCTCTGTTAATTGTGTGAAAGTATCTCTACAGAAATAGTTGTTGATAATTTTTTTAATACAAATTATTGCAACACAACAATAACAGAGCACAGTTCAGATTTAACACACACTATATATCTCCTATTTTTTTATGTTAACCCATCCTGCCACTGCAGAATGGGTTTTAAACTGTTTCATGCGGATTACAGCTGCTTTGAATTCAGACGTTTCTTCCTTCTGAACAGGTTTCCTTATCATAGCGAAAGAACCATGTCGGCATTTTCATTTACCTACAGTGTGTGTGTATATATATATATATATATATATATATATATATACACACACACACACACACAATTTTCATATATATATGCATATATACGTAAATACACCATTTAGCTTATATATAAACAAAATCCTCACATATTTATACCCTAACTTGTACTACTTTTTAAAACCGTGAATATCTAGTTGGCTCATGATTTGTTAAGTATACAATTTGGGGGTATTTTGAAAAAAAAAAAAATGTATATTTTAAATTTATTTCCTTTAGAATTAAGTAAAATGTTATTCCTTACTTTTTTAATATATTAACAATTCCATTTTAAGTGATGCATTTTTAAAGATGCATAAGAGTTTTTAATTAGTGCATTTTAAAAGATTTGAATAAATGTTTTTCCGCTCATCAAATAAAATATACCTTCTTAGATATATGCATATAGTACGTTATTACTTGTTAGACATCAGAGTAAAAAATGTAAGTTTGCTGCTCGGAAAAGTATTAAATCCATGTGAGCTAACATTTATGCTAAATCTATTATTTTAAGATTATCATACAATATAATTTCACATATTGATGAAAAAGATACATTTGCGTTGAATGAACCAGAGAGTGGCCACACTGTTTTTTTCTTTTTACTCGGCCTTCATGTCCTTTGTCATGAATCAATTTTTCTTAAAACTTACATAGATTGACAATTGTACACTGTACATACGGTTAAATGTTTTCTTGTTTCTATTAGGCTTCCAGCTCCACTTTAGCGACAACAGTTTGATATAGATAGTATTTCTGTTTAGTAGTTAGTAATCGCAACGAAAAGTACGTATTTATTTCCTTAGCAAAATCAGTTTGTTAACAAAAGACAAATAATTCAAATTTATCTCTCAAAACATAGACGATACACACAGAATTATTGAAATAAATTATATTTGTCTTTTTTAATTCTGTTATCGTATTGCTATGTGCTACCATGATCAAAGAACGCATTGCTTAATGTGACTTTTGTTTTGGTTTGTCTTTTTTGTTTGTTCGTTTCCTTGTTTTCCTTTTGTTTAACTTGTTTATCATAATTTTTTTTTGTTGCTAGACTTTAGTTGAGATGCATTCGTATTTTCATTATAACATTTTACACAATGTTAAACTAGATCCGACAGCTTTCTCCAATTTATCATAATGTCTTACCTTGTATGCATTGTTAATCATTGTGTTATTTCACATTTCTCATTAATTTTTATATTTATTTTCATTTCCAAAAGAAAAGTGTTTTTGTAATTCTTCCATTATGTTTTTGCCTGATACCTGTTTCATTGCCAAATACATCCTGTTGCTTCGTTTGCCATTTGTGTTTTTTTTCCTTTTGTTTCATTTTCATTTTGTTTTGTACTGTCTACCATATCAGTATTTCGCCCATTTTTGTGAAGCGTCTGTCTTTACCGTCTGTCTTCTTCGAAGAAACATACACATGTCCTCGCTGCCAGTCATATATCAGGTATTTATGTTCATCATTTCATTTATTTGTTATAAACTATCCAAATGTATATGTCTCTCCCCAATGTTTCTATACGTTATCCAATCAAACGTCTCGATTAATGTATTTGCGTGTGTATTCATGACTGTGTGTTCAAAAATTTTGAATATATATATATATATATATATATATATATATACATACATGTGTGTATGTGTGAGACTGTACCTTTGATTTTACAATAGTCACAATCAAAAACCTTAGCCCAAGATAATTAAATTATGCATTTCCTAAAATTAATACATATTTAATCGTCTACCTTTGCTTACGGATTATTTAAGCAGTCACTTCATAGAATATAGTTCGCTAAATTTATGTGTTCAATCCCCGGGAATTCTTCCCGTATATTTTAAATCCCTGACCAAGCCAGTGTCCATTTTGCGTAGAATTGTACTAATCTACGTATATTTTTGTAAAAGCACTTTTGCACATCTTATTAGACTGAATGGTCACTGACATTTTACTCAGGTGCTCAAAAATATTTTATTAAACCGTGTGTTTATTTTTTGTTAATGTTTTTGAAAAGATCTGCGTGTGGCTGGCAGAGAGTGGGGAAGATATATATTTAAATTCATACTAAAAAAAAATGAAACTGTTCAATGAGAATTTGTAAATTATCTCCATGAAGTAAACTAAAATATACTTGCATCCTGATTTCTTTGACTGTGTGCTTTCCCAGATATTGGGTGAATGTATGTGCTTGCATAAGTTTAATGTCAAAGATTCACCATGCTTTAAATGTTCATATAGTTTATGTGCGAGTAATTATCTCAGAATTGCTACATTCATGTTTTTAACTGTTGAAAACCCAATAGTTGCTCATGAAATGAATGCTCGACTTGTATGGCTATCTATATGTGAAAACTTTTTTTTTTATTTAGTGTTAATAAGTGTCTGCGAGAGCACGCACTTGCTGTATGTTCTCAAATAAGATTTGTAATTATGTACATAATTGTAGTATTATTATTACTAAAATGCAAAAATTAATACGTTAAACAATAAATAAATCATGAAATATAACCAGGCAATGGGAAAAATATACCCGAGGATGTAAATAAAATCCAGGGTATGCTCAGAATACCTATCAAACTAGATTACACTTCAAAAGTATATAAAGGAAGACCCACAATTTGGGAACTGCATGGTTTGATAATCATGTAGGTGAGTAACTGGCTATCACTGAGCGGTGTTTGCTTCCTATGCTACTCAAACAGATCATTGAATTCTTCTTTGTGAGTTAATAAAGATTGATAGTATCGGCATGTCAACGTTTCTATGGTTATTTTACGCCTAGAGTTTAGGTAACTACATTGATTGCACGTTCATATTTACATTCTTTATAACATTTTTTCTTTAGTGTTCTGTCTCATACGAATAATTTTCAAATTCATCGACTTAGACAAGAGCCTAATTGATACAACCACTCCGGATAAGAGAAGCATCGAGAGCCTTACAAGCGGATTTAGGTTAGGGCACCATTTTAGGAGGTTTTAGCTGCTGAGGTTTTACTCATTGTATTATCATATTTACCAACCTCTCCGTTCGAGCACGATGTGACACAAGGTCAATTTTTAAGCGGAGTTTAACCGGTTTGAATTCAAAGTTTTCCTTCTAGACTAGTTGCCTTACCAAGGCTTTAGAACCCAGTCTGCCCTACTATTTTACCCATAGCTGGAGGGAGAATAATTGGATTCATACCTTTCCCAAGGGTATTAGTGCTATGTGAAATGCAATCAGGCTCGTCCAGGATTTGAACTAGTGTCGCCGTGTCCATTTCCGACGACGATAACCATTACACCATCAGTCATTGTATTATAGGCCCTATCGACAGCACAATGCGCTGTAAAGAATCCAATCAGAAACATTATTTTATTACTCTTTAACCTAAAAACTAAGAGTTGAAGGTAAATTTATAGGAAGATTTCATTTATAAAAGATTGGAAATTCACAAGCAGCCACTATAGTTAAAGTTAGTTGGTTGGGCTTTATGACGTATCAACCTTTGTAGGTTATTTAATGTCAAATCCATTTTATACAAATAAACAGTTCTATTTCAAACTATTCAGTTTAGCATGAGTACGTAGTTTAATTGTCAAAATAATTTCTATTTCAAAATATCCAGTTTAGTCAAAAAGTTATAATTCCCACAATTCAGTTTAGTATTAATATAGTTTTTGCCCACATACAGCTAAATGTCAAAACAGTTCTCTTTCGAACAATTCAATTTAGCGTAATACAGTTTTAACGTCAAAAACTGTTCTATTTGAAACAATTCAATTGTGCGTAAGTACGTAGTTTACATGTCAAAATAGTGCTATTTCAAGTAATTTAGTTTAGCATAAATACGCAGATTAGTTCTATTTAACCCATATCAGGTGCTACCACTACGGGCAAGAGTGGACCTGGGAGCAATGGCAATAAAGGGGTGTTTCGCATTCCCCAAAGCTACAGCATGACTGAAACCTCAACATCAGATTGTTTAGTGTACTACCCAGGACAATCGTTGGGGGGGGGGGATCATACCACTCTGCTGAGGTGCAGTCATTGTATTCTACAGCCCCAGCCGTCTGGGCAAACTACAGTTAAAGAAATGTATCTCCATTTTAATTAACTCGGGAGTTAACATTTTTATCATCCGATTAACTTGAAAAGTCAAACTACTGAACGTAAATAAATCGAAAAAAGCAATGAATTTAATGATATATTGTTTAAAAAGCAACAAAGCTTCGAGATTCAAGAAGAAAACGACCTGGAATAAAGAAATAACGATTACACCAAGGGAATAAATAAAAACCTAAACTCGTTTTGTGGATAACGCATTTTGGGTGAAAGATTTATGGTGACGCGTGGCAAAGAATGCTTTGATATTAGACGAAAAAAGTTCTTGGCAATATCAGATTTCAATTTTATTACTTTCCATTTTGATAGATCTTGATTTAAGTAGAATAAGGCTGAAAACTGGGTTCGTAATTCTCCGGATGAGTTTCCCATGAGGTGGTAGATGGGAATAAAAGGGAGGTAATCAAGCTACGTAGTCACTATATAGTGCTCCCAGGGGAGGTGATCTTTATAGAAAGCAATCAACAATATCTCCTGTTCGCTGTGAGAAAGAATATAATAAAAAAAACTAATACAATAAAATAACATGAAAACGACTTAACGGTTCCCCGGATACCAAACACCAAAGCTTGAGAATTACTTTTTCGTCTTTGTTGAAACTCAGCCACACAATAGGTAATGTTAATAAATATAAAACAGAGAAAGCGTCTGATTTAGACAACGTTTACTTTCGGAAACTCGTATAAAAAAAAAACATATATATATATATATATATATATATATATATATATATATATATATACACTTTTTAAAGACTTGCGTTTGCGCCTATTTAGACCCATAAACATCAATACATATTTAGTTTGTTTTCAGAACAATCTTAATGTGAGTTTTTGTCCCAAACTGTATGAAAAAAAATCAAAATACTGATTAAAACATGTAAATAACGTATAATGAATGCGATTCCCTAACCGTTAGGCATAAAATGACCCGAAACAATTTGACATGCGATTAAATTTAACAATTCCTAAAATTTGATATCTACCTATGTTCTGTTTTATTCTTTGACAGAATTAAGAAAATAGCATGACCACTCATACAGGCTCTTGTTTTATAAATTCTATACCACTATCTTTGTATAATTAAAAGTAAAATATCTTCGATCTAGAAGAAAAAAACAAGAATTTTTCATAAATTGGCATGGTTGTTGATCCTTTTATTATTATTTACTGTGAATCAACTTTTTTTATATTGTCAGTTTCGAATAAGTGGCTTCATCAGAAATGCTCAATTGATAACCATTGTTAATTGTAGCCATTTTTTCCACAACTTTTTTCGCTGAATTATTGATAATGTCTTTATTTACTCTCTGAAATTATACATGCAACAACTCAATGAGTAAATAAAAATTGAATGTTAATGTTAAAAAAAATGTTACTATGTTAATGTGACATTGAAATAAGTGTTGGAAAGCTAATCGAAATGATAGTTTTCATTTGGCTTATTGCGTAAGCACTGAAGAAACTGATATTTAAAAAAAAAGTCTAAATTAAAGAAATATAAAATCTAATTAAAAGAAGTTGTCGGAAAAAATGCAAAAAGGGATATTGTCTTCCGTCAGCAAAGGACCATAATCATTTTTGAAGGATTCTGATCACATGGATTCACATATTCTGACCATGTAATTATCTACAATATTTCCAAAGGAGAATCATATTAGTGATGTATTTATCTAAATAAATGAACACACCTATAAGTGACTAATTATGAAATACAGATATAACTTGTTTTGTAAATATCTTCAAAATTTACTTTTAAGAAATGAGAAATTTAGCAAAAGTAAAGGCTGCATCTAATATGAAAACATTCATATTAAAAGATAATCAGATAAATGCATCAGATAATTGATTAGATATTTTAGTTAACGATTTAACCAACCCGAACTTTGATTCGAATCATACATGACAAAAGAACGTATCATTAGATAAGATAAAACGATGTATTTACAAGAAATAATCATATATTACTCTGAATCATACGGATGGTTTTCATTATTAGATTTACCATCATTATCCTCAGGTCACGCTGACAGAACGAAGTTCCTTGACACATACATGCCATAAATCCCGATAATCCAAACCACCTGGTAAGTCATCCTAACTGAATCTATTGCCTGCACAGAGCTGATAGATTTCTTTGCTAGTTAACCAACACTTGTACGTCCATGTCTTGGAGTCCATAAGAGAAATTAGCTTACGAGTTCGTCCTGACTTCTTCAGACTTGTATAATAGGGACTATCTGGATTTTCCGTTACATCCACAGAAACTACAATTAGATTTATAAGTATAAATCCTATTTAAAATGTCCCATTAGAAATGAGTAAGTAATGAGAGATAATTATTAAGGGCTCTGGTAAAGGATTTATACCTCAGTCTCCATTTTAAAATGCCGGTGTTGCTCGAATGGCATGGTCAGTTATGGTTTGCTACATAAACATCTAAAACAAACGTCTAAAACTGTTCCGAATGATTTAAGTATTACCAGACCCACGTCTAACACACATGTTCAAAGAATATAGCTCACTGATAAGTGTTCACGAATCCAGTAATAGTAAGATGATCAGTTCAAAAAACAGATACCAAAAAGAAAATTCAAAGAATGTTCCTAAAACAGTTTTTGTCGATTTTTTGAGGCATATCAACCACTTTAAAAAGCGTTTTCATTCACAAAAAAGAAACTGACAAAACTAGTTGAAAATAATTTTAAAAAATGAAAAATGTTACACTTTACGATATCATGTTCGTTCATACCCTATATCAACGCGAGAGAGATTAACATAAAGGATAACAACATCCACAAGATAGTTTTAAAAATTTAGTCGATGACAAAATGCTTATATCGATAAAAACTGCCAAAATTCAAGAATTAGAAACGATAGTCATAAAAAACAAATCCTATTTAAAAGCCCTTACCCGTTCTAAGACTTTCGATAGTTTTGAAACTGACTTCAACCACAGTTGTTAAATATCCATTGCTTACAAAAAAAAAACCCACTAAGTTTAACACCAAATACTTGGGTTTTTTTTAACGATATACTACTAAAAGAGAATCTGCTTCTAAAATATATATGGTCTGCAGCAGCAGATTTCTTGTAAAATCTAAAAAAGGTTGCCCTTTTCTACATCAATTTGTTCGTGGATTTGGGAAACAATGGACAAAAGATTATCCCCGTAGATGATCATATCCTGGTGGAATTCAAAAGCCTTAAACTTATTGTTTTGGGATTCAAAGCCACCTATATAGAATTCAAGTTGAGAACACCAACTGGAATAAATACTGGATGATAGTTCTTAATTTCTGAAAATCATTGATTTCCATACGTATATCCTGTTCATTATTAAGAGATATCGCTTTGAGTAAATGATTGAAACGAATGATCACATAGACGTTGGTAAAGTGTAGACAACTACTGAGGTCATTGACCATATTGAAATCAGATGTGAAAATAAATAGAAAATTCTGCAAATCTCAAGCTGTGTCAGTATATATGTGTGGATTCACCACTTTGCTACTTAGGGAACAAAGCTTGTTGTGAACCACTGAAGGCTCCTGCTGGGATCCAAATAAATACCAACTGTATCGTCATTTACTTTCCATCTTGAAAACCATCCCTGAAGGAGAGCCAAATATGTTGAAGTTAGGACGAGTTCACAAGCGACTTTCAATGACGATTGATATATAAACACACTAGTGTTCGCTGACCATTAAAAAGTTTAATTTATCAGCTCTGTGCAGACACTAGATTTCGTCTTGAGGACTTCTCCAAAGTAATGGTCAATAGGGAGAAATGGCGATAGAGAGTTAGTCAAAGAATTCTTTTCGGTCAGTACGCTTTAATGATTCAAAGATATACAAATTTGACATTGACATAAGTGTTCATAATTCGTGTACAATAGCCTAAGTTTTTACATGTAATTCTTTTTTCAAACTATTGAAAGTGTTGTTTTCTTTCAATAAAGAAAGAGTAAATTAGTATATGTTAATGTTTATATTTTCACTTATAAACTGTATTTGATTTTTTTTTTCCTCTTAATTCTGTGTCATATTACTAAGAAAAGCTCCGGGTTTTTGGACAGATATTTCAGAAAAAAGACGGAAGACCACAACTACCACAACTACTCAGATACCAAGAGCAAAATCCAGCTATAACCAGTCAAAAAAAGAAAATGTGTTTAATGACCGCAACGGAGTTTCGGACCGACAGTCGAATAAAAACAACGTAATAGTTACTATTCGGAACTATTTCAACCAATCCCACAGGGATCCCTACGGACCATCTATACTTATGCCAGGTAAGTTACTTTACATTTTAATTCATCGACATAACCATATTTATTAAATATTCTAAACAAATTATCTAAAAATTAGTTATATTTTACTACAGTATACATGTTTTTGCACTATGTACAAGGTTTTATAGGATAAGCTTTTTACATTCGTTTGATAAAAGCTCTAAAGTTAATTACATAATTTTGATACGCAGTTTTATATTAAATAATTTGAATTTTATTCAAAAAGTATAACTTCTTTTAGGGTTAATATTTACCAAAATGAAAACTTAGATTATATTTTCGTTTGATAAAAGAAAAAAAAAATTATATATATATATATATATATATATATATATATATATAAGATCCGCTGAAAAATTCATTGATTGTACAATATACTCTCAATGAAATGATCAAATGAGCTTTAGCGTTCAACAGTCCTTGGATTTCACACATGCCTTGGTGTTGCAGCGCTGGAATCTCAGTCAAAAAGCCGTCCACATCGGAACTTCTTATAAACCTTTCACACCAACCTGGTATATATATTTGATTTCTGTGATGCGCACACCAAATGAAACTTCAAGTAACGAACTTCTTGTAATCGTGATTCTTTTTTTTAAGGTTGATATCTGCTCTAAAACGAGGACATTCTATGCAACGTTTTGTATATATAAGTATATGCATTTTCCCTTAGTATAGTTAAGAGAAAAAGTCTTTAAAATCGGTAATCACAATTGGAAAAATGTTTGAAATATCTTTTTCTTTTTTTTAATATTCGTAAGAAATGTTAAATCAATCCTCCTAGCTTATTTAGTTCTAAATATAAGCACTGAAATTTCGAAAGCAAATATATCCCAAAACTAAAACGCACAATTCAAGATTAAGATATTCATATATTCTTTACAAATGTACTTTTTATAAAAATTCACACTAACACTGCGTTGTTTTTTTGTCAAGATTCGGCAATATTTTAATTTTTAAAGCATGTATCTAAATGCAATTGTGTAAATTGCGTTTCACATGTGTGCCACTTATCTATACTTCCTTCCACAAATTAAAATTCGAATACCTTAATTTACGTCGATGAAGGATTCGATTGTTTTCGGAAATTATGTATATACTGTTATATATAACAGATTTATAGGGAGCCTATTCGTCAATTAACCCACTATATAAAAATGTATTTTTGCAAAGATATGAAATAATTAAAAAGATAATTTTATCAAAAGTATTTTGCCCAGCTGTGCATACTGCTGTTTTACTTTATATGAACATACACACACATATCCACAGACAAACGTGTACATATGCGTACAAAAATGTGTGTATCATAAATAGTTATTACATTTAGTTCAATGCAACCTGCTCGACTATCTTCCGCTTATATCTACCGTTAACTATAAGAATTTGCTGAAAAAGGACAGTTTCCTATAGAAATCAATGTTAATCACACAAATATGAGAATGCTAAACCAAACGATATAAAATTATGAAATATTTCAAAATATTGATTAATTAGCCCATATTAAATGCGTATAAATATCGGTGCGTATATGCACCCATTAGCGTATATATGTATTTGCTATATTTTTACCCAATTAAAGAAAGGAATCCTTCATTTGGTTAGACGTGGCAGTATTCATAAATAATGATTCGTGTTTCCTTTGATTAACGAAAACAATGAAGTTGTTTTGTATACAGACACAAACTCAAGAATGACATGTTCTGTAAAAAAAGAAAAACGCATTAATACGCACGTTTCAAGTAGAACATAAAACTGGATAAATACGACTCGGAGTTTCATGTTGTTAATCCTCTAATTTGCTTGTATTCAACACGTTTTAATTATAATTTTGCAACGAAATTTCATACATCTCCCAACAGATGTAGAATTCATAGAATTTGCATGTCTGTGATTGCTTTTTTTCTTTTGTCTAATTTACCATAAGTCATTAAATTCTGACAGAACGAAAAGAAATTGGCCATATCCTATATTTTATAAATTTATTCAGACCAACTGCTAAAGTATTAATCAACGTATTGTGATAAATGTTTTCTCAGACGTAACCGCTGCGTTTTGCTAGATAACTCACTGAAAGAATAAATGGTTGTTTATTTCAGACACCCACAGAAAGACGATAACACAAGCGATATATTTCAAAAATGGCTGCCACTATTTCCTCACAACAGTACTTGTTAGTCAAAAGGTGTATCTACTTGTTTGTGTGGCTCATGTACTTCAGACGAATACCAGCGTTATGTGCAAATAATATTCGATTGTTTACGATAAAATTTAAATTCCGTAGACTGTGAGATATTTTTGTCTCAAGCATTACAGAGAACGACACTTATCATTTCTCAGTGGCTGAATGTAAGGTACTTTATAATTGGCTGCCCGTTGATCACTTCAGTGTTAATGTACGGAAACATTACTACGAGGCCCCACTGTCGTGTAGGATTATTTAATGTATTTCTTTCCAATTCTTTTTATTCATGTCTGACTTATTAGAACAAATCCTCTATTTTGAATCTTTTTGAAAATAAATCGTCCACTCAACGGATATTTAAAAACAATCAGTTAGTTGTAGGGTTACATTGATTTGGCCAGAAGTCGACGAGAGTTTTTTTCAAAACGGCATGTTTTGCCGATGGTTGGTTGGTTGGGTTTCATGGCTTAGTAGGTTATTTAATGCTTGGTGTTGTTTATACATATGATATATGTCATTAGCAGATGGATTTTTACATATTAGCTCGCTGTGAGCCACACTACATCAAGGAGTAAGAGATTGGTCCCAATAATATATTAGCATTGTTTTCAAGTAGTATTTCTCATTCTTTGGTACAACCCTGTCTCTCTCGAGAAAGACAAAACTTCACTCATGTTGCGTTCCCGAACAGGTCGCTCAAATCAATTATATGGAGAAATCGCTATCTAACGAGAGCAAAAGCTCTACATTCTATGAGAACATATCTAATTGTGCAAGGCATTCCACATGTCAAACAATGCGGTGGTTGTTCCTGTTTGAGTATTAAAGTGTGTAAGCATCGTGTGACCAATGCGCAATCGGGATGTAGTGATTTGTTCTCTTTATAAACTGGAATCTGGTTTCCAGTCTCTAAACGTGGATTTGATCTTAAGTTTATTGTAAATGTAGTTATTCTAGCGTTGTTACCATTTTGCGTGAATGGATTTTATTTTGGGTTTCAAATCAGTACATAAAACCTTGAATTTGTCGGGGCCAAATCTAAGGCCGATCTGGTTGCCGCATCTACTCTTTCATTTCCTCTTACTCCAATGTGGCTTGGGATTCAGCATGTAAGAATTTCTTTACAGTTTGATTTTAAGTCTAGTCTACTCATCAGTTTAATGATTTGGAGTTTGTCAAGCTTTGTGATACTTAATAATTGTAAGACAGAGTGAATCTTAGGATATATATTTCTTATGTTCGCTTTTCGAGATGATGAGTGCTGGATTTATATTACTCGAGCTTCTGCTTGGAAGATTGAGCTTTCTTTTGGAAAAGCTTTCTTGAGAATTGCTTTATTTAGAACAGCTGCGCAAAGTGTTTTATCATTCTTCTTGCAGCCATCTGTGAAGGCATAACAATGGTCAGGATAGGGCTCTATGATATTTCGGAATTCTTCCAGTGCGGGGATGGGGTTTTGTTTTGAGGGAGTTCATTCTGTTCGAGGATCACTTAAGGTTTTTTAATAATCCAAGTTGAGGTTTGAACTAGGATGCTTTCAAGAATGTTAAAGTTATTTTAGATTCTTGGAGCGTAAACTTCATCCGAATTTCACAAGTCTGTGACCTTTTTTTTTATCAAATTATACTTGTACTTAGGGTCGAAAATGCAGTGAAAAGCTGAGTTGGATAGGGAAGATTTGAGTTTGGAGCAGCATTGGAGAGGCAGTTCTTTACATCTGACTTGGGCTGTCAACTAGTAAAGTTCTGATGGCCCCTAAGATCAGTCTTGTCGAATATAACCCCAAGAAATGTATATTCGTCAACGACATATATTTTGGTATGTTCAAGTTTAATGACAAGATCATTGCACATTTTCCTCAGTTAACAAGAATGTATGCATCAAGTTTTGCTATTGGAGATCCTAAACCGTTTGTGCTTGCTCATTGATTTTCTGGATGCATTGTTGCAGTTCGTATATATTTGGAACTGGGAGTAATATAGAAGTCGTCAACATAAAGGTAATCATCAATAATGCTGTTAATTTTTACATTTAATCATGTCCCTAACAGAATAGTCTCCGGAGGGACTTCTCTTTCCTGCTTTTTGAATCCACATTGAGAATTGACGATATAGTCCTTGGATTCGAGAAATTAGACTAATCTTTTATTGATCATCTGCCCCATTTTTTACATTTTGATATAGAGATAATTGCTGCTATTTTCCCCAATTCCGGAAATCTACCCTTTATCCAGATATTATATTTTTTGGTAGGTGTTTTAGAAAGTCATAATGAATTTCATTTAGGCCGACAGCTGTATTAGGTGATCTTTGGGTGGCTTCTATTTTAGTTCTGCTGATTTAAAAGGTTAATTGTATTTTCTGGAGATTTTGGACTTGAATGTGAGTTTATTATTTATCTGCTTTGCTTTTAAAGTAAGAAATTGTCGATTGAAGTTGCTGAGGGAAGAATTTGCTGAAAAAGTCTCAGCTAGTGTGTCTGCTATGTCTTTCTTGGTTGTTGCTTCTGTTTTGTCTTTCTTGGGGATTTTGAGATGTTGGTTAATTTTTTTCCGGATATTTCCTAAATCATCCTCCAGATAGTTTTTGTTCTAATGAAGAATCCAAGTTGGTTGACATAGTTTGCCAACTTTTCTACTTAGCTTCCTTTTAATGATTTTTGTGTTTTTGCCCTGTGGAGTTAGAAAGCGTTTAGGTTGAGGGTAGCGTGTTCTTTATACAATTTTCGTGAAGCAGCCTTACATTGATGGATTGCTATTCTGCTGTTATCTTTAAACCAGGAAGTGTTTGTTTGAGGGTGAAGTTTTTGCTGTAGTTTCGTTTGCTATTGAGATTAGGGTTTCTGAGAGGTTTTATATCGTCCATGATGCTTGGTCTTTAATGGTTTATTTTTGCTGAGGATTTCAAGGACTTCCCAGTTTGCTTGGTTTATTTTCCGACGAGGAAGTCTATCCTCATGGAGATGTTGGTAAATTTTGAGTATGATAGAGAAGTTGTCGCTTCCAGAGAAATTGTTATAGACTTTCCGTTCAGACTTAATATAGCTTACAGGTTCTGATAAGATTAGAGCAATGCCTGAGTAGGGACCAGTCAATGATTTGAGGTAAGTTTTTTGATTCGTTATTTAGAATGCTGATATTAGTATTGATCACGTTCTCAAGATCTTTGCCTTTTTATTTGGTTTTCTGGCACTTTCATGCGGTTCTATAACTGTTTAGGCCACCCAGCAAATAGTGGGGTTTGGATATTTGTTCTTTTAATTTGATTATTTTGGTATCACTAATGGGTATTGTGTTGTTTGTAGATGAAGCAGATATTTAAATTTTGTAGAGTTGCTTTGAAAATATTCTCTCAACACGAGTGACCCTCAACCACCACCTTCTAGCACCTAAAAGATAAGAATTGGGAATTTCCTACAAGTATAGATTGAAACATATAGGTGCTTTGACTACACGCGATCGGATTTTACTATCCTACCGCTCCTCTAGCCCAGTAAGGGCCAAAGGGGAATGTTGCGATTGACTTGACCACTCGGTTGCCAGGTCAATTTCTGCTCAATCACTTGGATCCCGTTCGAAAGCGTCACGGGTCACCACAATCCGACCTTACTGAGGGGGTCTTACCCCTCTGCAGAAGTGCAGTCGGCGTATTCTACAGCCCCAGCTTACAGGGAGGATAATTTTGTAGTGAGGTCAGATCTAGTGCTGATTTAATCGCTGGGAGTAGGGAAGGAAATATCACAAACTGATGACAATTCATTGCGTTTCTTAAATTTGAAACCATGTATAGTTTGAATGGAAAACCTTTGAAGAATATGAATCGTTATTATAGAATTATTTATTAAATTGATACCAAAATGATTGATAAATGGAATGACTTGTATGAATATTTAAGACTTTCCAATATAGCATTCAATTACACATAGATTTCATTGATTTTTTTTTTTACCGAAAGTAAATATTTTTATTTTTTTCTTCTGAATTGCTTGAATTTTATATATTCTTCGAAAAAATTATTTTCTATTTTTAAGCGTAAATATGTCATAAAATGCTCTCCTTTTGCAAAAAAAAAAGTCTGTCAAAATTCAGTGTACATTTTATGTGCTAAGTGATCATCTTAATTACTACTATCATAAACACATCAAGAGAGATTTCACACCACTGCAAGGCTGATAATACTAGGTTTAGTCAAAAGTTTTGCAGTATTTTAGTAACATGAGTTTCAATTCATCAGCCCATGATGATTTTGCCAAAGTCACAAAGAGAACAGCACTGAATTGTAATATGCCGAGTTCACCAGATACTCCCCTTGTGCTATTCGCTGGGTTTTCATCTACGGCTTGGGGCATGGCCTTGGAATTTAAGGTTTTAGGCCAACCTGATCTGATCCTTCTTGTAACACAAAAATGTCCTATCTTTCGCACAAATATTTTCGTTTGCTTCAGTGACGTTTATGCCCTAATTTGAATTCGTAAAGCATAAATTCCCGATTTCGACTTTCACATCCCATCCCGAGGTAAACAATATACAACCAGTTAGCACACCAAATACCACACCATCAGCAACATTGGTTATATCAGTTTTAATTCTTTTGGTCATGTGATGTAGGCATTGGAAATTAGTACGTACCAAAATATTCCAAAACCTTTAAAAATATTGCAAAACCTATGAAAATATCATTCACGGAGAGGTTTTATGAAAGCAGTACAACGCTATCAAGTAACCAGAAGGAAGAAAAATAACCTATTGGTTATTATTAATAATTGTCTTAAAATAAGTTTACAGATATGAGTCGACAAGTACCTCAAAAATGATCAGACAGGGCACTAACTGCAAATTTGAAACTCATCTAAGCTTAACATATACCACGCAGATGAAAACGCATTTGCTCGGTGTCTACACATCAGTTGAAGATATTTGTATACCAAAAGTAAGTCTTAACTAATGGATATGCCCCCTCACGATGGCATTTTGGTCACTTCTCGTATATCAATATTTTTTATGTTTCTAGAAATGTTTCTTTTCTAACGAAGGCATAAGTTCAAAATTAATTAACAAATAAAAAATAAGAAATATCCCTATTTGACTTATGCATATTTACCCAACCCCTCCGCTCAGGCTGGATATGACACAAGGTCAATTTTCTAAGCGGAGTTTAACAGGTTTGAATTCAGAGTTTCCCTTCTCCTAGATTAGTTGCCTCACCAAGGCTGAAGAACCTAGTCTGCCCTACTATTTACCCATAGCTGGAGGGAGAATAATTGGATTCATACCTTTCCAAAGGGTATTAGTGCTATGCGAAATGCAATCAGTCTCGTCCAGGATTTGAACTCGTGTCGCCGTGTCCATTTCCTACGACGATAACCATTACACCACGGGCACCTATTTGACTTATAACTTATATGCCTAGGAAACTAAGCCCTAAAGAAAAATACTTGGCTCAAAATCAACGTTTTTGCAATAGATCCGCTTGAACATATTTGCATTATCTGAAATTGAGCCAGAGCAAAAGCTGGTATAACAATTGATTGGCGCTTGTTTTCAATATTGCTATATAGTTTTTTCAACTCTTATACATGGTGAAATAACTATGCTTATTTTTCAATTCATTTTCTCGATATTTGCTTTATCATTACATGTAAATTCCAGCATCAACTTTTCAGAGTAATCTTTTCTGAACTATGTACTTGGTAATATAATTTTGCAATAGACTCTTCTAATTTGATATCAGACATTTGTACTCAACGAATTTTTTCATTCTTTAAAAAGAAAAATATGCGTCATGATTTCCTGTAAATGAGCGTCTAAAAATACTGACATAATTTTCAGCCCACAAACAATTTAATAATATGTGTGCACTCACATTTGTATATTTATCTCTGCCTTTAGAGAACACTAATTTCGAGTCGAAGAAACGTAAATTACATGGCTGCACTGGCTTATCGTTTCAAAGAATGCAGTCTGCATGCTTTCATTCCCAAATAATTATAACCTGATGTAATTATTGTTTTATTCTGGGGATTATGAAGCGTATAGATTCAGTACTGAGATAGGCATTCATGGAAACCGGTGAAAATATATCCAAATATAATTGAATAAAGGCATTTTCTAAATTAGCAGCATTCATATATTTTCTTTCAAAAAATTCATTATCTTTTTCATTACACACTTCTGGGCCTGAAAGTCAATTTTACGAATGAGATCTGCAAAGTTATGGTTCAACGTTTGGCATTCTCTGATGAACATTACATCACAAAACAAAATGAATAAAATCGGGAATTTTTTTTTATAGCTAAAAAAGTTAGTTTCTATAAAAGTATGCTGTGATAAGTAAATTTGATTAGAATTTCATTAACTTTTTAATTTTTCTCATAAAATATTGATATACATATTTATTTTTTAAAGTGACTTCAATTTTATATTTATCATCACCAAAAAATTTATTAATTTATGCAATGAGTTAAACGGTGTTAACTATTTACTTTGATATGAGATACCAGCTTTTTCAACTAGGTTAAATTCAATAAATTCTTCTATTAACACCTTGCATGAACTTTGAAATAAATGGGGTGAATTTTTATTCAGATTGTTTTATTCAATGGTCATACCACACTTTCAACGTGGCTTAAAATTCGTTGACTGTAATATCTCTCCCAATATATAATGCAGTATCTTGGCATGACACTTAAGGACATGTTGAAGATGATATGCAAGAGATCTAGTGAGTGTGGAGTACCCTTTCTTTGCTATTACTCTACTGATCCCATCTATGGGTCAAATATTCACTAAAAATTATTCGTTATCGAGTGGTCAAAGTTTAAAATATTAATTTCTAAACTATAAGAACAATTAAATGTGAAGGTATAATAAACCTATTTCCCTAGCTTCTAAGCACACAATGACACTAAACCGTCAAAATCAACCAGTCAAATATGACATACTGCAGAGTGTTTGTTTTGCCTGTTTTCCTTAGGTAAAACAGGAAATACATTTCGTAAATTTGATTTAATCTCAAAAACGTCATGAAAATACAGTACAATATTTGAGCGTACATTCTAATTCTCCAAAAATATCCATAATGTTACCTGAAGTAGATCTTTACACTGGTTAAGAGAAATCTCATAAGTTGACTTTTATTTCAGACAACTATTCTTAAAAAATACTTTTAGAAAATAATTTCTTTTAGGAATAAACTTTCAAATTTTAATCAAACTCAAATGATTACTAGCTTTTGGAGAAATTTTTAGCATCAGTCATTTAAATTTATTTTCCTTACATAATTCTTACAGCTAAACCTTTTAAAAATTGTAATCACTTTAAAATAAAAATTATCCGGTTATATTGAGTGTAAATATATATAAATTGTATCTTTTTTTTTTTTTGGTTATAGTCCACGTTAAAAACGAAAATGCTCTATTCCTCAATGATACCTTCATAAAACAATAAGTTCTTAAAAAGTTTTGCTTTGTGTTGCCTTTACGGCGCTTTTAATTTAAACAGTTAACGAAATGCAGAAAGATTCGATTGATAAAATAAACAATTGTACAAATATTAAGCATTTTTCTTCATATCTCATTTTGAATAAAATAACGTGTATAGCAGTGGTTTTCAAGCATATGGTCATTGGACAACGGAGTCCGCAGCGTTAACAACATGGGTAAGCAGTCGAGGCAAATCTGTCTTTAGAATTTATATTATCCGATCAGTGATACAATCAAAAATTTGTCTTTATTATTATGCCCTAAGAAAAATTCAGTATAAATAGAAACCACCACCTCAAATTTTGGCTTAGGATGGCTTCTGCGAATCTATTGTTACAAAAGGTAGTCAAAATGCTACGACCTTTTGCAACAACATTTTTACGAAAAAATATTTTCGCCGATTACCAAATACAGAAACTGAGTTTTTGTGTACTAGAAATTGCGTGTGTTTATCAAATATATCACAAAGAATTGATAATTTGCGTTAAGTGAGGCGAGAAAACCCAACTAAATGTCATTACTCAGTGTAAATATCCGATATCAGTTTGATAAAATGCTTTTGATAAATTTCATTTTTATTCATATGGTGTTCCCCGATTTACATTTCATGGAGTTCGACGAGAGACCTCAAACAGAAAGGACTAAAAAAGTTTTAAGCCACTCGTGTACAGAAATAGCGTAAATTATTTCTTCCCGATAAAAAAATATTCATCCTACTGTGTCGCCTTCACGACGCCAGCAAAAACATTTGATTCTGACAAATTGTGCTTCATGTTATAAAACATTGCTATTTTTTTTTTTTACTCACCCTAGTATCATTGTAGAAATTTTGGGGTCGAGATTTGACTGTGGTTTAATAAACGAAATTTAAAAGACCATACATCTTTACATCTATATTTGTAGATGGTGATGTTCACTTGAATTACACTTAGAATAAAAGGTGCACCTCCGGGTGCAAGTGTTTAACTTTTAATGCAATAGAATATATTAAATTAAAAAAAAACAGTTACCCTTGTGTGCGTAATTATTCAGAAATATTGATATTTAGCTAAGCAAAACAAAACTTTAGAACATTTTAAAAGTAACAGTTAGCACTATTTAAAATTACATTTTACCTTTTTTAAGGTAAATGGTTCGGTTTGGTTTTATGGCATATCCACCATTGTAGGTTATTTTAAAGCCAAATCCATTTTACACATAAACTGAATTGATTGGAATAGAACTGTTTAACTGAAATACACAATTTAGTTATATCTAACCCATTTTCCAACAATTCAGTTTAACATACGTACAGTTTAAATCTAAAAACAGATCTATTTTAAACAATTCATTCTTGCATATGTATAGTTTAAATGGAGGAAAAGTTCTATTTCCAAAAATTCAGTTTAGCATAAATACAGTTTTAATGTAAAGACATTTAATTTCAAACAATTCAGTTTATCATGAGTACACAGTTTAGTTATATTTGATCTGTTATTAGGACCCTTTCTGATGCTACCACACTGGACCAGAGAGGACCTTGGAGAGATGGCAATAAAGGGGTACTCCGCATTCCCCAAAGCTTCCGCATGACTGGAACCTCATCATCAGATTGTTTAGAGTCAGATCAAAGACCCTCCTTGGATTGGGGGGGGGTCTTACTCCTCTGCAAGGATACAGTCTGTGTACTCTGCAGCTCCAGCCTTGAAATAAACGGGATATAATCGAATAGAACAGCTTCAAACTAGATCTTAAATTACATCTAGCTTTCATAGCTAAATTCTTATAAATTAAACGTTTAGATTAATTAAACGCAAAATATTTTAAAGGGTTTTAAGATTTTATTAGAGTTTTATTCATTTATAAAAATAAAAAAACAGCTTAAAAATGATGTTAAGTTGGTGACCTTAGTCGAGGGTGACCCGAAGGCTCCCTTTTCAATTTCTACTACATCAAGGTTTTGGGGAAGGTGCCACTCCTTTCCCTGGATTGCTCCACTTTACCCTTGAAACGTACATTGTAATGCTGGGTGTTAAACAAAGAGGTATCAAGTACCATTTTGTGAGTACTTAATATGACTCGACCTGGGATTGAACCCAGGTCTTCCGAACCATTGGCGCACACTCTACTCCTTAGGCCAATGGTCCCGTTCCATGTTAATACCTTTGAAAATCTATTTTGAAGATCAATATTCAAATCAGCCTTCGTGTTCATACTGTAAAAAACGCTGTGTAAATAAATAAAATCACCTGTCAGTAGGAAGTAGATAAGGCCAATAGTATTAGTAATATAAAACATTTTCTTCATAACGGAGACTTAAAAAGGAATCCTAGATAATGTGATGTAAATTACCACTGGAATAATGTCGTCAGTGGGGATGTAATTTAGAACACAGAGCCTCCATTATATTTCATACTTTCCTGAGATGAATGATTTGAACACTTTTCTGTGTGGCTGTAACTGATTTTCAAAGAAAATTTCTTGAATAGGTAATGTCCTTTCTTGCTTCGAGGGAAGTGTTTATCGGCTTATCAAACATTCTTCACGCTTTGCTTTTAACAATATTTACTTTTAGAACACAAGAGTCAGATGAAATTCTAAAAATTAATTGATGAGAAATTATTTAATGGACTCCTTTGAAATTATCAATCTTTCGAATGTAAAGAATTATTTTTAATTAGTGATGTAAAGAGTATTTTTTAGAATAAAAGAGTATATCTAAATAATGTAATTAGACCTAATACATGAAGAGGAAGGTAATAGAAGCTGAGTTTGATAGAAAATACTTAATCGTATACTTATGATCGTAAAATTAAAAATATATTTGGTTGGTGTATTTTTACCCAACCAGTTTAGGTGAGCAGAATGTAACTCAAGGTCAATTTTTAAGCGAAGTTTTACTAATCTGATTCAGAATTTTCCTTCTCCTAGACCGGTTGCTATTCTAAAATTAAAGAGTCAGTCTACCCTACTGTTTACCTACAAGTGGAGGTAGAATAGTTGAATTCAAATCTTTCCAAAGAGCATTAGCACTCGGTGGTCTTGACCTGGATTTGAACACGGTTCGCAGTGTCCATTTTTTCTGACGACGACTGTTACACTACTATATATACTTATGTTTTGCTGTATTTATAAAATGTGCACAGAGTCACTAGTGATAGAAGACAGTTTCTTGCCTATAGGATCATCAAACTAAGAGGATACCACATGATGAGTGTCTCTATATATGTTGCTGCGTGCGGCATGATTATAAGCGTAATGTTCTTTTGGTGCCTTCAAGAAAACTAGCTCAAAGGATTTGTTAATTCATTTACATAAATTTAACCTTTTCTAGCAAATGTTTATCATTTTATTGAGTTTTCCGCAACTGGCGATATTTTATTTTAGTGACAGCAAGTCTCATCAGGTCTCGAAGAATTCTGATTATTCTAAGAAATCATTACAGTTCTGTGGTCTCTTTAGTCTCGATTATTCGGAATTTCCAATTCCTGGCGTCTCCTTTTTAAGCTTTTGGCATTTTTTCAAAAAATATTTTTAGTTTTTTCATAAATATATTTTCCTCAAAGTAAAAAGAAAACAAAAAAAACAATAGTTTTCATAAGCTATTCACTGCATCTACGCATAAATATATATATATATATATATATATATATATATATATATGAGAGTTAGAACCATAACTACGCAATAATTCAATTGCTCTAGCTTCTGAAGGAAACGTCTTCTATGTTTTACGCGTGGACGATACAGCTGGGATAATTTCTAAAGCTGAATTGACTCAATTTATACAGGTTAAGTGGCGTAGACGCATTCGTTGGATTTACCAGAAGAAATTCGTGACTAAAAAACAGCAAAATAATTCTTCCGATTAATATTCAAGAAAATTTTAGTTTGAGCTTTATAAAATTGCCCCTCTTTTTCATTTTATACCTCAACGCGACTTCCTCGCCCTATCCTTCTAGCCTCCGGTAACGAAGAGATTTCTATTATAAAGCGTTGGATTCTAAAAGAAAGTCGAAAAGTTCCGTCTTCAGAAATTTTCCTTAGCTAACACCCACTGAATTTGGATTCGTTCAGAAATATAATCATCGATATTTTTCTTTTCGTATGAGTTAAATTGTGAATTTTTCCTCAATTTTTTTAGGGAAGTCACTTATTTCTTCGCCATCTTTGTTTTCTATCAAGCTGCTTTCCAGTCCTCTAATTTTCACTTAAAGAAATAAACAAGATTTTTCGGTTTGTTCTTCAAATATTTCTTTTTCTTAAATTTCTTCGATAACATTCCATCTATGCTACACTGTCCATTCTTTTTTTTTTGTTCCATTCATTGTAACTTTCCCTTAACTTTTTCTCCCATTTGCTCACCTTAGACGGTGTAGTAAAAAAAACCAACATGCAATCTTTTCTAAATCAAAGCTTACAAGCCAAGTCTGATATTCTTCAATGTTTTGTATTCAAATCTTGAATGGATTAAATTTGATGACTAGACGTGTACACAGTTACAATACTTATTAGCGCCGGCTTGAGCACTATTTCTATTCGTAAGAGTGTATCTGGCATGTTTCTAGTTCATGTCTAAGAGGTCTTCTTGCATGGCTTTTTCCGGTGACTGAGCCAAGACTAAACTTATTCTTGATACTTTCGAATCCTCTTAGAAAACGGTGCTTCTTCAAACAAGTAGATTAAGTGCAAGTCTTTTTCTTCCCTCTCTCTCTCTCTATATATATATATATATATATGGATGGATGTTTACGTAGTGAATTTTGAAATAGACGCACCGATGTTCATGATATTCAAATGGTTTATATTCTATAAATGACGAACGAAATTCTCACTTAACATAAATGAGGGAACCACATAAGGGTATTATTGTAAGTAAGCGAAACAAACCAATTATATCTGAGCACGATACTCACCGTGTGTCCCTATACTTCTAAATCTATATATGCACTATTTTTTAAAAAGATGAATCAGAATGTAACGGTGAAAAACCCAGGCAAGCATACCAGCTATGTTTGGTTGGATTTAATGGCAGATCAACCATTATAAGTTATTTAATGCTAAATCCTATATATATATATATATATATATATATATATATATATATATATATATATATATATATATATATATAATGTAAACATAGTTTGTGGAAAACATTTCAAACATGCCAGAGCTCGTTGGCTTGCATAAGGTTAAATGTTTGTACATATGATTTTAAGTCAATAGTTTATAAGTAATCTTTTTTTTTATAAGTCAGAGGTAATTTGTTTGCAAGCTGTCAAATCGTGCCAGATATTGTAACACGTACAGTTGTATCTAGTATTAATCATTTGTTTGCACTAACTTAAATAGGTTAACATATCCATATCTAATATATGTACACAGTTAAATGGTTTCAAGCCCCGCAATGTCACACGAACAATTAAACGTCAGTCATTTGTTTGCACGCAGTTTAAATGTCAAATAGTTCTATTTGATCCATAGATCGGACCTTCTCAGGAGCTACCACTCTGGGCAAGAGTAGACCTTCAAGCAACGGCAATGAAGGAGTATTCAACATACTCCAAAGCTTCAGAACTGGAGCCTCGCCATTAGATGTTTTAATATATCCAGGACACTCGGCAGAGATTAAGTCGGTGTATTCTACAACCTCCAATGACTGGGTTAGCACACTAGTTACCACTGAATTCAGAATTAGATCCTTAGTAGTCACCGCTATACTTTCAAGCTAAGGACCGAAATTTTTGTATACCGCAGAAAGAGCAGCTTGTGATTTGATTGATTGCGAGTTGATGTTTACGGGTAAATTCAATCATCTCAAGATAGTCTAGACTTCTGGCCTTGTGCTACATCGAAGGAAAACTCAACCACATTTACTGTAAGGGGAACACCGTTAAGGTTAGTATTCAAACTTATATAGCAATTGCTAACCAGTGAATTACATCCTCAGCAAGAGTTCAATATGTTGGACCTTGAACCAATTCTAACGTACATGTTTGTTTAGTCAGAAAAGTAGCCTTGTTTGATGTAATTGTTCGGGTTCAAGTCTATCAGATATTTATGAATTGGATTCTCACTCCACAATGTGTTGCATAATGCTTGACTTCCCTCACATAAATGAGGTCTTATATATTACTCTAGCAACTGATGAACAGCATCTTAAAAAGATCGCTAGAATTGCATCTGACATGTTTTGAGCTCAATTCTAATCGGCATCCATGCAAATACTGCTCATAACGATTATTTGAAATTACCCAAACTCTCTGCCATAGGTAGGATGTGACACACGGTTAATTTTTTTAGGGAGAAGTATTGTTGGATTGAATTCAAAGTTTTCCTTCTAAATTGATTACTTTACCAATACTAGAAAAAATGCCCTACCATTTACCCATTATTTAAGAGATGGATTAATGACATTGCCCAACGTATTCGTGTAAACTGAAACGCAGACTCGATCAGGATTCGAAAACTGTTGACAGATTCCATTTCCTAAGATGATAAACCTTACTCTAAGGCTCACATACAGACGCAACAGAAAACTGGAATTCCCATTTTTTTCCAATTGTATCAAATATGAACCATTGCCGTGAGAGATAAATAGGTCAGCTGAGTTTCCAGTAAAATAGTTCAACCTTAATACCACTATGGAAGAGAACCATGCACTGAGAAAAACAATGGAATTCTGGACCAAAGTGCAAATCAAAAGTGATATATCAAAAGGGCTTTAGTTGAACGTATATGAGATTCTCTAATATAAAACATTCGACTGAATGGCAAGAATTTTATTTCAGTATTGTACTAGCTTATCTAATTTCCATACCTTTCGTATTGTCAATGTATATGAAATTCTGCCGAGCAGCGCACAATATGCTGAATTGAAAAAAAAGAACATTCTTCCTCAAGTGAGGACTTATGGACGCTTACCGTTCATTTCAGTGTCGAAATCACACATTAAACAACTCGTGATTCATCTAAGAGAGATCTTTATTTCGACGATGTCATCGGCTATCCTTAATAAAGACAGCTGTCATTGAATTAAATATCTCCCCCGATAGGAACAAAATTCCTTCAATCTGTGAAAGAAAGATTAAGGGCTTTGGATATTGCTTCTAGCATTTCTGTAGCTTTGGACATTGCTACAGAAAATCCCTGGAATTGAGATGTGGCGTTGACAAAGAGAATCTCATTGTTAAAGAAATTTTAGTGCGTTTATTTTGGCTTCATTTTTAAAAAGATCATCGCAAGTGTATAAGATATCACAAGAGCGGATACAATGGATTGGTTGATTAGTTAATAGCGGACGAAACGGTTGTTATCGGTTTAGCAATATTTTGTGTCATTTCTCTACATTTTCTCTTTGCAAAAAATAACAATAGGCAATAATGTCTGTAGACCAACTGTTGTCCACATTTCCTCAAGTAGGATTATATATGTGTATTAGTGTAAGCCGCCTTGTTTAACACTCAGCATTATAAGGTAAGGATCAAGAGTAAAGTGGAGCAATCCAGGGAATAGAGTACCGCCCTCCATTATACCTCGATGTAGTAGCTATTGAAAAGGGAACCTTCGGGTCAACCTCGACAAAGGTCACCAACTTACTATTAAATATATTGGTGTCTATATATATTTAAATAAACAAACATGCACAGATACTCACAGAATATTATAAATATGTAAATATTTCTCTCGAATATCATATATATATCACATACACGAACACTGGTATGCTAGCATGCCAAAAATACAGAATATCTATTACGTGTCTAATAAACTAAATTGTGAATAAGTCACTAGATGAGGGACAAATTCATACCAATGTTTGCATATATCCTAGATATATTGTATAAGTCAAATTGTCTTCAAAATAAGTTATTTTTTTAACCAAATATCTAGTATAAATATTAAATTCTATAAGTATCAGTGTCCACTAAATCTGCAATCACATCGCTTTCACGCCTGTATTATTTCTTAGAAGGATCCATAATTTGAAGTGATGAGAGAGTACACTTCTCTAAGTTCAAACAAATCAAAAACCTACCAAAATTCATATAGAATTTATCCATGTTTCTACAGAGATGAACTACCACACTCTGTTCGAATTTTAATCAGTACGCCTAGTTTCAAGATTTGGTGAAATAGGATTTAAAGATTCAGAATAAAGGATTACGCAGATAAAAATGCTGTGGCTGATAAGAATATTTTTGAGATAACAATCACTATATATATATATATATATATATATATATATATATATATAGCCGGTAATCACATAGGTAAGAAACTGACAGTCATCTATTGTTGTTAACTGTATACTATTCTTGTTAAGATTTACATATAGATTTATCACTGAAGAAAATGTATATAGAAACTACCCTGCGTGTGTGTGTATGTATATATATATATATATATACGATTGTTTTGGTTTTAAGGCATATCAACCGTTATAGGTTATTTATTGCGAAATCCCATTAATACATGTGTATCAAACATATTTTCTAAACCTTTTGTAGACATCTTTAAACGAGCCTGAGCTCATTTTTCTTTCCCCCAGATAAATCTTTTCACTTATCTTTTCTAATGATTTTATTTGCTGCTAATCATTTTTCACTCTGAAGTGGGTACAAGTATTTCCATTCAACAATAATAATTCTATTCAACAATACTCATTTTCCCACACCACTATATGGTTCCAAGTATATCTATGTATTATGAACAATTCAATTGATCAGTCATCTGTTTACACAGTTAAATGCAAAACAGTTCTATTTCAAACAATTTAGTTTAGCATAAGTGCACAGTTTAAATTACAAACAGCTTTATTTGACCCATAGATAAGACTCCATCATGTGCTACCGCTCCGAGGGAGAGTGGACCTTGGAACGATGGCAATGAAGAGGTACTCCACATTTCCCAAAGTTCCAGCATTACTGGAGTCCCATCAGATTTAGAGTCATATCTGGACACTCGTTGAGGGAGGTCTTATCCATTTGCAGAGACAGGGTCGGTGTATTCTGCAGTCCCATCCAACTGAGCCATAAAAAATGAGAGATAAAGCATGGACGTATGTGTTTATGTATTGGTATGTTGTATAGAATACTATTTCAGACTTGTTGAGATTATCTTTTGCCTAAGATTTAAGTTCCATTGATTAAATCGCATACCTACCAAAATCCGAGAAGAAGACCCTAACTTTATGAATACATGTAGACTGAAGTGACAAAAAGTAAAAACGGCTATCGAATAGCCAAGGGGCTTGGAGTCGAGTAATTTTCTATCTTCGTTGGTATATCTATCAACATGCTTTCTATTGATTATTTATTTAGATAAAGCAGTTCAAAAGTTAAGTTATCTTTTTCTTTTTGAAAATTAGAAGCTAAAACACTTTGAAAACAGTTTATTATCTGGAAACATTTGACCACTCTTGCATCACCGAATATTTGAAAGAAGCATGGCTTTAAACAATATTGCGTCAAGCTGAAAGCGTATATTCTATTTCATATTGTTGGGAAAAAAACGGACACTCAAAATAAGCCTTTGTAGATTAGGATTCATGACTAAATGAATACAAGGATGGACTTTTTCATTTTTATTTATTCATTTTAGAAACATGATTTTAATTAGGAGTATTCATGGGTTGACAATGTATGATAAGTCATCTATTGAAGAAATGTACAGGCGAACTACGTAGCGTAGACAGTTTCTCTTGTGTACTATGTAGTCTTCTGTCTGCTCCTATCGTTAGTGTCTAGAGACGTTTATTATTCACCGTCACAAGACCAATCACAGGCATTACCCGCAATACCACCGTCCACTCCATCGAGTGGTCTACGTTGAGGAATTCAGTCAACCGCTCTTGTATTCTTTGTGTATGTGTCTATATACAGTTTTTGTCGCATAATTACTACATTCGATATTTACTGCCTTACAACAGACCCATCGACAGAGATAAAATTAAGGCCCTCAAGCGACAAGCCGGCGACACTATCATTAGCACAGAATAGACTTTATACACGCCATTGTTTTTGTTCTGTATTTTTTTTTTTCGTGAATAATTACTTTTTATGTTTTCATAAACCCGCAAAGAAAACTTTCCATAAAATTATCTAAGTATTTTTTTTCTTCATATTTTAGTACAGGTGACTACATTAGAATTGAAAATATTATTGGTCGTCATATTGTCTACTAGATGGTTAAGTTTAGTATCAATACCTCAGTTAATATACAAATGAAATTATATAGTTTTCCTACGAATATAATTACTTAAGTTATTCGATACTTCGCTAATATTTAGCAAACTTAACAGATTGCCCCAGGACAATCAATCACGCTGCATCAATAGCGAAAAACTCCTATGTGCACATCTATGCATAGAGGTAAGTTTAGATATCGTAGACACAAAGTCAAGGACACTTGGTGACTGAAGAACTTTCGCCTATGTGATCATCAGAACAAGAGATCTGGAGACTCGTACTCATCAAACTTAAATTTATACATGCTCTATCATTGATATTGAGCTCTAGCAAACTATACATACATTCGTGTGGGGGGGGGTATGTGTACACATGTCTGTAAAATCAAATTTTAGTATGGAAGTCACATGATATTTTGTAAAAGGAAACTTGAAACATTTATTTCACAATTCCAGGATACTAATCAATAACTGCTAAACTCTTTTGTATGTAAAAGAAGAAAAAATGTATCACTTTGTCAGTCCTATTTATAGTTTCAATAACTATCCAAGAAAAACAAATCTACATCATTCAGTGTTATTGAAGCAGTGTGATTTACATTGGAGTGTTCTTTAAGACAAATTATTTAAAAGTCTCTTGTCTTTGACGAGTCGGATGACCAAACAAAGCGTCAATTATCCCGATACTATTCTAGCACCCCAGGGTCTGAGTGTATTCGATAGCTTTCGGCCCAAGAAAGGTCACCCACCCTTTCAGCATTTTAATTTTCTCTTGAACTGAGTGTCGAATTACCCTCTTCACCAACTAAGCCTGGTGAGTGTAATTGCTTAGTCGTCACTCACTCAATCAAGTGGTATATAATACTGGTTCATCTGACTCTAGTAACACACCCAGGCACATTGAATTTTTTTAACATTTAAATCCCTCATCTTATTCGAGAAACGAGAAAATGTTTGATAAGCGAGTCATTTTCCCCAATTTTACATGAAGCGAAATATTAAGGTCTACAAATGTTTGACTTCGGATTACACTTACTATGCTTTTAAGCTAGATTAAGATGCTTACAGCACACGTTTTTAAATGTTTCTAGCTTTTTTCCTTTATATATTACTCGGCTACACACACTCTCTCTCTCTGTATATATATATATATATATATATATATATATATATATGTCTGTATTTCTGATAAAATAAAATGGGTATTTCTTCCAAGCCGTGGCAATAATACTATATGTATGCACCACAAGGATGCCGTCAAAAATGCATGGAGAAAAAGTTAGATGTGAACTACACAAGAATGTTATGTAATGTTTTGAGAGAATCCTGAAAACAACATCCCTCACAACTCTAGCAGTTCGGCCACTTGTCTTATCTCAAATTATCCAATTAAGATGAACAAAATATGCTGAGCCCTGATAGCGATAGACGAATCCATAATCGACTTCCTCTTATGGACTCGTACACATGAACGCGACTGTGTAATCAGACCAGCGAAGACGTTCATCAGCTGCATGCGGACGCTGGATGCAATTTAGAAAACCTTGCAGGAGCGATGGATGATTTAGATGGATGCTGAGAGAGAGAGAGTATCTGAGAATCCTGAGCTGTCACTCTGGTCAGTTGCTTTGTTTTACGGTGTATCAACCCTTTTCGGGTCATTTAACGCCGAATTAAATTTCAAGCAATTCAGTTTAGTATAAGTATAGGTTTAGTTTATGGCACATCACCTATCTTAGGTTATTTAATGCCAAATCCATTTTTATAAATATAAAAGTACAGTTTTCTTTACACTCAGTAAAATTTAAAAACATTCATATTTCAAGCAACATAGTTTAAGATAAGTACGCAGTTCAAATGTCAAAAACAGTTCTTAGTAAGTTGATTTGATTTTATATCATATCAAACATTGCAAATAGCTCAATGCCAAATCCTATTTCGAATTATATATTAAATACAAGTGATGTGTGACCATTTTTCTGAACAAAACTGAGCTCACCTATCTTCATAGTTAAACGATCAAGTATTTCTTATATGAATCATTCTATTTATTTTCTTCATTTGTTTGCACACAGTTAAATAATTTCCAGATTTGCTGTGTAATAATTAAACACCAGTCAATTGTTTGCACACATTTAAACATATGTATGATACGTGAGAGATAAAAAGTTGACAGAGCTTATAAGTTTGCCTACAGTCAGATAGTTTCAAGTATTGTAGTTATTTAATATTTCTTCAAGATTAAAGGATGGGATCTATGCGGTCTGTATCGCTATCCATACATTCTATACTATCGGTTCTTCGTAAGGGTTTTGTCGATCCCTGAACATTGCAGTGTTTATTGATTCTTATAGGTGACGGTTTTTGAAGGCATTTTGAAAGCGCTTCCTGGTTTTTCATTTTTAGCAAATGGAAGCCCACATTTCCTTTGTTTCCACGGGATCAAAATCAGTCCTTTCTAGAGGCAGTTTTTGTTTTTGATCTTTTTTTGTTTTGCATCTTGTCCCCGCCCGCCAAGAAGAGTCCCTGTAGTTTCCCTTTTGGGAATGCAATCTGAAGTGACATCCGTTGACTAGCCACAGATATCACCCCAGAAGTGAAGGCCCCTGAGCTCTTCCTGTCTGGCTTTGTCTGTCTCTTGGGTTGTTGCATCTCAGGGATTTTGGTCTTTGGAGAGTTTTTCAGTGACTGCTTATATAAGGGTTTTCATCTGGATCAGCGCTTTGATTTTGTTTACAACCTGAGCAACAACCTTGCGTTCTGTAGTTGCTCTTGTTTCACACATATGACAGCTTTATTTGTTGGGATATTTTTTGTCACTCTCGCGTATTTTGTAGTCTCTAGCATCCTTCTCGCTTCTAAGTTGGTGATATTTTGAGTCTGTTTTACTTAGGTAATATCTTTCTTTCTTCCATACCTTAAAACCTCTAGAACTAGTGCCATGGTTTCCTTGACAGTTTACACATTTGTAGTCTTTTTGGTGTCATTGTTGTGCCCAACCCTCTGACATCTGTACCATTTTAAGGATTTGGGATATAAGGTTCTATAAAAGATGTGTATGTATATATATATATATATATATATATATATATATATATATATATATTGTTTCTCCGGGGTTTTCTTTTGTATTCTTAGGATTTCAGAGATATTTTGGTCGTCTAAGTTGGTTTTGATTTTATATGATGTACATAAGGAGAGTTCATAGCTTTTTACAACTCCTATACATGTATTTAGGGATTTGAGGGGATAGGTTTTTATTTTTTATGTTGTCAAAGTTTTTTCCGCTTTAGTATTCCCTCAGCTTGTTTTTTATTGCGGATTTCTATTAGAGTTTCATTTTAAAAGTGTTTATTAACTGTTTTTGGTTTTAAGCATTTTGATATTTTTTCAATTTTGAACGGAGACTGGTTATTTTGAGGAATTTCTTCAGCTGATTCCATCACGGTGAAAGACGGGAAATAGTTTTTTTTTCTGTCTCACTGTCAGAACTTTCCCTGGATCTTTTTTATTGGCTTGGGTTTTGTTTTATCCACATAATTGGATATGAGTTTCATTGAACATGCTCCCCACCTACCTCGAAGCCCCATGCAGGGAGGTGCCAAGGGGTTTCCCATTCTTCAGTTCAGTATACTCTAGCTGGTATTTCATTTTGTCTCAGGGTTTTCCTTCCCAAGATAACTTCTTGCCTATGTACAGAAAGGGCTAAGAGTCTTTCCACAGCATAACTGACCTTGCAGTAATCGCCCACATTTGTATTTTTGCACAAATCCAAGAGAAGGCTGACATAGCCAGCTGATGGATCGGATCGGGCCTTTCCGACCACCCGTCAAGCCTAGTAAAGGCCAAAGTGGAACGTTACGAGTCATGTGATCTTTTCAGTTGTCGCGTCACAGACTGCACAGCAACCAGGATCCTGTCCTCAAGCATTACAGATCGCCACCCACGGCCAATAGGTAGCCTTGTTGGGGGGGTACCCTTCTGCAGAGATGTAATCACCGTATTCACAGCTCCAGCTGATTGGGCAAGCTGTCACCGACTTGATTATGTATACATATGATGGATATAGGGGTAAAGAGTTCAATAAAAATGCTTACCATTTACTGAATTTCATGGAGGTGCCCGTGGTGTAGTCGTTATCGTCGTAGGAAATGAACACGGCGACACGAGTTCAAATCCTGGACGAGACTGATTTCATTTCACATAGCACTAATACCCTTGGGAAAGGTATGAATCCAATTATTCTCCCTCCAGCTATGGGTAAATAGTAGGATAGACTAGGTTCTTCAGCCTTGGTTAGGCAACTAGTCTAGGAGAAGGAAAACTGAATTTAAACCTGTTAAACTCCGCTTAAAAATTGACCTTGTGTCATATCCTGCCCGAGCAGAGGGGTTGGTAAATAGTACCATTTACTGAATTTAAACTACCAAAAAAAAAATTTTGCTGATGAAATGTTTTGGAAAAAATTACTTCAACTTTGTGGGTATTTTATGCGCTTAAAATTTCTACATCACAATAAAAATACTTGCTCGAGAATGTATATAAAACTTCTAGAAATAGAGATAACATACTTTATTATCCTATGTAAGATAACACCATTATTTGACTTATATTTCAACTGCCAACCAATTAAAACATTCAATAAGGCCTTGAGATATTTCTTTCTGAACGATGCATATTTCAGAAAATATTTTCCGTATTCTTTTAGTTTCGCTATTGCTAATCTTTTACGATTGAAAGTGACTGTTATTCAATTATAAAAGCTATACCCTCATAACAATAACATATTAATAACCAATTATTTCGAAAAGTGCCAGATAGCAACCAGAATCTTTTTCTTTCTTTTTTTTATTGTCAAATAATGAGTTTCATGATTATTTTAAAGAAGCAGGTTTTTCTCGCGGTTATTCTAGATATAATTATTTCATGTCAGCATTTGTTTTTATTCAATTTTCGAGGTGTTTCGTTATCCTAATTTCGGAGAAATTAGTGTGTAACGGTTTGAGAATCGTGTCATTGAAAAAGAAAATTTTATTACAATATTATTTCCGTTAATATGTCATTCAAAATCGCATTGTGTTTGTTCATTTGAAACATTTTAAACCGAAAAAATACAAACTGAATGAAGTTGGCAACTCATTAAATATTCGGCTATGTTATTTAAAGTGATATTTCACATTTGAGTCATTATAAATCATTTTTGTCTGGTATTTATTTCAGTGTAGATTTCAATTGAAAATAACTGACAAATTAACTGTGTAGTAGTTTAGTTTTTCGTTTAAGCATTTTAGTATAATTGAGTATAAAAATGACGTATAGCTTAATTTTCACTGCTTATGTTTAATTAAAACAACTATATTTGTGTGTATTGAAACTGGTTCTTGCAACTTTGATAAAAATGTCTACGATTTTATGCCACTGTACTAGTGACCGGGGTTTAAGTTGAATTACAATACAGGATATCAACAGTTGATTCTCTCCCTATAATACTTCATCTGATGTAGATCACATTACTTCAGAAATAAAAAAAAAAACTTTTTTTCTTAAAATACAACGAGAGTATGTTTAATATCAACGTTAGAACACACAAAATGAAAGGTTAATGCATATTCTCGAGATTAAGAACTAATTTCAATAGAATCTTTATAGGCATACGAATAAAAAAGGATAAGATACTCTGGTACGTCTTTTACAGAATAGCTAAAATTATCTCAAATCGGTGGTACTTTGACCATAACGGTTATTGTCATAGAAAATTAAATCGTTAACCAGGGTTAAACCTGAGACGTGGCTGTTAGCGCTTCACTTCGTGTTAATGCCCGAGGGAAAGGCACGAATACTTATCTACTCTCCCTACAACCAACAACTACAAGTAAATAGGGAAGCATACTGGGTTCTTTAGCCTTAGCCAGTCACAGTCTAGAAACACAATTCAGACCATTTTTGAGCTTCGTTTAACGGCATGTCAACCTCTCAGGGTCATTTAAGGAAAAGAAATTTCGGTTGGTTTTGTCTTTTATGTGAGTTTTAGAAATTAGGATACATTTTTCTTATAATATTTGATTATATTTGGCCAGATGTTTGGGAAAAGTTGATTTGGAAAGATTTGGGTGCTTTTTTTTTCTTTTGAAAACTCAAGATGATCTTTACATTGGTTTCTTTGATTTGTGTGGTTCTATCGTACATCGACCCCTGCAATGTACCCAACGCCTAACGCCGTTTATAGATATACTAAAGATTTGCAAACGAATACTTAGCAGATAATATTCAAAATGAGTCTGAACCTACCAGTCCGCACACATTCAAACGGCTCCAAGTACCACGACACAACACAAACAATTCAACACAATATCAGTAATTCTCCCGCTCACAATTAATTGGACACAATCTTTGGATTGATTTCGAGTTGATACGAGGTATAAAGAATAGTTCTCTGCCTAACAAAGAAAAGGTTAACTTTTCTTTTGCCTTTTTTCCATTTTGTAAGTGTCAAAGAAACTTTAGAAACGAAATGCTAAGTGTTTTGAACAAATAGATATATGAAATGACATCATGTATCTCTTGATCAATCTATTCTTGGTCAGGCCGAGATCTTTTCAGTAGCGTTCGAAATGAAATTTTAAATAATTATATATTCAAAACAAATCAATATTATTTGTGATTTTTGAAGTAATTTGATTCATCTCTTCAGATTTGAATTAAAAGGATAAGTTCTAAAATGTACATGAAGCTAATTAAGAAAAACAATTCGTCAACCAGAATATACATTTGACACATCAGATTTTAAAATTGTTTTTAAATAAAAAGTAAACAACGAGTATATTTTTATTTAACCCAACTACAAGATAGACACCGCATTTATCCAAATCGAAAAGCCGCTGGTGCACTAAGTTAACTCAATATTTTACCTTATTTCCAAAGGATCGGCAGAAAAATGCACATATCAATGTTCCCTACAGCGTTTACTTGATGGCCTCATTTTTATTATCACTTCATTAATTTCCTGTCCTTTTCGCTCTCATTTGATATATATTTTAAATTATATTAGTCATCCACAGGCAGAATGTTTCGTTGTATCACAACTCTTCAGTGTGGCTAGATACGTAGGATGCTTGCAGCTGGGATCGAAACCCGCCCAACTTTACGTTAGACTTAGTATCATACCGACGCCAACAAACGAAATCGTTTTTTCTATTTTAAAATATTCATTTGTTTTCCTTTTAGTATTAATATTACCTCACTTAATTATTTTCTGATGTGCTCCTCACATAATTATTAACCTAGATGCTGGGAGGAAATCCACAGTTAATTCACACAACTGTTCACAATATGAACCTTTCTCGTAAATACGTTTTTTTTTCTTTTATGAAAAGGATTCATTAGTATTTGCTATTAACATTCGCAGCATTTATAGACGGGTGTTTGTGAATAAATCACTCATGATGGTTTTAATGTCAAATTCCGCTATAAGTAATAATTATGAATTGAATGTATAAACTACTTATCAAATTTCCAAAAGGGAAATTCTTTGAACTGGTGATAAAAATGCGTTATCTTGAATCTGACATACATTCCAATGCTTTTTAGAGCAATTTTTATCCTAACATTTTACAAATGGTGCAAAATGAATGCTCTATTTATGTAATTAGAATTGTAAATATCTTGCTTATTACATATATAAAAAGTATAACTAAGTTTAGACATATTCCCAAGGATGAATTAGTGACTTAAAAGTGATTTGGCAATTTCTCAATATGATGTAAAACTATGAACTCCGAGGAAAAATAGTCCAATATGTCAACGATTTCCATGTTATTTCAAAATTATCAGGAGCATATTGATATTTAAAAAGTTCCATTTATTAAGTCAATATAAACCTACAGTTCCCATAATTCGGAGAGTTATTCAATAAGCACGGGCCATTATAAATCATCATTGAAATATAAAGGAGGACGATTGTTCTTAAATAATTAAAACAAAGTCAGTTTGTTAAGAATGTAGCATGCGTAGTTAATTAACGTAACGATGTACTTTACTAAAATGTTGCTAAATCAGATGTAGATAAGTTTTCCAATCAACGATTATGAAGTGTTAATAATACAGGCAAATAGAAAACAATAGGAGTTTGGGTTGCAATGACGTTGTCTTTGTATACATTTCAGGTAATTAATCATTTTCAAATGTGTTTCGCGAGTGCATAAATCTTCTAAGGGTCCATATCTTTTAGTGTCGTTTTTTAATTGTTTACTTAGGTCGGTCCTGAATGCTTTTGAAGATAAATCTTCATCGTTCATAAAACTGGAAATTGATATTTTGCTTCAGTATTTGAAGTAGCAGGAAAATATATTTGTTATGTTCGTTCTTTCATACTGTCTAGCAAAGGTAATAGCTGTTTCACACCCAGGGTTTTTTGGCGACAAAATGGGCAAAGTTATTTTAGGATATGATGAAACAGTTGGGCCTATTACTAGAAAAGTGTAATAACATATGTAGGTGTAATGAAATATACTGACTTGTGGACCGGTAAAAGTGGTGTGAATCGTGTGAGAGTTTTTGCATCATCTTAAAAAAATTGAGTTGGTTGCTTGGTTTTATGGCATAGCAACCTTTGTAGGTCATTAAACGCCAAATTCTGTCTATATATACATACATATTCAACCAAAGATTTCAAAACGAATATTAAGGTAGGTAGAATTTTCTATTAGCAGGATTTCATTTGTTTGCACAAGATTAACCACTTTTTAGTTGTCATATTTTAGGTATAACTGTCTCTCTCAAGAAGGACAGAATGTCATCAATTTTGACGTTCTCGAACAGATCGGTTAAGTTATTTACTTATTAATTGCTTTCTGATAACAGCGAAAGTTTTGCATTCTATAAGAATGTGTTTAACTGTGCAAGTTGTCTGGCAGGTTAAACACTGTGGTTTTGTTTCCTGTTTCAAAATGAAAGAGTGAGTAAGCCTTGTATCACCAATTCGCAATCGGGATATAACAACTTGTTCTCTTCTTGATTTTCTCGATGCTAGTCTCCACTCTCCTAAGGTGGGCTCAAAAAAGTTTAAGAATCATCCACATATAAATCGAATATTGTTTACCTACTATGATAGTTTCTATGTTTCACTCATTGCGAAAAGTTTTAAGTAATCCTTTGAAACTCCTTTTATGAATTACGTCCATAATTCTATACTTTATATGGTTTCTAAAAGTTCTGAAAACGTCTGTGAAAATCAAACTATTCTAAGTGAAATCATAATCTATATCAGGACTATATCTGTTGAGTGTGTTTAAGAGCAAATCAACTACTTAAGTCAAAAATTCATTCGTTAATAGTCATGACTGTTTCCAATGCTGCATTTCATTCTTAACAGTTACGAGTCTATTTTTAAGAATACCTTTTGCACAGAAATTTCTGCCTAATACAAGTAATTTCATAATAATCATTTTTGCACACAGTTAAGTGGTCTTACGTTTTCCGAACTGCATCAAATAATTTCAAGTGAATATATCTGAACCCACAGACAAATAATTTCATCCATTCTGAGTCAGAGTGGACCCGAGAGTAATGAAAAAGGGGTAAGAAAAATACTAAGAGCTCCATTTAAAAACAACCTTTTCACATACTTAAATGAAATAAATATAAGTTGATTTGAGGATAAGCTTCAGCACACTAATTATTGAATGATATTTGCATTTTAATGTCTATGAGACATGAGCCCACATGACATCTTTACAGAGTTTTTTTTCTATATTTAAAGTAGATGTTGCGATTCTTAGATTCATTAATTTGAAATAAATTGTTATATATATATATATATATATGCTCACATGCACAATGTATAAATTCACTACATGCGTGTGTGTGTATATATATTCCCACACGCACGTTCATTATACACATATATCCCTTATTTACACGCATTCATTACAAATATAAGTTTTTCAATATATAAACACTCGCATTCATTATATATGTGTGTGTGAGAGAGAGAGAAAGAGACATTAATTGTAGGCAGCATTTTTTTTTGAAACATTGATCCGTTCAAGTTTTCGTATGTGGTTCTTTCCCAAATTATTTCCATCCAAAAGTGGTACGACACAGGAAAAATTTAACTGGTCAATGATAGAACTGGCAGGTACTAACAAGCTATATATATGTGTGTGTGTGTGTGTGTGTGTGTGACACTTACCTTCAGTTTATTTAATTAGTGGTAATTTACTAACTTTTTTGCTTAGATATAGCATGAAGTCGAATAAATGGGCCTCCAAATGAAACTCGAACTCAGTCATGCAGGTTTGCTAGTCAAGCTTGCTAACCATTACACTATTCGAGGCACCCTCCTTCAGTTTATTTAATGTGTGATTCATTCAATTCTTCGTATGATTGGCTGGAGCTATTTTCATGAGAACAAATATTTGAAACGACAAATCCAATGACGAGTCGAATGCATTTATTTAAAGAGTACAAGGAAAAACTAGAGGGAGGGTACTTAACGGAAGAGAATAACTGTAGAAGAGAAAGAAATGGCGGGAAAAATGTCCTGGAGCATTCCCGAATGCGGATGCTACATTCGAAATTAATATTGTTTATGGAAGGTTTGTTAATATTTATATAGAGAGCTTCAAGATTTTTCCTTTGTGTAATATGGAGGCGCTTTCAGCAAGAATTTTCTAGCATTTAGACATTGGGGATGAATTTGTGTTGAAGTGTTTAGAGATGGAACTAGTTTTGTATAGGTGGAGTGTTAAGCGTCTTGACAGTGTCACCGTAGTTAAGCCAAGGGTGCTTTGTATTTTATTGGAGAAGCATTCTCCCAGTGAACATTAACATAGTGACGTTCCTAATTCCTTCCATCCAGAGGTCAGGTGACTCGTACGAAGACTTGGATGTATCACTTATAGAATAAATAGAAGTGAAGCATATGTCCTATTCATTCAGGTATGTTTGAAAATATATATATATATATATCCACACAAATTTGGTACATTGGCATAGTGATTAGAGTGTTCGCCAATGGTCCAGGAGACTGGGGTTAGATCACGGTTCAAGTCCTACAAAAGTCTAAAAAAAAAGGATACTTGATTCCTCCTTGCTGAATACTCAGCATTGTAAGGTACGGATCAAGGGTAAGTGAGAAAAAGAGAAAGAGGGTAGCGCTCTCCCCTACACCCCGGTGTAGTAGCCATTAAAAAAGGAATCATTTAGCTCAGCATCGACTATGGTCGCCCAACTTTATGAGAGAGAGACATTATATACTTATATTCAAAAATATATGAACACAAATTTTATATAAGCAACAATATAAAAATAATGTAGCACACAGCATATGTGCATTAACGTTGTTAGCGGAATAGTTTGGCAAACAAGTACCTGAGAATGAATAAATATATTTAGAGCTATAATAATCAATAATCAGAGATAAACAAGGAGACAGGCCCATTTATAAATGAATGAACAAATATTGACTTTATTTATAAAATAACTTTTAGGTAAAATTCTTAGCGTTTCAGTAAACATCAGATTGACACAAAAAGGCAAATTCAGAAATTAAATCTGTATAAAAATATATTCTTATATACGGTGATATCTTGTTTGCCTCCGTTTCTCCAGGAACTTGTCGAATTATATCCTCCCAGTGATACTGTAATGCCAATAATTCTAATTAAATAAATTTGCCACTAGTCTTCCACTGTCGGCACATATTTACAGGACCAATAAACTCATTGGGCTAATACAAGAAACGAATAAATGCACATAACACAATCATGCAATCAAAAACACGCACATTATCGCTATTACTTTCAGCTAGAGTTTTATTTTATATTCTAACAACGTGCTTGTGTCGTCTAATCTATGACTGTTGAGAACAATACTAGGTAATAGATTATACTACGAATACATATTTGGCTTGACTCGAATTCATGTCCAGTTTTTCAACGATAAGGTTTGGTGAAATGCACCAACCGGTAGGTGCTTTAAACTTCAAAGACGAATTGATCGGTCAAAGGTTGAAACCCGCAAAATAATTCCTTTTCTTCTCAATCTCAGGTACTTTTTGCTCATTTGATTGATTTTCACATTTTTAGAGAAAGTTCACTACATGGCTCATATGTTGTTTATATATACACATGGTTAGTTAATAAACGTACACACACACATATATATATATATATATATATATATATATATATAAAATCAAATATTGAAGAGTTTCGAATCCAGCAGTATATATATATATATATATATATATATATATATATATATATATATGCATACACACCGCAGGATTCGAAACATTTCAATATTTTTTGCGCGTTTAACAGTTTTGAATCCAGAGTCTTTCCTCTCTTAGATCGGTGGCCACACAAAGATTAAAAACCTCAATTTGCCCTACTACTTACCCACTGATAGATTTATATCCTTCTCAGAGTGTGGGATTAGGTTTATGTTAAACGCAGGTAGTCTTGTCCAGAATTTGAACTCTAGTCACCGTATCCCTTAGCGAATATAACTGTTGCACCACGAGAGCCACAGCGAGTGTACATTTATTAGATAAGAAATTTCAAGTAGATCAGTTATTTTACGAATTGTTTTTAAACTTTCATTTTCTTTTTCTCAATATTTCATTTAAGAGGAAACATTTTTCCATCAGTAACATCAAATTCAACCTTATGTCAAATAACAGTTTATTTTCATAATTTATCATATTTACCCAACCACTCCGCTCGGGCAGGATGTGACACAAGGTCAATTTTTTTAAGCGAAGTTTAACAGGTTTTGAATTCAGAGTTTTACTTCTCCTAGACTAGTTGCCTCACCAAGGCTGAAGAACCTAGTCTGCCCTACTATTTACCTTTCCCCAAGGGTATTAGTGCTATGTGAAATGCAATTAGTCTCGGCCGTGTCCACTTCCTAGGACGGTAACCATTACACCACGGGCACCTCCTATAATTCTTTTAAATATTCGGTTGAGTCCTTGTTGTGTAAAAGCAAAAGGGCTGGACTGCCGCCTCGAAGTAAGTGAGTTCGATTTCTACTTATGCTATTATGTTCACTTTTAGACTACTTTAGGAAAAATATTAAACCCCTAATCCCACCCATGAAGGTTTATATGCCATTTAAACAAAGAAATAAACCTTCAAATTCATAAATAACTAAGTTTTTATATTAATTTTGCAAAACTGTATTTTTTGTCATGTTTTCTAACATATTTCCCTTATTTACTTTCTTTCAGGTTTCTTGTGCGAGTGAATTGGGACATCATTAACAGAATAAAACTATTGACCGAAATGAATTTGTCTACAATTCTCCTATGCTTGTTTTCTGAAATGTCTTGTTTTATTGCGATATCGCATATTAATAATCTTAATATTATAGCATTTATAAGTTGGTTTATCCAGTGTTCACCTGCCATAATAGAACATCACAATTAGATGTTTACTTATAAAACTATACCATAAAACATATGCTGATAAAGTTTAAAAGTGGATAATGTAAACTATTTCAGAGTTTTCAATATTTATTGTTCATATTTAACAACCCCTCCGCTCGGGCCAGATATGACACAAGGTCAATTTTTAAGCGGAGTTTAACAGGTTTTGAATTCAGAGTTTTCCTTCTCCTAGACTAGTTGCTTCTCCAAGGCAGAAGAATCTAGCCTGCCCTACTATTTACCCATAGCTGGAGGGAGAATAATTGGATTCATACCTTTCCCAAGGGTATTAGTGCAATATTTATGGAGGTGCCCGTGGTGTAATGGTTATCGTCGTAGGAAATGGACACGAGTTCAAATCCTGGACGAGACTGATTGCATTTCACATAGCACTAATATCCTTAGGAAAGGTATGAATCCAATTATTCTCCCTCTAGCTATGGGTAAATAGTACGACAGACTGGGTCCTTCAGCCTTGTTGAGGCAACTAGTCTAGGAGAAGGAAAACTCTGAAATCACACCTGTTAAACTCCGCTTAAAAATTGACCTTGTGTCACATCCTGCCCGAGCGGAGGGGTTGGTAAATAGGATAATGCTGGATAAGATCTAATTTACTTAGATTTCAATTTAGATGTGGCACAAAGCCGCATCAATGGGGTAAGTAATGAGACTGGAACTCACTCCAGAAGGTTTGCTAGTCTTAATTTTCAACCATTAAACTCAATGCGCTCAAATAATGGATTAATAATGACAAATTCACAAGCAATGTTCTTTTAAAGGCTCCTCCACGTGGAAATATGAGTATTGGCCAAACAGAAAAGAGTTGCATTCAACAGTTCTGAGCGGTCTAGAGGAATTAGCAAATATCGTAGCAAATAAAGATGAATAGCCAAAAAGTGAGTTTAAGGAATCCATGCAGCTGGCGTGCCTTGACAATTTAAATAAGTCCTAAACGCAACGGAAATGTTGACATTTTTTAAACATATCCTCTAAAATTCAGGCGAAATCAACACTGTCAATTTAAATGCAAACAAAAAGACTGTAGGTACCTCGAGACTGGCGAAATAGCAATCTTTTTTACTGTTTATGTGAAATTTAAGTGTAAATACGGGATAATATTTAGTACAATAATAATCATTTTACGAATTCTCGAATTGTTTATTTACCTTTTTTCATGTCTTTATATGAATTTCGTCAGTTTTTATTTTGTAATTAGTTTAGTCCATCTTTGACTTTAGAGAATTTGCATAGTTTTAACACGTTTTTTTTTACATGTATTGTCTAAAAATATATTTACTCCCTTTTTTCAGATAATGCTTCTTCATATTCATTTGAAATCACTAATTTGTAGCCACAAAAAATCATGCAAATTTAAAAATCTATATTACGACTATGGACTGCACTATTTGCAGAGACAAAAAAAAAATGTATGATTTTCATGTATAGCAATTTCACTAATTTTATACTATTTATCTGCAAAAACTTTATAGTGTATGTATATATATATATATACACACATACATACAATATGTTTAAAATGTTAAAATTTCCATAGGAGATCATATATGGCATTATCATTTTTAAATATCCAGTTGTTTACGATCTCTTATCATATTAGAATTGCTTTTGAAACGCAGTGCATAATATTAAGTACAGACGAATGAGACAACTGATGGCGATAAAAAAAATGCATTTGCTGATTAACAAGAAAAAATTCCATTTAGTTTTACGCAATGGATATGCAAAATTATGTTAATGACACTGCAAGTTGCTTAAAAATTTATTTCGGTATTTCAGCTCATGTGATCATGTTAAAGGTAACCTGATAAATCTCTTAGGTTATACACTTTAATAAAGAAACTGAATTTTATTTTATTTCAGGTTTGAAGGAGTCTAACATCTAATTTTCCTTTTAATCAAAGCTTTGAATAATCTACATTTTTTTCATAGATGGTTACAAATAAACCGGGAAATCATTTCACCATCTATTCATATTAACAGTTGTAGTAACTTGATTAAAGATCAAAGAATTTTCATTTTAACATTCAGTCGTTGTTCCAGGCTAGATATATTCTACGGTTTTAGATACAGATTCTCAAGTAATGCTGACTGTCCTTCCCAATATGAAGTATTGGAGCAGCACAATATTTATAAAAGTTCATCCTTCATTTTCAGATATTACCAATATATGTGACGCAAATTATACATTTTCTTTGATACATTTCTGTTGAAAAAGTTTAACTGTTCCTTTCTTAAGTTTTCAATATTAAATGTTTTCTTATTATCTTTTTTAGGTATTTCTGCTTCGGGAAAAGCTATCGATGAAACAAGCCTTTGCGTTAAATCTATTTTAATGTATATGTTGGGGATTGCCGTTAGCCATGTCATTTCTTCTCATGCGATCCTTTAACAAATATATCATAGGAGGAGCTTGCTTAAATTTCATTAAAAATCTGGAAGTTTTATAATAAAAATGAAAAAAGAAAAGTTTTTAAAGAAAAAACAACAAATATCTTTTTCCAAAAAATATTTTAAAAATAACATAAAAAAGCCATGGCATTTTTACCAGTCACATTTGTCTGCAGTCATGTCGAAAGGAACTCTGGAGCCTTCTTGAAATAGAAATTTCTTGTGGGATAAGAGATTTTTAAAAAAATGAACATTCTTTCTAAAATGTGACTTGTTGACGTGATAGAATTGGCTGACAAGCTTTGTGTATCGATTTTGATGTGCTATTTATCGGCAAGATGAAAAATATAAAACACCAATAATTTTTAATACTAAACAAAAAAAAAGTGGAGTTGGAAAGAAAAAAAGTGTCGAATGATCATTAAATAAAACGGGTGGATGGAAAATACATTGGAATAAAAACAATCTATTGCAAAAAAAACTTACTAAAGAGAATAAATTTACCAGGACATTAAGAGGAAACAAAACTAAAACGTTTCTAGCAATCACCAATAACAAATGATAAAGAAATGTAAAAAAAAATTAAAAAAATAAAAAACTTGTACACATACGAAAACATACACACATTTACATTCCTATACATATACATGTGTGTGCATATATGCGGGCCCATAGTTAGGTCATGCTGCACGGAGCATGACTGAATACATAAAAACACTGAAATTCATTTATTTAATATATGGACAATTCCGAATATGTATATATAAAATCATGTAACGATGCAATTGCCTATATAGCAATACAAAAAGCGCATTTATGGAAGAAAAATATCACCCAACATTACAAATTCACGAACAGGAATTCTTCAATGGATTAAGTCACAAGTGATTAAACAAATCACCCGCTCACACAAACTACAAGAATAACCAACATATTAAAATAAAATAAAGATGAATGATATTCACACTGACGCACACAACGTTAAACATGAAAACGGACTCTCTTTGCGCCGAAAATAATATTTCCTCCCTCCTCCTCTTGGTTTTTCAAACGCTTCGAAAGGAAAAAGTCATTCATTTTCTCAGGTGAGAATTGTCTGTTGGTTTTAATTTTTCTTGGCATCTTTATTTTTTTTTTATTTACTTTTTTTAGTAGCAGCCATCATGAAAAGACCACTTCGAGAACAAGAGAGAACCTAGGAGGAGGAAAGGATTGAGAGGAGGAGAAAGATTTTTAAAACGAAGAAACAAAAATAATTAAGTTCTTTGTTGGTGGCAAAATATTGAATTCTCGCAAATACATTTTTCCTGTCATTCAACATGAATGACAATTAGAGACGTATAAATATATATTTAAAAAATAAAAACAAAGCAAACTGAAAAAAAAATTTATCAAAAGGCAATCTGAGAAACAAAAAGAAAACCAATTCGTATGAAAATTGTCCAAAAGACAATTTGTGATAGCGCGGCTTACGATTGGATAATGGAAATTTACGTTCTGGTGACGTCATCACTTCGACAGTAAAGCTAGAAGCAGACAGTCAAAATAAAAGCTGGCATAGGTGACCAAGTGAAGATAACTAACCGGAAAGGTATTGGGAAGAAATGACATATAAGATGAAAAATTTTGATTCGGAAGAACAGAAAATTGAGTGCTTTGGAAAAAAAGACATACGAACGAACACCTCTTCTGCTAAGTATAGTTCGGAAACGGACTTGAAAAGGAAGCAAATTCATTCGGAAAGGGACGAATCAAAATAAATGTGGAAAAAATTTTAATGCTTTTGTGTGAAATGCAACTAGTAAAAGAATGGGTCAAATGCTTTGAGAATTACAAAATAACTTTTGCCCACTGCAGCAAAACAAACACAAAGAAACAATGTAAAGACAAAAAAAAAAAAAAAAAAGAAAAATGTCCAGACAAAAAAAAATACAAGCGAGACTTTTGGACTCAAATCCTGAACAAAAAAAGAAAAAAACAAACAAAAAGCTTTGCATGGTAAACAAAAATTTCTTGTGTGCTGAAGCTTGTTATGATGTATATTTGCATCAAATTTTAACCCTGTACATGTCAAGATAAAACTTTTGGGAGAGGGTCATGCTATACCAAATTAAAATACATCCACTCGCAAATCTTTACACATACATACGTAAGTTTTGGGAAACATACACGCATACTGCAATAAGAATAATATAATAAATAAAACACAATCGCAAACACTGCATATACACAAACTAATAATTATAATAATTAATTTCTAAAAAAATTGGGAAGATTCAAGGTCTTTAAAATTACAAATTCAAACTTCTTAAAACAATGTTATTCAAACCTCCACCACTAACAGTTGCTGTACAAGTGCCTTTCGCCAATGCTCTCTAAACACCGTCGGGCAATTCAAGTTGTGGCAGATGTAGATGGGCTCGATCGTAGATTTGAAGTAAGTTTATATAGATTGAAACGCATCTGGCAGGGTTAAATGCAAGTAGTTTGAGAATGCATGCACACATATTCGATCTAAGCAGCATTTGGTTGTGTTTACTGGTTCGAAGAAAGAATCCGAGAGGCTTTGATTTTATTTGAGAAAATTTCTCTGCGTTAATTTTGTTTACATTTTTTATCTAAAAGAAAAACAATACAAATAGACAGATACGCACCTTTGCATTCATTTTAAGAAGCATTCTCTCACACACACAATGTACATATAAGAATCAACTTACAAATCTCAGTTGTTCGTGGTATTTATCCAGAAATGCAGAGCAGCCATTTCGGATCAAACTCATTGCAGTTTGAATGATTTGCATGAATATTCTAAGCATTACTTCACTGGGTGCATGCATCTCTCTCCACACACGCGCATATATATATATATATATATATATATATGTGTGTGTGTGTGTATGTATGTATGAAAAGCATTTTTATTTAACACCCAAACTCAGCTGTTTCCTGTTCAAATGTTCAAGAAATTATTCAAATATTTGCAAGCATAACACAACTGAATAATTAAACTGAACATCAAATGATCTTTTGAATAAATGTATTAAATATGAAACAGCTGTCATGAACAATGAAATAAGACAAATTAGTTGATATTTGAAATATTGAACTCTGCATAAAATTAACACACACACACACACACATATATATATATATATATATATATATATATATATGCACACACGATTATATACGTACACACATATACACACACTCACGATTATGTTCGTACATTTATAAATATATGTATGTTTGTGTGTGTTCTTAGAAAGAATTTTGTAACTCGTCCGCAAATATAAGTTTTTAGACAGTTGGAATTGCGTAATATATACCCAAAATCATCTTACAATTTACATTGTTAACATACGCGTAAAAATTTTAACTTGATAATTGTTTAATGTCAATAAGACAAACATATCTATGTACGCGTCAAAACCTGAATTTGCAAATATTTTTGATGTGTTGACAAACATGAACATTCCCATCTTTTACAAGTGCTTTTTTTTTTCATTTTTATTTCCTCGTCTATTTCAATAACTTTCTTTAAAGGTTTTTGTCAACATCTTACGTATAAATAATAATTTGCAAGTAGCATATGCAATATATTCTATATTCAGGATAGGAAAATTAACATTTCAATCTTTTGCAAGTAATTTAAAGTGCTTTATAGCCCAAGTGCTGAAGCTACATTCGATAAAGCACTTTGATTTCTCTGCCAATTTTCTTACTAAATATTTCATCCAATGATCATCAGTTTACGATTAGTCATCTTAGTAAATGTATTGTTTTTAAAATATCCAAATAAATCACAAAACGTCTATTTTCTTTGATGCGTAATTTAACAATTCAGAATATACATCCCAAGAAATAGTTAAAATACACTGACAGCTTTAGATAAAAGTAAAATATTGTTGCAACAAAAATAATATCATTAAAAAGTTAGATAATTGTTCCAAGTTGTTGAATATATTGTTAAATGTTTTAAAAATAAAAATATAAGCCGGTGAATTTTACACTTTCAGAGCCTCAACATGACAGGACAAATGGCTACTGTCATTTGTTTTTGTATATATTTGTACTTAAAATATTAAGTGAAATATTTACACATCTCAAATGTTACTCATAGACCAAAGGTAGAGGATATGTGTTCGTGATTATTGCATAAATACGATTGTATGCACACAAAGAGCAATATACACGTTAACTCTAATTTGCAATTATATATATATATATATATATATATAAATTTTAAATTTTGTAATCGTCTTCTTTGTGGCCAAGATTATTGAATATTTGATGGGATCTTCAATGATTTTTGCCTTTAAGAGATGTATTAAAATGAAGATTTTTGATTAAATGCACATTAATCCATGAAAATTCGTACTTATATCTCAAAGTATAGAATTTTGTGTAAAGAATAAAAATCAGTGTCCATTCTGACGGAAACTCATATTTCAGTTTCTTATTCTTGGGAATAGATTTTAACTGAAAAAAAAAAACACAAGAAAAATTAATTTCAAACTTTATTTTTGTATTATAATAGAAGCTTTAGAAAGGACTTTTCTTGTGAGCATGAAACAGATCCACATAAAGCACTGACAGGTTTCAAATTAACACATTTCAATGTTATATAGGATATAAATTATAATCGAAAAAAGTGTACATGTAAAGCATTCTTATCTAGTGAAAAACAAGTGTCTTAATGGTCGGTAGTAATAAGAGATACTAGAGAACAGAATATTGCAGGATGAATCAAGACTATATAGATGTCAGAGTTAATGTCATCTAAGCTACTTAAAAGAGTCATGGAGAGCTGAAGAGACTTGCAGTTACTCAGAATTTAGAGAAAAAAGAACTAGCTAAATATGGTGCGAAAAATTAATTACCTTCACATTTCAATAGGTAGTTAATTGCTCTATCGATAAACATTCCTATATCCGTATTAAATAAGACAAAAGATAAATGAGTAGCATTATACTGATCAAATTCTAAATCGATAGAATGGTAGACATATTCCAAAAACAGATTGGTTGATCATAGTACTCTCGAGATTACTGTACTTTTTAGGTCCTCATTAAATCAACTTTTCTAAAGTTTTAATCCTTTATCAATTCATTTCTAATTTTAAATTATTCGCATTTGTAATCCATCATTTTAAAGTTTTCAATTGTTTATTAATTTTTGAAAAGTGTTAAGACAATATGTAATTTCTATTTTATAAGGTCTGAATTAAAATTTTATACGTATAAATGTGCTTAAATTATAAAAATATATACGACTAGTACGATGTAAAAATCGCAAAAAATTCTGAAATGGTTTATTTTTGAATATTATTACATCACAGCGTTGAAATATATATATATATATATATATATCGTAATGTCCATATATTAGGCAATTCCAGCAAATTGGCATGATAATTAGAGTGTACACAAATGGTCTGGGAGAACGGGGTTCAATCTCAAGTCGTATCATTCCAAAGATTAAAAAAGAATGGTACTTGATGCATCTTTGCTTAAAATTTAGTATTATAAGGTATGGATCAATATTAAGTGAAGCAATCCAAGAAAAACAGTAGTACCCTCTCTTACATCTTGTATTAGTAGCTATTGAAAAGGGAGCCTTCGAGTCATCTTCAACAACGGTCGGCCAACTTACTAATTTATATCATCAAGTATGCCTGTTTTTGCATCGAAAATATATTGTTATTTATAATTTAGCTTGAATTTTTCGTTTTGAAATTAGGGTTTAAACTTTCCATATTATTTAGTTATGATAGACATTCTTTTTGCTTGACAATGTTTAATATTTTGGTTAATGATTACAAATATTTTAAATGCGCTCTATTTCTGTGAGACAGGCTCTATCTTCCGATATGGCCATGTATATTTATCGTTCTTTGTCTTGTTTTTTAACTGATTCAAATGTCTTCACAAATTTGTATGGAAACTATTTTAACTTCGTATCCTGAAAACAATAGTTCTAGACGAGTCAATCCGTGGAGAGAGCTTTCTAAAATAAGTTTTAGGTGAACGAGTTGTACTCTGGGACTAATATGGAAGTTGTTAAAAATAGTCAACCAGAGTACATTTGTATACTCACAATTTGACAGAATTTTTTGAACAAACGCGTCTTAGAAAATTTGGTTTGGTTTCATGGCACATCAACCATTTTAGGTTATTAATGCCAAATCCATTTTGTGCATAACAGTTCTATTTCAATCAATTCAGTTTAGCATAACTACATTTTCAAAATCAAAAAACAGTAATATTTCAAACAATTTGATTTAGCATAAGTACACTGTTTAGTTCTATTTGACCCATAGATAGAGTGGGCCTGGGAGCGATGGCAATGAAGAGGTACCCCGCATTCCCCAAAGTTCCAGCATTACTAGAAACTCAACATCAGATTGCTTAGTGTCATATCTAGGACACTCGTTGGTGGGGTCTTATCTCTCTGCAGAGAATCAGTCGGTCTATTCTACAGCCCCACTCGACTGGGCAAGAGTTTTAGAGGAATATTCAACTTTGACTACCTCTCACACGGATGTAAGATTAGTTCGCGAAATGCACAAGCCCTTAGAAGATAACATAGCTGGCTACACAGCTAATGAATACACAAAGGATGCTACAGCGTGAAGCAATTATTTCAAAATGCAATAAATGGTCTATCAATATAGTGATCAATATTTTTAGCGTAAATTTTACTTTCTTATTAAAAATGCCTTCCTGTATTACCTCGCTCTGTAAAGATGACAAAATGGTGTATTTTTTACCAAAACCTATGTATACGCACAAATTGTGTGTATGTGTCTAACCCTAAAGTGTTTCAAAAATAATTTCAATTTCTTTTTATACTGTTAAGTTTCTATTATAAAAATATTTCTTTCAAATAGAATATGATTATAATTGTTTCGTTGTTTTGATAATACGTGTATTTTTGCTATTATTCTAAAAAGAAACAGTATTAAATTTTAATTGGTAGATATTTTTTATATACAAAGAATTCATAGTTATAAAGTTAAAATTTAATACAGTATTTAACACGACATTGATTTTTCAATCGTATGATTTTCTACGATGTTTATTTAATAGACACATAGGAAACTGTTAAATGACACCATCATTTGCTTTGCAAGCCCAGATTTACTTTTTTCCATCATTCTATTTCCTTCCTCCAGAATAACCAAAAATATTTTGATTTTTAACTGATTCTATAAGCAATTTCCATGACTTGCTGACTTTTTACTCTACTTTTTTTATTTACCTATCAAATATTGTATGGCGAACTGTTAAACTTCTTACACATATCTTACACATAAGTTAGGATAGCATAGAGACATTGTTAATGATGACGTTTGGTGACAACCAGTTTCTTGCCAATGCAACCATCAGACCAAGACTGGTATTCACAAAGCGCTGTAGACACCGGTATCCTAAATTATATATGCCGTGTCATCGAAAATGAGCACTTTATTTATAGATATAAGAAACATTATATATTCGTCGATAAGAGAGTTTGCCGTATTAAATACTAAGCAGTACTTTTTGTGTTATTGGTGAGAATTGCTTGAGGTTCGGTTACTCAGATAATATCAGCTACATCAAGTGAGATTTTAAGATAACGCCAACTTTAGGAAAATGTTATACGTTAAAAAATTAAAATCAATGATTGAAACTTTATTGGCTTCGGCGAAAGTACTTCTGTTGCTTTCGCTTAAGATATGTTCTTCCTATTTTTTCTAGAAGCAGTTATAAATATCTTGTTAGCCATTTTTAATAATGGATTGTCCCACTGCCGTTGATATTTTGTTGGAATCCGTTATTTGCTAAAAAACCGTTACATTTTTTTTAACTTTCTTACGACGGGAACCTAGGGTTACATTTTAAATGAAATGTTAAAACCATTTAGACAGTTATATACCACTTATGTTTAGAATTATTCTAAACGTTTGTGCTAACCTGAAGACCTGTGCTAAGATTTTTGTTTTTTTTTTAAATTTTCTATTCGAGAGCTTGAAAGTTGTTTTAATATTCCTGCAAAACAGAAGTTAACAGAAAAGATTTTCCCTTTTTATAAATATTATAACTTAATCTAAAAGGTTTGTTTATAATTTTTGATTATTTTATTATAATGTTAAAAAATTCGTTGTTAATATTTTCACTGTTCAAAATATATCTACGTTTTCGCAAGACATCCTTTATTTTAAATGTCGTTTGAGAGCCACATACGGTATTCAAACGTGTCACAGAAAACACAGAGCCACATGTGGCTCTCTGTACAGTAAAGGGGTTAAAAAAAAATCTTCATAGAATATTTTCATTGATTGTTTAACTCGGATTCTTTCTTTGTCCTCTTCGTAACTGTCGTATTATGAGAACCGCTTATCTTATGCTCTAAGAAGGATAACTGTAACATAGACAAAACAAAATGTGTTTAAATTTTAATCTAGTCTGTTTTTGTCTTTCAAAATCTCTCGTATCCTCTTTCCTTTCTATCTTTAACTATATTTAAATCTTTTTGCATACCCCTCTCCGTCCCCCATTACTCTTTCTGTTCTCCATTATATCTACTGGGCCTCTTTCTTCAACCACACGATAAGAAAATTCTATCCCTTTACTTGCATTCATTAGTCTCCGCATTTTCTATCACTTCCTTTCCTGTATCTATCCATCTGTTAATGACTCCTCTCTTCCAGTCTGTTTACCACTTTCAAATTCGTTTTTTATCTATCAAGCCCAGTACTATATCTATTCGTCAGTTTTTTGTCTATCTCTCAGGTCATCTATCCGTAAAACTTCTCTTCTCTAAAACATATGTACAGTGTATATGAATACAATGAAGAACGGGTCATAAAGTGACCCATTAAACAAAAACGCATTTTTATCTCTGTTTGAGATTGTGTTTGGAGTAATTTTGCTATGTCCATTGTAGATGAACGATTACTATTTGCAAGAAATATAAGGTAATGAAATATATACTAACATAACAAGTGCATTTTTTTTTCGTTTACCTATAAGAAATTCAATGAAATAAAGCAGTTATTTATCGGACAGTACAGAGCTTTCTTTTATTTTTATTTTGTCCAAAATGTGACCAACATTTGAAAATGTTTAATATAAGAGATGGATGACATGAAAATGCGGAAAGAAGAAACGATGAGCATGGTAAGAGAAGCGAGTAATTATACTATTTTCCGCTTGTTTGCATGTATAACCGTTACGCTTTGCAAACTGGAGTCGATAATCCTCACTCAACCAAGCATACAGAAGTGTGTCGCCAGAGTATCTCTGCAAATGCCTTCTTTCTTTCTTGAAAACTATCTGTCTTTTTAGCTTAAGTTTTTTTTTAATTTTATTTTAAATATGTATATTCATATTTACTTTGCATATAATTATCCCGATTCTGCCAGTAATTTCAGAAATACAAAAGCAAGAGTAATTGTAACAGTGTTGTCAACAACCATGAAATTACCAGGGGTTCACATCTTTGTATACTTTTAAAAGAGGAGACCGGTTTGACACAAAACGCCAGACATCATATAATTAAAAACAAAAAGAACAAAAGCACATGGAATATTATCGCATTAAGAAAAAATCTTTAACGTGTTGATAAGAATTTAAGAGAATTCATGAAAATACCGAAACCAAGAAACAAATGAAAGCTAATTTTGATAGAAGAACCAGAATCGAGATAGCATTACGATCAAATATTTACAATTCGAACAATAAGCTTTAAGACGCTACAGATTTGCATGAAATTCTTTATTTTCCTTCCTATAAACACACGAGTCTAACTTTGCATTTTTTAATTCTTACAATTTGGGGGCTTGGATTGGAATGTTTTGCCCTCCCTCTCTTTTTCCCGCTTAGGCTGATCTATTACCTTTTCTTAATCCTTTTCCCCTTATTTCGAATGCTACTTATAATTAACTATGACCAAGAGTGTCTTTATGATATCCAGTTTTACAATATGTGAGTTTTCTTCCGCGGATTGGTTTGCTTGTTTCTTTGTTAGCATGCACTTGTTGAAAATTTCATCAGAGAGTCTAAAAAGAATATGCTCATCCATCAAATTAAAATGTGTTTTTCCTAAAAAGAACGAATATTTTTGTTTAAATAGATAAGACTATATCAATATAAAACATGTCATAATACATCTGATCTTTTGAATTGAACTCTAAATTGACGTAATTTCAAAATTAATTTAGCATAAGAAAAATTTCTCGAAACCCATCATTGAGCTATAAAAGAAATTAAAAGACGGTATCTTATTTGTTATCTCTTATTTCCTCGAATATTTCAATATTCATACAATGTTGATATTTTAACAAGTTTCGTCAGAGTGGATAAAAGATTTGACAATCTTTTAACGGTGTCATGCTAAATCCACATTTTCAAAAAAAAAAATCGTTTTGCAAACTATGCACGTGATCAAATGGCTCATGCAACCCTTTTCGTTAAAACGCAGAAAATGTGTTTCTGCAAAATCAGCAAAATATGCACAGGTCGCATCCACAGCCTCATGATTGATTTAACGAGGATATTAACCGTTCTAAGGTTATTTTATATCTAGAAGTTGGAGTATCAGGTTCATTGTACTTTCGTATTTACATTTGTGTAGTTTAGGTGGGTACATTTCTTTCCAAGAAGATCCTATCCTATACGAATAATTCATATACAGATCTATTCGACATATAGATGGACTCATACACGTACTCCCACTCCTAATCAGATTGGGACCTGGGATTGATAGAAATTAAAGGGTATTCCACGCTCCATGGATCTCAAAAATTGAGGTGACATCAGATGTAGAATAGTGCCATAAAAACGATAGCCCATATGGCGAAAGATCTTGCCAGTTTGCAGGGATGCAGCCATTGCTATGTAGACCCTACTGATTGGGCTATCCACAGCCACAATAAAATCACTGGAGATTGTGCAGGTATCCAATGCCGCGTCATTTTGAAGTGAAGTATTCATTTAAAGACCGGTTTAACTCTTCATTATTATTCAGTGTAGTTATGAGTCAACTGCTTAGTAGAAAGGTAAAGTGAATATGCCAGTCTCCCTCTTATATATATATATTGTTACTTTCATTCATTGGAATGACTTCAGTCTTTAATTGAAAACCTGATTTATAGACTTTATATATATATATATGAAACAACTTTAAATATGTTCTATAATTTATAAAGATCATTTTTTCAGTTTTATATCAGCATGAAATAAAATTATCTTTTTCTAAAACGTGAATGAGTGTTCCTACTCATGCGAGCACGACAGCATGTAAGTATATAATTGCATGTGTAGCATGTAGATTGTCACATATTTGGATTCCTGAAAATACAAAAGTGAAAGAAAATATATGAATCAATAGCAATCTCATTCACGCATTGCTATATTTACAGTAGTTCATTCTATCGAAAGAAGTTTGTTTGAAAATATTAATTAGGCATATCAAATAAATTAAATGTGGCACCATAGAAAGCTTTATACTTTCATATTTCAAAATTATATATAAGAATTTCAAACTGCATATAGTTAGGTCGGTTTAAAATTTAAATGATATTTTGCTGGAAATAAAGAAAAAATATATCTGACAGTATAAATTCTAATTTAGTACATAGACAATAAAGAAACTCATATATATATATATATATATATATATATATATATATATATATATATATATATATATATAACACCACAGAAAATTTTCCTGGGGAAACCAGTTTCCGCCAAGTTGTAAAAATATCACAGAACTTTTCTACGTAAACTTGACTCGAGTGCTTATACTTTACATTTATTTCTGCAATCAAATTATTTCCAAAATGAATATTGCAGTTTCCTAATTCTTAGGCCTATTTTCTGTTACTTAGAGCTAATGAAATGTTATGACAGGTTTTAGTTAACATTCATCTAAAATTATTCATTTGTTATTGGAAAACCTATGCACACTGTTCGTTTGAATAGATATCAAAATTTGAAATGAGTAATTCTAAAAAGTCATTTTTTAAATTTCGAATTTTATTAATTAAAATGTCGATTCCTCTCCCGAAAACATTAATTTAAGAAATTTTCATATTTATATATACGCCTACTTATGCCCTTCTCATGAATATAAATGTTATGCATTTGACAAAACTTCGGATTAAACATGCTATACTTATACATATATAGTTATGCATGTGGTTTTTAAAGTAATATGTAGAAGAAATCAGAACTAAATCAAATTCACGAGTGTTTTTGAGATATGGTGCTATGTTAGACATTGATTAAAAACTTAGTTATTCAATGATCATCATTCCAATATGATTAACAATGATCTCAATGACGATATCGCAAACTATTGTTATATTAAGTGTTTCTATATGATTATATGCCGGAAAAGATTAAAATATAAGAGTATTTGAATAATTCAGTTTACCATGAGCACAGTTTGTCAAAATCATTTCTATTTCAAGCTATTCAGTTTTGTCAATTCTAATTCAATCAATTCAGTTTAGCATAAGTATAGTTTTGTCCATACACAGTTAAATGTCAAAACCGTTCTATTTAAAACAATTCACTTTAGCATAAGTATAGCTTTGTCCATACACAGTGAAATGTCAAAACCGTTCTATTTAAAATAATTCAGTTTAGCATAAGTATAGTTTTGTCCATACACAGTTAAATGTCAAAACCGTTCTATTTAAAACAATTCAGTTTTGCATAAGTATGTTGTTTACATGTCAAAACAGTTTTATTTCAAGCAGTTCAGTTTAACATAAATACGCAGTTTAGTTTTGTTTAACCCATAGATAGGACCCTATCAGGTGCTACGACTCCGGGCCAGAGTGAACCTGGGAACGATGGCAATGAAGGAGTGCGCAGCATTCCCCAAAGCTCAAGCGTTAGTAGAACCTTGCTATCAGATTGTTTAGTGTCATATCCAGGGCACCCGTGGGAGGGTTTTACTCCTCTGCAGAGGTACAGTGGTGTATTCTACATCCCCAGCCAATTGGGCAAGTTACCAATTATAGTTAGAACGATCCCCAAAGGCCTCTAAAAGAAACATGGAGAAACGGAGGAAAGTTAAAGACCACATCTCTGTTAAAATAAGAATAATGAGATTTGGAGACTTAAATGAAAACCCAACAGTTAAATGGAAAAAATCGCAAAGAACAAAATGAAAAAATGTCAATATTTGCAGAACTCAATTCAGATCTTTAAAGATTTAAACTATACACGAATAAAAATTGCAATTAAATAAATCTAAATATAATTAAAAATGTGCACAGATATCAATAATGTATGTTTTCACACACCTTCGAAAATGAATATAATGACTAAGAACCAAAAATCAAAAGTGACTGAAATTACAAAGTTCCCGTTCAATGCTTAGTTCTACTTTGTTTTATACACGGTTGATGTACTTTAAGTGAAAAATTTGATTTTAACGCTTGAAATAAAACGGGAAATGGTGTAAAATTAGAAAAAATGTTAGAAAGTAAAAATGTCAGAACATTTCCTGTTTACCTATCTTCAAAACAGCTGATTATTTCGTTGCTGTAAAATAAAAACGATTTCGAGTCTGCATTCACTTTAGTATTTCCGAGGATAAAATATTTTTAGCAAAGAACATACTAGAGATAAAATGTTAAGAATGCCTGATGATTTGAATTTAAAGGAATCCGGTAGAAAATATGGTAATTTTTTATAAGATATTAGAAGGAAAAGTGTTCGTTCTATCAATCTTAGTTAATTTTCCTTTAGTTGATTTTATCAATCCATTCTAACTAGGTAAACGAAGATTCAACTTGGCGACTTCTTTCCAGTTTTGATTCTCAAGCAAAATCACATGCGCACGCGCTCACACATATTTTATATATATATATATATATATATATATATATATATATATATATATATATATATATATATATATATATATTCGTGACTTATCTATGTATTCCTTATTCTCAATAATCGATTTCTTAGTTTTTAAACGGTTTTCTATCTCAAAAGCAAGCAGCGGCTCTGAATCGTCTCGTAAATACTGGGTTGTTTAAGTTTATCACCTGTTTTTCTCAGCACCATGAGTTCCTTCACGGTACGGTAGTAATTCAACCAAGCACCGTTTACCTGAAATTTAAACACCTCAATAAAACAGCCCACAGGCATATCAATAGTCCAGAGTTTAATAGCTGCATTTTTCAGTGTAATATTGGATGTGGCTGAAATTTACAAGTAACATAACTGCATTGAATAAAAAAGAATGATTTTTTAATTATATAACACAGCAAAAATCGAATTTCTAGATTGGGTTGCGTATCTTTTCACTATTTTTTTTATCAATATACATTATGTATAACTATCGAGTTTTTACTGATGGATTATAATATAGGTCTGATTCAAATAATTAATAATCTTATTGACGTTCTTTCATTTTATACTTTATGTAGAAGACTTCGAACCAGTCTGACAATCATTTGCCTGCTTTCTCAAAATTAGCCCTGAATTAGCCAAGTATTTTTTGCATATTATCAAAATAATCGAAATCGACAGCCAATTTGTGAGCAAAATTCATGTACATCTTACATGCAAAATTATAAGATTCTCTTAGTGGTTATTTGTATACTTGAAAAGGTATATTTGTTTCCAGAAATTAAACTCGAAATATACATAGATTAATCATGACACTATGTTCCTTAATATTGATAACATGTTAAATCTGTACAACTAATCAGTCAAATCATGTGATTTGAAATCACACCAAAATTAACATGAATTCATCTCTTATGAAATATTCTAAACATATTAAAATGTAATTCATTCGTATCTGAAATGATTTGTAATTTTGTTTTAGTATATATTTCTTAGTAACTTAATCATACCTTAAAACTGTGTTTCTGATCGAATCATCACATGTTCACGTTGGTATATAAATGACGGTTTGTGTACATATATGCATTTATCTGTTAATCCATCAACAGACACACACAAACATCTGTGGAACGCAGATAAATATATATTTATACGTAAATATATTATGTATCCGTGTATTAAAGCTGTGTGGGTATGTATGTGTGTATATTTCGTTAGCTTGTTTTAATGTTTTTTTTTTTTTAGATATCCTCTTCACAGATTTGTATTTACGGTCAAAAACGAGTTCGTATATACGTGAATAGGTACGTACAATTGTCTTAAGACAATTATTAAACATTTCCTAATGTTTGATACATATGCATGAATATATATTTGAGGGAGAAACAAGCTGGTGCATGTTCATCTTTTCACATGCATTATTATTTAAACAGATGCATACATATACGTACATAGTGTGTGTGTGTGTGTATATTAATATGAATGTGTGTGTATACAATACGTATTAAACGTTCACACAAACATTCTATAATTCAGTTTTCAAAATTGATATTTTCATTACTGAATAAAAATAAGCCTTACAGAGCCCAAATACACACAAAATATTAACATTTTTTTTGCACAGCTTACGGTCCGGAAAATATCCCAACCTGATAAAGCTTTCTCAACGCCTTCCGTCTGATGCAGTGAAAATATCTTCTGGTTTTCTGTTCTATCATAAACGTTTTATAACCCATAAGGCATTTTATGTGATCTAAAATAATATTCAATAATGTAACGCCCAACTCAAATTTCGCTGAATTATACGAACGTATGCCTTATATTAAGCTTAGCATGAACCTTTTTTTCTAAAAATCTTTACACATAATCCAAACAAACAGATACTTTAAGACAAAAATACGAGTTAATATGAAGTTTATAACTGTATCAAAGCAGTCAGAAAATTTAGTTTTTTTTTCGTGACGAGTAAACAAAAAAGTTAAAATGCATATTTATGTAAAAATTACATTTTGTTATATTCTAACTGACTGCTTTTTCACATGTCATCCTATCTAGACTTATTTCAAGCTTAGATTTTAAGTAATCACGTTCATTGTATGTTCATAATTTTTGTGTACTTAAGCATTTTTGTTTTTGTAGTTTTTTTCTGCTGGGGACAAGGTTCGGATGAATAAAAAATGTTTACTCAAATCTATTTGACCCATAGATGGAACCTAACAAGTTACTTTCAATCCAGAGTAGAGTGGACTAGTGAGTAACTGCAATGAAGGAGTATTTCACACTCCCAGAAGTGAAGCCTCACCATTAAATACAATTTAGTGTCATACCAAGAATATTTTGAATAGGATAGGAAATAAATTGAGTATTTATTTTCATAATTAGGAACCTGAGATAAGTTTGTTTTTTTTTTAATATAAGAAACAAGTTCATATCACAGAAAGAAAAATACAATCAGTATGGTTTTAAATTGTTCCTCAATCAAATTATCAAATATACTTCAAACTCTAAGTGCAATCAATTTTTATATTAGGTATTTTTTTTATTTGAAAAGCTAGCAACAAACTTGCTTAGAATACTGCAAATTTGAAGACTATTTCAACTGATTAATGTGAACAGTCGACCAGACAAAATCAAATTTTTTTATGGATAGACCACAAAATTTTTACCATGCATTACATTATAACCTAAATGCTTGCCCTAAGTATTTCCATGCAAATTCTGCCGGACAAGGAGTTTTGAGATAGGGCTTCAGTGGAGGAAGTGTAAGCTTCTGTTGACGTGCAGTGAATGTTCAATACATGCTTACAAAAAAGAAAAAAGTATTTAAAAAAAAAAAAAAACAGAACCGGAGCAATAACTATACTTAGTGGAAGGAATGCATTTTTATGCATATAAACAAAATTCTTGTTCTTTAAAAAAAAAAAAAAAAAAAAAAAAATGGGCGGGCTGATAGAGTAGTCCTAACATTTGACAATCAAACTTGATTTCTTAAACTTCTGACAATTTTCGAGTGAATGTTGCGATTATTTATTTATTTATTATTATTATTAAAATGCCCTTCCTTATATTTTCTTAAAAATGAAAACTAAATGACGTATTGATTTGTGAGACGGCCTTTAAAATGTTCGTGTTATGCCTTCTTAAATTTTGAAATATATCCTTCGCAGTTCACATTAAGGCTCCATATCAGCGAGAAAAGAACATCCCATGATTGACTGACCGATCTTTTACTTTTTTTTTTCAAAATCATTACTTATGTGTTAAAATATATATATATATATATATATATATATATATATATATATATATATATAAAATGTATGTCTTTGTGTGTGTGTGTGTGTGTGTGTATATATATATATATATATATATATACGCACATGATTTTAAACAAATGAGTTTATGTCTGTATGATAGGGTCTAGCTGACCCTCTCTCAGCTTGGCATTTCTCCCATTTGCTCCCTATATATATGTGCATATATAGAGATTTAAAAAATTTGTATTTGAAAAATTCTAAAAAGGACACTGAACAAAACAATAACATTTATTGTTGTTTACCTGATGGACGCTCAGCAAAAAAAAAAAAAAGAAAAGAAAAACGTTGGCCAGCCTCTGTTTATCTACATAATTTGCATTAAATTTTGCATGAAGACTGATGATAAAAGAAATACAATAAACTTATCAAAATAAAAATGATTTTATGTATGTACATCTTAGTATTAAAATGTACCAGATGGATTTTAAGATTTTATGACAGCCCAGTGTTGATTATTGGAACTGATTCAAAATAAATAAGATCAACTGACATCAACAAAATTAACAAAAAAAATTTAAGCATGAATTCAAAATGCAGTGTGAATTTTTACCTGTGCGATTACTGCAGAAACACTAAGTTTACTTTTAGTAGAGCTTTCATGGAAAAAAATGATTCAAAAATTTAACAGTTGAAAAAAAAAAAAAATGAAAAAAAAAAAGTTATAACAAAATGGGAGCAATTTTTTTCCAGAATTGTAAATAAAATGGCGGAGGTAAAATATCCATATTGAATAAAATAAAAAAAAAAAAACCGTTGCTCTTGTTGAAATATCTTACTGTTTTTTTTTATTTATCTTGATGCCTTCTTACCTCCATTTTTGTCCCGCCCTTTCGTGACCTGCTGGTAGCCTATCATTTTCAATGTAGTAATGTAATATTTCACCTCTTTTAAGCAATGTTCCCGACTACATGTTTAAATGCACAAAATACAAAAGATACGCACCCATGTTCAAATGCACTTAAACATGCTTAATTCCACCAATATGTGTGTCTGTATGTGTGAATTAGCTTAATGTAGCTTTACAACGTACAATCTCAAACTTAGGTAATTTAATGATTATTTTTATTGGACAAAAAAGTTACTTTGTTTTATCTAAAATACCGATGGAAAATATTCCTCATCTACACATAGTGCCTGTTAACTACCAACTCAATTGAACGATCAATCCGTTATTGAATGCTCGCGATGAGACCTTACCTGAAAATACAGGCAGATTTATTGAAAAGGTGAAGGAAGAATTATTAAAATAGTATACTGAGATGTCACTCAATGAAAATATATAAATCTTAAATAATTGTAAATTTTGATATCCTTTGAGGCCAACTTAACATAAGAGCACACGCAGGTGCTTAGTTTGGTTGATTTGTTTAATGGCATATTCAAATTCGCAGGTTTAATGACGAAGCCATCCTTGTAGCAATGATACTACACGACCCATTGCTGAAGGATGGAGTTCGTACCTTTCCAAATGGGTATTAGTCCAAAAGTAAATGTCAGAGCGCGACTTGAGTTCAAACTTGCTTACTTCAATGCAGCAGTCTAACAGTTTAGCCGTTAATCCCCATGGATTTTACTATAAGTACGTGACATAATATTTATCTCAGCAACACGAGTTCAAATATCAGACAAGGCAGTTAACTTTTTACTTCGCACTAATGCCATTGGGAAATGCAGGAATAATCATCTTGCCCTTTCTGCTATGATTTAATTAGATGATTGGACTGGAAATTTTTGCCTTGAATAAAGAACCGGTATAGAAGGGGGAACTGAATTCAAACTATCTGGAGGTGCCCGTGGTGTAATGGTTATCGTCACCTGAACGAGACTGATTGCATTTCACATAGCACTAATACCCTCGGGAAAGGTATGAATCCAATTATTCTCCCTCCAGCCATGGGTAAATAGGACAGACTGGGTTCTTCAGTCTTGGTGAGGCAACTAGTCTAGGAGAAGGAAAACTGAATTCAAATCTCTGCTTAAAAAAATGACCTTGTGTCATATCCTGCCCGAGCGGAGGGGTTGGGTAAATATGATGAATTCAAACTATCTGTATTCCTCTATCACGCCAACACATTTCTTTTGGAGCAATTGAAAATGTTGACAAATCACTCCATGTAACAATTTACAGAAGAATCTGTGCCGTATACGGAAAATGTTTAGTCAAAAATTTTATAAATGGGCAAAACATTACAAAACTACTACGAGCCTAATTCGAAAAGACTTCACCTAATGGAAACACTATCTTTCCGGTTAAAAATTTCTGGACCCAGGGATCAGTAAAGACGGTTAAATTGACAGTCTTCTGGATCGTGAAATGACCATCACTACTGATTTCCTTGAAAATGATGCAACAATACTCAGTGTTTACTTTTGCGTACTCTTTAAACTAAGTTTTACTAATTGAATAACATGTCTGTAAGGACTAAAGAGACAATACCAAGTACCATATAAAACTAAAATAAGAACAGTCATTGGCAATTTAATGTAAATTATTTCAGAGCGATCCTAATAATTTTTATCTGCATATAGCGTTGCTCCTGAATAACTACACTTGTAGCATTCCTAATTAAAACTGTTACTACCATTCATTTGCTGAATCGACAAAATTTAAAAGCTGCAACTAAAATTTAATTGTATGAATATTTACTCAGGAAAGTAAGTTTTGTTTTCTTATTCAAAAAGGTAGATATGTACTCTTTGCGATTCTATATAAATATAACCTTAGATATTATTTTTGACTTATTTATAAGTGTAGCGCATCGCTGGCCTATTATGACAAATAATGGAAATTCAGAACACTGAATATCTTCGTGTATATAATATGAAATGAAGTTGATAAATAACAATCCAATGTATTCAGATATTTCAAATTGATTACGCACCCAACGAGTTTTATTCTGCATACCAGATAACATATCTATGGTATTGCCTTACAAACTCCATTTTTTATTCTTAATTTTTTTAGATATGGCAGTATAATGGATATGTTTATTTCCTTTTCTCCCTCTTAATATGAATCTACGGTGAATATTCAATTAATTTTTCTAGAATTTAAACTGAACATATTTATACATGGAATTTACATATAATTAGAAAACAAATATCGTAAGCAAAGGAAATCGTTGTTCCCGTTATAGAATGTTTTTGTTCGAATGGCTCTGTCATGTGTTTTATATTTTATTATTTTTAGTGTTAATTTACTTTTCATATTCGCAATACATGCATTATAGGTTTTATTATATCTATGTCTTGCCTCTCCTCGCTTTTATACGGCAATCTTCTCAAAATACGTTGTATTTTTTCATCTGAAGACCTCCCTGACTTTCTCAGCGAATATATCGATCATTGCATTTCGCTTTATTGTCAATGTCTTCTCTTGCATGCTGCACTGTGCATTGACGCTATTTTTGTCTACTTTCCATTCCATTCTCTTTCAGTACCTATCAATCGATCAACACATTGATCAATCGATCTGTTCAGCTACGTCTCCTTCCACTGGCTGTTTCTAATGTCTTATTATTTCAGGTAATTACAAATAAAGATGTAAAATAAAAAAAGGGTAAGTATCATGACAGGCAAATATTACACTTTTTATTACACCCGCAGAGGATAAACACAATGAGTTGTGTAGAAAAGTCTGCGAAAGAATACGTAAGCTAAATAATTGATTATTTCTACTGGTTGACAAAAAATAGTGCCCATATCGGTTAAATAAAGAAACGATCATATCAGTTTTCGTACAGAAACGTGTTCAATGTTAGCCAAGGCTTGATAAATAAAACGTTTCCATTAAATTATTAGAATCAAAATTCGAAATTATTTTTCTACTACTACTGTTTACGCTGCTACGACTAACAATAATAATAATCATGAAAGTGAAATGATACAATACTTAGATCTTACTAGAGGCATCAAAAACTATAAAAGTGACGCTGGTTACCATTGTGGTAGGTGCTTTTGAAAGACTCCTTGAAATCCATAAAAACGATTAAAGGAAAAGAGATATGTGGAAGAATCGATGCCACCCTGAAAAAAAAAAAAAAAAAAAGCTCTCCTAAAATCCGTAAGAATACTTAAATGAATTCTGGAGACCTGAATAGCCATACTGTCATTCAGTCCACACGGAAAACGCCAGCAGTTTTCATTCGTGGGAAATTGTACTAATAAAATATCTAAAAACAAATGGAAGGAAATGTCTCAAGAAATCAACTGGTCCTAGCCAAGAAGAAACCTGAAGAGAGAGAAAATATGTTGTTTGTTTGGGTTTTATGGCATATCAACCATTGTAGGTCACTTAATATTAAATCCCCTTTTATACAAATGAACAGTTATATTTAAAACAATTCAGGTTCGGTTTGGTGGGTTTTATAGCATATCGACCTTTATAGGTTATTTAACGCCAAATCCATTTTTATGTAAATAATCTGTTCTATTTAAAACAATTCAGTTTATCATAATTACACAGTTTAATTGTCAGAAACATTTCTATTTCAAACTATTCAAGCATTTATATGTAACAATTCAGTTAAGTGTAAATACAGTTTTAATGTCGAAAAACAGTTCTATTTCAAATAATTCAGTTAAGCATAAGCACGCAGTTTAAATGTAAGTACAGTTTAATTGTCAAAGGAATTTCGACTTCAAACCATTCAGTTTACTCAAACAATTCATTTTAGTTAAGGTATGCTCTTAGTTCTAATTAACCCATAGATAGGGCCCTGTCAGGTGCTACCACTCCGGGCCTGAGTGGACCTGGGAGCAATGGCAATGAAGGGGTACTCCACATTCCCCAAAGCTACATCACTGCTGGAACCTCACCATCAGATTGTTTAGTATCATATGCAGGACACTCGTTAGGTGGAGGTCTTACCCCTCTGCAGAGGTGCAGTCAATGTATTCAATAGCCCCAGCCGACTGGGCAATACAGAGTTAAATATCAGTTTTATTTCAGATAATTCAGTTCAGCATAAGTACAAAGTTTAGACGTCAAAAACTGTTCTATTTCGAGAAATTCAGTTCAGCATTAGTACGCAGTTCCAATGCCAAAACAGTTATATTTTAAACAATTCAGTTTAGCATAAATACGCAGTTTAAATGCAAAAATTAGTATAATGAAAAAAGCACGGTTTAGTTCTATTTAACCCATAGATAGGACTTATCGGGTGCTACCACTCCGGGCCAGAGTGGACTTGGGAGCGATGGCAATGAAGGGGTACTCCGCATTCCCCAAAGCTCCAGCATTGCTGGAACTTCACCATCAGATTGTTTAGTGTCATATCCAGGACACTCTTTGGTGGGGGGTTTTACCCCTCTGCAGAGAAGCAGTCGGTGTATGCTACAGCCCCAGCCGACTGGGCAAAAACAATTCAGTTTCGTATAAATAGGGTTTAATTGTCAAAAACATTTGTCATGCAATTCAGTTTAGTCAAACAGTTCTAACTCAAATAATTCAGTTTAGTATAAATATAGTTTTTGTCCATACAGTTAAATGTCAGAACAGTTCGATTTCAAACAATTTAGTTTAGTGTAAGTGCAGTTTCAATGTCAAAAACTGTTCTATTTCAAACAAACCAATTTAGCAGTTTAAATGTCAAAACACTTGTATTTCAAATAATTCAGCATAAGTACACATTTTAGTTCAATTTGATCCATACATAGGACCCTCTCACAGGTGCTAACTCTCCGGGCTAGAGTGGACCTAGAAGCGAAGGTAAATGAAGTACTTCGCCTTCTCCAAAGCTCCAGCATTACAGGAACATCATCATCAGATTATTTAGTGTCATATTCAGTAAACTCGTTGAGGTGGGAGGTCTTACCCCTCTGCATAGATGCAGTCGGTGTATTCTACCGACTAGACAAAGAAAATATCCAGATAGTAGCACAAAATAATGTAAAACTATCAACTTAGGTCAAAGCAAAATCAATAATACCCAGAAGAATCGCAAGTTTAGTTCATGTGATGCAGATTAAACGTCATTCGTATAAGCGAAAGTACGAAATAGTAGTCATGAAAGAGTAGGAAAAATCTCACACTGAGGATTATACAAAGATTTGAAATTTGGCCATGATGACATGTTATATACGCTAACCAGAACCTCTTCTATAAAATCAAATGCCCATGGTGTAATGGTTATCACTGTAGGAAATGGACACGGCGACATGAGTTCAAATCCTGGACGAGACTGATTGCATTTCAGATTGTATTCATACCTTTCCCAAGGGTAATACCCTTGGGAAAGGTATGAATACAATTATTCTCCCTCCAGCTATGGGTAAATAGTAGGACAGACTAGGTTCTTCAGCCTTAGTGAGGCAACTAGTCTAGGAGAAGGAAAACTGTGAATTCAAACCTGCTAAACTCCGCTTAAAAATTGACCTTGTGTCATATCTGGCCCGAACGGAGGGGTTGGTAAATATAAAATCAAATACATAAAATCCTCCAGGATTTTAAGATACACATTCATCACCCAATCTCGGTCAGAAAACCATACCAAGTATTCTATTAACGCAATAACTTGTCAAAGAGTAGATTTTGCTATTCCAGCTGATCATAGATTAAAGATAAGGGATAACAAGCAACTAGTAAAAATATCTGGATATTGCTTGAAAGCAGAATAAAATGGAACAAGGTGTTATCAAAAGTAGTTGGTGCACTTTGGTAGGTCTCCAAAGGCTTAGAAAGGAGTCTGTAGCAGTGAGAGATCAGCGGAAGAATTGATACTATAGAGACCTCATAACTTTTAAGATCTAAAATACAAAAGTTCTAGAGACTTAGTCTAAGACTTGAGTGAAAACTCACCAGTTAAATCTACTATAAAAATCCACAAACAGTAGAATATATATTATCTCGTGAATGTGTTTTATATATATATATATATATATATATATATATATACACAGAATTGAGAAACCAAAGAAATGAAACGTACACACACATTGTTTATTTCTTGGGTTTCTTAGTTTTCTCTTTTTAACCAGACTGACCATAGTATTTAAAAATAATTAAAATTACAGTACAGACCAAATAATAATGGCTCTCAAATGTAGTTTCCTTGGTCGATATTGAACGTGACTATTAAAAAGCTAGATTCTCATTCAATCTAAATAGCTAAATGCATCTATTATCTAATTGAAAGAATTTTCTTTACAAACTCTGGTTCATCTTCCTTTCTCAAACAATTTATTTGTATCTATTGAACGATAATCAATATAAATCGTTAAGTTCAGTCGTAAAAATGATTGCGTGTATCAGCCTATGTCTTATTCTTATGAATGTATTACTTTTCACTTTGGAAGAAGTTTTTAAAAAAATTAATCATGTACTTTTAAATGAAATCATTCAATGAAGATGACATGCCGTAAGAAAAACGTAAATGTATTTGGTCTCATTGTAATTTGAACAATCATGTAGAAAGAATTTTTTTTCGTGTTTAATTGGAGACTATCAGTGTTATATTTGTTAAAATACGCAAGTTGATCTCCCTAGGAAATTGACATTTCCGTATTTATTTAAATTAAACTATGCATGAATATGATTTAACAGAAAATGTTTAATAGCTGATTTATAAGTTTCTTCTCGGAAATGTGTACTTCATTAATAAAAGAAAAGAAAAAGACAAATATTGAGGATTTGGTTTTGCTTCGTTTGATTTTATGGCACATCAATTATCGTAGGTTATTAATGCCAAATCCATTTTATACATATAAACAGTTCTATTTCGAAAAAATTCAGTTTAGCCTACGAAAACAGATCCTTTACAAACAATTTAGCATAAGCATGCAGTTTAAAATGTCAAAACCGTCCTATTTCAAGCAAATCAGTTTAACGTAAAGAAACAGTTTAGTTCTATTTGACCCATAGATAGGACTATTAGATGCTACTATTCTGAATCAAAGGGAACCTGGAAGCAATGGCAATGAAACTCCAACATTACTGGAACACCACTATCAAATTGTTTAGTGTCATATCGAGGGAACTCGTTGTTGGGTGTTTACCCCTCAGCAGAGATGCAGTTGTTGGTGTCTTCTACACCCCTAGCCAACTGGGTCAGTAAATATGGAGGAATTGAAAAATCTGGGAAATAGATTTGACACTTGCTTTTGACTTATTTTATTGCAAGAAATTTATTTTATTATAGAAATTCTTAAAGAAATAAATTCTTCACAAAATCTTTAATTTTATTTGTGTCTTGTGAATATTTAAACAAATGCCTCTTAGTTTTGACTGATGTTAGTTTTTGCCAATGAAAACCAGTTTAGAGAACAAAAATTACTTTAGAATTATATCATTAACCTCTTCTGTTTCCTATGTCGTTTTAGAATAACCAAAGAACAATAGAAATCACTCAGTGATGTATCATCTCAGTGTACGTGACCTAGTTTCGTCGTAGCTGAAGCATATCTTGGCCAAGTATAGACTGACGGGGCTCTTCTCTCTCAAGGTTTACAACTGGATTGTTGTATTCAAAATTTCCCTATTTCTTAAACCGATCGCCATACCAATATTGGTTAGGTTTTATGGCATATCAACCATTGTAGGTTATATAATACCAAATCATGTTTATGCATATATTAGATATATGATTTGTAAATAAAAAGTTTTTGGCTAAAATTTTTAAAGGAGCCAGAGTCCATTTCTTTGCACACAATCTAATGGTCTCAAGTATTGGTAATTAACCTGAACAGTTTAACATTCATCACTTGTTTGCACAGTTAAATGGTTTTTTCATGTGATTTGTTAGTGAATAGAGTAGTTAAATTTATCTTTAAGTACGCTAGAGCTAATTTGCTTTTACGCAATTAAATAGTTTCCAGTATAAATATGTAATATCACTGACTCTTTTGTACTCAAATAGTTTCGAGTATTGTTTTTCAAGACTACTAATTCTATTCTGCATTACTCATTCGCTTGCATAGTGAACATGGTTCAAGTATTGCTATGTAACACTAACATTTAAATTTTAGATTAGTTATTTGTTGGCACAAATGCTCGGTTCTCTTTGACGAATTGATAGGACCCTATCTGGTACTACCACTGAAAATAATGGCAATGAAGAGGTACTCTACATTTTCCAAAACTTCAAGGCCGGAGCCTTACCATCAGATTGTTTACTGCCATATCCAAGGTATTCGTTGGTGGGAACTTACTCCCCTGCAAAAATACAGTTGGTGTATTCTACCGCCCCAGCAGACTAGAATGGCCACAGCCTAGTTGACCCAACTATTTACATACGGCTTGAGAAAGAATCACTTGGTTTAAACCTTTCCAAGGATAGTGCTATGTGTAATGCGAAGAATCCCGTTCAGTGATTGAAATTAAATAATATTTAGCAAGTCAGTTAATGTAGTCTGAGAGAAAAATTAAAGATAGTGTTATTCACTGTATATACGTCATGTGTACCTAGAGTTAGAATCTTTCTCATTCTGGTGAATTTGAGATTTAAATAGACTTACTGCTTATTCTTATGATTGGTTTGGTGGGTTTTATGGCATATCAACCTTTGTTGGTTATTTAACGCCAAATCCGTTTTTATGTAAATAATCTGTTCTATTTAAAACAATTCAGTTTAGCATAAGTACACAGTTTAATTGTCAAAAACATTTCAAACTATTCAAGAAGTTATATGTAACAATTCAGTTAAGTGTAAATACAATTTTAATGTCAAAAAACAGTTCCATTTCAAACTCAGCCAAGCACAAGCACGCAGCCCAAATGCAAGTACGGTTAAATTGTCAAAAACACCCCCACTTCAAGCCACTCAGTTTACTCAAACAATTCAGTTTAGCATAAGAATGCTGTTAGTTCTATTTAACCTATAGACAGGGTCCAATCAGGTTCTACCACTCCGGGCCAGTGTGAACCTGGGAGCGATGGTAATGAAAGATGTACTCTGCATTCCCCAAAGCTCCAGCATTGCTGGAACCTCACCATCAGATTGCTTAGTATCATATCCAGGACACTCGTTAAGGGGTTCTTACCCCCACTGCAGTTGTTCAGTCAGCGTATTCTACAGCCCCAACCGACTGGGTAATACACAGAGTTAAATGTCAAACAGTTTTATTTCAGATAATTCAGTTCAGCATAAGTACACAGTTTAGACGTCAAAACAGTTCTATTTCGAGCAATTCAGTGTAGCATTATTACGCAGTCTCAAAGTCAAAACAGTTCTATTTTAAACAATTCAGTTTAGCATAATTACGCAGTTTAAATACAAAAACCACTAAAGTGAAAGAAGCATGGTACATAGTTCTATTTAACCCATAGATAGGACCCTTATCAGGTGCTACCACACCGGGCCAGAGTGGACCTGGGAGCGATGGCAATAAAGGGTTACTCCGTATTCCCCAAAGCTCCAGCATTGCTGGAACCTCACCATCAGATTGTTCAGTGTCATATACAGGACACTCGTTGTGGGGGGGGTCTTACCCCTCTGCAGAGAAGCAGTCGGTATATTCTACAGCCCCAGACGACTGAGCAATTATTCGTATGACAATTGATTTCTCTCCAATCAGAAAATCGGTTCAGCTCAATGCACTGGCTATAAACATTTAAATATTTTACCACCAATTAACAATTTAACCCATTATATAGATTAAATTGTTTTAACGCTTTCTATTAATGCAGCTAAACATTTACCATTTCCTAATTTTGAATTACTCATTTTCGACAACAAATCAAATATTTTTACACAAAAAAAGAAAAAGAAACATGACGAAAAAGTTAAGTTTGTAGTACTAGTCTTAGAATTTATTTTAACAAAATTCGGAATGGATATTCGCCTAACACAACATTATCAACGCAAGAAATGGAATCGGTGGCGCTAATTCAAATCCTTCACAGTGGTGGTTCCGTTTCTTTCCCTGCCGATACTTTATTATTCCAACAGCTATGGGTACATAGTTTGGCCGGCTGGTTCTTTACCCCCGATTAAGCTTCTAGTGTAGCTGAAAGATAAACTTCGAATCCAAACCAGTTTTACTCCACTTAATCGATTTTGTATCACGTCAAGTTCGTAGAGGAAGATTTGAGTTGAGACACACCAATATCAACATGCTAAGCTTAGTAAATATAAAATGAATGCTTGTTCTTTATGCGATACGTTATATCATATCTATAATTTTTTAAGATACTGCAACAGAAATTTGATAAGAACCTTGTGGTTACGCATATGCATTTTTCAGGTCGACGGCAAAACCAATTAGATATTATTTTACCGCCAGATAAAATTTGATTACAGTATGCATGTATCAAACAAACCCTCTTCACAAGCAGGATGTAATACAATGTCAAATTTTTAAGCGGAGTTTAACAGGTCTGAATTCAAATTTTTCATTCTCCTGGACTGGTTTCCTAACCAAGGCCGAAGGAACTTGTCTGCCTTACAATTTACTCATAACTGGAGGGAGAATAATTGGATTCATACTTTTGCTAAGTTGTAATTCCAATAGGATTTGAACTTGGTTCGTCGTGTCCATTTCCTCCGATGATAACCATTACACCATGGACACCTCTGCTATATACTCATTTTTAATGTCTCAGCATAGCTGCTAGTCTATCATTACCCATCGTTGAATTATTCATTTTCAACCGCTAAAGTTTTGCTCACTATGACAATAAAGCATAGATTGCAGTTTTTGTTGTAGAATTTATTTTTGCGAGAATTGGTATTCAATCTGTCTTGCATTGAATTAAGAAAAATATTTGCAAATGGAAACTTAATCCAGCTGATATTTGTTGAAAAGATACAAATATTATTAATGATCTAATATCTTAGATATCTGGTATGATTAGCATCGTCAGAAAATTATTTTTCCAAATATACCGGTCTGAGTACTAATGTATTTTACAAATACGTTTTTGAAGTCGCGTCTTTCCTTTGAGCTCACTTAGGCAAAATAAGGAGACTATTAAACGTGCGCTTACTCAACCACTCCTTCAAGGGCAGGATGCGAGACGGGGTCAGTTTTTAAGTTGTGTTTAAAAAGATTTTTTAAAAGGTAAGTTTATCCTAGACCGGTTACCATAGCAAGATTAACAGGCTAGTCCGCTCTATCTATCCGAGGTTATTAGAATAGTTGTATACATATCTTCAAGGACATTAGCGTTATACAGAATGGAAACAGCCTCATCACGGACTTTAACTCGGGTAACCGTACTCATTTCACTTGATGATAACCATAACACCAAGAGCGCTTTCTAGATTGTGTTTGTAAACTTTTTTTAAATAGAAATAAAATACAGAGAAGACCGTATTATTATTATTATTATTTAATGTCGGAAACATTAGGACACTCACTCACCCAACTGTCCGAGTTACCAATACGACCCAAGTATATAAATTTGGTTGGCTTAATGGCATATCAACCTTTGTGCGTTATTCAATGCCAGATCCATCCTTGAAGACAAGTAGTAGCTGTGAATAACTCTTAGGCGAAGGGAATTATGGGGTCCATACCTCTCCTAAGGGAATTAATCAATAGGAGAAGGTAATTCGAATTCGCTCACCACGATGTCGCAGTGCAGCAGGTTGGCTTATAAACCATGGGAACACCCACTATACATTCAAAGTATATATTGTTACTCACTTATATTTACAAAGTATATTTGATTGTCGAACAAAGGTGGTTGGACAATGTAGAAACGTGTCTTAAAATCGTATTACGCGAAACCGTCAGTGTATTATTTTTTTCTTGAAAATCAACTTTCAGTACCTTGTTTCTCAAGATTAAAAAAAAACGACGATTGCTATCGTTTGGTTCACCTTTAATGTCCCCCAGGAGAGTCAATACTTTTTCGCGTAAATAAAATGTAGTCAATTGCCATAGTTAATATATTGTTCGTAGCACTGAGAAAAAGGAAACATACATAGAGCATTAAATAAGTGTTAAATCGATTATTTTCCCAGTCAAAGAGGATAAACCTCAATCTAGGTACGAGTATATTTTCTCATTCAGCAAACATTTTCTAAGTACTATCGGTTTTGGCTTATTTTTGCTTCTTTGTTTTATAACATATTCTCTGTTGGTTACTTAATGCCAAAGCCATTCTTCTAGAAAAACAGCATACAATTCAACCCATATCAGGGGAAAATAAGGGGTTTATACCCCTCCAAATAAAGAAGTGAACATAATAGCCTGACTGGAGATCGAACTCGCTTTCTTCGCGGCACCAGTTCAGCAATTTATCCGTCATTGTATGGAGTCTTCTAAAAATTACTGACATATGTAAAAGATTACAAAGAATTTCCTAAACCTGAAAAATGAAAATATTCCACAAAAATAATGTAACCTTTTCTTCTTCCGCGCTTTCATTGTTGTATTAAGTATTTTTTAATCTTCACATGATTTTATAATTTTTCAGTAAATGATGCCATATCAATGAAGTGGGAATCGATAGATTCAACATGAGCATTATGCACAAAACGATGTTAAAGTTGTTTTTTTTATAAGTCAATTATTTTTTTAAAAATATTTAAAAGTGAAACAGAATTGCCCCACCCACTTACAAAATCCTTTATTTACCAATACTTTATAATTCAGAGATCCATTTATCTGTTTCAAGTTGCTGTAGAGAGTTTTTTTATGGATATACATGTAATGGATTAATTTCAAGCACTGTCTTTGGACAACGTTGGTTTTTGTTTTGTTTTTTTACAACTAGAATTTAGCCAACAACTTTCACGTTTCACACAAAATCCAGATACATCAAAATGTTGCAAGATTAACAAAGTAGCGAGGAGCGTACTTAACACTCAGATTGGTGACAACTTAGTAACCGTAGGAAGTTTAGAAAATGTAAACTTTTTAGTTTCTTTGTCAATGACTCTACTGAAAGATAGTGCTAGATTTAAATGAATTATAGAAAATCGCTGGGAGAAAAATAGATTTCTTCCAATGGATAGTGCCTTGTGTAAAGTTCTTATTACAGACATAGTGAGTTTTTTAGGCATGTCTATTTGGTTTGTTTGGTCTTTTGGGTTTTATGGCATATCAACCTTTGTAGGTTATTTAACGCCAAATCCATTTTTATGTAAATAATCTGTTCTATTTAAAACAATTCAGTTTAGCATAAGTACACAGTTTAATGGTCAAAACATTTCCATGTCTAACTATTCAAGCAGCTGTATGTAACAATTCGGTTAAGTGTAAATACAGTTTTAATGTCGAAAAACAGTTCTATTTCAAATAATTCAGTTAAGAATAAGCACGCAGTTTAAATGTAAGTATGGTTTAATTGTAAAAGTCATTTCTATTTCAAACTATTAAGTTTTACTCAATTCATTTTAGCATAGATAGGACCCTTATCAGGTGCTCCCACTTCGGGCCAGAGTGGACCAGGGAGCAATGGCAACGAAGGGGTACTCCGCATTCCCCAAAGCTCCAGCATTGCTGGAACCTCACCATCAGATTGTTTAGTGTCATATCCAGGACACTCGGTTGGGTGGGTTTTACCCCTCTGCAGAGGTGCAGTCAGAGTATTCTACATCCCCAGCTTTATTTGGGATAGAATCACAGTTTAAATTCATTATTTAACAATATGTAGTTCGTTCGGTAATAATTTTATGATTCATAGAAATTATTTTTACGGAAACAACGTCGCTTACTACAATTAGAAGACCTGGAATTTACTAGCTATACAAACTCAATAAAAGATCGTTCCTTTAATTTAAAAAATAATAGAACACAAAGTTAACATGGCGGTTCACTCATATCAAGATTGTAACAGAAAGTAATATATTTATATATAACATTTGGCATTAACCTTTGATATTAAATTGATACTTGCTTAAAGACGATAACTTAAGTTTGCATGAATCATTAATTAAAATCCTAGAAATAAGTGATTATATTTGCTATATATTTTTTTATTTGGGTCTTCACAATTACACAGAGATTTCCCAGAAACCGGAACTCAGAACAAGTCAGGAAGGAAGAGTATTTTTTTAAACCTAAGAGAAAGAATAATAGGAAAAAAGAAAATGTCAAGAAAAAAAGAAAAGAAGTAAAGGACAAGAAAAATGTCAGAAGATAAATTTTAAAATGAAAGAAAAATTTTTTACAAAAACTAACTATAAAAAAGAAAAAAAAATAGAAAATAAAGAAAAAAATTTATAACAATAGAAAGAAAACATACAAAAGTAGACGAAAGTATTAACAGAGAAATAAAAATTAAAACAAAAAAATTAGGAATTAATAAGAAAATGGCACAAAAATAACTTCGCTTACGAAAGAAATGTAGGTTAGAACGGAGAAAAGTTTAACATGAAAGAATATTATTTAACATACACTACCCCACTCTTTTTTTTTCCACAGACAATCTCAAGGGGTTAGGTTCTGGCACTTTTTTTTTCTTTCTCTTGAGAGAAGAGTTAGTATTAACAGACAACATATTTCTTCTTGAAAAACAAGTAATGAAATATTATATAGAATTAAAAACAAGGAATTGCAATATATTAATACTAAAAGCGTCATAAAAAGACAAAGGTTATATCGAAATTCATGATTTTATGCAGAGACTCTGCGACACCTTTTTTTAGCGGGACTGACGGGTGAGGGTTACCGTGTAATATTGCGAATTCACACATTGCTCCACTACAATGTTCATGAGGTACCATCTTCTCTCAATTTTTCTACAGAACTAAGACATTAAACCACTAAAGTGTATTAAGTTAGTCTATTCGAAACACATATAACAATTATATATATATATATATATATATGTGTTAGATATTTATAATTTAAAAACCAAACACTTACGTGATGAGATGCCAACTAATTGGTGTAACAGAGCGACAGCGGTATTTGTCAACCGTCCCACCATAGCAGAGTGACAGCGAGTGGTCAAAACGAGAGATTCAGCTTTTATAATCTTTTTTAGTTTAATTTAAATATGTGAAATATTTTCCTGTATTTTTCTTTCTTTCTTTCTTTCTTTTAACAGTGAAAAAACTAGAAAAAAAAATTCCTACTAATTTATTTATCTATTTATTTATTTTATTCTGTTCTATTTATCGTTTTTTTTTAAACATAAGAAGATTTGGGGTCCCTTCTTAACCGAAACCATTGGCTATTATACTCCACTACGCAGGATAGTTCTTTGATGGCCCAATGAAGGTCTTATACTTTGTTCTTCGTTTATTTTAGCACTTTATGGTGAAGTATCCACAAAGCCCTAACATCCGATCTGTACTGGACAAACCTTCATCTTCCAGTTTTTCCTAACTATTTCCGTTGCAAGTTCCGTATATTTGAACTTCTTCGTTTTAAAAGCTTCCTACATTGTATCCTCTTAAGGGACTGTTAATTGAAGCAAGTATACTCAGCGCAGAACTTTGAACCGCGGAAGGAGACCCGAATGACATCAAAATCCACCTATCCATATATTCCAGATGTCCTAACTCAGTACCTACCGAAATGATTTGGCTTCTTTGTCCTATTCGTAAAAATGCAATTAGTTGCTTTGCATTATAATTCTTACGTTTTCATGATTTTCATGGCTGCATGCTGAAACTTTACTTTTTGACTGTTCGTCAACGTATATCGTCCAAGAAAAGGGACGTTTCTGCACCCGGTGAGAATGCTTTTCAAAGTAACAGGTGTTGCACAATGGTGGTACTATAGATCCTTTCCAACCATTGATTAGGTTTTTTTAGGACATCAGAAACTTATCGGATCAAGAACCTTGTTCTTCCTGTCTCTATATCCCACAAGTCTTTCCAGCTGATCTTTCTACCCAAAATATCTGATCCACTGGCACTAATTTACCTGAGTCTTGACTCCGGTATATGACATTAATACCACTTGTCTGTGAATCTCTTCTCTAAGCAGTTTTCGCCTCATGGACGAAAAGGATTAGTGTCAAGTCGAATGTTACAGATACGAAGACCACTCCTCCCATGTTAAATAGTGAAGACCAAAGTGGGGATGATACATCCAACCGTCATACTAATTTTCAAAAGATACCTTGTTGTGGTAAACCCAGGTGTGATTAAACAGTGTTTTGGATCTTGTAAGTAGATCTTGACAATTATAATAATCTCCGGTACATTGAATAAATTAGAACTTACCAAAATGAAACTGTGAAAGACAGAACTGGAAGCATTGGCAAGATTTTAAAAACAAGATGGACGTTCATTTTTTTATTTATTGCGGACTTTTTGTTCTCATCTTGGTAGTTTTTGTGTTGTTTCTTCTTTCACTACGTTTCGGCCAAATTTCACCTTTGGCCTTCTTCAGGTGATTTACCACGACCTCGGATAGGAATGCTGAGTCTTGTAACCGTATCCCCAGTAATTATTGCCTTCCATAGTTGTCGTCTTCTCAAGAAGTATATCTTAATAAGATATCTCTGTTTTCCTACTCTACAGCATCCCTTATATCTTTGGTGAATTTATTTATTCAACTCTTCCTCTACGAAGAGGATGTGGCACAAGACCAATTTTAAAACTGATTACCGCTGATTTGATTTCTGAGTTTTCCTTTTCCTCGACAGATTGCATAACCGGGGCTTAAAAAAAACTCCGTCTTTCCTATTTACCCATAGCAAGAGGAAGAGAATGGTTTCATTAATTATCCAAGACTATTCATGTAAAATGAAATGCAGACAGATTCGTCCAGAATTACAACTCTTTTTACCGATTTTCTTTCGTATTATAATAATTGTTACAATAAGTGCGCCCGCATTCCTTGAAGATCATTAAACATCTCCGATTTTTATCGTCTCCCAACACTAAACACAGATTTGAAGACTTTTTCGGAATACTGTTCGTCATGCTGTCTCAAATTCTTTTTTGTTCCAAGGGCCGTAATCACAAAATCCCTTTTGGAATCTTTCACCCTGATTCTCATTGATTCAAAGAGTATTCTATCCCTAGTAAAATCATAAGCAAATAATTCTGGGTGTAGTTGCTAAGGTGCTGGACCACGACCTCGAAGTTAGCGAGTTCGAATTCCAGCTGGCAATTACGTTCACTTTCAGATTAATATATTTAACAAAAGAATGAAACACAAGTAGCGTGTTCGCCAATGCTCTAGGAGACCGAGGTTCAGTCCCATGTGGAGTCGTACCGAAGACTCAAAAATGGTACTTGATGCCTCCTTGCTTAATACTCAGCATTATAAAGTAAGGATCAAGGGTAAAGTTGAGCAATCCAGGGAATGGAGTAGCGCCCTCCCCTACACCTCGGTGTAGTAGCTATCGAAAAGGGAGCATTCGGATCTCCCTCGGTTCAGGTTACTAACTTTACTTACTCACTATAGACCTTACTTACTTACAATAAACAGGATTTGCCTTTAAATAACACACGAGGGATGATATGCATTCAGAATAGCCTTTCTCCTAGACGTGCAGTTAACCAATGCTAGCAAGATGAGTTTGTTCTACAATTTAGTAAATAAGGCAAAGAGTTTGCTTTTCTTCGATTCCAAAGTTTCAGCTAAGATTTGAACTCGACACGCCGATTTCATAGCGTGTTGTTAAATGTTGAGCTTTCTGCAAAAGACTGAATAAGATTTAAAAAGAAAACAAAGAATGAACTAATCATAAAAAAATTATTCACTAGAAAGAAGAAGACGAGACAAATAGACGAATAAATAGTTGACAAAGACGAGAAATATAGGAAAAAATAAGCCTCAGGTTAGAAATAGTTCCTTTTGTTTATACATGACATTCTTGTATCAGGTAGAAACACCCAAAGATGAAGTCTCTAGTCATGCTGGTCGCCATGTTTGCTTATTTTTGTTCTTGTTGTTATTGTTTATTCGTTGTTGTTTATTTGTTGTTGGTTTTTGTTGTTTTTTTTTTTTTGTTGTTTTTGTTTTTTTCAATCAGAAGCAGAATAAACCGACAGGCAGTAGCTCATATCTATGTCTACCTTTCATAAGTAGGATTCAAGAGCAGATTTTTTTCGGGTTTTTCTGTCTGTTTAGGATTGGCAACGACTTTCCGAGATTTAAAACGAGTGCCGGGTAGGAATTAAAGAAAGAATAAATGAATGAAAACAGGGAAAAAACATTAATATAAATGCATAAATAAAGGAACTACTTATACGATAGACCATAGGCGGTCACCTGAGTATAACAACCTGCTGAAGAACTGAATTTTGGAACATTTTCAGTGGAAGTGGCTGCATAGATTTTATTTTCCCACGCGCATACCTAAAGGTGTGATTCTTAAATTCAACAAGAATTTGTTACACATGTTTTATTCCCAAGAACTTGCAAAATGAAACAATAAGAGCTGATTCTCAAGAAAATTGCAGAAAAGAAAAAAGAAATGGTCGTATTTTATTTAATAACAAATAGAGAATGATAGAATATCAGTTATAGTATAATGACAACAATAAGTTCCATTTACATTTTAATACTAATAATTAAATTAGTATCGTTAGCAATAAAAAGAATTCCAAATATAATAAAACAGTTTTTAAAAAATGGTTATTTAGTTCTTTGGCCATACGGTATATCAACCTTCGTTGGAATATTTAAAGCAGTTTTTTTACAAGCAGCTTTATGGTTTCAAGAAAATAATACCAGAAATATTATTACTGAAAAATAAGTTTCACGAAGAAATATGAATCTAGAGAATTTATCCTGTGCGTAATGGCTAATGTGCTGAACTGAGACATGGTAATAAACTCCAGTCGCGCAATTACGTTCACTTTCGGACAAATATCCTTGAGAAAGAAAGTCTAAACTCCCTTATCACTTCTGCTATGAGGTAAATTGGACAACCACTGTTCTTCAAAAAGGATGGTTTAAGTAATGAATGACACAAAAAAGTTGATATACCATTTAAGAAAAAAAAAGTATGTCTTTAAGTATGTCTAATGCATATACGATTATATATTTTAAGTATTTCTAATAATAAAATTATTTCAAACAATTACATCTTAGCAATTATTAATACAAAAACATTTCATGCAGTAATATGGATTCAAATATTCCATTGTAATACACATTAATATGTTCAATTATTCGTATATAATACTGAGGTGTCCGTGGTGTAATGGTTATCGTTGTAGGAAATGGAGATGGCAACTCGAGTTCAAATCTTGGACGAGACTGATTGCATTTCACATAGCACTAATACCCTTGGGAAAGGTATGAATCCAATTATTCTCCCTCCAGCTATATGAATAGTAGGACAGACTAGTTTCTTCAGCCTTCGTGAGGCAACTAGTCTAGTAGAGAGAAAACTCTGAATTCAAACCTGTTAAACTCCATTTAAAAATGACCTTGTGTCATATCCTGCCCGATATGGTAAATAGGATTATTCGTATAGAATAGTCCTATTTTGTTCACGATTATATATTTTCAAGTAACTTATAATAAAATTATTTGGTAAACAATTACATCGGTAAGTAGATATTCTTTTTACAAACGATTTTATGTATTCAAGTATTGCTATTTAATATTATTCATTCAAAAAATAAATGGTTTCAAGTATTCTTATATAATGATGATGACTTGAACACGGTTATATGTTTTCACTTAACTGATAATGAAATATATCTTTTAAACAATTATATCTTCAACTCATGATATAAATAATTTTCACGCAGTTATATTGTTTCAAATATATTAACCTAATATTAATTACTTTTAAATCTATCTATTTGACTCGCAGAGGGAACCCTAAATGGTCCTATCATAACATGTCAAATTAACTTGAAAATATAGCTAACAAGCATTGAAACTACATTCATACACGCCATTCTTCCATACTGATGTTCGACTGCTTTGAGACAAAAGACATTTTTTTAATATAATATATATGTAACGTAATTACCAAGGGATTTCGGTTCATGCCTTTGAATTTAGTTTGGCTGAGAACCTTTCGGCTCAGCACATGGGTTAGTTAGGTGCAAACATTAAGGCAGGTGTCTACGCGGGCGCGCGAGGGCAGATGGAGGTGTCACTTAGATGTCACAATAGTCCGAGACGAAACGGGTGACAGAGTGCGGGTGACGTCATGCACCGGAAGCGCGCAGAGGTTTGTGGAGATTTGAAGAAAGTTAGGGAGTTGAATACTAGACACCAAACGAGAGGGATCGACTTTTGGAGCTCGCAGACGTGAGGTGAACTTGCGTCCTATAGGGGCTGCTCGAGATGGGGGCCAAATGAATAAGATAGCATAGAAGATTGTGTCTCTCCTCCTTATGTCGAAACTTTTAACTCAAAAGTCGTTACGTGTTTTCGAATTTCGAGGTTCCTATGTTCTATCGTAATGAACATTATATGTCCATTTCGCACATGGCGTTAATTGTGGCCATGGAACATATAGTTGTTTGGAATATTACGAAAATCAGCAGAATGGCAGTATGGAAAAATAGCGTCTGGCATGAAAGCTGATGAAGAAAAACTCTCTCATTGACATTCCTTAATCTCACTGAAAAGCGGAAAATTGCAAGAAGGTACAAATTTCGCTGCCATACAACTGAGATCTACTTCGGAGATAGTAAGGCAACATAATAAAATAGGAGGCATTACTATTGAAGAGTCACTAGTACAGACATACACACACACGTATATATATATATATGTATATATATATATAGTATACACAATTCAAGTATGCAGGCTTTTCGTTTTTCTCATCACTAACCAATGACTTTACCGCTACTACTTATTTTCTTTAAACTACATTATACATTGAAAATCAGAATGATATCCCTGAATTTAATAGTTTGTTATCGTTAAACGAGGTTTATAATAGATATAATTTTGAATTATGTGAGTATATATTTACCCTGTGCCTGATTAACAGGTTGGATGTGACACAAAGTCAATTTTCAAGTGAAGAAGAGCTGGCTTGAACGCAGAACTCATCTTCTCCAAAAATGTTCGTCAACCGGAGGTTAAAGAACCTAGGCTAAAGAACCCAGTCTACACAGTTATTTACAGATAGTTGCTGGGAGAAAAGATGGATCCATACCTTTCCTAAACCCCTTAAATCGAAGTAAAATGCTAACATCTTTATCCAAGAATCGAAGTCGGGTCACCTATTTAATTTTGTAAGAAGATAAACGTTCTATAAAGCACCGATTGATATTATTATTTCATTGATGTTAATGCCCTGTCAAACAGTCTAGGATTATTGTATGGTTAGCGGTTATAGAATCGCGTTCACTGTACGTTTATATTTGCATAGCATTATTGTCTAACAATACTTAAAACTATTGTTGAACTGTGTGCAAACAAATGAACTGTAATTTATTTTGAAATCTTTAAAACTATTCAATGGCAGATCATACATATAACAAGTATGTATAAAAGTGGATCTGACACTAAATAATCCACAAGGTACGATTATCCATAAAACACAAATAAACCTTACCAAGTGCTATGTCCTCGAGAAAAGGCATAAAATAAATGAGACAAGGAAAAGTAAAGTGGCGACCGTTGTCGAGGGCGACCTAAAGGCTCCTTTTTCGATAGCTACAACACCGAGGAGTAGGGGAGGGCGCTACTCCTTTCCTTGGATTGTACCACTTTACCCATGATCCGTACCTTATACTGCCGAGTGTTAAGCAAGGAGGCATCAAGTATCATTTTTTGAGTCTTTGGTATGCCTCGACCAAGGATTAAACCAAGGTCTTTCGGGCCATTGGCGAACACTCTAACCATTTTGCAAATGCCCGGTACAAAATAAGACAAACACATACTGTGACGGTTATTGTATCTTTGTTCCGAGGTTACATTATCCTGGGACGTCAGGGAGAATCTCCGTCGACAGTACCGTACCACCCAAGCTCTAACCATTCTCCGTAAATAGTTATATTTTATTGAGAGCTTTGAAAGCCCATATAACTTGTTAAGTATAAAGCTTGCGTATAGGTTTAATTTTTCGAGATACGGACGAATGAGGATGTGTCAATGGTCGAGAGGGCGACGTGATATAAATGAACACGTGAAGAGTTCCGAACCGGACAAACAATATGACGCATGGTTGTTGTTTTTTGTCTTTATATATGTATCTTTCTTACATATTTTATTTTGACGAAAGCACAATTATAACAACAGAAGAACAAAAAGCAAAACAAATATTAAAAAAAAAACGTGGAGGGCAAGTCGCTGTCAATAATGTTTGACTATGTCCTTCCAATAAGACAAAGTTCTCCTTTTTTTTTCTTTGTTTCTTTTTTCAAATCGTCTTAAAATTACACCCGTATCTTCTTGTCTCCTTCACAATTAAAGGGAGGGAACATACTTGTTCTTTCTCATATTTGTTTACTTTTTTTTTTTTTCCTTCCCTTCTTTTAGCGAAGAACAAAAGTCTCTCCTCTTCGTCTTTAAAGTGTATATACAAATTTAAACAAATATGTTTTCCGCCGAAACTGGCTGCTAATGAACAACTTCAAAAATGTTTCTTTGGATATTCTTGATACGGTCGTTTATTTGGGTTACGTATTTTATTTGTAATAAAATTTTTGACTAACCTTTTTTCTTTCATTTCTGTTGTTTTTTTGTTTTTTTTCTTATATTCGTTAATTTCTTATTAACAAGTCGCATGGCACCAGTTTTTTTTTTCTTCTTTTACGTTGAGCCTCAGTTTCTTACCCAACGGAGTTGACGGCTTCTATTAGGCCATTCTCTGACTAGAATTTCACCTTTCACCGGACCACGTGAAAAGGCGACCTGTCTCTTCCTTGGCGAAGCTCAGAACTGACTTTTCGGCTTTTGTTCTTTTTGGTGGTAAAACGTCCTCCCTGCCTCGACCAATCGCATGTCTTTTCCCTATCTGGGTCAAGACCTTTGCCCCTTCTCGGTTAGTTCTTCACTGTTGCTAGGGCTCGAAAACCCGCCAATCGCCTGCCTTACTTCCGGTCTTCATAGTAGTCCTTGGTTTCCTACATTTTAACCCTACTGTGTCTACTGGCCGTCACAATACTTAAAGAGAAGAATAAAAGTTATATATTACAGAAAAGAAGTAATACAATTTCGCCAGTGTAGCTTTGCCACCAAACTCGCTGAGTGGATTACAGTAAAATTCTTTACCTTTATTGGAAGAGGTCATTGTGTATCGAAAATAGGAATGATACAACAACACCAAGGATATTAATACTTTGTGAAGTGCAAACAGCATCGTTCAGAATATAAAATCGATTAACCGTGTCCATTTTCTTCGATGATAACCATTTCAGTACGAGCGCCTCTATATTGATAAGTTAATGTCATCATTTATTTTAACCCATGTATATTATTACCAGTGCATTTAATGTTTAGTATATATATGTGAGTATGTGTGTGAGTGTATACGTGTGACTGAGTATGTATGTGGATGCGTGTTGTAACACTTTTTACAGCAATTTCATTTTCTATTCGTGTACACTATTAATCCAAATTGTTTTTTTTTAATAAAATAAGATGTATTGTTAATTGTGTAAATAAAATAGGAAAACAAGAAATAAAATAGAAAATGAAATATATATATATATATATATATATATATACTCATTTTGAAAATATCATGAGAAAATTTAATATCAATTCTACTCCGACTTCTAAATTAAAATCAAACTGATAAGACGGTTGAGCGATAACACTTAAAAAATTATTTTGGAAATATGAATGCTCGGTCATTGAATAGGAAAGAAAGACATTAAAACGTAGATGTCTCCACGGAATGAAAAGAAGAATAAAACGGATAAATAAATTTTAAAACACTTGAAGAAATAAAAAATAAACTTATTCTTTGCAATAACAGAAAAATAAAAAAGACAATAGCCAAAAAAGATTGTCTTCAATCATCGTCCTCAAGGATAGCGGAAGCATAGTCTCGTATGAGGTAGATTTTTGAGATATTGACTCAATATTCTCAAATGACAGACTAGTTCTCCGTTACACAGCTCAAGCTTCTACAATCAGTATATTCATAACATGTACAGACGATAGATTCTATTTTCCTATAAGACGTAAACCAAGTGAACGTGGCATGGAATATAGACTGCAAATGTTTTTTTTAGATTCATTGATAGAGCTAAGCTAAGGAAAATAATAATTTGCTTATAGTTAAGTTAAATTTTGTCTGCTTGTAAGCAACAACTGCAAGGTATTCCTTTAATTCAATTAATCACACGAAGAACGCAAAGATCATTAACAAAACAACAGGTTTTATATGCCTAATGACGCCGTTCACTGTATTATATTTACATAATTTTGTAAGTGCTTCATATATAATCTTGTCGCTATTACTATAAGTTAATTGAATAATTATTATTCCCATTTCGTTATCCCTTATTAGCAATATGATCAGAGTTACCTTCACTCAGATTATATCTCTGTATGAATGATATACCATTAGGAAATATGTATCAAGATTATAACTTTCACACACACACACGCACACACACACACATATATATATATATATATATATATATAATAGGAAAATGCAAATTAAAATGTCATTTTGGATAAATTACGACGATGCTGTTATGATCGAGCATGTATAAAGCCTAAAAAATAATCAAAATATAGACGCCTGAAATGATGGTGCAGATAGTGTCAATAATTAGGTTAAGTTTGGTTTTGTTTGTTTCTGTGGCATATCAAACATTGTAAGTTATTTAATGCCAAATCCTTTTTATACTTATCGTAGATACATAATTTCTGGACACATTTTGTAGATAACACTTTTAAACAACCCTCAGTTCATTTTGGCGCGTAGTTTAAAGGTTTCACTTAATTTCAAACATTCATAAATACACAGTTTTTTTGTTTACTCGTTGTTAAATGTAAAAACGGTTTTAGTTCAAACAATTCAGTTTAGCATAAATGCAAATTTTAGTTCTATTCAATCCATAGATAGGACCCTTTCAGCTGCTACCACTCCGGGTCACAGTGGATGTGGAAGCGGTTGGCAATGAAGGGGTACTCTGTATTATCCAAAGTCCCAGCATTATCGTTTAGCCCCATATCCTGGACGCTCATTGCGAGAGTCTTAAATCTCTTCAGAGATACAGTCGGTGTATCCAACACTCCCAGCTGACTGGGCAAGCCAATACATAGGATAAATGTTTTAAAATTCTATTATCATGTCGTGCCGCTAGCACGGATATCTCAGACCCTATCTCGCCACTTCTCCCTGTCGCTCATCGCCTCCGGTAGGTCTTCAGAGCTACATCCCGTATCCTCACATAGCTGCTGTATGTATGTTCGAGCTGGTCGTCCTGATTTTGCTCGGCGATATGTGGGGGTCCATAGGAGTACATCACTTATGAGCTCGTCCCTGCTTTTCCTGCAGTGTTCTGCATGTCTGGTTCGTCTGACTTGGATAGTTTTCGTGATGGGAGGCAGGTTGCCGTATAGTTGGTGCCTTGTTGGATGTTGCCGCCAGTGCTTGTTCAATATTGCTCGCAACATTCTTGTGTAATTGCCGTCAAGCTTTTGTCTCCAGCCTTTTTGTTAGCATCCAAGTAGTGCATCCATACGGCAGTATCGACACGACCGCTGCCTGGAAGAAACTGCGTTTCATTTTATCGGTTAGGTCTGATTTCCATATGATCGATAGCCTATCGAATGCTGTCCATGCCTTCGTTAGCCGTGTGTCGATGTCTTTTTCGGTTAATGAAACAATGCTTCCTAGGTAAGTGAATTTGTCTACCAGTTTCCGAGATGTTCAATCTAGTGTGGAAATGTCGCCTGTTTGATTATAGCACATATATTCCGTTTTGTGTGCATTGACATGGAGGCCAATGCCTGCGGCTGCTCGTTCCAATCTATGCAGTAGTGTTTCGGCTTGGTTGGGTCTATTTGCCAGAATCGCTATTTCATCGGCGTAGTCGGCGTCGGTAATTGTTTTTGCGGAGTGCCTTCTGCTTCTTTTCTTTGTCAGCTCGAAGCCGTTTTCTCTGATTTTATCAATCGATGTTCTAAGCACGTAGTCTAGACAGATGATAAAGAGGTATGGGGTAGCGTGCCCCCTTTTAGTACTCCTGCTACAATGTCGAATTATTCTGAGTCTCCATCCTGTGAACGTACTTTCACTTTGGTGTTTCTATAGAGAATCGTTATTGCTGCTACGGTTTCTTTTGGTAGGCCGTATGCTAGTAGGATTTGTTCCATTTTTCCTCTGTGAATGGAATCGAAGGCCTTGGTAAAGTCAACAAATAGTCATGTTGCCTGTAGGTTTTTTGCCCGTACGCCTTCAAGTATTCTACGGATGGTCAATATTTGTGAGGTCGTGGAACTATTTCTTCGGAAGCCATTTTGGTTTTTCCTAAGAATGTTGTCAATGTTGGGTTCTATGCGGTTTCGTAGTCGGGCATTGTAAATTTTGGCTGCTATGGATGTAAGTGTTATACCACAGTAGTTCTTGGCTAATCCGAGGTCACCCTTTTAAGGGGAAGGGGGGATGTATCCCTTCATCCATCTGTCTATCGGATTTTGATTATATAATTCGTTGCAGTGTCGCAGCTGTATGTCTTCGAATTGTCTGGTCTTCCATACTTCTAAGGGAATCTCGTCAAGCCCTGCAGCTTTCCTATTTTCATTTTTTCTAAGAACCGAGTAGATTTCTTGAGTGAACGGTCCTAATTCAATGTCCAATTGCTAACTAATAATTCTGGTGATTGGTGCATGAGTAACTTTCGCTGGGTTTCCAAGTAGATTTTCGAAATTCTGTTTCCAGAGTTTTATAGTTTCTTGTTGGTTTGCTGCTTTCAATTTTGCTTTCGTTGTGCTCTTCCTTCTACTCACTTCGTTTATTTTTTGCCAGGCTGTTCTAGATTGCCTATCTTCCACTGAGTCTCTAATCTCATCTATCTGATTTTGTATGAATTCTGTCAGTTATTTTAGATATATGCCTACTAATTGAAATTGTGCCTTTTGTAGTTTTCCGGCATTTGTGTTTGTTGGGTTCTTCGTATAGCTTTTGGAGGCAGTTTTCACGAGTGCACGTTTTTCTCTAATCGCTAACGTTTCCCATGGGACTCTATATTTAGTTCTCGGTTTTGTTGGAATACACTTCGCTGCCGCTTCGAGGTGCGCGTTGACGAAATTCTCATATTCGTCATTTGGGGTACCTTTTTCTGTCTTCTCTTATAGTGTCTCGAATCTGTTTCTCAATTCTAATACATATTTATCTCTAATATCTCAGTTGTTAAGAAGGGCCCAGTCATAGTTTTTGGTGTTCGATGGAATCCTACACATCGATGGGCCACTGTTATCCAATTAAGAAAGATTTTTATAATCCCTGGATGGGATTACATGGAACGATAAGATGATAGGGACAGGTGGCGGGAAAGAGTCAGCGATGTCCATGTTATTAGCAGACTTGATGATGATGATGATGATGATGATATATATAATTATGATTATGATTACAAATAAACGATAACTTTTTTCAAAACGGGAATTAATACACAAGGTTAACGCACGTAAGGGTAGAGCAATGGCACAATACATTTTAAATTTAAAAATAAGGCTTGAAACAAGAAAAGAACTCCAGATACAGAGTTGATCAAGTGTTCAAAGATCTGAAAAAAGTGAGTTTTTATCTTTTATATATATATATATATATATATATATATATATATATATATATATATATATATATATATATCCTACGTTTAATCTATCAAAATGAATATTTGTTCTGATATCGCAATGGATACAATCGAAAATATCATATGCAAATTTTGGAGACCAAATGCATCTTTGTATATTATCCATCGGTAAAATATATTATGCATTTAGTAAATTCCTCCATTATAACCAGGATGCAACAAAAGTTCAATTTTTTGCTAGGTACAGCAAGTTTGTAATCAATGTTTTCCTTCACCAAGACTCGTCGTAACAAATTTAAAAGGCCCAGACTACCGTATCATCTACTAATTCTTGGGACGATGGGAAGGGTGCGAAGTGAAATGCAAACAGCTTCGTCCGTTTTGCTGAGTCCATTTCCAACATGATTGCTGTTACGCAGCATACGCCTCTACGTGGAATAATACCTTCACTAATAATAATAATAATAATGATAGTAATACGTTCTAATTCTGTACTCATATGTCCAGTAGAGTTGTCATTATTGGTGAAGTTCAATGCGCTGTAAGGTTTTTTCATCTTAACACATTGAAGTGGTATCAGTATCGGAAAAAGCAATAACCACCGTAATTTGTTCCTGTCTACTCTGACTCTAGACTGCTGTTGATTTATCGCAATGTTCTCTTTACATTCAGTTATATTCGGTAAGTTGGTGACCGTAGTCGAGGGCGACCAGAAGTCTCCTTTTTCAATAGCTTCCACACCGAGGTGTTGGGGAGGACGCTACTCCTTTCCTTGGATTGCTCCACTTTACCCTCGATACGTACCTTATATTGCTGAGTCTTAAGCAATGACGTATCAAGAACCATTTTTAAAGTCTTTGGTAATACACGACCTGGGATTGAACCAAGGTCTCCCGAACCATTGGCGAACACTCTATGTTTTCTCTGATCATTCGTTAGTTTAGGCTGATTTTCAGTATCAAATCGATCCACGGTGGTTCTTTTCCTTTAGATTCATGCATCTTAAGCAAGCTATATTTGTATATTTCGTACCCAACCATTGTCAATATTATATTCCCATTAGCAATGTAAGTTTTGCTCAAGACAATATCGATGAAGCCAATAACCTTTGCGCGCATTGTGTAAGTATAATAATAATAATAGTAATAATAATCAAGTAGGGCTCTTTTGAAATGTTATCTTCAGATCATGAGATGCTGTCTTAGTAGACTTTTACTAAAAGGGCAAAGAGGCTTCGTATATTTTACGCTGCTTGGAGGAGCAATACAGAATCTCCCCTACATTATTAATTGTAACTTCTTCATATCATTGTTACCTACCTTTCTTTTCGTGGCTATGTGTTTTGTTCAGAATGATGATCATTCGGGATAATGGAGATTTTTATTGATTGGCAGGTTGATTTTAACAATATGTCAACCCATATAGGGTTATTTTGTACCTAGAGGTTAAGGAATTTCGTTCATTAAAAGTTAATGTTTACATTTTTGTATAGTTGTTCAATAAATGGTTTAGTTAAACATGGTCCCATCGAATACAGTTAATTCAAAACAAATCTAATTGACTGATAAATAGGATCTAAGAGACACCATCACTAATTGTCAGAGTGAACCTGGGAGTAATAGAAATAAAAGTGTAATTCATTCTCTCTCCATCTCTAGAAGTGGAGCCTCAACATTAACTTTTTGGAGGGATCTTACTCCTTCGTTGGTGATTGTCAGCGTATTATAATCCCGGCTTACGGCGCGGAGATTTTGAGCACATCTGTAGAAATGTTCTATGAAAAGCAGTATCACCATATTTAGTGTCATGCTTTTATGTGTACTTTATGGTTCTCACAGAAAATCAGAACTCAAAATTGATATCATCCTTAAATGGCTTTTAAAGCAATGGGCAATAAAAACGAAATCCTTTATAGACTACTTTGATCTCCCGTCTATATTTCATCTTAGGTCTCGAATACTCCAACTGGTTTCATCCGTTAATATAAAGGTTATCCTTCTTGGCTCGTTTGTATCTCAAGTCAGGATTGGTGGAGATAATTCTTAGTGCATTTTTCATTTCAAAGAAGAACATAATGGATTTAATTTACCCTATGGACAATGTACTATTTGTGTCTTAATGAGCACAAACAGACCCGGATCTTTGTCAGGGTCAGCAAACTTGGTTGACATCAGTGTCAAACCTAATGAAATCTCTTTGAATATTATTAAAACCTGAAATATTGTAAGCCTCTATTCTGCTATTTAATGGTTTGTGTGTAACATTGTGTAACGCCAAGAGCTTTCAACTTTTTAATAAGTCCACTCAATCATATGTTCCTCTTTGAAGACTCTTCAAGTAAAAGACACCAAATTTTAGCTGGATATAATTTATCTTTATATAATTAGATGCGGGTCTTACGAGTGAAAGTTAGAAACATGTTAGAAACTCTAAAACGCCAGATATAATTTTTTTTTATTTTCTTTCTGACATATATCAGAGACTTAGTATGCAATTCGTTTTCAGGATATATAGTTGTACAGTTCCTTCTGCTCAAGTATCATAGGATGGTTCATCTTTTTATCCAACAAGAAACACGAGTTTTCTATCTTCTGTGTTCAGGTGGTCGATTCAGTTGATAAAATTTATTTTACTTTTATGATCCCCTTTTTTAAAAGTTTAAATTTAAAAATTAACATTTATGGTTGTTTTTTTCTAAATATATGAAAACTATAAAGATCATGCCGATAGCAGGGTATGATGTAAAAATGGTATTTAAAATATTTAAGAAAACGTTTAAAAAATAATTTTAATCGGCAATTTCAAATAAAGGTACTTACATTGACATACATTCAAGTGAAAGATAAACATGGATACATAAAGAAAATCACACACACACACACACACAAACACACACACACACACACACACACACATATATATATATATATATATATATATATATATATATATATATATATATATATATATATATGCGTGTTTGCGCGCTCGAGCGTGTGTGTGTGTGTGTGTACAAGCATTAATTCTAACATTGAATTTTAAAAAAACACTGAGGAAGCATTTGCTTAGTGAGTTACAATGACTACTTAACGAAGTTCACAGGTGAAAGTATAAAATATGGGAGATATTTCTATGGCAGACTCTCTCTCTCTCTCTCTCTCTCTCTCTCTCTCTCTCTCTCTCTCAATATATATATATATATATATGGGGGTGAGTATTTGGGTGTGTACGAGAGACAGAGAGATTGTGTTGTGTGTGTGTGTGTGTGTGTGTGTGTGTGCGCACGCGCGTGTATTTATGTGTGAGTATGTGAGTTTGGATGTATGTTTCTGTATAGGGATTATTTAAAGAATTATGCTCCACCACACACACACACACACACACACACACGCTCCTCTCCCGAGGAATGAACACCCTGGCCAGGGAATTAACGGCTGCCACTCTCATAATGCCAAGATTTTCCAACGAATCGAGCACTTCGGTATCCGATAGCGCAAAACGTAAACAAACGAAAGGTAATACAAAATATGTTATAATTCTTAAGGAGTCCTGCGCGTCTAGCTACACTGAAGAGTTGTGATGGAACGAAACAGTCTGTCTGTGGATGAAAACACACACATATATATATATATATATATATATATATATATATATATATATATATATATATATATATATATATATGTTTATATACTCCTCCAAATAACAGACTACTAGATTCGTTTGAAACGGACTTATTTAAATTAATTAAAATGGTTAAATTTAAGAAAGTACGTAATAATTTTCAAATGAAATTAAGCCAAGATATAAAGGAAGTAAAAAAGTCTAATTATATATGGGTGAAGTCAGATAAATCAAAAAATATATATAAAATTAAACCCTCTAAATATCTAGAAAATTTAAAGAGCAAAATTACTCATAATTTTAAAATAGACTATAGTAATACTATTGAACAAATAAATAAGGATACTTCTAATTTTGCTAGTAGATTGCAAATTGAGGATAGGTTAGGAAAATTTAAAAAGAAAGATGATTATATTCTATTTAAGGATCATAAACCAAATTTTGTAAAAAAATTTCCAACCAGACTGATTAACCCCTCTAAAACAGAGTTAGGTAGGATATTATCCAAAATATTGTCAATAGTGTAAAAAAGGCTAACCATTGCAATCTTTGGGAGAATTCATATGAGACCATTGAATGGTTTAGAAGGATAAAAAATAAGAGTAAAGCTACTTTTATACAATTTGACATCATCGATTTCTATCCTTCCATAACAAAAAATATTTTAATAGATAGCATTAACTATGCCCGTAATTATATAGATATAACTATTGAACAATACGAAATAATATTAGCTTGTAGGAAAACTGTTTTAAAAAATAACGATTCAACTTGGGTAAAAAATGGATTAGATAAATTTGACGTTCCAATGGGGGGGGTATGATTCCTCCCAAATAGCAGACCTTGTAGGATTATATATATTAAATATGCTTACTAGAATCATTAGTCCTCAACAAGTTGGTCTTTACCGAGATGATGGTTATTATATATCCCAAATAGTAATGGCCCTCTTAGCTCTAATATACAAAAGAGGATTATAAGGGCCTTTAAGTTTTTGGGATTTAAAATAGAAATCTCAGCTAATATTAAAATAGCCAATTTATTGGATGTGACTTTAGATCTATCTAATAATTCCTATAAACCTTTCATAAAACCCAATCAGAACCCATCGTACATTAATGTTAATTCAAATCACCCTAAAAATATAATCAAACAAATCCCAAAAGCAGTAAATTTAAGAATAGGTAAGCTATCTGCAAATGAAAAGATTTTCAAAGAGAGTAGTAAAAGATATATAGAAGCCCTTAAAAATAGCTGTTTTAAGGAGGATTTTAGGTATTTAAAACAAAATATAACAACTGAAATTACTAAAGAAAATAATAATTACGTTCAAAAAAATAAAAATAGAAAAAGGAAAATTATATGGTTTAACCCCCCTTTTTGTAAACTAGCCAATATAGATGTAGGTAAATATCTTTTGAGACTGATAGATAAACATTTTAAACAAGATAATATATTGCATAAAATATTTAATAGGAAAACCTTGAAAATAAGTTATTCTTGCACTAAAAATATTTCTCAAATAATAAATAGCCATAATAATGAATTAATTAATAAATTTCATAACCGAGTAAATAATAATAATAATAATAGTAAAAAAATAGAATGTAATTGTAAATCTCAAAGTGATTGTCCAATGGATGGTTTGTGTAGTTTAGATAACGTAGTATATCAAGCTATTATTTATCCAAAAGAGGACATAAATGATAAGAAATATTATATTGGCGTTTCATCTACTAATTTTAAGATTAGGTACGGAAATCATAAATATTCCTTCTCCCATGAGCATCAAAAAAATCAAACTGCTCTATCAAAACATTATTGGGGATTAAAAAATAAAGGGTTAACCCCTGACATTCAATGGTCCATATTGAAAAGATCTAGTACCCCAAAATCTTTCGATAGTAGGTGCAATCTATGTCTTGAAGAAAAGATCCACATTTTGCTTTTTCCTGAGCCAAAAAATTTACTAAATAAGAGAAATGAACTAATAGCCAGGTGTAGACATAGGGCCAAATTTAAACTATAAATAATTAAACAAGTAAAAATTTTTTATAAAGCATAAATTTATTTGAGAATTAGAGTTAATTTTTGAGAATAAAGATAATAAATTGTTAGATAGAAAATTATGAAAAAGCATATAATATATATGTACTACGCATAAAAAATGTAACTGATTAATGCCTTCTAAATATTTTTGAAATTTTTGAAATTTTAAAATATTTAAGTAAATTAAATATTTGTTTTTGTTTTAATATATCTATTACTGCATCTTTACGTGAGATTATTAATTAAAATTTAAATCTAATTAGAAATATCTGTAATTTAAGTCTATATGTAAAATTAATTTTTAAAAAATTGTTTTAAAATAAATTTACTACATTGCCAACCGAAAATTTAAATTTAAAACGGAAGTGGGCTTAATGAAGAGATAACTCTTCACCCCTCTTCTATCCCCTCCCACTCTTATGTGTCTACTCTAGTTTTTTTATCTAATTGATCTGATGAAGTCCTGTTAATTTTTTTTCGTGTTTTTGGAAAATTTCAAAAATGCGTAACAGGATGGAAATAAATTTATAATCCTTTGCGATTGGTTTCGTTGTTTTTTCTTAAAGAAATTATTGCTCTGTATAATTGGTACATTGAGCTCTTCACCAGGAAGATTTAAATATTCATTCACGAATAATTTCTTGTCCTGATGGAATTACTCCTAACTCCGGTTTAACTGGACTAAGTATTCTCTCTCTCTCTCTCTCTCTCTCTCTCTATATATATATATATATATATATATATATGCATTGGTGAGTATATTTTTCCATATAAAGGACATTTTATACCCAAAAACTGTCATTATTTTTTAACGTTTTTTTGTTATTCAAAATTTTAGAAATAAAGCACATTATAGAATAAGACATATAAGTAAAATAGATTAGTTTTATTGTTAACATGTTAAGATAAACTACTTCTGAAAAAAAATCTAAGATTCATTAGATTTTAATGATATGCTAATGAAACAATCAGCATTGTTTATTCCTCTTAAAAATACCTAAAGTTCAATGTAAATATAATGATTGTTTCCTATTTAACGTCGAATATAGCCTTCCTTTTTAATTCTTAAGCAATTTACTTATTAAGAATCGATTCTCAAAACAATACCTTATTTGTAAAAGTAATAAAACGTCCTTATTGCCTAGGAATAAGACAAAGAACTTTTATTTATCCCAAATTGATTTTAAAGCTAAAAATATATCCCAATACAAGAGAACCCCTAGGTTGGTCAAGATATAAAAGTAGAATGCCAACCGTTTTTACAAGGTATTATAAAAACAAACATCATTGATGCAAACGGTCCTTTTGTTGATAATTTTCAGTAGTAGGAGCTAACATACAACATAACCAGTTAATAATGCACACACACACACACACACACACACACACACACACACACATATATATATATATATATATATATATATATATATATATTAGGTCGACTGCTAACATGGTTGATGCATTTATAGTGATGAAAGCTTTTGTATAACCATACTTACACTTTTGGATGTGCTGATAATAGAAGAAAGATGCGTTAGAGTTCCACATGTTCTCACCAACAACCTCCTCACGCTTTTGAATTCTGAATTTTTAATTATATTAAATCAGGTCTAAAACAAGTTTAAAGATCCTGACTCGGTAAAGTTATTCATTCTACCTTTATAGTTTCATGAACCACTTTTAACATTAAATAGTAATGTTTTATTAAATTTGAATCGCTCACAAATAAAGAAATTCTTTTTATCGTTTTTTTTTTAAGTGTTAAAATTAAAAATCTTTTTGATTAAATTAGTACTTGCAACAACATGTCTCTCTAAAGAGTATTTTGATATCTTAATATGTAGCCATTAATAGTCTAAGAATTGTGGATATCATAGTTTTTCATCAAATGGTAAAACCATCTAAAGCTGATAGAGAAATAAACCCTTCAAAAGTTTTAATATAGGTAAAGGCAAAATTACAGGAACATTATAATCAGAATAAGAAATAGCAAAATAAAAGTTCTACCACGACCAAAATATTCTTATACAATCCCTGATTAAAAAAATGGACTTATTACAAGTATAAAACGTTTCTGTCGTTCTTTTTAATCCATAAGAAATAAACCAAGCAGAAATCTGAGACAAAACGATTTCATTTAATGATCAAACTTTATGGCTTCATGAGCCATACATCAAATAAGTTGTTTTTTTTTAAATTCATGATGGACATTTTTAAATAAATTATTATTCATAGCATTTTTACGGATAAAAATAATGGAAAGAACATTTTCAAAGACTGCTGAGTCGATCTATTTTGCCAATGTACGATATTTCCATAATTTATCGATTACGTATAATATATACAACCATTCCTTATCAATAACTGATTTCATAACAATTGAAATGAATCATTCTAATCTGTTTGATAAAGAAACATAAAATCTTTAAAATTTCTGACTTTATCTCAATTCGTTACAATATGCACGAAGTCTACGTAGGAAAAGACAAAAGGTGGAAAAGGTTCAATAAAAATTTACTGCAACGAATTATTTTTATTGCTTGAACACTTCTCATTTGATCTGGATCAACCATTTTTGTAACAGGGGCGCATGAGTCTTAATTCGTGCGTAGCCTCCAACAATAAAATGACCTTGTGTCATAACCAGACTTGTGGGATATTGTATGAATATTGAAGCATTTTCCTTTTCTCTTTGTTTTTTCAAAACATAGAAAAGACATTTTCGATAATACATCTAAAAATCAAATAAAAATCAAATCAAAAATCAAAAATAATCTAAAATCCAAACTTAACAAAATTTCGACAAGATTAAAAACACTCAAAAATCAACAGTTTGCTTGTGTAAATAATGCGTTAGAAAAAAAAATAATAAAAAGATTTATCAATTGACATTAGCGCATGCTAACTCCCGTTTTCATGTTCCAAACACACTGCATTATACGTTGTTATCTGAGCTAGGATTGAAAGTTATTGGAGATAAAGCGTATATTTCTCATGCATGACCTCCTGTCTATCAATCATGTTACATGTTGAAACATTTCTTCTAATCAGCGTTCAGGATATCGAAAGATTACTCGAATAATTAATCGAATGATAAATAGATTTATAATCATTTTATAATTGAACAGGAATATTACCTAAACGTTTTCTAAAGTCATTAAAAAACAGAAAGTATTTTCATAAGTGAATCACAGTGAATGAATTCATATAGTTAATATCTTTGCGATATTAGTGGTAAAACTTTTGTATGTATTTAATACTTTAGTTAATACCACACTTCAAATCAAGGACGAGGTTATTGGCCTTTCATCTTGTGATAATATACATCGGAAAGGCATGACTTCATCTGTTCAATCTATCTCTTTGGGCAAATAGTTAGGCACTCTGGATATTTTTTTTTTTTGCATTGTTAAGGCAATTTGCCTCGGAGAAGGTAAATTGAAAGCAAACCAGCTTTATCCCATTTAATTAATCTCATGTCAAAAAATTGTCCGTGCAGAGGAGTTATGTAAGTACATATCTAAAACATAAGAAAAAAAAATCTAATAAGATGTGTTTAATACTGGTTACTAGATACTAAGTTTTAGATATTTAGGATTCGAACGTGTTACTTCTCTGAATGTGAATCAAGTTCTATGATAATTTCATTACAGGAATATTTTTCTCTACTTGCTAAGTTAATCCGAATCTCTACTTTCTTCCTTTGATTTCACTAGTTTCATTAAAATTGGTTTAGTTGGTTGGCTATTAAATTTGTGGCTTCTTGTATGGAATTACCAAATGCCGTCAGAAATATACGTATAAACATGTGAAGAAATATAACAGAAAGTAATCACTAATACAACGTCGTAAATTTAAATCAAATGATGTACCTCATAGATTTAAAAGAAATTCTTTGTATCAATCCATCTGTTTCTTCCAATCGATCATTAATATATATATATATATATATATATATATATATATATATATATATATATATATATATATATATATACCCCAGGACTTATAATATAATACCGCCTTAAAAAATGAAGAAAAATATATTGTTTACAATTTTTAAAACATAAAAATCAGATATATCCAAGATAAGGTTAAGAGACAATTAAATCTAAAATAAATAGAAATTTCAATTCATTTTTTATATTTTTAGTAGCATTTATGCTAAATCTAAAAATTTATTTTAGCATAAATATAAGACCACCAATAAAAACTAAATAAAAAAGGACTCAATTTCATTTTTAGATTTATTATATATAATTTACGTAAGATAAAATCTTTTAAAAATATAATACTTAAAATACTAAAAACATAAATGGATAAAGGAGCTAAATTACCTGAATTTGAGAAAGGTGAGATTACTGCTCTGAAAAAGTCGGAAATCTCTGAGAAAAATTTCCAAGGCCTTAGTACGCAGTAAAACCATTATCTGCAATTACTTGAAAAATCCAAATAAGTATGGAAGAAGAAAACCGACTGGCAAGCCAGAAAAATTATCACCACAATTAAAGAGAAGAAATTTTTGGGAAGTAAAAAAGAAAACTTCGTCAACATCAAAAATATTGAAATCTCTTGTACATGCTCCTTGCAGTACTAGAACAATTAGAAGGCATTTAAACAACGAAAACTTAAGCATAAAAAAAGAATTCATCATCCAAGGTTAACTATGAAGCACAAAAAGAAACGACTGGAATATACTCGTCAGTAACAAACCATGAGTGCTAAAGAATGGCAAAAGTGTTTTCTTGGATAAAAAGAAATTCAAGTTAGACGAACCAGATATCTTTCAGAAGTACTGGCACGCAAAAAATTTTCCATAACAGAATTACTCAATAAGGCATAGTGGAGGAGGATCTCTCACGATCTGGATGGGACCTTCTCATCTTCCAGAAAAATTGAACTAAAATTTGTCAGTGGTTGATGACAAGCAGCAGATTATATAAAGATGCTAAATGATTTATCTTTCGCACAAAAAGAGCATCGTCTATGTGGAGAAGAACGGATTTTTCAGCAAGATAATGCTGCTATCAACAATGCATCAATAACAAAGAAGTACTTGCTTGAACAAAAAATAAGCTTTCTGGGCCACCCATCGTTCTCTCTTGACCTTAATCCAATAGTAAATTGGTGGGGATTGATTGTTGCAAAAGTTTATAAAGGAAGACGACAGTACTCAGCAATTTCTGAACTCAAAAATTCAATCTTTGACGCATGAGAAAATACCTTCGTGAACCGAAGAAACTAGATGATAGTATACCTAGCCGAATTTTTGAGGTTATTAAAGCTAACAGCGGATCTACCAAATACTAATTAAAAAAATGTGTCTTTGAATTCTCAAGTTCTGCTCATTGGGCATATATTGATGTCCAAACAAAATTTTAAAAATTAAGAATAAATTTTGATACTCATATAAAAATGAATTGAAATTTCTCCATATTCTAAATTTAATTGTCTTTATGCCTTATCTTTCATATATCTGATTTTCATAATTTATAAATCATTCATTTTTGTGAGTGGTCTTAAATGTTTGTCTAGGGTTGTATATATATTTCTAACTCAAAGAGATGATTATATTTACTGTTCAGTTTAGGCGTATATATTAATCCAGGAGAGACCCAATAGCGTAGTCGTTAACGTATTACACGGAAACATTTTAGTGAGTGAGTTTGACCTTTGGTCACTCTATAACATTCAATCTCGGATCAATACTATTGGGAAAGATATGAACTATTCTGTTAGTCCAGCCATGTGTTACGTAGCGCAATGGCTAAAGTGCTGGACTGAAGTATCGGAGTAAATGAGTTCGAACTTAAGTCGCACAATGTTGTTCACTCTTTGACTGATATCTTCGGGGAAAAGTATGAACCCCAGATGTAGATTAAATGCTTATCTACAATGATGACTTTGGAAATAAATAAACTACAAATGTTAATATGCCATTTAACGAAAAAACAGAAACTATTTAGCCAAAGGGTGAAATATTTTGAGCATGTGTCAAGAAGTAATAATGTAGGGAAATCGATATAATTTTGATACAAGAATAATCAGGATAACTAACACTATATTTTAAGAACTAAACATCATCGGAAACTAACTTCGTTCCATTTATTTTGTAACATGCGTTATTGAATTAAACATATAAATCCGTATTGCTTTATCGAAATGAATATGTTAATCGGGGTATTTTTAAAACAGGATATATTCAATGAATGTTTCTAACGTTCTAACAATTTATCATCAAATTATATGATATATTAGTTGAGGCTGTTGATACACGCCGGCTTATTCTAGTTTCCACTTAGGTGTCAAGTCATAAGATCAGAAAAAAATCTTACTGTGTTTTTCAAGTATTTTTATGAAATATAATCAAGCCAAGATGTTTGATTGATGAATACACCTGTACGGCTTCAACTAGGCTCTAATTTGCATGCTATCAAACAAAACACAACCACGTTAATCAAATTGATATAACCTTCTCGCTAATGCCCATGAGAAGTCATAAATCTATCTTTTTTCCGTCCATCTATGGGTGGAATAGTTGTACTGATTGTGCCATATAGCTTTGGTTGGGCAATCCGTATGGAGATGAAAAAATCTGATTCAAACCATCTATATTCGGGTAAAATAGTAACCTTGTGTCACATCCTCTTCAGGAAGGAGGAGATGCATATATATATATGCATTTGGTTGACGTAAACTGGGCCCTTTGTCCTAGTGTGCTCGCCAACTGCCCGGGAGGTCTGGATTCAATCCCAGGTCGAGACATACCATAGAATTAAAAAAATTGTACTCGTTACCTCCTTGCTTAATACTAAGCATTATAAGGTACATATGAAGGGTAAAGTGGAGCAATCCATGGAAAGGGGGTTTGTCCTCCTCTCCACCTTGGTGTAGTTGCTATTGAAAAGGGAGCCTTCGGCTCACCTTTGCCTATGGTTGTTAACTTTACTTATATATATTTCAAGATAAATTGGTCCACTGAGAGATTTGTGTTTTTTTCAAAATCATTTCTTTCTTTCTTACATACGTGTATGTTTTCAGCTGGTTACTTTCGTCAGATAACATATGTGGCACATGGCCATAGGAATGGAGCACACAATGAAACTCGAAATCAATCCCGTAGGTTTGGTAGTCGAATGTTCTTTCAGCTTTTGCATCGGCTTATATATAATGTGCGTGCGTGTGTCTGGAGATTGGTCCTCCTTTGCTTGTTGCAAAATAGCGCTTAGCAAAAAATATCCGTTGGGATATTGCTAGGGTGTTGTTTAGCGTAATTTGAACATTCAAAAAAACTTAAATTGAAAGTGAATAAATATTTAATTCAGACAAAAATTAAAAGTCCATATCAGGTTCAATGGTCGATATTTTTAATCCCTTTAAACTAATACATCAAATATATTTCAAACATTATCCTGAGTATGACACTAAATTGCATCTGGCATTGAGAAACCTGTTATGAAGACCCTGAAGTGTAGAGTACTCCTTAATAGCCATTATTGTCAGGTCTACTCGGGTCCGTCGGTAGTATTACCTATGATGGTTTTATTTCTCAATCAAATAGATGTTTGAAAAATTCTAGCATTATTTAGAAATACTTGAAACCATAAAATTGTGGACATATTATTTGCATTAAGGATAAGTGACTGAATTTATAATTGGTAACTAAGAATTATTATTATTAGTTACTATATGCTGACAAATGGTTATTATTTGATTGAAATATTACTTAAAACAATATAATTGTGTATGAATTATTAGTATTAGATGGTAATACTTGAAAACATATAACTCTATGCATATTATTAGTATTAAGTATAGGTACGTGAAATTATAATTTTTCAATGGATTAGTATTATTAGTAAATTTAAATCATTTACCTCAGTACAAAGAAACGATTATAATTAGATATTTAAAAAAAATACTTGAAACCACACCTCTGCGTGCAAGTTATTCGTACAGAATTGTATTAGGTAGAAAGACTTAATTCCATAACTCTAAGAAAAAGAACTCTTGAACTGCACAAAATCTAACCTCAATTTCTAATATAAACCTGCCTAGGTTAGCATGTCGTTAAAGTCAGTCATAGAGTCATAGATATTATAAACAGATGATTCATACTTCACGTATTCTGTAACGAACAGTGAAACCGGTCATAAACTTAATTTACATTTCCTGACAATGAAATTTGTTTCCATTCATTAGATTTCCACCATGATGAATTTTCTGAACAATTATATTTAAAAGGAAGAAAATATTTCGAGCATCGTGTAAGTAACTTCGACATAACGTCGGGTCATTGTATGACTCCCGATCTATAGTAAAAACAAAAGAATGCAAACAATGAGGAAAAATGTGATGACAGCGAATAAAAATCTACCGACCATCAGTCGTCAATCAAAAGAAAATACTTTCTCTGTGTTTATCTCTCCCTTTCAGACATCTTAAGACACAAGCTTTTATCACTAATCTCTTTTCTCAGCGCGCGCGTGTATACGTGTGTGTGTGTGAGAGAGAGAGAGAGAGAGAGAGAGAGAGAGAGAGAGAGAGAGAAAGAAAGAGAGAGAGAGTTTGGGGTTTTTTTTGTTGTTTTTTCTTTTTTTTTTTTCTGTTTCCATTAAACGTTCTTAGACTACTCTTGTTTATTTACTTTCCTTTTTTTTCTTTTAGGTGCGCGTGTGTCATCGACTTTCTTTGAAGTCCGACGCAAAATCACTCTTTGGAATTTCAACGCTTTTCCTCGGTGTTTTTCTCTGCTTAACTAACTTGAAATACGTTCAGGCTCTGTACGTATTCTTTTACTTTATCAAGTCGTTTATGACACCTATCTTCTTTTTTTTTTTTTCTTTTTTTTTTTTTTTTTTTTGTTGAAACTGTTTTCTTGTTTTGCAAATCTACCATCATTGTCAGTGAGTTTACTGAGCGAACCAATCACATCGATTACTGTTCGCCCAAAAACCTGTTCACTTACTTTTCCATCTTCCAAATTATTACTCTACCCTCCACTTAATCTTCATTGCAGATGAAGGGACAACAAGTATCCTTCACAGACCAGAATTCTTATGTGTATTCTAGCTGATTGTAGCATTACTGTCATTTGGATTTTACCGATGTTTCAGTGGATCTCCATTTATTCTAGCCACTTTGTCAGATTCATAATATTTCTCCAAGATTCATTATTATCAACGCTTTTACTTTCAAATTATATAAAAAAAAGTAAAGTTAGCGACCATAGTCGAGGGCGACCCGAAGGCTCCCTTTTCGATAGCTACTACACCAAGGTGTAGGGGAGGGCGCTACTCCATTCCCAGGATTGCTCCACTTTACCCTTGAACCATACCTTATAATGCTGAGTGTTAAGCAAGGTGGTATCAAGTTCCATTTTTAAAGTCTTTGGTATGACTCGACCTGGGATTGAACCCCGGTCTCCCGGGCCATTGGCGAACACTCTAACCGCTGGGCCAATGTCCCGAATCATGATATTTCATTCTGCTCGTAATTTTCTAGTATTCTGCTCTTCGTATTCCATTGGAGTAACATCGTTCTATATCTGGCACTTTTTTATTTCCTGTTGACAATAGTCACAACTGGTGATCTGGCTTGGGTTATATGATTTGTTTAAATATCAAAAGCTTTGAGAATTTCTTTATAAGAGAATAAAAATAAACTGTTGTTTATAACATCAATAAGGAATTAAATTCATAAAAAAAGCCGAACTTAGCAGTTAGTTTTATTTCTATAACATGTCCACTCTGCGTTTTATTAACTAAATACTTATCTTTTTTTCTCTTTTTATTTTCTTATATCAGACTTAGACTATCCTTAAACTACAACACCTTCATTAGGTTTAAAAGACGGAAACTTTTATTTAGATCTGTATTACAAGGTGGGTGTCCCTTGATTCGGTGGACTATTTTGCTGTTAATTTAACGTACATACAAACAAAAGGTTATTATCATCATCACTTTCGATTTTATCACTAAAGTCTGTGTGACTGCGAGTTCTGTCTGGTCTATGAGATTCTTCTTATTCTTCTAGCTGATTTTAGATGTCTGGTTGGGAACGATTTGGTAAAATTCTTTCCGTGTACTGGATCAAGTTTTCCAAGAAAAAAATTCCTGTAATATTTATTTAAGATTTATTTTTGTAATTTGAACTATTTAAAACCGCAAACCCAGAGATTTTTTTTAGGAAACACAACAATTATTTTACATTTTAAGGGGATTCTCTTTCGCATTCTAATTCAATGTATAACGATCATCCATCACGACGGGAGCAGTTAGCACTGGAAAAGGCAAATATCCAGACTTGTCAAATTATTTTCTTTCTTTTACTTCGGAAGATAATTTTTTTAATACTTGTTCTTCTGGCTGGGATTTAGTGAAACAATTATAGAGCAAGAGAATTTTATACGTCTAATACTCAAGGTCAATTTCTGATTCATACTTATATCATTTGGCAATATTGTCGATTGGTAAGCTCTAGCACAATTCCCTGTGCATCCCCTTGCCGGACGTAAAATCTTTACTCCTATGTTCCTTTTGAGTAAGTTTACTGCTTAAGCTTATCATTTTATTAACAGTTTCATTTATGTCACCACATAATCAACTCTTTTTATTCTGTTGCGTATTATCACTATCACCTTATGCCATTATTTTGCGCTGTTATCGGTTGAGATTAAGTTTTCCCCTTAAGGTTTCTTCTTAGCAATGTCAAGATCATTTCATGAGAAATTTCTTAAGATTATCGCTTGAAGTATCTTTACCGTTGTTTTTTATCTTACTTTTATTTTCAAGATGTTTTGTTTGTTATTTCCCTACAGCTTATAAGTTAATTCTTCTGATAGTGTATGTATTGGCAGCTGTAACCAGCCGTTCTTTGCTATTTTTTGCATATTAATATTTTACTCTTTTGAGAGTTTTTCACGCCATCAACTGATGGTATTTCACTGGAGTTTGAGTGACAGCAAATCTCTACAAGTCTTCAGGGTTTTTCACAGTATTCTGACCGACCTTAACAGTGTTGTCATTTAGATTGTCTCCCCTCGTGTTATCATTTCCAATACTTCCGGTCATTTACCACCACTTAGGTGATTATACAGAGCTCATCGATTACAACTGGATCGCCGTCACTTTCTCGTTGCATTGTTTTTCAGTTCCCAATCAAGGTCCAGGTACTTATTTCTCTTTGTGCTTTCCTTCAATATTGTTAGGGGTCTTCCCTAACGGCAAAGTACACAAGTCGGCAAGTTCTCAAGTTTTTGTTTATTATCAATTGGTCTGGTCGTCTGGCTAATATTAGGTGATCAGTTTGTATTTCGAAATCCTAAGGATTTTTGTGTGACTCATTCTCTTGAACGGGTTTTGGGTAACACATTTACCAATAGTAAGTGTAGGTTATGTTGTGACAAAGATGAAACCTTGAATTGCATAAGCGAACATAGTGAGCTAATGCAAAAAGAGTATAAGACTTGACTCGACTGTGAGTGGAAAGTAACCCACTAGGAATTGTGCAACAAACAGAAGTTTAACCATACTATTGGATATTGACTAAAAGGTCTCTTTTGATATGCCGCGTAATTTGTGTTAGTGGCATGCTAGAAGGTTGTCGCGCACTGGAGCAAAAATAATCAGGAAACAGACTTCTTTCCAAAAGTAAAAATGACACATGTTTTTACCCAGCGGAAGTTCCTCGTAAATTACGTGCGTTGCATGCTAAAATGAGGCGTGTCCACGTGCAACACCGAGGTGGCAGACTGAAGGTGTGACCACAAGAATTTACCAGTGTGTCGGAAATATCACGTAACTAGCAGAGACGTCTCTCTAAGCTCTTGCCTGCCACCAGACTGCCCTGAGTTTGGAGAAGGAAGGATGTGAGATAATGCTAGAGTTGCGAATGCAGAGAAGCGAGGGGAAACTAAAATATTTTGATGCCTTAAGATGGTTCTGTACGAGAAACGTGAAAGTAGAGAAGCGAGGAGGCACGATGCCTTGAAGTGGCTCCATAGCAGCCTCGTGAAAGTAGAGAACACAGAAGAAAAGGCAGAACTTTACTGCAGATTGGTTCCTTAGCCCCAGAGAGTATAAATCAGTAATATTTAACTCTCACTCACACTATGCATATATACATTTCAGGTAATAAAAGGGGAAAAAGAAGCAGAGTGTGTTTTATATATCAACGTTATTTAGTCTCGTATAAAACAACACGACCATATCATTTAAACACAAACAAGAATGTGGCCAAGAGAATGAGAGGCATAAAATTATCTTGTATTTCAAAATCCGAGAGAATTTTATACAAGTAGATCTCTTAATTCAAACAGATCAATTAATAACGACCTAAAGCCAGACTGATTGATAATCAACGAAAAAAAGAGAATTTGCCGAATAGTGTACAAGAAATTCTTGTGGAGCATATCGTAAAATTAAAGAAAGCTAAAAGCCAGACAAATGCTTAAACCTTGACAGATCGCTAAGAAAGTTGAGGATCACTGGGTTCACAGAGATTACAGTTGTAATTGACATGCTTGTAACAGTCTCTAAAAGCTTAGAAAAGGGATAACAACAGTTGGAAACCAGAGGACGAATCCCTGCAGATGGCAAAATTATTAAGATTACCCGTAATACTGAAAAGAGTCCTGTAGAACTGAGGAGACTTGCTGTCACTCAGACTTCAGTGAGAGATCATCAACTAGCGCTTATGTGAATGACTTTCAAGGAATAAGATGATAATAAAAAAAGACCAAACCATATGATAATCAACGAAAAAAAAAATGCAAAATTGTGGACTTTTCTGTCCCGGCTAACCACAGAATAAAACTGGAGGAAAGTGGGAAAAAAATGTACTACGACCTTGCTAAGGAATTGAAAAAAATATAAAACCTGAAGGTGACGATTATACCAATCGTGATTGGTGCTTTTAGTACAGTCATCAAAGGATTATTAAAGAGACTGGATGACTCGGAGGTTGGAAGACGAGTGAAGATCTTCCAAACTACAACATTATTGAGAACGGGCAGAATGCAGAGAAGACTCCTGGATACTTCCTGTCACTCAGTGAAAAACCATCAGCTAAAACTGATGCGAAAAACTCACAAGGAGTAAATAATAATAATAATAATAATAATAGGAACCCCTCCTAATAGCAACGCAGGACAACGCCATTAGAACCAATCATATCAAAGCGAGAATAGATCAGACGCAACAAAACAGTAAATGTAGGCTATGCGGTGACTGTGATGAAACGATCAATCACATAATAAGTGAATGCACCAAATTAGCACAGATGGAGTATAAGGCGAGACACGACAGGGTCGGCAAGGTGATCCACTGGGAAATGTGCAGGAAATTTCAATTCGACGATACAAACAAATGGTATATGCACAACCCGGCACCTGTCCTAGAAAATGACTCGCATAAACTCCTATGGGACTTTAATATACAAACGGATCACCTAATCCCAGCTAGAAGACCAGACCTCATAATAATCAACAAAAAAAAGAGAATCTGCAAAAGTGTAGACTTTGCTGTCCCGGCGGACCACAGAATAAATCTGAAGGAAAGTGAAAAGAAGGATAAGTACCTCGACCTTGCTAGAGAATTAAAAAAGCTGTGGAACATGAAAGTAACGATTGTGCCAATTGTGATTGGTGCGTTAGGCACAATAACTTAAGGATTATAAAAAGGCCTGGAGGACTTGGAAGTTGACGGACGGGTAGAGACTATCCAATTGACACCATTGCTAAGAAGGGCCAGAATATTCACATAATAAATGAATACAGCAAATTAGCACAGAACGAGTATAAGACTAAACACGACCGAGGTGATATGTTGGGAATTGTGCGAGAATTTGAAATTTGACCATACGAACAAAGTATATGCACAACCCAGCATCTTAGAGAACGAGACACACAAATGCCTCTAATATTTTAACTTACAAACGGATCACCTAATCTTGGCCAGACGACCAAACCTTACAATAATCGACAAAAAAGAGAGAACTACAGAATTGTGGAGTTTGTTGTCCTGGCGGACCAGAGTAAAACTGAAAGAATGCGAGGAGAGGTATAAGTACCTGGACCTTCCTAGGCAATAGAAAAAACTGTGGAATATGAAAATGACCGTTATAACAATTGTAATTGGTGCTCTTGGTACAGTCACCGCAGGATTGGTACCAGGCCTGGATACTGTTCAAACTACAGCATTGTTGAGATCGGCCAGCATATTCAGAAGAGCCATGGAGACTTGAGGAGACTTGCTGTCACTCAAATTCCTATGGAAAACCTTCAGCTAACGGTGATGAGAAAAACTCTCAAGGAGTCAAATAATAAATAATATCTGTGATATTGCTGATGATGTATATGTTTTTCCTTACGGGTAAAACTCTAGTTAGTAAGGATAATTTACTGGTAAAACATATTTTAAGGTAATTATTACAAAAGAATTTGCCATGTGTTTACATTCATCAAAAAGAAACTTTCAATCAAATCTGGAAGAATTATCAGCTAACCAGCACAGCATAATTTTTGGAGAAATCATTTAGGCAACGCTTTGACTAATGACATCAATCGAACTATGCAAAAGAATACAATGCGATCTTTAAGCTTTTTCACTCATTGTTGCTTCATTTCTTGTTTTTCTTACAACCGATTCTTTGTCCAAGAGATGTTAAATACTTTCTTTCCTGGTTCGATCTCAGTTTCTTTTCTTTTCTTTTTTTCTTTTTTTTAATGTTTTTTGTTTGTTTTTCTTATTCGTTGTTTTTTTCTTAACACTTGATCGAGAAAAAACAACAATTTTTTTTTCATGATTCGGTCCCTTGATATCCCATTTCTTTTTTTTTTTTTCTTTTTTTGTTTTTTTATTTGTTTATTCGGGTTTTTTTTTTCAGATTTATCGTCGAAAGTAATCAGCCTAATTTTTAAAATTTCAAACAGTTTTTACCTGTCATGAAATATTGTCACTGATAATTATTATTAATATTTTTTTCATACTGAACAGCGAGCTGTTATTTACATAATTTTGGCTTTTCTGAACATTTTAAAAGCATTTAAACACTCTCTTTGCTTCCTGTTTTATCTCTCTAAGACACAAATTATACATAATGTTAGTTGAGTATATCTTATATTAATTCTATATATTATCTCTCACCCCTCCTCTCTATCTATCTATCTCTCTCTCTCTCTCTCTCTCTCTCTCTCTCTCTCTCTCTCTAATCATAGCAGTTACATCACAGAAATTTTACAGGCTTAATTTGTATTTTCAAATAATATTATGCAGTATTCAGTTTCATGAAATATCGAACACAAATACATTCGAGACATTTTTAATATAATTATCTACTAAACCACAGACATGATTATTTTGTGGGAACAAGATCCATGTTATGATGTCTATATCTTGCAGAGTAGATGTTGACTGATTAACAGTATTTGCTAGAGTACAGCTGAAATTAGGCTATTGTTTTTATGTCTGCATTTAATTAACCTACCATACTATAGCTCCCTGAACCATGGAGATTTTATGCCCTTGGTTGCTCTTGTCCATCTCCGCATTATTCTCATGGTCCAATATTGTTTTCTTTCGTGTCTTTCTAAGTTTCCTGGATGATCTATGTCTCAGTTCATTTTTTTATTCAAACTCTTCTAGTTGTTTATTATCAATTTCCTCTATACTTTGCCCGGATTAAGTGCCGAAACAATAAGTCTTTTCCTGCTCTTTATCTCTCAATTCTTTGTCCATTTCTACGTCTTCTGAATTTAAATTGATCCACATGGGCCAGTACGTGCGGTATATTTGTGGAATTTACATGGCTGTGGAGGTTTTGATTTGTCCCCCATTTTACGCTGAAGTACTTTGATTTCTTCCAGCGTGAGGAATCGTGTGGTAGCTTAGAAGCAATCTGGGTTGGTAGTGTTCTATCGGTAAAATGTCTTTAACCTAATTTTCAATGTTTACACCATTCTTTCTGTAATTTCTTTAGATTGTGGTTGGTACGGTGGTGCTTTGTATGGGATGCATCCGATAACTTTTAGCTATGAACAAAGGTTCTTATCGTCAAAATCTGGCGCATTATCATTGGCTAATTTCTTCAGTACTCCGTTTCTGGGGATTACTGTTTACAGTACTTGTTTTACGGTTGCTACTTTTATATCCATTACTTTTTATTACCTCAGCACATACCAAAAATGAGTACCCTAGCAATAAGATAAAGCCTATATCTTTGAATTGTATACCTTAATTTCCAGTTTATTTTCTACTGGTGATCAGTGAACTTTTGTTTGTTTAACATCTTTATTTCAGCACATTTCGAGCATCTTCTAATATAATCTACTTCCTTCGAATATTCGGCCACCAAGCGTGAAGCTTTAGCCTTGTTTGGGTTTCCGTTATGTCACAATGTAAATCATCATGTCAGTATTTAAGTTTGAGAGAAGGTGGTCAACCGATAAAGAGTGTGTACGAGAGCGAAAGAGTGTGTATCTGACCGGCAACCTGGAGAGTAAGTAATGATTTCATCCAATTCCAAAAGTCTACTGGTCGGCTTTGAAGCGGGTCAAGCGACTCTCTCTCTCTCTCTTTCTCTCTTTCTCTCTCTCTCTATATATATATATCATCACACATATCGTATTTTGATTAATTACTCAGAGAAAAAGAAGAAAAACAAAGATTTATTTTGTTAGTATCGGTGAGTTATGACGTGACAAGAGAAATGTCTTCCATCCAGAAACATCGGAAACATGCTTGCTTCTAAAGAAACCAGAGGACGACGAAAATTCAACCACTCTTCACATAAAAGACCGGTAAGGAGCCACACATCAAAAATCCCTAACCCAATGTAGCAGTGCAAAGCGGCCATCCATCACATTCTCCTCACAGTACAAGCCAGATAGTCATTTACATTTGTGGCTACTGCAGTACAGAATTAGTACGTTGCACGCAAAATTCTTTGTATTATGGCCATTAACGATAAACCAGTTTATTAAAACGTGACACAGTACAATATTCGTGTCTTTTAATAAACGTTTTTCTGATACCTTCCACAACGCTTTCATCATTTTTTCCACTTGAAGACTGAAAACAGTTTTTTTTATTTGTAATTCATTCTGTGACCTTACAGTAATTCCTAATCTCTTTGTTTCAAGCCTACCTGTAATATTACAGACGGGTGCTGTCGTCAATCAGTGAAGGTGTCACGAGACTAGCGCGTGCGGGCAGAATGACCTGCAAAGTTAGACGTGATTTTAAAATAATCACAGATGTAATATCACGTGTTTTACTTGTGACATCGAACATTTTCGACTCTTCGATTTGTTCTCCAAAATCTCTATATAAGAAAACAAGTAATGAGATTTTGGCAGAGTTGAAGGCAGTTGTCAAAACGGGTGCGTTAAAGGTTCCGGAGGCACCAACCCGTCATACCTCAGTCTTCTACGACCGATCTGCTGTGACAAGCGTATGTCAAACAGCCAGCTCTCACACACACATTCACCATCGAGAGGAAAGGAGAAGAAGGAACTTTTCGAGTTGCAGTGATCATAGCCGAATAAAAACGACTGCTATATTTTTTTCCTTTACCTTCGAGTTTGAGTATTTCTTTTTCTGCGGACTTCTTTCTTTACGGCACAAAACGTTGGTCCTATGGTATATACCTACCGTTTTGTGCTTCTTCTCGCCTTTTTAGTAATTCTTCTGCCCAAATAACATTTGGTTTTAAGTTATTCCTATGTTTAGTTTCGTTTTTTTTTCTTCAGCAAGAAAAGGGACAATTTGGCAGAGGTTGTTTCATACGTATTTCTCTGAGTTCTATAAAAAAAACTGAATTTAAAATTAGTCATCATTTTTGTTGTTCTTCTTATCCTAATGCTCTTTGCAAGACTTTCCTTTTCTTCATGAACCAATTTCTTCTTTCATTCAAATAATTTGGAAAAGTAAATCATCGACTTATAATAGCTAGGAGGTGCCTGTGGTGTAAGGGTTATCGTCGTCGGAAATGGACACGGTGACACGAGTTCAAATCCTGGACGAGACTGATTGCATTTCATATAGCAATAATACACTTGGGAAAGGTATGAATCTAATTATTCTCCCTCCAGGTATGAGTAAATAGTAGCGCAGACTAGGTTCTTCAGCGTTGGTGAGGCAGCTAGTCTAGGAGAAGGAAAACTCTGAATTGAAACCTGTTAAACTCCGCTTAAAAATTGACCTTGTGTCATATCCTGCCCGAACTGAGGGGTCGGTAAATATGGACTAATAATATATATTATTGTCAAAATTTAAGAGCACGTCTTCTGTTACGCACACACTTGAAATTTCGGGCCTTAAAAATGAAAAAAGTACGAATACGTATGATATATTCTATTAACTAGGAATAAAGATTCAGTGTTTTTTGTTTATTTGTAAACTTAATTTAATCGATTTGCAAATGATTATTCATTACAAAAGCAGATCCTAAAAGGTTCAAGTATTATTAGCGAGTATGTAAGAATGAAGGTATGTATCCAATCCAACCAAATGCAGGTCAATTTCTCAGCGGAGCAAAACTATTTTAAATTAAGGGTTTTCGTTCTGGAATGATTGTTTTACCAAGGCTAAAGAAGCCAGGGTGTCCTTTCATTATTGGATACCTGAGGGTGGAAAAGAAATGGATACGTGCTTTTCATAAAGTTATTAAAGCCGCGATCAGGATTTGAGAAGCCCAGTCGGCTGGGGCTATAGAATACTCTGACTGCATCCATGCAGAAGAATAAGACCCCACCCAAAGCGTGTCCTGGATATGATATCAAACAATCTGATGATGAAGCTTGAGAGAATGTGGAGTACGCTTTCATATCCACGGCTCCTAGGTTCATCCTGGCCCTTGGTGGTAGCACCTGATACGGTCCTTTCTATGGGCCAAATATAACTTTTTGACATATAAACTGTGTGAAAACAAATAACTTATGCTAAATTGTATTGTCTGAGATAGAACCGTTTGATCACTTAAATATGTGTACGCAAACGATCAAATTGTTAGTTATACATAGAACTACTTTAAACCATTTAAATGCATGCATTCGAATGAGTAGAGTTGTAAAGAATTATTAGTGTTAAATAACAATACTTGAAACTCTAACTTTGTGCCTAAATGGAATTATCGGTATAAGATAGCAATACGTGGATACATTTGATTGTGTGCATATGAATGAGTAGTGTTGAATAGAATAATAAGTGTTAAAAAACAATACTTTTGTGAAAACAAATAATTAATGTCGAATAGAAATATTAGCATTATATAGTCATAATTAAAACTATCCAACGGTTGAAAGAATAACAAATTACTTCTATCTCATTTAAAAATGATATCAACTAAAAATCATGTGTGCAAAGAAATGACTAATGTTAAATTGTGACTGTTATATAGCAATGCCTTATCGGTAATCTTTCGATGGCTGTGTTTTTATTCTCATCTATAGAAGCTGCCCTCATACATGAGTAGCTGTAGTTCCCCGATCAAAGTATTTTATCTTGGCCGTTGAACCGCAGGATTCGAACACCCAGAACCTGGTTAGGCATGGCGTCGAAACGTCATAGGTTTTATCCACTCGCCTTTACGTCCACCATGCTGCTTCCTATAGCTTTCGAAAAAATCCTTCCTTGCTTGTTCTAAGTTTTAACTTAGTAAAAATCTCCACATCCTTTTTTTTCTTTAAATTTCATCAGTGTCCTTATTTATGACTCTTTGCATCCTCATAGGGATTCTATTTTTACCATAACTTAGGTTTTCAACATCTAATAAAGTCCAATAGTATGAGCTTCTCTTGACAAGGTTCAACTGTTACTTAGAATAACAGTATTTGTTGTTTTTTTTTTGCATTTAAAGGACAAATGATATACCTCAGTGATTTCCACCCCCCCAAAAAAAATAAATAAAATATTTCATGCATTTTAAAATGTCAATATAGTAAAAGACAATATATAACTTACAATCCATTGACCTCTGCCAAAGATGGAGTTGATTTGCCTTGTATTTTGGTAGGAAGATTTTATTTCTTTTTAAGACAGTCCGTCCATACGAAATGTCGCCTAGGCTCCTGAATTTTTACTCTTTTATACAGATATACTCATGCTTACTAGCGCTTGGGGGCGGAAGGTCATTCAGTTATTCCGTTCCTTTTTTTTTTTTCTTCCTCTCTCTCTTTCTCGAAATATTTCGTCATTAATAAGAAATTTCCAAATTATTCTAACCTCATCCTAACTTTGGTTTTCAATTTCTTATAAAGTCCAGACAGCTATAGATAGGCTATCGATCATATGGAAGTCAAAACTGACCGATAAAATAAAGCACAGTTTTTTTTTTCCAAGCAGCAGTCGTGTTGATACTGTCATATGGATGCACTACATGGACACAAACAAAACGTATGGAGAAAAAGCTTGATGGCAACTACACAGGAATGCTGCAGGCAATATTAATCAATTCCTGGAGGCTGCACCCCCAAGAGCAGCAGCTCTACGGCCACCCACCACCCATCACGAAAACGATGCAAGTTAGACGAACCAGATATGCGGGACACTACTGTAGAAGTGGGGACGAACTCATTAGTGACATACTCTAGTGGACTTCTTCACATGGACGAGCAAAGGCAGGACGACCAGCTAGAACCTACATATAACAGCTCTGTGCTGATACAGGATGCAGCTTTGAATACCGACCGGGAGCGATGGTCGATAGAGACGGGCGGCAAGAAAGGGTCAAAGAGATCCGTGCTGGAGGTGCGACATGATGATGAGGATGATATAGCAATGCAAAAGGCCACTTAACTGTGTGCCAAAAAATGAACTCTGGCTCATTTAAAAATGCCATCACTAAAAGTTTTTACAAATTATACACATATGTATAAACAGAATTTGGTCTTAAATAACGTACAATGGTTGACATGCCATAAAACCGAACATAACCAAACCAAACAAAACAAAACAAAACTAGGATTTAAACTTGGGTTACTTATTCTTTTTCGTATAAGTATAAATATCACCCTGAGCATAAGTTGCACTAGTAGTAGTAGTAGTTGTAGTAGTATCAACGAAGACGTACACAGACAGAATAGTTTTACACTCAGCAGAATATGTGTCTTAGTGTTCGTGTGCAACTTATTCGGTTTTCACGCGTGTTTCACATTCAGGTGAACAGACAAACAAATTTAGTGATACTGGCAAATTAACCTGCCAAATTTGCCTGAGTGTAAGAGAGGGCTGATATGTCTCTCAATGAGAATAACTAGGAGCTGGACTAAACTCTGCTTTGTGCAGAGGATTTTTTGGTTGATTGTCTGGTATATTATGCTGGACGGTTAATTTCCTTGAGCCTCAGGGAGCCATCCCCAGGTTTTCAATCTCCTTGAAAGGTTTAAGTCTAGTGCATGGCACCTGAAGCACCCCTCTTTAGAGGAGTGCCGACAAGGCGTGAGGCATTTTTCGAGCCACTGTGCGCACCTGGGCCACGGCCATGCCCCTGGACTTACTTTAAAAAAGTCCTTCTGCCACACTTGTCCGTCTGGTGGGATGTTCGTCAAATATCACTGGATTAGCTCCTGCTTTGTGCTGAGGCTTTTCAGTGGACTGTCTGGCATTCGTGCCGGACGGACAATTACTCGATCCTCAAGGAGCTGTCACACCCAGGCTTCAACCCCCCTTGGAGGATTAGGCTTATTGTCTCTCGCCTGAGGCGCCTATATTTAAGGGAGTGCCGACGGGGCGCAAGGAAATTTTGGGGCCGCTGGACGCGTCTGGACCACAACCCAGCGCCCAGACCCACCTAAAATGCCTTGTGCCACACTCGACCGTCTTGTGGGGACGTTCGTCAAATATCTCTTGATTAGCGACTGACAAGTGCTTACCTTGCACATCACAACAATAAGAAAGTTGTTTTTTTTTTTTTACACAAATTAAATTTATGTGCCAGCAAGGGATTACAGTGAATTAAAAGCCTATGTTCTATTATTATTTTAATGAAGTTCTCCGCCAACTTTTCTACTGTGGTATCTGGTTAGCTAGTGATAACAGTTCCCTAATTAAAAAAAAGATCTTAAGATTGATTGATATTTTTAAACACCTAAAAGCTGTAAAAATGCATACTTTTATATATGTGTGCCATTGTATACACACTTATACTCATTTTCGAGGAGAAGAAAATAAAAAAAAAATGATTTTCTATTCTTTCGATCTATACACAGAAGTATTGATTTCAACTTCATGCTGTTTTATCCATTTAGTAGTATTTAGTGAAGGTAAAAATATCCGATACATTGCAAAAATATTTATTTTAATGTACCTAAGCATATTCAAAATAAATGAAATTGTTTACCATGATCACTATCTCTACAAGATATATGTTTTAAAACATTGTCACAAGGTTGAACATTGAAAACCTAGGAACAAGTATCAGAAATAATAAGATGATACATTCTGAAAACTATTCATTAATTGGTTATATAACTGAGATTATTAATACTATATCATATAGAAATTAGGTTTGGTTTGATTGGTTTTATAACGTCAAACACAGAAGGTTATTTAATGCCTAATTTTGTATATATATATATATACATACACACACACACACACACACACACCTATACATATATATATAGTCGCCAACTACAGTCACCAACTTTACTTATATACACACACACATATATATATATATATATATATATATATATATATATATATATATATAAGTAAAGTTGGCGACTGTAATCGATGGTGACCAGAAGGCTCCCTTTTAAATAGCTACTACACCGAGGTGTATGAGAGGGCACTACGCCTTTCCCTGGATTGCTCCACTTGATAAGTGCCTTATATTGCTGAGTGTTAAGCAAGGAGGTATCAAGCACCATTTTTAAAGTATTTCGTATGACACGACCTGGGACTGAACCCAGGTCTCCCGGACCATTGGCGAACACTCTACCCACTAGCCCAATATATATATATATATATATATATATGTGTGTGTGTGTGTGTGTGTGTGTGTGTGTGTGTGTGTGTGTGTGTGTGTGTGTGATTTGTAAACAAAAAGGTTTTAGTTTATATTTTAAAAGAACCAAAGCCCATTTGTTTACTCACAGTCAAATGATTTCTAGTATATATATTCAACACAAATAATTCTTCTGATTATTAAACATGGTTTCATGTATTGTTATGAAACACTTACTATATAATTCAACACCAGACATTTGATTGAACACAGTTAAATGGATATGCATATGATTTGTAAGTGAACGGTTTGTATGTAATTCATTTTTTAAAGTTACAGCTAATTTGTTCGATAGAATTAAGTATTGCGTTTATTTGCCTAAAGTTCCATGGTTTACGTATCGCTATTGAAGACTAATAAATCTATTCAGTACAATTCATTGATTTGCACATAGTCAGTTGGAACCACGTATAGCTATGTAATACCAGTTATCCAATTTTTACAAACAGTTAAAGAGAGCCATGTATTGCTATTTAACAAAGATATTTCTATTTAACATTACTACTTTGTTAGTTGCGTTAAATGTTTTCAAGTGTTGTTTTGTAAGTCTAACAATTTAGCTTCACATCTGTCATTCATTTGCACACATTTAAACGGTTAAACAGTTCTACTTCACCCATAGTTGGACTCTATCAGTGCCAAAACCAAGTTAATAGTTCAGTTTGACCCATCCTTGCGACCCAAAAGTTGTTAATTCTCATGGAGTAATGGCAATAAAAGAGTAATCCACATTCCCTAAGGGTCCTGGATTTGGGCCTCACCATCACATGGTTTGGTTTCATATCCAAGACACGATGTGGGGACTCTTTGCCCTCAGCAGAGATGAAGTTGCCGTATTCTACTACCCAACCGACAGGGTTGAAATAGAAATTATTTATTACTCAATTACATCTGAGAAATTATTCAATACTTGTTTATACAAGAGAAAGCATTAAATACTTCGTAACCGAATAGAAAAAAAATTGTCGGCAAATCTTGGATACGTTATTGTCTGACGCTGATTTCACGATTGCCTACCTTGACGACATTTTATTTAAGAGTTAAAACCGAGAACAACCTGCCGAACATGTCAAAGAAGTTTTTGAAAAATAAAGCAATATGGTTTGACTTAATCTTATCTAGGATAAATGTAAATTTTTCTATAAAAAATTAAGTATTTGGGGGAAAATATAGATAAAAAAGACAAAATTCCTGGCCCGTCGACTGCGATAAAGAACATGTCTGTCCCAGCAAATGTATCAAATCTACGTGCGTTGCTAGGACGTGGAAACTACTACAATAATTTTATCCCAAATATGCACGTATTAAGGGTTTCTCTAAACAAATTATTGAAAAAACAATTGAAATGGACCTGCAGTACTAACTGTCAGAGTTCTTTTGGGGAAATGAAAAAAATATTAACGTCTGACTTGTGTCTGAAGCCTTACGATCCCAAGAAGGATATTATTGTTGCAAGTAACACTAGTAATTTGATTTTAGGAGCGCTAATATAGCTCAAATAAAACAATGGCCAAGTAAGAATGATTGCAGATGCGTCAAAAACCTTATTGCCAGCCGAAAAAGAGTACCAACAAAATGAAAAAGAGGATTTAGGGATAATTTTTGCGGTAAAACAGTTCCATAGAATAAGTTTTACGCTTCATAAGAACCACCGACCGTTACTGTCTATTTTTGGCTCCAAAAAAGATTCCTACACGTACTGAAAATCGATTTAGATATGGGGAGCATTATCGTTAAATGATAATTTTAAGATGTCGTTTCTTCCGTCAAAAAGGTTTTGGCTTGCGGATGGATTATCCAGGTTAGTACCAAATCCGTTCGAAATATAAGAGAGATAGCAAACCTAAGATTAGAAATATGAATAAAAAACATGCTTTGCAACATCATACATGAATTACCAGTTACAATGGAGATTAGGAACAAAGCAAATTAGACAAATATATCACGGAGAAAAAGAAATAAATAATCGATCAACAGTACAAAAAACATTGATGGTGAAAAGATTTTTTTGAGATGGAATTTTGATGTACGGCGAACTGTTGGTGATTCCAAGAGTGCTGAAAAAAAGAATTAACAGACTTCCAAACCAGTCATTCCGGTATTGCAAAGATGAAAATTTAAATGATAAGCTATGTTTGGGGGCCGAAAGAAAAAAGAAATGGTAAAATCATGCAGAGTTTGTGCGATAGCAGCAAACGCACCACCAGTGGAATTTACCCAGCAGCTAAAGGCGGAAAGATCTTGGCTAAAGCTGCACATAGATTTTGCAGGTCCAATGCAGAGACAATATTATTTGATAATAGTTGACAGTTTCCAGAAATGGCTAGAGGTGATGAAATGTAAAAACCCAACGTGCAGTGGTAGAATTAGATTTTTGCATGAACTCTTCGCTAGATCTGTTATTCCTGATTCACTTATGTCGGATAATGGTACACAATTCATGACAAAAGAGTTCAAAGACTTTTGTAAAGCCATTTCATTGTATACATAACTACTGCACCAAATCTTTTGTGATCTAACGGACAGGCAGAAAGATTTGATGACACTTTCAAGCAAGCCTTAAAAATGTCGGACAGAAAAAAATCCGTTGAGGATATCCGACAGTTTTTAAGAGTAGACCGTATGGCACCTAACCCAAGTACTAATTAAGGATTGTCAATATTGGAGTTAATGTTCGCCAGAAAAATATGATCTTTGTTCGATAAACTGTCACCAAAGGAAAATAAAATAAAAGACAAATAAGAAAAAACTGAAGCAAAATCTTATATACCAGGAAAAACATTTTCTTTAAAGAGTACATAAATGGGAAAGAAAACTGGAAGGTTCGTATCATTAATTAACGTATTAGGAGATTAATGTATATAATTAAAAACTAATAAAAGACATCAAAGCAAGATCAGGAATTAGTAGTCGGATGTAAATAACCAGAAGGAAGAACCGATGAAAGCTATCTATGAATTATTCGATGTACCGAGGCATATAGATGCCCCTGGGGGTAAACGTTCAAGTAAACAGAGTAAGTCATTGTAGGGTCTATGAAGATAAATCCGAGAAGAAAAAAAAAACAACTTCCATAGTTAGTAGTCAATTTAATGAGAGGATTTTGTGGAGTAGCTAGGATCCCCCCCCCACAAGATAGACTATTTAAAGACTGTATATTAATAAATGAGACTACGTTATATTAATCAGTGTACCAAACTGTACCGTGATCTATCCTGAATAAGATATGTATTATTTTACTTGTGGGTCGACCTTACTTGTTTCACTCTACAACAGTTATGAAATAGAAATAATGTAACAATTGATTATGCCATAGACATTATTTAATACTCGGTTATTTAAATAAAATTACTTACTTCTGTGCTTCATAATTAGAATTATTTAACACTTGGTTTTATTCTAGAAATTACTCAATACTCCGTTATACAATGCAAATATTAAATAATTTGTTAAATAATATAAAATATTCAATAGTAACTTATATAATAGACATTATTCAGAACTTAGTTATATTATAGAACGTATTCAAGTCTTAGTTATATAACAGAAAATATTCAATAATAGATTATACAATTGAACGTATTTGATAATTGGTTATATAACTGAATTTATTCTATAACTGATCATATACCGTATATTATTTTCTATTTGGTTACATAAGTGAAATTATTCGATGCTAGTTTATTTATTCGAAATTACTCAATATTTAATTAAATGGCAATAGATATCAATGTTTTCAGTTGTTCCAAATTTCAGTCATTATATGAAATGTTTTGAAGCAGTTTAAGAGGAAATTTAGATTTTTCGCTATATGATCAAGTCACGCTAAAAGCAATGGTTCTTATAGCATAACTAATGATTCAGTAGGTTGACCTTTCTCAATACTTAGATGTCTGATTACTTAATAAAAGTAAAAAGTAAATTATAAGAAAATTGTGTCGAACTAAACAAAGCTTAGTAGATGACATAACATTTAGTTAGCGAGTGAATCATTTCCTTTTAACCTGATTTAATGAGACACTCGTTTATTTTATCTAAACTACTATAAATACAAGGCCTTAAAACTGAAAATTCGGGTACTAATAATGTTCAAATAACAGAAATAGTTTCCTAATTTAACGAAATTGCTCTGTTCCTATTCCCCGTTTAGTCGGAATCATTCATCAGTCATGTCGGAAAAGGTTAATAAATTCGATGAAATATTTAGTATCTATCGATTTGCCTTGTGTAGACATTTTCCAACAGATCTCCTGAGCACAAAAGTTGACATCTGCTAATACTATGTTTATTTGGTCAATCTATCTACGTGCGATTTAACAGTTTTAAAAGTATGTCATTATGGATGAAGCAACAGAACAAAAGTCAACTCTGCTTGTTGTATTTCAGTATTACAATGACAGTGTTGTAATTCTTATGACAGTTTAGAGAAGACATTTACAGAGCTGAAATAGCAACTTAAATAGAAGGGATTACTCAAGTTTTAAATTTTATTCATTTATTTTTTGTTTCTTTCAAGTAGTTTAAATTAGAACTAACATCCTCTGTTTTAGATTTTCTAAAGAATAAATAAATTAATAAAAATTGAGTCGTCGCTCAGAAAAAATACTGATTCTATTGATTGATTGATAGACTGATTGAATGATTTTAATGATATGACAATGCATTTAGGGTTACCTTATGTACTACTGGTTAAGGAATCGCATTAATTTCCCATGTGTATTAACATCTTCTGTGTCGTTGTATCTTTTGAGATTGAGATTGCGCAAAGTTATATAATATCAAGTATTCCTATCAAATAGAACTAATTTGCTGATAGCTGTATAGTTTAAAGTAATAGCATCTAATTTTACCCAGGATTTACTGTTTCATCTCAGCCCATACGTTGCCTTCACAAACTAGTCTTTGTGTATCATCACTGTTCGCTATAATATAATTGGTCCTAATGGCATGATTTATGCTGCTATTAAACGAGATTCAATTTGTCTGGAGGTTTCATTTTCTCAACCATGTCCAAGTCTTATGTGCAATTTCACGAGTTTGTCACTTGATATATACATATACTCTTTCTTTAAATAACTGTTTTCTTCTTTTTTTTTTTTTTGTCTTTTCTTTGAGTTTTTTCTTATACTGCTATAGCCGTTATTGGCTGGTGTGAGGAGTATTTATTGGCTTTTTAAAAATTTACCCCTTGAAACCTTGTGTTGAAGCTTCTATTCAATTCTCAAGGCTGATCAGTACTTTTCCACCCTCTTATATTCCCAAGTACTTCTAGTTTTCTTTCTTCAAATAATTATAATTTTCCTTCCCTCTAAGCGTTCTGATACTTTCTTCATTCAACGGATCTATTTCTTCTATTTTTTTTTTCTTTCTACTTTACATTATCAACATGGCCCATTTGTTAATGCCGAATTCTATTTCTGTATTATGGCTACATATTCTTAGAGTTTTTATCAAGGTCTCTAGTTATTGTTTTTTTTATTTTTTATAAATATTTCGATTGAATCCATGTACATTAGGTGATTAATCTTACTTGTGATTTTGCAAATTTGTAGTCCCTCAACACTTCGTATGTTTGCAACGGAGTGACATAATTTCTATAAAACATTGCAGTGGCGTGAGTCTATCTCCCTAGAAGATTCCACTTTAAATTTTCAACACAGCTAAAGTTTATCCTCCTACTGCTAATTCCACGTTCCAGTTTTCCATACCTTTCGTGATAAAATTTATGACTTGGTGGAATATATTGTATATTTTCACACTGGACATCTTAAAGCATTTTCAAGTCAATCCAGGAAATGGCTACATTTTCCGCCTTGTTTTGACCTCTTTGACGATATGCTGCTCTATATATAATAGGTCATCTCTAAGCCATGTTCCATTACGTCACTCTTTCTATTCTTCTGGAAATAGTCTACGGCGTTCACGCGAGTCATAGAAGTATTCTCGATTCGATACGTTTAGGATTTACCACATCCTTAGAAAACACTTTATCCGTTGCTTAGTGTTTCTTTTTGCGGGGGTCCTTCTTGATCAGGGGAGATTTCATCGATTTTCTTTCACAAGTTCATGGATATTGTTCTAAGGGCCCAGAAAATTCTTCCTTTTACCGACGCTTTCCCTTCTTATCATCAAGAGTATTCAGACTCTTGTCATCATTTTCATTTTTATATTCACAACATTTCAGCCGATGTGTCCTTCATATGTTTCTTATCAAAATCAGATACCCACATGGAACTTGAAACTAAACATTTATTTGGTCCTGGGGCGCTGACTGTTCTAAATCCGTTACCCATAAGCAGCTACAGGTGTTAAGGTGTAGTAAACATTCCTTGATATTTTTTACTTCTTGTCAGGATTGACCCTACAACCTCCATATGATTTCGCTTAGCTCATTAACCAAATGCTTATATCCGTTATGTTGCGTGTACTGCTGGGATATTTTCTATTTTTAAATGGAATATTTTGAGTAGCTAAACACTTGTACTCCATTTTGTTAAAAGGAATTAAAACAGTCTATCCCTGTGTATTAAATAAAGGGTATCGTTCGAAGTTCCTTGTAAACTTCGGATTTCGACAAAAAAACACCTAAAGTAGTCCAAAAGACACAATGGTCTAAACAATGTGATTAGAACAAAGAAGATGAAGACAATCGCCCGAATATTCTAAATGATAAAGATCAAGCTACGTCGAAAAAATTAGCATAAATGATTCTTTTCTTTTCCACACTTTTTAGCTATCTGACAAAGTCAACCTATTTGTCTTGCTTTTGCTTTCTTTCACGTTCACCCTCTGGTCGATTAACACTGAAAAATCCTTTGTGTGACAGAGTTGTTTTTTTTTTTATTAATTAAAAATAGGTTTTGTCATGTAGTCTGGATTAGGTGACGCATTTATTTCTCTAAGGCTCCGAGAATTTTTTGTTTCATTTTCACGGAAAGATTCTTATTTATCATAGCACCATTTGTTAGCATGATGAAATCTCAGTTTCTTGTACAATTCATAGTAGATTCTTTTACGCACCGATTCATACCTATTCTTTTATTCCTTTTGTGTTATTTTCCTGCTTTTACTTTTTATACGATACATCTTTATATCTCTATCTCCCAACAATCTACGCTTCTATTTTCTTATGTATTATTATAATTATTATTTTGATTTTTTCACACCGACTTTAACTTATGGTTTTTCACTGGATTCTGAGTGACTGCTAGTCTCCTCAAGTCTCCACGACTCTTCTCAGATTTCAGACCGATTTTAGTTAAGCTGTAATTTGAATGGTCTCGACTCATCCTCTTATTTACAACTCCTCCAGGCTCAGTATCAATCCTTAAGTTATTGGACCAAGAGCACCAATTACAATTGTTATTACCGTAATTTTACGTTCCGTTGTTGAGTATTGTTATATTTACAGTTATTAATATTTAACTCCTTGAGACTTTTTCACATCAGTTAACGCTGATGGTCTTTCCTTGAATTCCGAGTGACAACAAGTCTCCTGAACTCTCTATGACTCTTCTCAGTGTTCTGGCCGATCTCAGCAATGCGGTAGTTTGGATGGTCTCCTTTCGTCCTCTTATTTACAAGTCCTCCAGTCATTTTACCAATTATTTTATGACTACAGCAAGAGCACTAATTACAATTAGTATAACCGTCATTTTCATGTTCAACTGTTTTTTCAATTCCATAGCAAAATCGAGGTACTAATCTTTCTTCTTCTGCTTCTCCTTCTTCTTATTATTATTGTTATTACTCCTTGAGTTTTTCGCATCACTTTTAGCGGGTGGTCTTTCACTGGAATTTGAATGACAGCAAGTCTTCTCAAGTCCCCAAGACTCTTCTCAATATTCTTGCCATTCTCAATGATATAATAGTTTCCACTCGTCCTCTAATTTTCTATTCCTCCAGTCCCTCTAATAATCCTTTGGTGACTATACCAAAAGCACCAACCAAAATTGGTATAATTTTCACCTTCATATTCAATAGTTTTTTTCAATTCCCAAGCAAAGTCCAGGGACTTCTTTTCACTTTCTTCCAGTATAATTCCGAGGTCATCAGGGACAGCTAAGTCCACAATTTTGAGAGTTCTCTTTTTTTTGGGGGGGGTGATTATTATAAGGTCTGGTCGTCTGGTTGAGATTAAGTGATCCGTTTGTATGTCAAAGTCCTTCCAAAGGATTACCTTGCCCACCCAGTTGTGTCTAGCCTTACACTCCTTCTGTGACTCCTTCTGTGGTATTTTAATTCAATTTTCGCTCTTATTTTTTTCATCTTACAATCAATGCTTTACCGGGTCTTCACCCAAGATCTAAGCTGAGGGGAGGTTGTGTTAATATGAATTCGATGTATTTATGTGCCTTGCCGACTCTTTTGAGTGATATTTTTCAGTCTTGTTGAGAGTACTCTCTTAAAGTTATGAGTATCAGGTATCTTGTTAACGTCTTTATCTGTCCCGTTCTTGATCATACCCAGAGCTCCAACTTATATATATCTTCATTGCTATAGGCTCTATAGATTCTATATGCGAACTCACTAGTCACCTGATATGAGAAGATCCAAGAGATTATATCTTTCGTTTTGGTTCATATCTGTATAGAAACTTAACCACTGTCCCTTTTTTTAACGACAAAGCCTTGAAAAAAATCATACAAATAATAATAATAATAATAATAATAATAATAATAATAATAATAATAATGTCCTGCAGCTCCAAGCAAATGGTCAAAAGTCGGAAAGTTAATGCCCTCATCGCATTCACTTCGTGATCCGGACTCTCAATAAGGTGGTTTAAATTAGACGTCAAAGTGGAATCAGCGGGAGCGATCAAAACACTCTTTTCTTTCCTTCAGCTTTCTTTCTCTCCTTGTGTCAAGTGATGCCGATAGCAAATCCTGTTCGATGTCATAATGGCGCGCACTGAGTCATAGCAGGCATTTGAATGGAAATGTTAACGAGAAATAAGTATGAACTGCACGACTCTAGTGGCTGCTTGATGTTAGCTCATAGCGTCTGGACTTCTGCATTAGATGGATTGAAAAGGACTTCTAAGAAAATGAGACACTCACATAGTCGTACAAAAACGAAGCAAAAGAAAATTACTACCGTGAATCTTTTCTTCTCGTTTTTTGTTAAAAATATAAACAGATTCAAAAATAGTTACATCTTTCCCTAGTACTGATAAGAACTTTAGTTATTAACACAGTAAATTAGAATCTGTTAGCTGATTAAAATATTTCATTTCTATTATAGTAAAGGAATGCGAAAAATTTACCAAACTTTCCAAACATTCCTTCACTAAACTCAAGAAATAAAAAAAAGCCAAACAAGTCAGGCTATGAGCTGACATCGAATGAAATCTATGTAAAAGAATATTTGGTACTCCTACTCACAGGACCACGTAATGCTAACAATCAAAAAGAAATTGTCTACATGAAAAGAACATCCTTTCTTTTGTTTAACAGCTAAATGTACGAAATTAGGAATTACATTTCTCGTTGTTAAAATGTTAATACGTGTTTACTTGTTTTGATTCATTTATCTATTTATATATCTCTGTGTGTAGGGGGTGTTTACCTTATTAAGGCCGGTCCGGGCACCTCTGGTGGTGTACCGGTTAGCAAGCTAGACTAGCAAACCTACACGAGTGAGTTCGAGTCTCATTGGGTACCCCATTCATTCGGCCTTATGCCACATCGAAGCAAAGAGCTTCATAAATTACTATTAAGGCCGGTCTACTTATTTCAGAGGCTTGTCGTTTTATGAGGAGATGACACCATCTTGGGTAAAACAAATGAATTTTTTTCTAGGGTTACGTAAACTAATGCCTATTGCAGCCTCGACCAGTTCATATACCAACGTAGCAATATCTCATCTGCAGAAAGCGTTGTCGGGATATGCATAGGTAAAGCGTAAGCAGCTAATGAGAAATAATCGAAAGAGAAAAGACAGACTCATTTAGTGACGTTCTCCTATATTCACCTACACATGAATAAAGCAGAATGGCCGACCAGCAAAAACATACACTCATTCCCTCTGGACGACCAACCGATTTTGATGGCTAATAGGGACTCGTGACGAAAGATAGTGAGAAAGAGATAAAGAAAGTGAGTGAGAGAGAGAGGGCATCAAAGGAAACCGTGTTGTCGGAATGTCTTGATGATCATCATCATCATAACGTAAAATAAACTTGAATTAGGTTTTTAATTATATCAAAATAATCTCACATTAGCAACACGGAAACATTCGGAATGACTATCACATAAAAATCTTTAAAGCTATTTTATAGAATTATATTTAATCAATATAGTATTAAAATTATCCTCACGCAGAGAATCGTATACGAAACAAATTTTCAACTATCAAGCAGACACTAGAAACTACTCAAGAAGGAAGACTTACCGTACCAGTTTTAGTCATAGGAATTGGTATCGGCTACCCTGGTTCAAACCCTGAACGAAACTATTTGTTTCAATTCAGGCTTTCTTCTCTCTCCTGTTGGACAGTCTGGGGTCTTTAGCCTACGTTAGGCAACTAGTTTATTAGGAAAAAAAATTCTGAATTCGAATCAGCTGCAATCCAATTTAAAATCTTTTTGTAACACATCCTGCCCTTGGCGGAGGAATTGGATAAATAAGACCTCTTGACACAATAACGAAAATATGTCAACGACAAAGTAGATCTCAAAATGGGCCATCTTCATCTAAAGACCAACGATCATTACCCCTCTACACACGCATACATTTACAAATGCATATATGTGTGTGTGTGTGTGTGTGTGTGTGTGTGTGTGTGTTAGGGGTTTAATGCTTATGTGCGTGTAAGCAAGCACCTGCTGGTTTTAGAGTTTGAGAGCAGGAAATACCTAGTCATTATACAGCATTTATGTTCTGTTATTTAAGACTATACATGTGCCTATAAACAATTTAACAATGACTAGACATATCATACGCATATATATATATATATATATATATATATATATATATGGTGTCTCAGTATACGTACGACCCATGTGACTGCTGTTAACTCTTCTAATAATAATGTGATCTATTTGTTTCAGATATGAAACTAGCATGCAATAACAATTATTAATCCTCGATCACAATGCATTGGACAAGGGAGGAAAAATATTTTACGTCGCTACTTATTTGGTGACTAAACCATTCAAAACTGTCCAAACAGAATTTCGCAGTAAATCTAATTTTAACAGTTATCCCCATTTTCAGACAAATCTATCGTTGGGTACTCAAGCTTTAAGCCACAGGGTCAGTTAATAACCTCATCAAGAAGGGAGAAAATCCCAGACTTGGCAGGAAATTGACTGCAAGATGTCCTGACAATGTGGATGCGGTGAGAGAATCTCTTGGAAAGTGTTTGAAAAAGTCCCCCCGAAGACGTTCCCAAGAACTTGATCTTTCACGTGCATTGTTCAAAGAATCTTAAAAAATGATTTTTAGCAACATTCATTCAGAATCCAGATCAAGCATAAACTAAAATCAGCTGACATGGAAAAACATTAAGTGATGTGCTGGTAGTTAAAGAACAAGATTGAAGAGGATCCTGATTTCCTTGATGATGTTTAGTTCAGCAGCAAAGCCCACTTCTGACTCTCTGGACATGTCAATAGCAATAATTGTGTGTTCTAGGGATCAGAAGATATGCTTCAGAAGCTTTTGCACGCTGTAAAATGAATGGTCTGGGTGGCTATCTAAAAACATGGAATTATCGGACATTTCTAATTTAAAACGCAAAGAGGCAGCCACTGACACAAAAGAGCATTACACTGGGGTGCTGATGAAGTTCAAGAGGGAACTTGGAATGCCTCGTGGTTCCAACAAGATAGGGCAACTCCACATACAACCAACATCACGGTGGATTGGTTTGACCATCGATTCCTAAATCAGCTAACAGGCGCCCCGAACCCGTGTAGTCTCCATATTCATCCGACCTGAACATCCCAGGTGTTTATCTCCGGGAGTTCTCAAAGAAAAACATGTATGAAAACAATCCATTGCTGAACTTAAAGTGGCGATCAATCAGAAAATTCGTGCCATACCAAAAAGATAAAGAGTGCATCAGGGTGATTAACAACTTCGCTGGACGAATTCAAGTGCGTAATCAGCGCAATGGCGGTCATTTGGAACACGTCCCATAAAAATGCATCTTTTGAGCTTGTAGAACCAAATCAATGTCTGTTTGCTTGTTTGTTTGTTATTATATCAGCTTTCAGAACATTCATTCTTTTTTTTCTTCATTTTTTTGTATAAGTAATAAATCATTATCGTATTAATGGGATACATCTATTTTTAAATACCCTGTATATATCGTTCGGTTTGGTTTGGTTCGGTTTGGTTTTATAGTATATCTACCATTTAATGCCAAACCACGTCTATACATATATATCAAATATATATGATTTGTAAACACATTTAGTTGACAACAGTTTTAAACGAGCCTGAGTTCATTCTCTTTCACAGAGTCAAATGGTTCCAAATACTGTCATGTATAACAAATAACTCAATTAAACATCAGTCATTTATTTATACACAGTTAACTAATCAAACAGTTCGATTTCTAAAAATTCATTTTAGCATGACTCAACAAAGTTAAATGGTTCATAGTATTGCCATGTGTCACGAACAATTCAATTTAACATCAGTCATTTGTTTGCATTCAATTTAAATAGTCACAATTCTGTTTGATCCATAGAAACATACTCGTTTGGGATTTGGACTCGGGTCACCGATTGCTGTATGCCAATTCGTGAATATGGGGATGGCAGTGTTTCTTTTTTGCGTGCCTACCAAAATTTTGTCAAAATCTGAATATATATATATATCTACATATTTATGTGTGTATGTGTATGTGCGCATGCGCGCGCGTGTGTGTGTGTGTTTATGTATGTGTATGTGTGTGTTTAGGATCATATGTTTGATGGGCTATCATAAACATTGAAAAATCATGTGAGCATAGATGAGGGAATGCGGACTCGTTGCGATATGAGAAATGTTCACTTATTTACATGCTTATGAATAACATGTGGTTTTGCAGTAGCATCATTAAAAATGCACGGTTGTACCGAAAGTACTTGATGATACTATCTCTTTAGCTGGGGTAATATCCAAAAAGCAAGTAACCAATAAAGAAAAGAATCAAAATTTGATCTCCAGTAGTAAAGGAATGTCGTCAGAGTTGAACTTTCAAACCGAAAAATAATGTTTGTTTTTATTTATTTATTTATTTATTTCCTTTTTTTATTTAAAAGAAAAAACACGATAATGCAGAGAAAGCACCGAAAATAAAGGAACACCTGGCATATTGCTTTTATTTACAACATTCCATCGAGGTATTTAAAAACTGGCGAGTAATTCGCTTTCTGCCAAACAAACACGAAAAAAATATAGAAAATATTAATACTCCGATGGTTCCAAAATAAAATACAATAGCTATTGATTTCTAAGTCCATTTGATGCGGGCAACTCCATCAATAACATTATATATATATATATATATATATATATATATATATATATATATATCGAAGTCTGTTTGGTTCAGGGAATCTAATGATATTTACTTTGCCAATTGGCATCAGTCTAGCTTGAGTTCGGTGGCAGCACCTCCGAACGAGGAAAGTATTTTGTAGAAATGTACGCTTTCATTGGCTAAGCTAACCTGAAGATCATGCAAACGGGAAACTTGAAGAAGTGAGAGAAGATTGTAAAGTTTTTTAATCTTCTAATAATTTCGTAGTCAATCTACCTTCTGAATAGTATATATATAAGCACCTGTGAACATTTTATAGTTATTTGTTTGGGTTTATGGCATATCAACCTGTGTAGGTTATTTAATGCGTAATTCATTTTTATGCAAGTGAACAGTTTTATTTCAAACAATTCAATTTTGCATAAGTAGACAGTTTAACTGTCAAAAACATTTATAATTCAAGCTATTCAGTTTAGTCGGACAGTTCTAATTAAAACAATTCCCTTTAGTATAAGTATAGTTTTTTTTATTTACACACAGTTAAATGTCAAAACATATCTCTTTCGAACTATTCAGTTTAGCATAAGAAGAGTTTTAATGCAAAAGACAGTTCTATTTCAAACAATTCAGTTTAGCATACGTACGTAATTTAAACATCAAAATAGTTCTATTTCAAGTAATTTAGATTAGCATAACTATGCATTTTAATTCTGTTTGACTCATAGATAGGACGCTATCAGGTGCTACCATTTCGGGCCGAGGTGGACTTGGGGGCGATGGCAATGAAGGGGAACTCCGCGTTCCCAAAAGCTCCTGTATTACTGGAACATCACCATCAGATTGTTTAGTGTCATATCAGGACATTCGTTGGGTAGGGTCTTACCTCTCTGCGGAGATGCAGTCGGTGTATTCCCAGGCGACTGGGTAAGTTAACAATTTATTTTTCCGTTCTAACAGCGGTTCATGATATCAATGCTTTTGTTTAGGAATAATCAAAGGACGCTAATTAGCACCTTATTGTTATCTCAAGAATTTATATGATTGGAAAAACTGCTCAGCGTGAATAAAAGCCTATAGAAAACTCAAGACATTCTTCACTGCATTTTACTAAATATACAATGTTAAGTAGAAGAAAAATTCTCAAACACAACTAAGCCAGTCAAGTCACAACAAAATTGAAACGCATCCCTCAAAAACCCTATGAAAATAAATTAAATCAGCATCTCGTACAAATAGAGATAAATAGCGATGGGTAAATAGTCACCACCCTAAATTCTTAATTTCGCGCATGCGCTTTACTTTATGCAGGTTTTGTCTACCGTGCAATTGACTAAAGTCAGTCGGGCATTGTTTGCTAGGGAAGAAGCACCAGAACCCATTTCACTGCTCCAGAAATTTTGAAAAGGCAGATTGCAATTCACCTCGAAAGCGCCATTACGAATATTTCACAATGTTTCGGTGTCAATCTGAGGAAAGATTCATCTTCATATGGATAAAAACCGAAAATTGTCTACATTTTGATATTTGGAGTGGCCTTTAGCAATGGTGGTGTAATGCCTCTATCCATGACTGTCAGAAGATCTCAGTGACCACATAACCCCTAACATCTGACAGTCTAACTCCACAGATTATAACCCCTTGATTATATGCGGGACATGGTTGATCGAGTGACCAACAAAACTTATTGCACCACCAAAGATAAACTGATGGTAAGAATAACAGAAAAATTTACAACTTAAAACAAGATGACTGTTGCAGGAGATTCCGAAGTTGTCTGGAAGCCGATGTTAGATTTAATGGCGATTTCTTTGAATAAAATGTTGATCATTTCAAGATACATTCATGTAAATTTTGTAAATGTATCGGATAAAGTGAAATATCAATGTTATTTCAATTTTTAAGTAATTTACAACGACAGTTCACCCATCGCACCTTGTATATGAAAATTCCCAATGAACGATACTCTAAACAAACAATTTTCTTCATTACGACAATGGATATGTTACGCCAACAGTGCATTATATATATATATATATATATATATATATATATATATATATATATCAACATCTCATCATCTTGTCGTGCCATCAACACGGATATCCCTGGCCCTCTCTCGCCACCCCTCCCTATCGTTCATCGCTTTCGGCAGGTCCTCAGAGCTACACCCCGTATCCTCAAGCTGCTGTATGTAGGTTCGAGCAGGTCGTTCTGCTTTTGTTTGGCCATGTGTAGAGGTCCATAGAAGTACACCACTAATGAGCTCGTCCCAACATCTCTAGCAGTGTCCTTCATGTCTGGTTCGTCTAATTTGGATAGTTTTCGTGATGGACGGTAGGTGGCCGTACAGCTGCTTCTTTTGGGTACTGCCTCCAGGACTTGTTCAATATTGCTCGCAGCATTTTTGTGTAGTTGCCGTCAAGCCTTTTCTCCAGCCGTTTAGTTAGCGTCCATGTAGAGCATCCATATAGCAGTATCGACACGATCGCTACTTGGAAGAGACTGCGTTTCATTTTATCGGTCAGGTCTGACTTCCATATGACCTATAGTCTATTGATAGCTGTCCATGCCTTTGTTAGTCGCGTATCGATGTCTGTCTCGGTTGATGAGACACTAACGTACGTTTGTATGTGTATGTGTGTGTGTGTATATATGTGATGCCTTGACTGAAGATGGAACATATAAATCTACCTAGAACCTTTTTTTATAAATTTTATGTTCTTTTCTTCAAAGGTTTCTCTCGGCTCCGTTCAGATCATCATTCAACTATCATTAAAAAAAAAAAATAAGAGAAAGAAAATAATAATTTGAAAATAGTTTATTTCGTTCAGGCTTTTCATAATTTTTTTAAAATGTGTTACTTAATACGGTCAACCGATAAATGGGTGCAATAATTATCAGAATATTTTGCGCACTTGGAACCATATTAGAAAAACAAAAGCGGAGTGATTTCAGGAATTTTATAATCTTTGAAGAGTCTACGCTGTCTTTATTACAGAAATGATGGAGACTGAATAGGTAATCAGGTGTTAGATATTTAAGAATACTTCTTGTCACGCAACCAGGCATTGAACAAAACCTCTGATGAGATCGTAGTAATAATAATAATAATAATGCCGCCTAATATTTACAAGTAAACTGACAAAAGCCATGAAAAAGTTAAAATTGAAAATATTAGCAGGCGGATAAATACATTGCTGGGGGTAAAATCCAAAGAGGCAACTTCCAGGGAGATGCAATTTCACCATAATGATATTTAAAAGCAATGATGGAAATCAAGTACATACTCAGGAAGTGGACAAGAAGGGAAGAATTCAAAATCATGAGAAAAGATTAATTACCTTATGTACATGGAGGAGATCAAGCTGTTTGCGATAAAAAGAATAAGAATATACAGACATGATATAGGTATAAAATTTGGTATTAAGAATATTCTTGGTACATAATGTAAAGTGGAAAGAGACAAATATCAGAAGGAGGACTGTCAAATCAAGAAAAAATTGAGAACGCATGCAGAAAATGAAAATTACAAGTACTTGGTAATATTGGTATTGGAAAAAATCAAACAAGCAAAGATGAAAGAAAATAATTTGAAAAATGTACCTAAGACGAACGAGAAAATGTCTCGAAACAAAGCTCTACGGAAGAAATCTCATTAAGGGGATAATTCCCCGGATAGTCTCCTTTGTAAGATATCCGGGGCCCTTTTAAAATGGATTAGGGGAGAACAAAGAGAAATTAACTAAAGGATACGGAAGTTTATGATAATGCCCACGGCCTTAAATCCAAGAGATGCCATAGGCAGACTATATGTATCAAGAAAGATAGGGGGAAGAGGACTCAGCAGTACTGAAAATAGCGTGGATGCATCAATACGAAGACTTAACAACTAAATTGAAATAATAAAATAATACTAAATAGAGCAACCAATAAAATATTGACATTATATGTACAAACAGAGCAAGAAAAACTACGAAAGAGAATTGGGGGAAAAAACAAATGTTAGGATATTCCACGTGAAAACCTGGCGAAATCTCACGCGAGAAGACATGGACATAACGATGAAACTGAATCTATTTTACTAGCAGTTCAAAACAACGTCTTAAGGATCAATTATATTAAAGCAGTTATCGGTAATATATATCAGCATAGTAAGAGCAGGTTATATGGTGACACAGACAAAACCATTAATCACATTACAATTGAATTCAGTAAACTAGCACAAAGATACAAAAAACTAGACATGATTGGTTGATGAAGGTGATCCTCTGGGAAATGTGCAAGAAATAAAATTTCGCCATTCTTTCAAATGCTAAACGAACAAACCAAAATGTGTCCAAGCGAATGAGTGTATAAAAATCACTGTGATTTCAGATAAAACAGCTCACTTAATTCTTGTCAGAAAACCAGAACTTGTGATAATAATAAAAATAGAACTTGCCATAGAGATAATTTGCCGTTCCAGCAGACGACAGTGCAAATTAAAGAAAGCGTTAACGGTGATAAGTCCTTTCTAGAGGAGCAAGAAAGCTGTGGTCCATGAGGGTGACGATGATGTCAATTGTAACTGGTGTGCTTGGAATGGTCTCCAAAGGGACTGGGAGAGTTGGAAATCAGAGGAAGATTAGAGACTATCCTAATTACAGACGGTAGAAATCGGCCAGAATACTGAGAAGAGTTCTTGAGACATGAGGAGACTTGCAGTCAAACAAACACCAGTGAGAGACAATCAGCTAACGCTGGGGTAAAAAAGCTCGCAAGGAATAGCAATGATAAATGGATAACTTAATACCGGACAGGAGATCACACCTAATGTTAATTAACTAAACAAAAAAGAAAAAGAAGTTGCCATCTGGGAGATTTTGCTGTTTCAGCGGGACACAGAATGAAAGTAAAAGAATGTTAAAAGATAAATAAATATTTTAACATTGCTAGGTAACCAAAAAGATAGCTTGACTAAGAGATTGACCGTGATACTAATTGTAGTTTCTCCACTTGGAACGGTGCAAAAGGCTAGGAAAAACGAATCGGAATTGAAAATTAAAAGAATGGGTACTATACAGCATTATTAAGATGGGGTAGAATCCCCAAAAGAGCATTAGTGACTGAGGAGTCATGCTGCAAGTCAGACTTTTCGGAAAGATCATCAGCTCACTCGAGTTTAAAAAAAAAAAAACTCACAAGGAATGAAAAATTAATTAATTAATATATAGTTGGGAAATGTTATCCATTGGGAATTGTACAAGAAATTGGAATTTTTCCATACAATCACACGGTACATGCACACATTCTTTCAGGGGATTTTCAGATACAAACAAATCCCCTGATCGTTGCCAGAAGACCTGGCCAATGAATAATTAACAAAAATAAAAAAGAGAACTTACCGTCTTTCCAGTCCCTACGGACTACTTAGTGAAAATAAAATACAGTAAAACAAGGAACAAGTACTAAGACCTGACCAAAGAACTAAGAAAACAGTTGAATATGGGGGTAAAGGTGATTCCATTTGTAATTGGCTTGGAACAATCTCCAAAAGCTTGAAATATGGACAAGAAGAGTTGGAAATCAGAAGACGATTCGAGACTATCCTGATTACTGCATTGTCGAGATCAGCCAGAATACTAAGAAGAATCCTAGAGACCCGAGTTGCTGTCACTCAGATTCCAGTGAAATATAATCAGCAAACGCTGGTGCAAAAAAAACAACCCCTAACAAATAACATAATAATAATAATAATAATAATTATGATTGTTGCTGAAGAACAGAAAGGAGGCCTCAAATTATCCAGGGTCACGGGCGAGCTAATCTTCATTGATCAAGACATTCCCGAAGAGAGCAAGACAAAACAGAAAAATCTTACTATGGCCTAGAGAGAAAAGGCACAGCCAATATACATACTTAGTAAATCGCAGGAAAACATCAATCACCTAATGTACATGGACGACATCAAACTGTTTGCAAAAAATGATAAAGAAGCGGAAGTCTAATACGCACAGTGAGTATATACAGTCAGGCTATAGGGCTGGAATTAGGCATGGAAAAACGTGCCATGCTAATAATGAAAAACGGGAAACGACACATGACAGACGGAATGGAACTGCTAAATCAAGACCAGATGAGAACGCCCGGAGAAAAGAAAACCCACAAATACTTGGGCATCTTGGAAGCTTACACCATCAAACAAGTGGAAATGAAAGAAAAAATTAAGAAAGAATATCTCAGGAGAACTAGAAAGCTACTCAAGTCAAAACCATGTCAATTTAAGATAAAGTGAGCTTACAGAAATGGCTCCCTACCCAGTCGACAGTGGTGTGTGTCCTTGGATTAATCCAAAACTAACGACCTCGGGAAGGCAACTGAATGTTGATCATATTTTCGCCTTAAACATATTTATTATTATTATTATCATTATTATTATTAAATATTGGGGTAAGAGTAGTATCTGTTCAATTGGAATCTTCATTTTCTGCAAAAGGATTTAAAAAAAGGGTGGGCAGATGAAAAACATCGAGAGTCGAACGAGATAATATATAGATGACAGAGATCTCACTTTGTCAAGTAAATTTAATTTAACACTGATATGAAAAACTCTCAAGGAATAATAATAATAATAATAATAATAATAATAATAATAATAATAATAATAATAATAATAATAATCTTGCAAAACATGCTGTGTCTGAAAAACCAGAACATTTTTATTATAAACAGAAATGATGATCCTACTCAATACATCTAGAGCAATAGTACACATAGTTTACTGATTTTCATGTTTCGCTTCACAGTTTAGCTAATATTGCTGTGTATCTGACTGTGTCAGAATCTCCAATCAATAACTTGAGACACCAAAATATTTGCTAGAAATCTACATTGTGTCACGCGTTTCAAGTCTGTGAATAAATTATTTATATGATAGTTCCAATTTTGATGCCAGTAAAGATTACATCAATTCCTAAGTATTGACACTTTGTTTTGTCTTCCTTCTTCTCAGCGCGTGCACCAAATACACACGGTATACCAGAATTTGCTTAAACAGGCAGATTTCATATGGTGCCTTTCATTGTCTCTTAATGTGTGAAAAAATCGACCTCGTCGTGTTGGGTTGATGCTATATACTGTACTGCTAATCTTACATATGCAACTCATAGTGACTGGCTAAGATGCCAAGCTTTTAAAAACACAATGTGTTTCTCTCCTCTCTTTCATGACAACCAAAACTATTCTCACCCAATCAGATGCGCACATATAAATACTTTTCTGTTAATCATGTTTCTACAATCAACTGTCATTCAGATTAATACATATACTTTCCAAATTAAGATTAGACTGTCACAAATTATAATGGTAGTGCTCAACTAGGAATCTAACTTAGTGATAATTTCTTAAAATCGTTTTATAACGGTACTTACTTGCTATAATGTATATATAATTGATTGATCGATTGATTGATTAATTTTAACGGCATATGAACTTATCTACGGTTTTTTATGCCAAGGTTTTCGATAACTGCGTTCAATGTTTGTTCTGGTTAAAATTTTTGTATAGCTATTTCATAGTCGTTTTTTTGTTGCACATGGTCCTACCCTCATCATAATCATGTTGCAATGACAGAATGGATTTCCTTGACTCTCTCTCTATCTCCATCCATCCCTGTCATTCATCGCTCCCGACAGGTCTTCTAAACGTCATCCTGTGTCCGCACAGAGCTTATGAAAATAAGTTATTGTTGGTCGACTAACACTGACACCTTCATGTGTAAGGGTCCATAGAAGAACGTCACTCATTATTCTGTCCTTGCTTCTCTAACAGTGTAAGGAATGACTTACTTGGATTGTTTTAGAAATGGCACGCAAGTGGCCATATAGATGCTGTTTTGCGAAGTGTTGCTTACAGGATTTCTTTATAAAAGCTCGTAGCATTCTTGCGTAGTTCCTATCTAGCTTTTTCTCGATCCATTGGTTCATCCATACAGTAGTACTGACATAGCCACAGCTTGAAAATATTCCCGTTTTATTTAATCGAGTAGATCCGATTTCTTTATGATTGATGGCCTATCGATGGCAGTCCACAATTCTGCCGGGCCTATTGTCCTATTGATTACAAATAATTTTAAAACAGGCTTATTCGGCACATAGGTGGAATCCTAACTTGTATTAGAATTCCGAATAAGAGTAGACCTGCGAGTAATGACAATGAGGGGGTATATTCTATACTTCAGTTCTCCAAAACTGGAAACCTACCTTCGGATATTAATTAGTGTTTGCTACAAGAGATAAACTCAGCGAATTCTAAGTTCTCCGCACAGGATTAATTGGTTATTTGGTTTGTTTGGGTTTTAGGGCATATCAACCATTGTACGTTATTTAAGGCCAAATCCATTTAATACATATAAACAGTTTTATTTCAAACAATTCAGTTTTGCCTAAATACGCAGTTTAAATAACATACCACTTCTATTTCAAAGAATTCAGTTCAGAATCACTACATTTTCGTTTATACACCGTTAAATGTGAAAACAGTTTTATTTCAAACAAATAAATTTAGTATAAGTACGCAGTTTAAATGTCAAAACAGTTCTATTTCAAACAATTTAGTTTAGCTTAAGTACACTGTTTAGTGCTATTTAACCCATAGCAGGTGCTACCACTCCGGACAACTGTGGAACTGGGAGCGATGACAATGAAGGGATACTCCGCATTCTCCAAAGCTTTAGTATTATAGGAGCCTCAGCATCATATTGTTTAGTGTCATAATCAATTGGGAGACTCTATTCCCCTGCAGAGATTCAGTCAGTGTATTCTGCAGGCCTAGCTTACAGGGCCACAACCCACAGGGTTAATGTTGTGTATATTATGATAAGAGTTCACTTAATCTCTTTTTGACACACGTTTCACCTCTTACTATTGCTTTGACGTGGGTTCTACTTTTGAATGTTATGGCCAATAACTGAGATTTTAAGATTTTAATTTAACGACGCAATTTTTTTCCTACCATTCATTATGTTTCTTCAAACAATATTTGTGTTGCAATGTCACTGACAACAACTATGTCAATAATGGCTAATCGTCGAATGAGGGAGGAAAGAAGCAAAAACTCAACTCACTGCAATAGTTAGAACATCTGTTGCTTTATTCCCTTCTTGCTGCAACCGGCTCTTTTAGTATCTTTGAATCGTTCTTCACTTTCCGAACACCCAAACGCTGGTTTCCTCGTACATCAGTCATTACAAACAAAGTGAATCGAGAAACCCATCATGTTTTTTAGGGGCTCAGAGAAATGGAGGTGTAATGGTTATCGTCGTAGGAAATGGACACAACGATACAAGTTCAAATCCTGGACGAGGCTGATTGCATTTCACATAGCACTAATACCCTTAGGAAAGGTATGAATCCAAATATTTTCTCCCCAGCTATGGGTAAATTGTAGGGTAGACTGGTTTCGTCATCCTTGGTGTGGCAACTAGTCTAGGAGAAGGAAAACTCTGAATTCAAACCTGTTAAACTTAAAAATGGATCATGAGTCATATCCTGCCCGAGTGGAGGGGTTGGTAAATATGTATAGGGGCTCACAAAAACCCACCCCCACTTCTACTTCGAGTGTATGGCATCGTTCGGCTCCCCCACCACCACCACCACCACTTAGATGGCTGATCGAGCCTGGGGATCTCAACAAGTCACTGTTATTTGCTGTTATCACTGTAGGTTGCTAAATCAAACGTAGACCGTTACTATTATTATACCGGATGAGATAATGAACATTGTCCACTAATATTTCTTCTGACTGCTGTCTTTTTTATTAATTATCAATTTATGACCCAGTACAATTCCTTTAGAATATCATATTTTGTAAATGTTTTAGAATTGTCATTTTGCTTTCAACTTTGCCATATTGCTAAAGTACGAGAAGCCTCCAATAAGTTCCAGACTTTTTTCGTATTGATAGTAAGCACATGAAACTCTAGTGCCCTTCGAAGTAATCTCCTCCGGCTGCAATGCACTTGTTGTACCGTTCCAAAAAATTCTGGAAGGCCCCATGGAATTCCTCTTGTATGTGCGTGTCAATGACCTTCGTCACAGCCTCTTTCATCTCCTCAATTGTCTCATAACGACAGCCCCTAAGTTTTTCCTTGAGCTTATGGAATAACCAAAAGTCACAGGGTGCAAGGTCTGGACTAAACGGAGGGTGAGGAACTGTGTTGATGCCCATTTTGGTCAACTATTCCGTGACAAGGATGGAGTTGTGGACTGGTGTATTGTCCTGGGGGAAATGCCACAGACCTAATTTAAAGAGTTCTGTCCTCTTCCGACATAATATCTTCCTGAACTCCCTTAAAACCTCAACATAGTAATCCTTGTAGCCTGTCTATCAGGTGGGAACCCAGTGCATGTAGATGATGCCAGTGCTGTCAAAAAAAAAGGGATCATCAAATGTTGTGGGTGTATTTACTCTGTCTGGCCTTCTTGGGTCTGGAATAGCCAGCATGATTCCACTGGGAACTCTGTCTCTTAGTCTCTGGGTCATAGCAGTAGATCCAGCTTTCATCGCAGGTCACCAGAGCATCAAGATCTTCGGAATCTGAATTGATCAGCTCGTCCACCTCTCTGCTGTAATGACAACGTCTTTCTTTATGATCTTCTCTAAGTACCCTTGAGACAAATTTTACGCAAATTTTCTGCATCATTAGTTACTCGCGAATAATTGTGTGTACAGTTGCTGCACTGAGTGTGCACTTATTGTCTCTATAGACATAAGACGGTCTTTATCCAGGAAATTCTTTGTTTGGCCAATCAACTCTGGTGTTCTGAGTTCCTTACTCATGACACCCCTCCCATTATCCCTCACAGACTCGCTGCCTTCCTTGAATCTCTTATGCCACACAAAAACTGATGTTCGATTTATGCAAGATGCTCCAAATGCAGTCTGAAGCATTCCATACGTTTCTTTGGAATTTTTTCCAAGTTTAAAACAGAATTTTACTGCATATCGTTCTTCTAAAGTGTCCTTACGTCCAGATTGTATTTTTGAAATTCACCAGCTGTGGCAATCAGGCTTCAGTAGGGTATATTACAATTCCTGCTGTAGGTGTTCATTTGAACCTGAAATCATAAAAATTAGTCAGTCATCTCATAACATGTGTAGCAATAAGATACTGAATTTTCAAGAGTTTACGACAATTTTAAAAGACTGTAGAAAAAAAAGTCTGGAAACTTATTGAAGGTACCGCGTATAAGCAAAAATGGATGTCTGATTTGCTAAAACTATCACTTGAAAATTGAATTGACTTCTTTTTATCGGATATAGCTTTGTTTTAAAACTATTTCAAATCCCATATTTCATAAGAAGATTGGTGTCCCAAATTCTTTCATCTATTCTTTGTTGGAATAATCGAAATTTAGTAAAATTCTATGGAATCGATTTCTTCTTCTGACAGTATGATTCATAAATAAGTACATCAACAATATTTTGTTTTAAACTCATCAGAATTCTGTCTCTGATGCAATAATATACGAACAAAATGAATATTAAGTATTACTTATTAGCAACCTCTACAGTAAAAAAATATTCTCTGGGTTTAGAACACATAGGTTATATTCCTTATAGTTATAAGACGCCTCCCTCAAAAAATTGGGGCCCTGTTCATGAAACTAAACTGCATCTGGTGATAAGGCTTCACTTCTATAGACCTTGGCCAGTTTAGGGTACCACTTGTTACCATTACTACTAGTGCCTGTTCGGATCTCTTTTATTGGAACATGTGCACAAAAATATTCTAAGAAGAAATTTCATAAAAATGTTGGTATAGTGTCTAACCTGTTGGAATGTGACACCGAAATAAGCGAGCTCAAACTCCAGCCGCGCTTTTTATGTTCACTTTCAAATTTATACACTTGAGAAAGGTGGGAACCCCTTATCACAACAGTCACCACTTAAATAGTACCTTTGGCATTAATCAACCCATAAAGGTTAATATGTCATTAAGCAACGAAAAGCAAGCCGAACAAAAATGAATTAATCTTCCTATAAACTTGGCATCAAAGAGCCATAACATGTTGATATGCCGTTTAAATCAACCAATTTAATCAAAAATAAAAGTGTAACCGTTCTCTAACTAAACATAAATTATATATATATATATATATATATATATATATATATATGTGTGTGTGTGTGTGTGTGTGTGTGTGATTTGCATATATTTTTGGATTAATACTAGAATAATAAACCATTGTAGTTTAGAAACACTTATGTTTGGTACAAGACTCCAAGTATGAGCCCTAGTTAGAATCTAACTCGTGACTAATTCATCTATTAAACTAGCTTGCTACACACAATTCCTGTTAAACATAAAATATTTTGACATTTGATTGGGGCTTTGTACTTAAAAATTGGATATTGGCTAGCCATAAATTAGTAGCTGACAAGATTACAAAATAACAGAACAAAAATAGATTTTTTTGCATTATTTGTAAGACATTTGCTTTGGAAACTTAGCCTGCTACATTGGGTGAAGTCGTTGGTAGAAATGTCACTGAACTTTCGAATCCTGATCGCTCTCTTGACGTCAATAAATAGTGGCATGATTTGGCTGAAGAGGAAATTCTATCATCCTTCTTTGACATTATTTGAGATTCAGTCGATAAAACATAACCTTTAACCATTGTTTTTGTCTCAACTGCTCATCAGTCCAAAGCGAGAGAGACAGAGACTAAGGGAGAAAGAGAGAGAGAGAGAGAGAGAGAGAGAGAGAGAGAAAGAGAGAGAAGAAAATGAGAAGAGGAATGACAAAAAACAGATGTAAAGAAAACAAAATTATACAATTATCAGCATCACCGACATTATCAGTATCGTCATCATTCCAATTTATCTACAAGATAAACAGTTTGTTTTTTCTAAGTTTCTTCATTCCTTTGTTTCTTTGTTTCTTTATTTCTGCTTGAATCAATCGGTTGTATCTATGATGCGCTACAACCAAGGATCAGAGTGTAGTATCTACACCCGTTGAATTTACTTTAAAGTATTACACAATTTCAAATTAAACGCATTCAGAATATTCCAATAATTATTTGTAGACACATCGTGGACATCTCACGGGGAGTAGTAATTAATAAGTTGGGTTAGTTGACCAGTAATAGAAAAATCGATTCTCATTATGTGTCCAATTCTTCCTGTATTGTGTCACTCCTAAGCTAAGTGAATTAACATAATATCTGCGGCCACATCTGGTTTTCTTGTTCGGTGGTAGTGTTTCAGGAAGTATTAAAAGTGTGTGATGATAACTCACAAGTGTTATTTCAAAAAATAATCTGGTATATTTTCTTTCAAAGAAATTTAACATTTTATTATAATTGTAAGGCATGTTTTTACATATGGGCAATAGTATAACAAGTTTGTTGTTAAATTTTAACTGATATATGATTCTGGATTCACAGTTGTATCACTATATTTCCATCATTTATATCTCCCTACTTAAGTATGTAATTGTCATTTCCCAAATGAGTAATGACCCTGTCGGCTCGGGTTGCAGAATACACCGACTGGATCTCTGCAGAGAAGCAAGACTCCCCCAACGAGTGTCCTGATATGACACTAAATAATCAGATGATTAGGCTCCAGTAATGTGGGAGCTTTGGGGAATGAGATTACACCGTCATTGCCATCGTTACTATTTGGGTTAAATAGAAATAAACCGTGTACTTATGCTAAACTGAATTGTTTGAAATTAATTGTTCTACATTTAACTGTATGTAAACAAAAAAAAAACTGAGACCTTATGTTAAGTTGAATTATTTGAAATAAAACTGTTTTATCATTTAACTGTATGTAAACAAAAAAAAAACTGAGACCTTATGTTAAGTTGAATTATTTGAAATAAAACTGTTTTATCATTTAACAGTATGTAAACAAAAAACTGTTTTTAAACCAATGACTGTGTAAACAAAAGACTGTACTAATGCTAAACTAAATTTTTTAAAATGAAGTGAAACCGCTTAACTGTGTGCAAAAACAAAAGGAAAAAAATTACTCACGTTTGTTCAAAACTGTTGTCTTGAAAATGTGTTCATAAATCATATATTTAATATTTATATGAAGAGAATTTGACATTAAATGACCTATAATGGTCGATATACCATAAAACAGAACCAGTAAAAAATAAATCGGTAAATGGGGGGTCTCCATGCCATTGTGGCAAACGTCTGGACTGCAACATCTTAATAAACGAAATCGAACTTCAGATGCACTGATACATTCACATTTGGAATAATTCCCTCGAGAAAAGAATGAAACCCCCTTTTCCCGAGCTATTGGTTAAATGCAGCCGCTTCAATTCTTTTATAGGAATGATTTGGGCAGAAAATGACAGGTGATGGTTAATATGCCATTAAAGCAAGAAACCAAATTAACTAAGTAAGTATATGTCTATTAATATTTACGCATAGTTTTTTTTAATGAGCGTGTACATGCACGAGTGTGAGTGAGCGCATATGTGTGTGTATGCGTGTGTGTTAAAAATTATTTGCACATATCACTTACCAAATATTGCGTTGGATTATTCAATATCAACATTATCATCGATATTTTCATAGAAGACAAATGTTTGTTTCTTCTTTCCTAACATTATCACCGCAAAAATCAATGTTTCTCTTTTTTTCATTTGCTTATTTTATTCGAAGTATTATTAGTAGTATCATAGGATGAGTTCGCTTTTTTTGTTGTTTTTTTTTTGTTGTTTTTTTTTTTAATATTAAGATCAAGAACAATAGAGAAGCGCCACACATAATCATATGGAGGACCTGGCTCTAAATGTCACTGAATTTCACCTCAGAAAACAAAGATAACTAGCTTGATGATTACAGTATACGGAAAATACTACATAATTTATTACCAGAGAACACGTCTCCATGACACTTTTGGAGTTGTAAGCAATATGAGTTTCAAGTAGATGAAAAACATACCTGTTTTAGTTTTATTTCGTTTTTTTCTCATTCATCATTTATTGTAGCTTCTATTTGTTTCTTCCGGCAAAAAAAAATGATTTCTACATTTAGATTCCCACGAACATTGAAAATTGATCAGAATCCTTAAGTACAACCGGTAAATTCTATTTAAGTGAGATAGATATTTTCTGTAACATGAACATTATCAAATTTTTTCATGATGAATGCATAGAGTCAAACAACATCACAAATATGGATTAAAAATGGTCAAAGATCAAATTATGTTTAACAGAAAAAAATACAAGTTTTGATTTATTTTTTAAAATTTTTGTTCTAGTGCGCCAAATAGTAAGGTGGTTTATCAAAACCTGCACTTTCCACTGTATACACATATTTCTATTCTAGAATTTTACGAGAGGTCCACTGATATATTTCAAAATAAAATGTGAAAACATTCATTACTTTAAGTGATATATATATATATATATATAATTTTCTCTTTTAAGTATGCTTAATTAGATAAAACAGACCTTTTTTCTACCTTCTCAATAGTTGATAAGTTCAAGTCGACGTAGGAGTTCCGCATGGAATAAATTCAATAAGTCGTAATTTTGGCCCCCAAATGGATCCATCTTAAGGTAACAAATAATGAAATGACAAACGCAATGACGTGTCCTATATATTCATATAAAGATTATGAGGATAAACAAATGGGAGAGGAATTTAAGAAAAAAATAATTTTGCTAGAATTAAGATGAAGAATTAGCAAGACATGCGTTAAGGAAATTTTAAAATGTGGTTGCTAAGTTCGAATTTAATCTTGTTTAAGGAATTTCCGTCAATCTTTATAAAGACACTTTATAAAGAATTTAAAGTTTTTGGTTTGTTTTTCTGTGTGTAATATAGAGGTATTTTCCGTTAGAATTTTGTGTATTTGAAGTCGGGGCACAAATGTGTTTTGAAGTGCAGAGAGTTGAAACTAGTTTCGGCTAGGTGAAGATCTAAAAGTCCCAACAGAGTCGCTGTAGTAATATCGATGTAATTACTTTATTGTGGAAGCATTTTCCGAGTGGACATAGAAACTGAAAACTAGATTGGTCGTAGTGATGGTTGGTTGGTTGGTTGGTTGTTTGGGTTTATGGCATATCAACCTTTGTCGGTTATTTAATGCCAAATCCATTTTTATTCAAATAATCAGTTCTATTTCAAACAATTCCGTTTAGCCTGAGTCCATAGCTTAATGGTCAAAACATTTCTTTTTCTAGCTATTCAGTTTATTCAAACAGTTCTAATTCAGCCAATTCAGTTTAGTAAAAGTCGAAATTTTGTCTGCACACAGTTAAATGTCAAAACAGTTCAATATTAAACAATTCAGTTTAGCGTAAGTGAAGTTTCAATGCCAAAAACGGTTCCATTTCAAACAATTCAGTTTAGCATAAGTACACAGTTTAATTGTCAAAATCATTTTTTAAGTTATCCAGTTTAGTCAAACAGTTCTAATTCGAACAATTCAGTTTAACACAAGTATGCAGCTTAGTTCTATTTAACCCATCGATAGGGCCCTATCAGGTGCTACAATTCCGGGCCAGAATGAACCTTGAGTCAATGGAAATGATGGGGTGCTCTGCCTTTCCTAAAGCCTCAGCATCAATAGAAATTCACCATCAGATTATTTTGTTTCATATCAGGACACTCATTGGGGGGGTCTTACGCATCTGCAGAGGTAATGTCGGTGTATTCTAGAGCCCAAGCCGATTGGACAATACACAGAGTTAATGTCAAAACAGCTATATTTCAGATAAATCACTTTAGTATAAGTACACAGTTTAGATGTCAAACAGTTCTATTTAAAACTATTCAGTTTAGCACAAATACACACTTTAAATGCCAATAGCAGTAAACTCAGGAATCCACGGATTAGTTCTATTTAACCCATAAATAGGACCCTTATCAGGTGCGTCTACTCCGGGCCAGAGTGGACTTGGGAGCGATGGCAATGAAGGGTATATCACATTCCCGGAAGCTCCATTATCACAGGGACCTCACCATCAGATTATTTAATGTCATATATATATATATATATATATATATATATATATATATATATATGGAGGTGCCCGTGGTGTAATGGTTATCGCCATATGAAATGGACACGGCCATACGAGTTCAAATGCTGGACGCGGCTGATCGCATTTCACATAGCACTAATACCCTTGGAAAAGGTAGGAATCCAATTATTCTCCCTCCATCTATTGGGAAATAACAGGCCAGACTGGGTTCTTCAGCTTTGATGAAGCAACTAGTCTAGGAGAAGGAAAACTCTGAATTCAAGCCTGTTAAACTCCGCTAAAAAACTAAGCTTGTGTCATATCCTGCCCGAGCGGAGGGGTTGGGTTAATAAGCAAAAAATATATATTATATTATATTATATTATATTATGAGTGTTATTATTATTATTATTATAATAGCTCTATCATAGATATTGAGCACTCTCCATATTATATCGCACTTGGTTCGACACATAACCACATAGTGATTTACTGACGACTAACACTCATAATATATATATATATATATATATATATATAACGGAGTTGAGTGAGGCAGCGCAGATTTTAAAAGAATAAAATCAGAGAAATCTGAAAACTATTGTTGAAGCAAAGAACAATGAACAGCGCGGATGTTTCAGAAATAAAATCAGAACATTGTTTTTTTTTTTTTTTTTTGGATGAGTTATATAATATATTGTCAAAATGAGAAGGAAACGAGAAAAATTGTTTAATTTGGGGCAAACAGAGAAAATACAAAAACATGTGAAATTGTTTTTTCTAACCAGAGAGAGAAAAAAAGAAAAAAAAAGAAAGCTATTATCTATTTGTCATCGGAAAGGCAGGTAGCACAAACATTAATGAGCGGGAACTAGGGTCACGAAGTGACTCTTTTCACGTTTTGTGACAAGCAAAAGTTGAGGTGAGGAGGGATATGTCCATAGAAAAAAAAGAATATATTTATAAATGTATAAGTCGTAAAAAAGCAGGAAGCATATTAGGTGTACAGAGATTCAGTACAAGCTCATTTTCAAGCAATCTTCTCTCATCAAAAACCCAGTAGTTCAGTCGGCTTGGGCTGTAAAATACACCGATTGCATCAATGCAAAGGGATTATAATTCTTTGATATGACATTGAATAATCTGATAGTGAAACTCCAAATTTGCTGGAGCTTTGGGGAATGCAGAGTACACTTTCATTACCATCGCTCTCAAGTCTACTCTCACCTGGAATGTTAATACCAAGCAGGGCCCATTCAATGGGTCAAATGGAGAAATTTGACATCTAAACTTAGTGCATATAAATTAATTATGCTAAATTAAATTGTTAGAAAGTGAACTGTTTGATCATTTTACTGTGTGTAAAAAATGACTGATGTTTAATTGAATTGTTAGTTATAAATAGCAGTACTTGGAAAAATTTAGCATTGACCTATTCTGGATTGAATTGTCAGAAATTGAACTGTTTGATACTTTAAATCTGTGTATCTAAAAATCTGTTTACAAAAATATTTAGAATATATGTGAAAACCGGATTAGGCATTAAATATGCAGCAATGGTTGATATGCCATTAAACCAAAGACCACCAATAAATACTATTTTCAAATATATATATATATATATATATATATATATACAGATATAGATATATAGATATATGCATTGAAAAAGGAGCCTTCATGCTGCTCTCGACTAGGCTCGATGACTATATATATATATATATATATATATATATATATATATGTCATCCACAGAAAAGTAGAATATATATATATTCTACTTTTCTTAAAAGATATACTGTGACATAATTTTCCTATGGTGAATCACAGTACTTTAAAAATAAAAAAAAAGTGAAAATGCTTTTTTTAGAATTTAAACAATAAGAAACCTTGAGCACATATACATATATTTCAATACTTATAGACTGATATTGTATTCCACCATTTTTAAGTGCATTATTATGATATCCAGTCGAGAAATATATTTTTAAGTATAGTTCAATGATATGAACTTAAAAAATGAAATGGATACTTAATCAGTTTTTTCACTTTTCTTTAATCTGTGACCTGATGTTTCTTTGTTTGTCTGGTTTTTTTCTTTCTTTTTTTTTTCACATTCATTAAAGGTAGGTCTGATAATTTTGCTGGTATAGGGTTTTTTTATGAAAAATGTTGTTCCTCTCACTTTCCAGCGTATATATATCATTTGTCACTATGGTCAAAGTATAATCACTTTAATCACATTCGAGGGGACATATTTCATCCAGTCATGACTGGTTTTTTTTCCTATTTTATGCTCGTTTGCAATATTCTCTAATGTATTTGAATGCTCTCACTCTGTCTGTGTGTCTGTCTGTCTTTCTCTCTCTCTGAAAGACTCTTATAATTCTCTTGCATCTTATCTCTCTTAGCTTTTGTACAATTCGTTTCTCTTTGCCTTTTTATGTATTCCTCTAGTTCTTGAATTTGTACATCATTACAATCTTCAATGATTATGGGTTTTCTTTCTTAATATCTATGAACTTTTTTTTCTAATGTGGTATCCGCAATGTGAGTATTTAAGCGTCGACATAAATTATCTCATTCTATTGTTCATATATCATATCCACTCATTACGTTTAAGAAGGTTTCAGAGTATTAGAGAAAGGAAATTTATCTTTTGGTTTTACGTGAATTTGAGCAGTTTTACTTTTTTCAAGTATTTCATTTCCTGAAATATTATCATTTAGATCAATTTTCGTTAGAAAACAAGTAAAAAAGGAGTGCATTGGTCGATTTGATAAGTATAGAAGGTGTTGCACTTGAGCAATCTAGTGTTTGGAATCTAAACAAACAGCAGGATTTGTTTTCAAATTTAAACTGACTCCTCTAGGCGAAATATGTACGTATCCTTATTTCATTATATAAGTAGCTCAACTGTTCACAAATTTTTATATTAAATATTAACATTGAAGAATTTAAGCTTCATTACCGATACTCCTTTGTGAATAAAATTAATAACCACAATTGATCTTTCAACATTCCTCATTTTTTGGCAGATTTTGTCCATGGCAATTTATTTTTCCAAAGAGGTGTCATTGCATTATGTGCTAAAAAAGAAAAGAGTTTCTTCTTGCTTTAACGACAGAAGAAAACAAATTAAAGGACAATATCTGCAAACTCAGTTGATTACGGCAATAAACTTGAAATACACATCTTAAATGCAGGAGCCACATCAATCTAGGTACAATTAGAGAAATAAATATGCGATGATGCTAACGTCTGAACCTATTAAAAGTGACTGAGATGTGTTAGATATTTTGATCCATCCAATAACTTAGGCAGGGGTGCTCACCATGTCGTAATCGCTAATATTCAGGATTGTGACATCATAATAAGCAAGTTTGAACTTCAGTTTGTAATTACGTTGACTATCTGAGTAATACACGTGGAAAATCTACGGAAACCCTTATTCCTCACGCAGTACATTAATTACTGTCCCTACAATTAATCTCCGAAGCTGGTTTTGGGATTAAATAGCTCTGAAACAAACAAAGAATCAAATTAAGCAGAAGAAAATCCTGTTAAATTGAATAAATAATCTCATATAGATAAAATGTTTGTGATATTACGCTGCATATGTATCGATTCATTTTAGGTAATGTCTGTGAAAACAATCACAGGATTCTTTAACTTTGTTTCTGTTTTTAAAAACGTACCTCCTTTACGTGTTATACAGCTACTGAAGGTGGTGGGGAATATGCGATGCAATGTATGTGATTTCCTAAATTCTATTTATATTTATTTCTAGTCTACTGTTTGATATACATATATATATATATATATATATATATATATATATATATATATATATATATATATATATATACACACATACAAGGATCACTAAATAAGTTTCCAGACTTTTTTTTCTGTGGGCACTTTTATTGATAGTACACATATGAAACTCTAGCCCCCTTCGAAGTAATCTCCTCCAGTTGTAATGCACTTGTTGTGCTGTTCCAACAACTTCTGAAAAGCCCCATGGAAGTCCTCTTGTGTGAGCGTGTCAAAGACCATCGTCACAGTCTCTTTCATCGCCTCAATTGTCTTATAACGACTGCCTCTGAGCTTAGCGAATAACCAAAAACTGATGCTCGATTCACACAAGATGGTCGAAAAGCTGTCTGAAGAATTCTATACGTTCCTGTGTCATTTTTCCATGTTTAAAACAGAATTTTATTGCATATCGTTCTTCTAAAGTGTCAGATTGCATTTTTGAACTTCACCAGCTGTGACAATCAGGCTTTAGTAGGGCGCATTTCAATTCCTGCTGCAGCTGTTCATTTGAACCTGAAATCATAAAAATTGGTCAGTCATCTCATAGTATGTATAGCAATAACATAGTGAATTTTCAAGAGTCTACGACAATTTTAAATGCCTGCACAAAAACGTCTAGAAACTTTATATATATATATATATATATATATATATATATATATATATATATGTGTGTGTGTGTGTGTGACCAGTCATCTGGGGCTGTAGAATGCACTGCTTCTCTGGAGTGGGGTAACCCCCCAACGAGTGTCCAGCATATGAAACTAAACAATCTGATGATTCGGGTCCAATAATACTGAAGCTTTGGGGAATGCAGAGTAAGCCTTCATTGTCATCACTCCCTGGTCTACTCTTGCCCAGAGTAGTAGCACCTGATAGACTCTTATCTATGGGTCAAATCGCATTCAACTGCGTGCCTATGATAAACTGAATTGTTTGAAATGGAATTGGTTTTATATTCTAAAGTGAATTGTTTGAAATAGAACTGGTTTTGACATTGAAACTGTACTTACGCTAAAATGAATTGTTTGAATTGGGACTGTTTGACTAGTAGTTGGTTAAAATAGAAATATCTTTAAGCATTTAAATGTGTAGTTATGCTAAACTGAATTGTTTGAAATAAAACTAGTTATTTGTATAAAACTGAATTTGGCACTAAATAACCTACAACGGTTGATATACCATATAACCCAAATAAACAAATAAACAATATATATATATATATATATATATATAGATATATATAGAGAGAGAGAGAGAGAGAGAGAGTGAGAGACAGAGAGAGCCTGTATGAATATTCCAAAACCAAGTGGGCATAGGAGTTATAGCAATAAATGCGTACTCCACACTCCTATTTTTTGGGCGGCGCGGCTTACAATTTTGAAGTGTACGCACTCAACGTATTCGAATCCCACTGATGAGACATAAAATTATCGGGTTATGAACCAGAAGCCTTTTTCTTTATGTTTGTTGTGATGTGCCCAAGCATCAGATGGAAAAATGAACAATTAATTGCATCATCTGTATATTCAACTTTTAAGATGGAAGTAAAGGTGACACTCACACTTGTGCAATATACCTTTGCATGCATTCCATGCATAAATATATCAACAGAGCTGTTTAAATAGAGGGGGAAAAAAAAGAAATAATTCAGGTGATAAATAATACATTCAAAATTCATTTCAGCTATTTGTTTTGACTTTACTCCACAATATAATTAAGATAGTTTGATTGGCTACATCTCTCACTTTTCTGTCAAATGATGATGAACATCACATTAAAGTAAGCACTTCATTTTCATAATTTTATATTTTTCTGTGTTGCATATCTAATGACGTCCAACACATTTTCTTGCAAATTTTTCTCATTTGCATAAATCATTCCCTGGTGCTTATGTCATTTTCTAAATAATATTTTTTTCATATTTAATTGTACGTTCGTTAGCGAAGTGTATAAATACGAAGATCGACAACCTTTGAAGATTGGAATTACTGATAAATTTTAAGAACATATAACTGTTCTCATAAGACCGGGACATTAAATTTGTAAATTTAATATATATAAAGATGCTAACAAAAACAACAGAGACTTTCATATGATCATAATGAAAGACACTTTTAAGCGGTTTGTGAGCTCAGGAATTATAGTTGCACGCAGCATAAGCGGAATTTCATATATATATATATATATATATATATATATATATATATATATATATATATATATATATATATATATATATATATACGAAGATCATTAAATAAGTCACCAGACTTTTATCGTATGGGCACTTTATTGATAGTAAACACATGAAGCTCTAGTCCCCTTCGAAGTAATGTCCCTCCGGCTGCAATGCACTTGTACCGTCAAAAACTCCTGGAAGGCCCCATGGAAGTCCTCTTGTGTGAGCATGCCAATGACCTTCATCACAGCCACTTTCATCTCCTCAATTGTCACATAACGACAGTTTTTGAGCTTACGGAATAACCAAAAGTCACAGGGGGCAAGGTCTGGACTATAGGGGCGGTTGAGGAACAGTCTTCCTGCCCATTTTCGTCAAATAGTCTGTAACAAGGATGGAGCTGTGGACTTATGCATTGTCCTGGTGGAAATGCTATTGACCCGATTTGAATATATATATATATATATATATATATATATATATATATATATATATATATATATATGTGTGTGTGTGTGTGTGTGTGTGTGTGTGTGTGTGTGTGTGTGTGTGTGTGTGTGTCTTGTTATGAATTGGTTGAGAATACCACAGTAAAAACAAAAAGAATGAATTTTTGAAAATAATCTATTTGTATGACATCTTTAGCTTTTACTCTTTTATCATAAATATACTAAATACACACTGACAGATTTAATAAAATATATGTAATCCATTTTATTAATGTTCAGTTTTATCTCAATATTAGTATTAGTTTTGCATTTTAAAAGAAACTTACACACAACTAACGTATTTTCCGTATTAATACTAGGGGCCAAGTATTTGAGGACACCTTGCTTTATTCTAAAAACACTATAAGATCAGAGTTCTTAAAAAAAAAGCAAGGATTCCAATAAGTATAGTGTATTTGCTTTTATTTTCTATGTTTTCTTCTTAGATACACTCTCTTACCAAAAACCTCAATTTGTTACTCGTCTATCTGCAATGCCTTTTACTAAATTATGAATATTTTGTATGAGAAGAATTATATTTTTGGATTGATAAAACATTCAACTGCTTTAAATTCTAAAACAGTTTCTAATATTAGCTCAGTAATGACTGATATTGTAACACTGCTTACTGTTTATAAGCCTCACCGAATCATTGCAGTCTCTTTTTGTAGTAAAACAGATTATATCATAACAATTGTATTTTCAGAGATTTTTTTCTAATTTATTGTTCTAATTTTGAAGTAGCTTGCACAAAATTGGAAATCAAAGAAGCTAACAATTGAGGTGAATGCACACTTG